>CM066031.1:1827660451-1828345318 GCA_033557465.1 Ichthyophis bannanicus
GACTCTCTCACAGATTTTTTGCTACAAATGTTTTTGAAAATGTTCTTATGATGAACTTTTGCTTCCATCGCAAGAGTTTCAATTTCTCTCTTTGTCTGCCTTATCGATGCCTTGCATTTAACTTGCCAGTGCTTATGTTGTTTTCCTGTTTTCGTCATTTAGCTCTTTTTTCCATTTTCTGAAAGATGCTTTCTTGGCTACAACATCTTCTCTGACTTCACCTTTAAACCATGTTGACAGTCGTTTCCAAAACAAGCAGACAAACTGGACAGACATTTTATTACAAAGACATTTACATTCCACAAAAAAAACACACAAAGAATTTGTACATTAAAAGCTTATTCAGAACACACCCAACATGTTTTTTATTTTATTTTATTTAAGAGTTTTCTATACCGCTTTATCAAGAAATCAAAGCGGTTTACAAGTCAAATGCTTACATTAAACAATTGTGTAACATGGTAAATAAATCTGGTAGGTGGGATAAATGCAAGAATACAATGTGAGCTAAATACATATGACATATTTACAGTGTGTGAGTGCATTCAACAAGTGTAATTGTAATGAGATTAATTACAGTAGGTGTATTAAGTCTATCCATTATGACATGGGGTGCAGGAGCTAAGCATAGCTGGTAACAACTTTGGTAGTACAACATGTTTTGACTAAAGCCTGCATCAGGGGAACACATACATCAATAAAACAGTACGGTAAAATACAAAAAAACCCAAAATGATGTAAAGTAGGATCTAAAAATACAAACACAGCTAAAACATAAATAAGAAAAATAAGGCAAGACATAAGTAGAAGGTGACATTTTTACTTACCAGATAATGTCCATTTCTTGAGTCCTGCTAGACCAGTCCAGTGTGGTTGTGTTCCCCTACCAGCAGATTTGTGGAGACAAAGAACCAATGAAAAGCCCAGGTTTCAATGACATCACTGCCATGCCTCTATCCGCCTCAGCCACCAGAGATCTCTTCAGTATCCGTCTATAAAATAATGAATGAAGTGGAATGGATAAATGTAGATTGGTTGTTAATCTCTTCAAAAAGTAGAAAAACCAGAGAACATGCAATGAAGCTACAATGTAGTACATTTAAAACTAATCAGAGAAAATATTTTTTCACTCAATGCGTAATCAAACTCTGGAATTTGTTATCAGAGGATGTAGTAAAAGCTGTTAGTGTAGCTGGATTTAAAAGAGATTTGGACAAGTTTCTGGAGGAAACATTCCTAAACCATTATTAAAGGGGCTGGGGAAATCCACTGCTTACCCACTGGACAAGCAGCATGGGATCTGTGTATCTTTTGAGAACCTGACAGGTACTTGTGACCTGAATAGGCCACTGTTGGAAACAGGATACTGGGCTTCATGAACCCTTGGTCTGACCAAGTATGGTATAATGTTCTTATGTTCTAAGCATATGGGAGAATATGGCAAGCCTCACACAACCTCAACATGGGCAACTGTGTTTAATCAACAGCACAAAACTATGTATAGGAAAGCCGAAATAGAAGGCTGTTGGTAGAAGATGAACCTGCAGAGCCAAGAGTAGAAATCACAGCAGACCCATGGCTACCATAGCAGAAGAACAGAGCAAATACAGTTCCAGGGGTGGACCCTGGACTGATCTAGCAGGACTCAAGGAAAGGACATTAATTGGTAAGTCAAATGTCACATTCCATATCGTCCTGCTAGTCCAGTCCAGACAAGTGGGACACACCAAGGCTATGACTCCACTGGAAGGGAAGAAGACAACAGTTTGCAACACCGTTGAGCCAAAGGCCGTGTCTGTCCGTGTGACATCCAAGTGGTAGTGCTTGACAAATGTAGAAAGTGATGCTCATGTTGCTGCCTGAAAAATGTCAGTAGAGGCTATCGAGCTAGGATCTGCCCATAAGGATGCTTGCACTTGGGTATAATTGGCATGCAAACCCTCCAGAATCAGACAGTTCCGCAGCAGATACACTGAGGCAATGGCCTTCTCAATCCAGCACCCCATTGTAGACTTAGCCATTGTGTCACTTTTGCATGGGCCAGCAAACAGCACAAAAAGATGGTCTGAATTAAGAAGAGAATTCGTAACCTCCCAATACCAGAGAAGCACCCTCCGGATATCCACAAGGCGAAGATCCTTATCCTTCCCTCGACACTGCTCCTTAGAGAAGGAGGGCAGGCAAACCACCTGGTTCACTAGAAAGGGAAAATTCACCTTAGCCCAAGAAGGAACACAGGCCAAATAGAAACAGCCTCCTCAGAAAAAGGTAGGTAAGGATCTCGGCGAGACAGAGCCTGCAGCTTAGAAATCTATCTTGCAGAACAAATCGCAACCAAGAAAACCATCTTGAGCGTCAAATCCTTCAGAGTAGCATGCTTCAGTGGCTCAATGGGTTCTGACATCAGGGTCCTGAGCACCAGACACAAATCCCAGGAAGGGACCATAGACCAAAAAGCAGGATGTAGATGCCTAACCACCTGAAAAAAGCACGAAACATCCTGGTGCAAGACTAAAGATTCACCACCCATCGGACCTCTGAAACAGGCCAAAACTGCCACTTGAACCTTCAGGGAGCTAAGAGAAAAGCCTTTCTCCAGACTATCCAGCAAGAAAGGCCAACAGAGACAGCACCTTGGCCGCCTCAGGAGCCAGGTGCAGGGCACCACACCATCGCCCAAAGAGGTACCAAACCCACATGTATGCCAGGTTGGCAGACCTCCTCCTGGCTCCGAACAAAGTGGAAACTACTGCCGGAGAGTAGTCCATATGCATTAGTCATCTTCTTTCAAGAGCCAAGCTGTAAACAAGAAGGGAACAGAGTCCTCTAGAAACATAGAAACATGACGACAGAAAAAGACCACATGGCCTATCTAGTCTGTCCTTCCATATCAACAACTACAACAGTCCACTTTTTACCTTTAGAGATCCTCTGTGTTGGTCCCATGCTTTTTTGAATTCAGTTACTGTCCTCATCTCTACCACCTCCACTGGGAGACTATTCCATGGATCCACTACTCTTTCAGTAAAGAAATATTTCCGCATATCACTCCTGAATCTATCTCCCTTCACTCTCATCCCATGTCCCCTCGTAGCAGAACTTGCTTTCAACTGAAAGAGGCTCTCTCCCTGAACATTTATGCCACGGAAGTATTTAAACATCTCAATCATATCACCTCTATCCCGTCTTTCCTCTAAGGTGTACATATTAAGATCCTTAAGTCTGTCCTCATATGCTTTATAATGAAGCCCACTAATCATTTTAGTAGCCACCCTCTGCACCGACTCCATCCTGTTCACATCCTTTTGAAGGTGCGGTCTCCAGAATTGCACACTATACTCCAAATGACGTCACACCAAAGACTTATACAGAGGCATTATCACCTCCTTTTTTCTGCTAGCCATTCCTCTCCAAATGCACCCAAGCATCCTTCTAGCTTTTGCCGTCGCCTTTTCTACCTGTTTAGCTACTTTAAGATCATCAGACACAACCACGCCTAGGTCCCGCTCTTCTTTAGTGGACAAAAGTACTTCACCTCCTATACTGTATTGCTCCCTTGGATTGCTGCAGCCCAAATGCATGACCTTACATTTTTTAACATTAAATCCCAGCTGCCAAATTCTAGACCATTCTTCAAGCTTAGCTAGATCCCTCCTCATGTTATCTACACCTTCCTGGGTGTCTACTCTATTGCAGATTTTGGTATCATCTGCAAAGAGGCAAACCTTACCCGACAGCCCTTCCGCTATATCACTAACAAAGATGTTATAAAGAATCGGACCAAGGACAGATCCCTGGGGCACACCACTGGTAACATACTTCTCCTCAGAGTGAGCTCCATTTACTTCTACTCTTTGTCGCCTCCCACCCAACCAATTTCTAACCCAAGCAGTAACTTTAGGGTCCATCCCTAGGGTGCTCAGTTTGTTTATAAGTCGCCTGTGAGGAACAGTGTCAAAGGCTTTACTGAAATCTAAATACACCACATCTAGAGCTCTCCCTCGGTCCAACTCCCTGGTCACCCAGTCAAAGAAATCAATCAGATTTGTCTGACAAGACCTGCCTCTGGTGAATCCATGCTTTCTTGGATCCTGTAATCCGCTGGACTCCAGAAACCTCACTATTTTCTCTTTCAGCAGTGTTTCCAATAATTTACTCACCACCGAAGTTAAACTAACCGGCCTGTAGTTTTCAACCACATCCTTACTTCCGCTTTGTGTAAAGGCACCACATGAGCCTCTCTCCAGTCCTTTGGCACCACTCCCGACTCCAACGAGGCATTGAAAGGTCAGTCAGTGGAGTTGCTAGAACGTCCCCAAGTTCCCTCAGTATTCTAGGGTGTATCCCATCCGGTCCCATCGCTTTGTCTACTTTAAGTTGAGCTAGTTTCTCACGAACACAGTCTTCTGAAAATTGTTCAAGATGTCCCTCGCTTCTGTTCCTATTTGTGGGTGTTTTCTGAGGTCCTGCTCCTGGTTCTTCATCTGTGAACAAGGGTTCTTCATCTGTGAACAATCAATCCCTGATGCAATAGGCCCCAAGACGGAGGCAAACAAAGAGATGGCACTGGTAGGAGCTGCATCAGATCTCTGTACCATGTTTATTTTATTTATTTATTTATTTATTGTTCTTTTATACCGCACTCTTTTTCATCAGCGCGGTTTACATTAAACAGAAATACTCATTACAATTACAAATGTTCTCCTCAGCTAATCTGGTGCCACCAGAAGAATACTTCCCAGGGGACGATCTATATGCCAAATCACACACCCCACCAGGGGCCATGGAGGTAACACATATATAGGCATTGACTTGGCCAGGACTGAGCCAGGGCATTGATGCCCTCGGACTCCACCTCCATGCAGTGACTGAAGAAGCAGTACACTTGGCAATGGAGTGGGTTGCCATCATATCCATCTCGAGGTGACCCCAGCGATGCAGAACAACTGAAATGCCTTCTGATTCAACTCCTACTCTCCTGAATCCAGAGAGTGTCGACTGAGAAAGTCCGCTGCCCCATTATCCACCCCAGCAATATGCTAGGCCAACAAAGCTAGGAGATTCTACTCTGCCCAGGCAAACAGGAGAGCCATCTCCAGGGCTACCCCAGCACACTCCGTGCCACCTTGCCAACTGACATAAGCCACCACCATGGCATTGTCTGAAAAAGCGTAGTTACTCACCTGTAACAGGTGTTTTTCAGGTACATATGGGTGACGTCGGCACCGATGGAGTCCCCACAGAAGCAATCTCCCCAGCTTTCAAAGAAAGCTTTTGGGAGATGCCACCACGCATGCGTGGTCCCCTTCCTGCCCAAGGGTGCCATCTTACTCAGTCAGATGACATAGCTAGAGCTGACAAAAGAAGATGGCAAAAATTGTACAGCAACTCTAAGGGGGGAGGGAGGGTTGGGAGGACTGATTCCTGCTGTCCCTGGAGAACACCTGTTACAGGTCAGAAACTATGCTTTCTTGAGGAACAAGCAGGAAGTCAGTCCTCACATATGGGACTCCCTAGCTACAGGCTATAGAGAACCTGTTGTAAAACACAGCCCAGCCGTGAGCAGCTGCAAGTAAGTCTGAGAAAAGACTCTAAGAACCCCAGTGTACAGGGAAATCCATTTATTTTATATATTTAACAGTTTTTATATACTGCTTTATCATTTCAATCAAAGCGGTTTACATTGTAACTTAAACTTGGTAATGTACATTAAACAGGGACATTGATAACTTGGATTTTTTTTTTTGAGTAATGGATAGTTAAGTGACTTGCCCAAGGCCACAAGGAGTGCTAGTGGGAATTGAACCCTGGTCTCTTGGTTCCCAAGCCAGTGCTCTAACCATTAGACTACTCCTCCACTGTTCTGGTAGCCTGAACAAGAAGGGTTGGAGGGTAGCAGTTGCCTAAACCCTGAACAGATTACAGAGTACAGCCAGGCCGAAGGTGCCATCCCATCGAGAATCCCTCTCCAGGCAGTAGTGAGCTGCAAAGGTGTGAACTGGAGGACCAGGTGGCGGCCCAGCAGATGTCTGCCATACGGACCGAGCGGAGACTTGCAACCGAGGTCGCCATAGCCATGGCCATATTGGCAGAGGTATTCAAACCTCATACTATAAAGCTGAAGCGCCTACAATAGTGGATTTTACCTTTGTTTCTAATGTTACTGCTGCATTTACTGCTGTGTTTCCTCCCCCTGTGTTTTCTCCCCAGAGCCTGCCCATCCGGCTCCTGCTGCCTGGTCTCCCCTGGTTGCCTGACTCCGCCCCCAACAGTGACGGAACCGCGTTCCCGCGGCCGTATTGGCAGAGGTATTCAAACCTCATACTATAAAGCTGAAGCGCCTACGGAGCACGATGTGCTCCTTAGGTGCGCTCCTTGGGGCCGCTCCGGAAGCGCAGGACGCTGCATTAATCTGGTCCCTTGTTGTTGTCTTCTTCCAGCCATTCTCCTTTTTGCCACGACCGGACCCGGGAGCACGATAACTTCTCCTTCGTTTGCCTCCTGCATCCCTCATCGGCTCTTTCAGGTACCAACCACCTTTTTCTCATCGCTCTCTCCTATCCCATCTTCTCCCCGCTCTATGTCACATATACCGGTGCATTGGGGGCGTCGTCCTCCCCCGCGGCCCTGCCAGCGCTTTCGTTGTTTTACCAATCTTCTCCTCTGCTCCTCCTTTTCTCCTGCCCTCTCATCTCCCTCTTCTGGCTCTGCCCTCTCCCCAGTTGCCTTCAAGATTGGCCTTATTAACTGCCGTTCTCTCAGATCCAAGTCTCTACTGGTTCAGGATCTCATCTCTCAATCCTGCTTTGACCTCACTCTTCTCACTGAGACGTGGTTGAAGGAGGGGGAGGATGCCCTCCTCAACCGCTGTCTTCCTCCCGGTTTTTCGGCAGCCTCTGTCCCCCGCATAGGCCGCGCGGGTGGCGGGGTGGCTGCTATTCTTGGCCCCTCCCTTGCTTTCACTCAGCTCTTTCCACCTTCCCTTTCTTACCCTGAGGCCCTCCTCCTCCATCTACATACCACACCTTCAACTCACGTACTTCTCATCTACTCACCCCCAGCTCTCCGTCCCGACCTTTGGGACTCTCTACTCCACTCCCTCTCTGATCTCTCCTTACTCTTTCCTCATCTCCTTATTGCGGGTGATTTCAACTTGCACCTTGATGCCCCTTCCTCTCCTAGGGACCATGCTTTCCTCGCCCTCCTCCACGATCTCTCCCTTCTTCAGCATGTCTCTTTTCCTACCCATTCTGCTGGTCATACCCTAGACCTCCTTCTGACTCACTCATCCTCCATGCTCTCTCTCTCTAACCTGTCCTCCTCCTCTCTTCCATGGTCAGATCACTTTTGCCTTTCAGTCTCCTGTTACCATTCTGGCGTACCACCAGTCTCTTCTATCTCTTCCTCTCTCCCTCCTCTCTCCCGCTCCATTACTCCCTCCCTAGCCCAGCAATTCCCTCCAGCTACGGACTTGCTCCCCAATGACTTCCCCTCCCTGTCCCCTACCTCTCAAGCCTCGACTTGGTTTTCCTCTCTTTCCATTGCCCTTGATCAAATTGCTCCCCTCCGTCAGCGCTCTTCTACTCGTCGACCCTCACACCCCTGGTATCATCCTGGTCTTCGCCTACTCAGGTCTCAACTCCGTAGAGCCGAACGACACTGGCGTAAATCTCCATCACCGTCCTCTCTCTCTTTTTTCAAATCTCAACATTCCTACTACCGCTCCCAGGTTCACCTTGCCAAGGCCTCATTCTTCTCTGCTGCTATCGCTGCTACCCCCAATCAGACGCGTCACCTATACTCCACGCTCAACTTTCTCACCTCCCTTCACCCCTCTACTCCAGCTCAACCTGCTCACCCTCTCCCTGCCCCTTCCCTCTTGGCCTCGGCTTTTTCCAACAAGATTTCTGCACTAAGGGCTTCCTTACCCCTCCATCCCCCTCCTCTGTCCTCTCTTCCCCCAGTAGCCTCTCCCCCTCCTACTTCTCCACTATCTCACACTTGGTCTTCCTTTTCGCCAACCTCCACCACGGAACTTCACCACCTTATCACCTCATCTAATAAAACGTTCTGTTCTCTTGACCCCATTCCATCCTCCTGGTTGCTTGTTCCCTCTATCTTTTCTTCCCTACTTGCAAACTATGTTGAACTCCAGTCTCTCCTCTGGCTCTTTTCCCACTCCCTGGAAGCACGCCCTCATCCGTCCATTACTTAAGAAACCCACTCTCGACCCTCTTGATCCTAGTAATTACCGTCCAGTTTCCAACCTTCCTTTCCTTTCCAAATTACTCGAGAAAATTGTCTTTGCACAGCTCACTCACCACCTGGATTCCACCAATCTCCTTCATCCTCGCCAATCTGGCTTCCGCACTGGACACAATGTCGAGACTGTTCTTCTAGCTTTCACTAACTCCCTGCACACTGCTCACGACCGGGGTGATATATCGGTGGCGGTAGCACTTGATCTGTCTGCTGCCTTTGACCTGGTCGACCACTCCCTTTTACTGTCTCGCTTGCATGATATCGGCCTTCGCAGTACTGTGTTACGTTGGTTTCACTCTTTTCTTTACTCTCGTTCTGCTGCTGTTACCTCTTCCTCTTCGGCCCACTCCCCCTCTGAGTCTTTTTCACTAGTCTGTGGGGTTCCTCAAGGTTCTGTGTTGGCTCCTCTCCTTTTCAACATCTTCCTCGCTCCACTCACACTACTTATTCAGCAGTTTGGAATTACAGCCTTTTACTACGCCGACGACATTCTCCTTCTTCACCACACCTCCTCTGTCTCCCCCGACTTAGCCCCGTTGAATGCCTGCTTAGCTGCTGTCTCCGACTGGTTAACACAAAATGTTTTACACCTTAACCTTTCAAAAACCATAGCCATCTGGTTCTCCTACGGTCATCAGCCCCCGCTCCTGGCCCCATCCTTTTCTAATGCACCTGTCCCATTGGTTACCACTTTTCGTTATCTCGGGGTTCTTTTTGACTCAGATCTCTCCTTTTCTGCACATGTCTCCCATGTCTCTAAACTTTCTTTCTTCCACCTTCGTCAGATCTGTGCCATTCGCCCCTTCCTCTCTCCCTCTGCTTTAACCACTCTACTCCTCACCCTTGTTATTTCTCGTCTTGACTTCTCCAATTCCATCCTCTCTGGCATTTCTAAATTGCAGCTCTCACGACTACAACGCATTCAAAACACCGCCGCCCGTCTGGTTACCCACTCCTCCTCTAGGGACCACGTCACCCCCCTTCTTCTCCGACTTCACTGGCTCCCCGTCTTCTTTCGTATTCAATTCAAGCTTCTCATACTAGCCCACAAAGCACTGCATACTTCTACCCCTCAATACCTGGCCGACTTACTCCATTTTCACACTCCACGCCACACTCCTCGTTCATTCCACCTTAACAGACTTGCACTACCATCCCCTTCACACGCTCATCTCCAGTCCACACGCTCCTCAGCCTTCTTCTTTGCAGGCCCTGCACTATGGAACTCCCTCCCCCCCCCCTCTCTGCCTCGAGCCCCACTACCCCACCTTCAAACGCTCCCTTAAAACTTACCTGTTCTCCCTCGCCTTTGATCTTCCCCCTCCCTAGTCCTGTCCCTCTTTCCCTCCCTCTGCCCTACCTGCTCTTGTCTCTATCGCTTTCTCTATTTGAATTGTAATTTCTTTTCCAGTTTCCGGCCTTGTGCCACTCTGTTTATATTTTTATTGTGAACCGCTCTGCCTATTAATGAAGAGCGGTCAATCAAATAAATGAACATGAACATGACGGTGTGCGCCATGACTTTGCGCTCCAACGAGAGCACAGCCTGATCGTGGGCGAAGGCAATGCAGTCCGCCACCCAGTTGGACAGGATCCGCTTGGTAACAGCCTCCCCCAGTCGAATGGGGTCATAGGAAATGAAAAGCTGTGAGGCTTTGCGGTGGCCCTGGGTACATTGCAGGTAGAAGAACAGGGTCCTCTTACAATCCAGAGTATGGAGAACAGCCGTCGACCTTTCGGCATGGGGCCGTGGAAAGAAGGTGGGGAGCACCACCTCCTGGTTAAGGTGAAAGGCAGATACCACCTTCGGAAGGAATTTAGGGTGGGTGCAAAGCACGACCCTATTCTTGTGGAATCTGGTGTAAGGTGGCTCTGCCACCAAAGCCTGATGCTTGCTGACTCTGTGGGCAGAGGTGAGCGCCACCAGAAAGACGACCTTCCAGGAGAGGTAACGCAAATGGCAGGTAGCCAGAAGTTCAAAAGGCAGCTTGGTGAGATGTGTCAGAATCACGTTGAGGTCCCATTCTGCCGGGGATAGGCGGATGGGAGGCTCAGAGAGCAGAAGACCCCACATAAACCAGGTAATGAGGGTCTGCGCAGAAAGAGCTTTAGCCTCTATGGAATAATGGTGCGCCAAGAGCGCACTCAGGTGCACTCTGATGGAGTTGGACTCGAGTCCGCCATGCAAAAGGTGAATCAAGCACTGTAGCACCGTGTGCACCTGGCAAGATAACGGGTCAACCTGTTGTTCTACTGTCACCAGGTGCCCCCAGTGGCCAGTGGCTATAAGGGCATCCGGCGCATTTATTATTTTTAAGGAGCGCTGTGACTTTAAGGGCCTAGTGCATTTTGGTCCTTGTAGTTCTAGATCCTTGAAAGCACAAATGATCCAAGCCAAGAGTGTAGGGTAACAAGGCTTTATTTCCCCTGTAACGCAATGATTCACTAAGACAAGTAGAAAAATAAAGACAGTCCTTTCTTTATCAAAAGGGGTTCCATCAATATCAAAGCAGATAACTGTTACAGGCTTCACAGTTGAATGCAAGTCCTAGCTGAGGCTTCTTTTAGTCAAAGCAATTTAAACAATTCAGCAAACCAACGGTTATAAGGTTCACCATCTGTTGCACAGTTCTTTTCTATCTACAATTCTAGCAAGGATTCAATACCAGTTGCAGAACAGAAATTACAGTCCATGGATTCCTCCTGAGGCATGGGAATAATAGTCTCACATTCAATTTCCATAGACTCTGCGTCACTGGCTTCTTCCTTTGAATAGTAGTTTTCACTCCCTGTTACAAACTTACAGGGTCTATCTTGCTTCCAATAAAACTTTCCTGTTAAGCTGTGAGGTATTGTCTTAAAAAGCTCTGCTTTGCTTCCCCTCCCCTTATAGGGAATAGCTGCTCTAACAGGGTTTCTATTAGCAAGGCTTTCCTTTCGAATTAAAGATTCAGCATACCTTGGCTTCCTGGAATTGCCACACCTAGAGCTCTCCTTCTGATGTACTTCTCTTGGGAGATAGGCTTTTCTGTGCAGTGCTTTGCTTTCATGGAATTCAGGAAAACCTGGTAAGGATTCCCAATCACTGTGGTTCTCTGAAAAGGTATCTTTATAATACGAACCTCTCTTCCTTGTTCCTTGTAATCCAGATCCAACAAGGTTACTTGGGCTGGGAGAGTCACTCCTACCAGACAAACTGTTTCTTCTGGCAGCTTGTCTCTGGACTCCGTCCCTCTGTGCTCTGCCCCTCTGGACTCTATCCGTCTGAGTAAACTTCCTCTGGATTCTGTCCCTCTGGTCCGGCTATGTGTGGAATCTCTCCTGTTCCATGTTCTTCTTGTCCTGCACGTCCTGCAGGTTCTCCTCCGTCGTCTCTCTCTCCCTCCTCTCTTTCTCTTTATAAAGGGAGTTTTGGTTTGAACGTCCCGGGCTTGGCCTCAGGTGCAACTGATTGCCACTTATACAATTAGTGTCTGAGCACGTTGCTTCAGCCTCTGTGGGATTACTCTTGCCCCCTCTGGCTGTGCTACGATGCAACTGCACTCTGCACATTCTCAGCTCTATGTAAAACAGGGGGTTTTTTCTAAGGCTGCATCTTCCATGGCTCCAGCCCCATGACACTACACACCATACTGAGAATCTGCGCCACTTGAAGGCGTAGGCCCGTCTCATGGACTTCTTACAAGAGGCCAGGAGAACTTCCTCCACTTCCCTTGGGATGTGAAAGGTGCAAAGACTACCCATTCAGCAGCCATGCTGTTAAAAACAGGGACCCTGGGTTGGGGTGCAGAAGGGAGTCCTCCTGGGTCAGTAGTCCCAGGGCATTCTCCAGAGGGACTGTGAGCTCCGTCAAGAGGCGGAGCAACAGGGGAAACCAAGGCTGCCTGGGCCACTGTGGGGCCACCAGGACAATGGGGCCTTGTCCTGTATGACCTTGAAGAGGGTTCGGGCAATTAGTGGTGTGGGAGGGAAGGCATACAAAAGGCCCCCCGACCACGAGATGAGGAAAGCATCCGCCGCTACCCAGGATGGATGCAGTTGGGGATATCAGAAGTGGGGCAGCTGAGCACTGGTCGGGCTGACGAAGAGGTCCAGACTTGGGGTTCCCCAGAGCTGGAAGATCAGCTTTGCCACCCTGGGGTCGAGTTGCCATTCGTGTGACTGGAGGATCCTGCTTAGCCTGTCCGCTAGGGCATTGTCTTGCCTGGAAGGTAGACCTCCCTGAAGAGCATTACCTGCCCAATCGCGTATGAGCAGAGGGCTACTGCCTCCTGGCAGAGGCACTGAGACTCTGTGCCCCCCTGCTTGTTCAGGTAGAACATCGCGACCTGGTTGTCCATTTGGACTAGCACCGACTGGTTCCACAGGCAGTGGTGGAAGGCCTTGATCAACAGGAAAATAGCCCTGAGTCCAGCAGTTTTATCTGTTGCTGGCTCTCTGCTAGGGAACAGTTGCCCTGCATGTGCAGTTCCTCACAGTGGGCACCGCAGCCCATTAGGGATGCGTCAATGGTGAGGACCCTCTGGGGATTTGGGGGCTGGAAGGGCATGCCCTCCTGCAGGAACTGTACACCCTGCCACCAGTCGAGCAACTCCGCTAGCTGACGGGACACTAAAATCCTGTCCCAGAGCCTGCCGGTAGCTTGTGTCCACTGTGAGCAGTGACACCACTGAGCCGCCCGGATATGGGTGTTGGGAACCACATGGATTGTGGATGCCATGTGACCCAGTAGGTGGAGCATGGACCACACCGACACGGCATGATATTGTTGCATCTCGATGGCCAGGGCCCTGAGGTGATCTGCCTTGTCCAGGGGAAGAAAGCCCCTGGCCTGGAGAGTGTCCAGACAAGCTCCTATGAACTCCAAGTCCTGCAGTGGAGTGAGGTGAGACTTGGGGTAGTTTATCACAAACACCAAATGCTGCAGGACCTTGATGGTGCGGGTCATGGCCTGTTGCACTTTGGTGGTCATGTCCACCTTTACGAGACAGTCATCCAGGAATGGGAAGACAAAGGCTCCTTGGAGACAGAGGTAGGAGGCCACCACTGCCAGGCATTTGGTGAAGACTCTTGGTGCGGAGGCTAGGCCAAAGGGTAGTACCCTGTACTGGTAGTGGTCACCCCGATCATGAACCTTAAGTATTGCCTGTGACTAGGATGAATAAGGATGTGGGTTAAGCATCCTTTAGGTCCAAGGAGCATAGCCAATCTCCCTGCTGGAGGTAGGGCAGCAATGTTCCAAGGGAGAGCATCTTGAACTTCTCCTGCATCAGGAACTTGTTCAGGTTTCGCAAGTTCAAAATGAGCCTTAGGCTTCCTATTCTTTTTGGGACCAGAAAGTAATGAGAGTATAACTCCTTGCCCCTGAAGTGAAGGGGTACTGGTTCCACGGCTCCATCCCTGATGAGGCCTGCGAGTTCCTGCAGTAGCAGGGCCTGGTACAAGGAAATCTGAAGGGGCTTTCCTGGAAAGAAAGGGGGAGACGTCCGGTCCAAGTGAAGGAGGTAGCCTTCTCTGACCACCTGGAGGGCCCAGGTGTCTGTGCTAATGGCCAGCAACTGATGGGCAAAGTGGATCAGACTCCCCCCTGTTGGCAGCTGCTCCTCACCCCCCCCCCTCCCCGGGAGGAGAGGCTATGCTCAGGGAGTCAAAACCCTGACCCAGCCTCAGAAGGAACCAGAGTTTGAGGCTTAGAGACCTTAGGATTGCATTGGCCTTGGCCCACTCCTTTACCCTACTGACCCTGCTGTGGGGTCTGGGGGGCCTGGAATTAGGGATAGCCTCTGTAAGGCTGGCCTTTTCTATGAAAAGGGAGCCTCTTCCCGACGGTTTCTTCTTGGGAAGGGTGGAGGTCTTCCTGGAGAGCTGAGTCCTTGTGATGAACTCGGTCTCAATCTCCAACACTTTATCCTCCATTGGTTTGCCAAAGAGGTTTTCACCGAGACAGGGGGCATCAAGGAGTTTCTCCTGGATCCACTGCTTGAGGTCTGATGCCTGGAGCCAGGCCTGGCATTAGGCACCGATGCCTGTGGTGGCCAACTTCGAAATAGACTCAAAGCCATCATAGGCGGCTCAAGACATATACTTTGAGCACTCCCAAACGCACTTCGTGAGGGTTTGGAATCACTGGAGGTTATTTCCATTGAGACCCTACAAGAAACTTGTGAGTTCTTTTGCTAGATCTCAGAGATACATGCCAACTGGTAGGCTTGGATTCAGCAACCCAGCATCGTGCCCTGGTAGTATTTGCATACAAGGGCGTTGAGGGCTCGGGACACCCTGCCCGGGTGCATAGAGAAGTAAGTCTTTAGGCTTTTCTCCGGCGCATGGTCGACTCTACCACCAAAGAGGTGTGAGGGAGATGCGCTTTCCAAAAGCCAGAGCCCCACTGGACCCGGTACATGGTGTCGAGGCATCGGCTAACTATTGGCACCAAAGCCAGTGTCTACCACATCCAAAGGAAGACGCACCCGAGGATAGCGGGGACAGGAACAATCAGGACCTCCTTAGGTAGATCCTCATACTGGAGGATTTCAAGCTCCTCCTTGCGAGGGTCCTCCTCCAACTCTATGGTGAGAGACAAGGCTTTCACCATGTCCCAGACAAACTCAAGGAACAATGTGTCCTGGGCTGGGGATTGGCGCCAAGACACCAGGGGAGACGGGTCCGAAGGGAGATCAGTGTTTACGTATCTCTGGGGAAGCCTAGTCCTTAGACTCCCAGTCTGTCGGTCGAGGACTCAAGGCCGCACGGCTTCTGAGATGTCGGGCCCAGGTCAGGTTTTCTGTGACCCACGGCGGCTGCTTGGGCAGAGTCACAAGTGCTTGCCAGAGAGGATCTTGCTCCCGAGGAACAGGAGCAAGATCGAGACCCTCACTGAGGATCGGCTTGAGGCTCAGAGCTCTTGAGGATCATCTCAGGGGCCCGAGGAGTCCTCAATATTGAGGTCCCTGCTGTCTCAGCATGAGCACCGGGGGGGCCAGGCATCAGTGCTTGCTGCGAGGCAAGGAAAGCAGTGACACTGCATTCCAAAGCCATCATCCTGGCTTCCCACTCCGGAGTTGCAGCCTTCGACACAGACACCAGGTGACTGGGTCCAGCATCAGTGAGGAGAAGGAGTCTTCGACAGGAAAGGTCTCGGGGGTCCGTGACTCATCACCAGATTCCTTGGCATCTGTTCTGGGCACTTTCTCCAACCATTCCCACTCAGATTCCTCAGATACCCTCCAGGGACTGTGGGATCTAGCATGGGACTTGCCATGTGTGTCCAATTCCCAGGATGAGGTCCTCAAGGATTTCTTCTTCTTCTTGCACTCACGCTATGGAGAACTCTTGTCGGAATGTCTGAGGGCCCAATCGGGAGCCGCAAGGGCTTTATGAGACTCCGAGGATCCATGCAGGTCCTTAGAGCGCGAGGCTCCTGGGGATACTGGGGCAGAATCTGACCTATGGAAGATGTCATCTTGCTTCTGCCAACAACTTTGGATGGCCTTTGTGGACATCTTGTTGCACAGGGCGCAAACCTCTGAGTCATGGTTGGCAACTAGACACTGGAGGCAGCCATCGTGTGTATCGGTTAGGGACATGTTTTCTGCGCATCAATTACACTTTTTGAACCCACTAGCCATTAGGCAAAAAGGACCCCTGCGAGGTCAAAGACCCTCGACAGGGCCAGCAGTTAGAAAAAGACACAAAACCGCACTTGAAGAAAAACTAAAACAGTTCCGAGACTCTATGCTGGGGCAACAGGGCTCGGAGGTGGGAAAGGGACCGGTGCTAACCAGAGAATGAAGGGCAGTTTTATGCAAATAAATATCAACTTTTTTCCAGGGAAAGAAGACTGATGTCTGTTGGGCTCCACGGAAAAAGGGAGACTGAGTAAGATGGAACCCTTGGGCAGGAAGGCATCTCCCAAAGGCTTTCTTCGATAGCTGGGGAGCTGCTTCCGCGTGAGTTCCGTCGGTGTCGATATCACCCATATGTGAGGACTGACTTCCTGCTTGTTCCTGGAGAACACTCTAACCACCCAGTCCCTAACCAGGGGCTGGAAATGCAGAAGAGCCAACCTGATGGCTCTCACCTCGAGGCGGTTGATGGACCATACAGACTCCCTGTGGTTCCAATGGCTCTAAGCCATTTGGTCATGGCAATGGGCTCCTCAGGCCAAGAGACTGGCATCCGTTGTCAGAAGGATCCATGAGAAAACATCCAGAGGCATGCCCTTCTTCCAGCAACAACTAGCTCTTTCCCCGATTGATCACCCAGATAGAGTAGTTACTCACCTTTAACAGGTATTCTCCAGGAGCAGCAGGAATCAGCCCTCACATATGGGTGACGTCGGCGTCGACGGAGCCCCCATGCGGAGCATTTCCCCAGCTTTCAAAGAAAGCCTTTGGGAATGCAGGCACGCATGCGCGGTCCCCTTCCCGCCCAAAGGTGCCATCTTGCTCAGTCCAATGACATAGCTAAAAGACAGCACGAAAAAAGAAAATGAACTATATACAACTGCAACTCCAAGGGGAGGAGGGAGGGTCGTGAGGACTGATTCCTGCTGCTCCTGGAGAACACCTGTTACAGGTGAGTAACTACTCTTTCTCCAGGACCAAGCAGGAAGTCAGTCCTCACATATGGGTGACTCCCTAGCTCTGGGCTACCAGGAACCCAGGCTGAAAAATAGAGCTCTCTCTAGAGCCTCAGCAACTGTGAGAGAATCTTCTCGGAGACCACACCTGAACGGTAGCCCAACACCAGGGCCGGAGGGTAGGAGTTGTCTAAACCTCAAAGAGATTACGGAGTACCGCTTGCCCGAAAGCACTGTCCCTACAGGACTCCCTCTCGAGGAAGTAGTGGTCCGCAAAAGTCTGGCTTGAAGACCAAGTAGCGGCCTGGCAGATGTCTGCCAACGGAACAGAACGGAAGTGAGCTACTGATGTGGCCTTTGCCCTGACCCGGTGGGCCGTGACTCGACCCTCCAGGGAGAGGCCGGCTACCCTGTACGCCCAGGCGATACAGTCTGCCACCCAGATGCATAACGTACGCTTAGTGACAGGCAACCCCAATTTATTAGGGTCAAAGGAAATGAAGAGCTGAGAAGCCTTCTATGCCCCTGCATACATTCCAGGTAAAAGGACAGCGCCCTTCTACAATCCAGGGTATGCAAGACAGTTTTGGCCCTAATGGCGTGCGGCCTGGGAAAGAACGTCGGAAGTACCACCTCCTGGTTGAGGTGGAAGGAGGACACTACTTTTGAAAGGAACTTAGGATGAGTCCGCAAGACTACCCTGTTCCTATAGAACCTGGTATACGGCCTATCCGAGACCAGGGCCTGAAGTTCAGTCACCCACCTAGCCGAGGTGAGTGCCACAAGGAACAACACCTTCCAGGAGAGGAAACGTAAATGGCAGGTTGCCATCGGCTCAAAAGGTGGGTGAGTCAGTTGCTGCAGGACCACATTGAGATCCCACTCAGTGGCCGGTGGACGAATAGGAGACTTAAGCAGAAGCAGGCTTCTGAGAAAGCGAGACACCAGAGGGTGGCCTGAGAGAGATTGTCCCTCCACCGGCGAGTGGTGAGCTGAGAGGGCACGAGGTGAACCCGGACAGAGTTGGACTGAAGTCCTAGGTTGGAAAGGTGGAGCAAGTATTGTAGCACCACTGGGACCGAGCAGGAGAAGGGGTCCTCCTGCTGTTGAGAACACCAAGAAGAAAACCTACGCCACTTCAGAGCATAGGCTTTCCTAGTGGAATGCTTCCTGGAGGCCAACACCACCTCTTCAACCTCCTTTGATAGGAGCAAGGGAGCAAGGACTAAACTTTCAGCAGCCAGGCCATCAAATTGAGGGATTTGAGGTTGGGACACAAGAGGGACCCCTGATCCTGAGTCAGAAGGTCGGGTTGCAGCCCCAGAGGAAGTGGAGTATCCACTGCCAACTGCAGAAGAAGAGGGAACCACGGCTGCCTGGGCCACCTGGGGGCTATCAGGATCACCGTAGCTCGGTCCTGCTGGATTTTGAATAGAGTCCGGGCCACCATAGGTGTGGGAGGAAAGGCATACAGCAGGCTCTCTGACCAGGGGATCAGGAATGCATCTGGCGCTGTTCTCAAGGGATGCGGTTGCCTGGAACAGAACCTGGGTAGTTGCCTGTTCAGCGGACTGGCAAAAAGATCCATGGTTGGAAGTCCCCACTTCAGAAAGATCTGTTGAACTACCAGAGGATCCAACTGCCACTCGTGAGGCTGCAGGAGTCTGCTTAGCCTGTCCGCCAGGTAGTTTTCCTGGTCTGGGAGGTAGACCGCCCTGAGGGTCATGCCCTGATTGATAGCCCAGGAGCAGAGAGCTTGTGCTTCCAGGCACAGGAGTCTGGATCCTGTGCCTCCCTGCTTGTTGACGTAGAACATAGCCACATGGTTGTCCTTCTGAACTAGGACAGACTGGTGAGATAGGATCTGAGAAAAAGTCCGTAAGGCTAGTCGAACGGCTCTCAATTCCAACAGGTTGATCTGCTGGGCGGCCTCCCACGGAGACCACAGGCCTTGGGTGCAGGCCCCCTGGCAGTGTGCCCCCCAGCCCTGCAGGGAAGCATCGGTTGTCAGTACCCGAGTGTGTGGGGAGGCCTGAAAAGGAACTCCCCCGACCAGATCTGGGAAATGCCTCCACCAGCGTAAGGAGTCCACCAAGAATTTGGACACCCTGATCCTGTCTGACAATCTCCCTGTAGCCTGTAGCTACTGTGCCCTGAGGCACCACTAAGCCGGCCTCATGTGCAGCCGGGCATTTGGGGTGACATGCACTGTGGAAGCCATGTGACCTAAGAGCCGGAGGAAGTGTCTGGCCGAGACCAGAGAGTTCTCCCGAAACTGGCCGGCCAACTTTATCAGCCTGTGAGCTCTGTCCACAGGCAAATAGGCCTTTGCATAGATGGTATCCAATCTTGCCCCTATGAACTCAACGTCCTGTGAGGGGACTAAAGTGGACTTTGGGAAGTTTGTAACGAACCCCAGTTGCTGAAGCAGGGATATGGTTCGGAAGGTGGCCTGCCTGGCCTCTTGTTGAGACTGGCCCCTGATAAGCCAGTCGTCCAGGTAAGGGAACACAAAAATCCCCTGGTTCCTGAGGTAGGCCGCAACCACCGCCAGGCATTTTGTAAAAACCCTGGGGGCGGAGGTGAGGCCAAAGAGAAGCACTCTGTACTGGAAGTGTTTCCCTCCCACGACAAATCTGAGGAGTTGTCTGTGACTTGAATGGATGAGGATGTGAGTATAAGCATCCTTCAGGTCTAAGGAGCATAGCCAATCTCCCTGCTGGAGGTAGGGCAGTAAGATTCCAAGGGTAAGCATCTTGAACTTTTCTCTCTCCAGAAACTTGTTCAGATTTCTCAGGTCCAGGATGGGTCTGAGGCCCCCTGTTCTTTTTGGTACCAGGAAGTACCTTGAGTAGAAGCCTTGCCCTTCCAGGTGGCGGGGCACCGGTTCCACCGCCTAGTCCTGTAGCAGGTCTTCCAACTCCTGAAGGAGTACATTTCTGTGCAGAGGGGGTCTTGGAGGCTCCCCTGGAAAGTAGGAGGGGGGTATCTGGGTGAAGTGGAGCAGATAGCCCTTCTGGATGATGCTTAACACCCAAGTATCCCCTGTGATGGCTGGCCACCTGTCTGCGTACAGGGTCAGATGACCTCCTGTGCCCTGTAGAGGAGGAGAGGCTATGCCGGCATAGTCAAAAACCCCCTCCCTGCTGAGCAGGAGCCAGAGTAGGAGGCTTGGGAGCTTTCTGCCTACGGGGCCCATGACCCTGCCCCTTGGCCTGCTGGCCCTGTTGGGGAGCATCAGAGGCCTGGTAGTGAGGGTATGTTTTGTAGGCAGTGATCTTCCTCGGGTAAAAGGCCTTTTTCCCTGAGCCCTTCTTTTTCTGAGAAGGGGCAGAGGTTTTCCTGGACAGCCTTGTCCGGGTAAGAGTCTCGGTCTTGGGTTCTTCAGCCTTTTCGGCCATGGGCTTGCCAAAGAGGTTTTCACCTCGGCAAGGGACATCAACCAACTTGTCCTGTACCCAGGGCTCGAGGTCCGAGGATTGTAGCCAGGCCTGGCGGCGTGCACCGATGCCGGCCCCTGCTACTCAGGCCGAAGCCTCAAATCCATCGTAGGCTGCTCGAGATATAAACTTCGAGCACTCTCGAATACCAGAAGACAAGGCCTTGAACCTCTGCAAAGGTTCCTCAGACATACCAGCAGAGAACCCGGCAATCTCTTTTGCCAGGTCTCAAAGGTACATGCCCATGTACAGCTGGTAGGTCTGGACACGGCAAGCAAGCATAGAGCCCTGGAAGCACTTTCTACCGAGGGCATCCAAGTTCCAGGCTTCCCTGCCGGCAGGCACCGAGGAGTGCATCTACTGACTCTTCAGGCGATGCATGGCCGATTCCACAACCATGGAGTGGTGCGGTAGCTGTGCCTTTTGGAACCCAGGGCTCTTGCGGACTCGATAGATGGAATCGACCCGCTTGCTTAGAACCGGCATCGAGGCTGGTGCCTCCCACATGCAGAAGAGCTACCGCTCCAGCATCGGAGGAACCAGGACAGTAAAGGCCTCCTTGGGAGGACAGTCATACTGCAGAGCCTCGAGCTCCTCAGCTCAAGGCTCCTCCTCGGGGTCCGCAGGGAATGGCAATGCTTTGGCCTGGCGTCCTCCGGGGGGGACCTTGTCCGAGGCTCGGATCCCGGTGAGTCCGAAGGGATGCACCAAGTCCGGAAGGTGTCAGGGGACTCCTCCTCCTCCGTTTCCCATGCCGACTCCTCCGAGGAGGAATTGAGTGGCTCCAAGTGGGCGGGCACTGACACCATCCGCCCCGACGCCGAGGGGACCGGCGTCGATTACCTCGGTCCCGAACAGGAGGCTGAGGGTGACCTCGGCCGAGGATCGACTCGAGTTCACATGATCTCGAGGATAGGCTCAGCCTCCGGGGTCAACTTGGATGTCGATGTCCCGGTGGTCGGGGCAGATGCACCGGTGAGACCGGCGATCAGCACCCGCTGCTGCTCCATGAAGGCAGACAATCTGCTCTCCAAGGCCGTCAACCTGAGTCTGAGCTCAGGAGACCCAGTAGCCTCCGACTCGGGCCCCGACGGCATCGGGCCCGACGTCGGCTCCCCCAGAGGAGAGTCCAGGAGACTACAGTACTCACGTGACTCGGGGCCTCCGACTCCACACAAGGATGCTCTGCAGGCCTCTCCGACTCAGAAAACCCGGACGGCGATCGGGGCTATGCGACCTGGCCCTCGAGGAGCCAAGAGCATCCACCGATGCCGCCCTCATGGGTTTCTTCTCCCTTCGATGCTCCCTCTAGGGGGACTCCCTTTCAGAGGAGCCTTGACGATGCTCGGGGTCAGACTCCCGAGACATCGAGGCCTCTGACGAAGTCCGGACCCGTCCAGAGGCAGATTCGGAGAAGATCCTCTCATGCTGGTGCTGACAGCTCCGTAATGCCTTGGAAGACATTTTGCCACAGGGGCTACAGACCATAGAATCATGGTCTGGCCCTAGGCACCGGAGGCAGCAGTCATGTGTGTCTGTGACAGACATGAGTTTCTTGCACCGATCACACTTCTTAAAGCCAC
Source organism: Ichthyophis bannanicus (assembly GCA_033557465.1). Lineage (NCBI taxonomy): Eukaryota > Metazoa > Chordata > Amphibia > Gymnophiona > Ichthyophiidae > Ichthyophis > Ichthyophis bannanicus. The sequence continues at coordinate 1,827,682,318 of CM066031.1, forward strand.
TGGCAGCCATCGGGGGAAAAAGGGCCCCTGCAAGATCAAAAAATTGGGCTGCCAGGGAAAAGAAAAAAGGGCGCGAACGCAGTCTCTAAGGACAAAAACCGAAAAGAGAGATCCGGGCTCGGCACCGGTGTACCAAGTCCAGGCGGGAAAGGAACCGACGTCGAACCTAAGAAAAAACTCGGCCCAATGCAGAAAAATCAACTTTTTTCACGGGTGACAAGGACAGGCGTAGGGCTCTGCGGAAAAAAGAAGACTGAGCAAGATGGCACCTTTGGGCAGGAAGGGGACCGCGCATGCGTGCCTGCATTCCCAAAGGCTTTCTTTGAAAGCTGGGGAAATGCTCTGCATGGGGGCTCCATCGACGCCGACGTCACCCATATGTGAGGACTGACTTCCTGCTTGGTCCTGGAGAAGAGGCTTTCCAAAAGGACATCACTTTGATTACTACCCGAGACGTCTCTGAAAGAGATTAGCTCAGATGAGCCAGTTTTCCAGATATGGGTGCAGACAAATCCCTTGACTGTAGCTACAACCACCATGACTCTGGAGAACATCCATGGGGCCAGTGGAGAATCCAAATGGGAGGGCAGCAAATTGAAAGTGAAAGCCAAGCATGGCAAAATGCAGATACTTTCCTGATCCTTTGGCTCGGGATATGAAAATGCACATGACCAAATCCAGAGATGCCAGAAACTTCCCTCAGTGCACAACTTGAATCACAGATCGCAAGGTTTCCATCCACATGCGCAGGATGCGCAAGTGCTCATTGACATCCTTGAGGTCCAGAATGGGCTGAAAGGATCTGCCTTTTATCAGTATTACAAAACAGATAGCAGACTTGTTCTTGCCCTGATCTTCCAGGGGAAGGGTATCACTCTTTTCAGGAGTAGCAGCTTGTCCAATGTGGCCCACATAGTAGTCGTTTAGATTGCAGACCCACAAGGAGAGATGACAAAGGCATCTGCGAATGGCTCTTTGTAGTCCAGAACATAACCATACTGAATGATGTCCATCACCCAACGATTGTTGGTGACCCCGAAGCTTGCCCCCGATCAGAGAAACCAGGAAATGGGCCCCCAAAACTTCAATGTGCAGCCTGGGAAGGTCCTGCTCTGGAGGGGACCAAGTCCCTGGGCCCACGTGCTTCAGGAAAGGACTGAGAAGGAACCTGAAGTCCAGAAGCAAAGAGGGGGAGAAAGGCTTTCCAGGCCAGTAGTGAGAGGAGTCCTGAGACCCTTGGGAGTCTGACCAGCATGCCCACGGGGAGCATGCAGAGTCTGGTGGGAAAGGGACTTCTGCCCGCTCCACAAGTCCGTTGGACCTGCCTTCCGGAAGGTGGTAAGAATTTGTCTTGCCCAGATCTTTCATCAGTTTCCCAGATAGGCCTCAAAAAGAAACTTCCCTTTAAAGGCCAGTTGGGTCAACCGAGTTTTGGAAATGTGTCCACCACCCAATGTAGGAACCAAATCCAATCCTGTGTCATCGTCAACAAGGCACTATCCCTGGCACTAAAACATACCAGATTATACATGGCATCAGCAAGGAAGGCTGTAGCCAACTCCAAAAGAGGGATTGAATCCCCCAGCAGAAGACTGACTCCACTGGAGCAGGGCTCGAGACATCAGGCCTGCACATACAGCCAACTGAAGAATAGAAGCTATCACGGCGAACTGGTTCTTCAACAAATCCACCTTTTGGTCCAGAGTATCCTTTAAGGCAAATCCATCTTTCAAAGGAATGGTGGTCCATCTAGTAACCACTGTGACCTGCGCATCCACCTTGGGAATATCAAACCACACAATGCACTCCTTCTCCGGGAGAGCATACATCTTCTTATACACCCTTAGCCCCTTAGGCAGGAAGTCAGAGGAATCCCACTCTGACTGGATCCACCCTTGAGCACCTCTGGGAACGGGAAGTTAGTAGTGGATTTCCACACCCCTTGCAGATGTGGATGCACCTTTGGCTCCTTCTCTGTGCCTGAAGCATCTGCAAACTCAAGGTGGATGAGATCCTGGCAACCAATGTCACTAGATCCTCCTTCCAGAACAGGCGGATAATACCAGCCTCTTCACAATCCTATGAAGGCAAGAGTACTCCTTCATCCACATCACAGCCCAGAATCGAGACATCTGAATCCAAATCACAGATGATCCTCATTTGTGAGGAGTGACCTAGTGGCTAGGACATGGTACCTCAGGCCAGAGAGCCAGGGGTTCAAGTCCCACCTGGGGACAGCAATTTCAGGCTAGAGGGACTGGAGTTTCTAGTCCTGAAGTCACTCCTTGGGCAAACCACTTTAACCTTCCATTGCCTCAGGTACATATAGATTGTGAGCTTTTTGGGGATAAGGGAATGTATCCAGTACCTGTTTGTAGTGATTACGTAATATAAACTGCCTTCCTTGAAGGATAAGTTGGTAGAGAAAACTGGTTAAATAAATAAATCTCCAGGGGGCACTTATCACCAGGAATGCTTAGCCATAGGCAATCAAAGAGGGTTTCCACTCTCAGCCTGCCCCTCATGAGACTGTACTTGAAGGAACCCAGAGGTTGCTGAGGCTGAATTTCCACAACAGATGATCAGGCCTGTTGTAAAATGGAAAACAATTCCAGGGAAGACAATCTAGACTCTGGAGGCTCTCGTCTCAGAAATGACCCAACAACAGGGGACATAGCCTCTGCCCAACTCCTAGAGGATGGGGAGCAACCCACAGCACAATTACCAGAACTCTGGCCAACTGGTCATCCTTACTTATAGCACCATTCACCACCTCCTGCCCTGGGACAGGTAAACCCAGACCAACTGCATCATCCTGCTGAGAGGGGTGAAACGGGCTCTCGAGGGATGATTCAAAAGCTGCCATACAAGAAGAGCAGAATCCAGAAGTTGTACCGAGATTGCCACAGTTCAACAATGTTTCCTAGAAGAAGACACAAAGAGTTAAGGCAAGTGCAATAACAGCGCAGGCTTAGGCTGCGGTGGTCATAAGGCATGCATTAACAGTGCTTTGTACAGCAACACATGAAATGGGCGCTTGGGTAGCAGAATCAGGAGCCCCCAACAAGGACAATGATGAGGTCAAGCCTTGGTACTCACCTCCTGAGAACCCCAGGCAGAAATCTGTGCTGGGCTCAACTCTATTCCCCTGAAACCCTTTCTTTGCTTTGCAGACACTACATTTAAGGTGGCTGGCAAGCAGAATTCCTCTGAGAGCCTTCTGCAATTTTTGGGAGAGAGCAGGGGGAACAGAGGAGGAGGGAGGGGGCCGTGAGGCTGCTGAACACGTCCAAATCCTTCCAATTCTTCTATTTTTCTGGCTGTTCAACAGGCCCTTATCAAGTTAAAAGTATATGGAGCTGAACCAAATTTCCTTCCTCCTATGGCTACCAAAAAGACCGCAGTCTAGTGGAGCCTCCCACATCACGCTCACCCTCAAGGTGGTCATTCACGAGCGTTTAAATTAATCTTTCCCTCTCAATTCTTCAGATTTTCTTCAGAGAGGGGAAAATCCATCCACCATCTGCTGGAGACAAAGAAATACTGAAGAGTCCTCTGGTGGTTGAGGCGGATAGAGGCATGCAAGTGATGTCATTGAATCTGGTAAGGGAACACAACCCCACTTGTCTGGATTGGTCTAGCAGGATGATATGGAACTTATATTCCATAAAAGATATATATGATGGAGATCAAATAAAAAAACACTGAATAAATAAACTTAAAAACATAAAACAAATGAAAACCAACCTGATTGGGAGACGTCACATCTCATCATTAAAAACAAATGCAAAAGATAACTCTGAACTGGATGTGGACAAAACAGCAGAGCTGATACGCTTACACAAGAAGAAAATCCATATGGAGTTGCACTATGGAGCAATAATGCAAATGTCTAAAGAAGAGGCTGAAAAATTGAAGGGTTAAGTAGTTATAAAAGAACAAGAGTAAGAAGACCAATATGTCAAGTTTGATTCTATGATGGACCTGGACAAAAATATCCTTTCAAAAACAGTCCGTTCTTTTAGATCCAAGGCGCATAGCCAGTTGCCCTGCCGGAGGAAGGGCAGCAGAATGCCAAGGGATAACATCTTAAATTTCTCCTGCACCAAGGACTTGTTTAACTTTCGGAGGTCGAGGATGGGCCGCAGACCCCCCATCTTCTTCAGGAAGAGGAAGTACCAGGAATAGAAGCCCCATTCTTGAAGATGCGGAGGAACTTTCTCGACCGCCCGTTGGGCGAGGAGAGAAACCAGTTCCCACTGCAGGAACACCCTGGTGCATGGGGAGTCGAGGAGGCTCCGCTGGGGAAAAGGGAGATGGAAGCCTGTCTAAGCAAAGGCGATAGCCATCTCAGACGACCTGGAGAACCCAGGTGTCCGAGGTGATGGAAGCTCACAGAGGGCAAAAGAAGACAGGTGTCCCCCCCACTGGCTGCTGTGTTGCCGGAGGGCGAGGGGCTATGCCAATGGCGTCAAAACCCCTGTGCGGATTGTGGTGGAGCCGGGGTTTGAGGTTTGGGCTTTGGGCCCTTTCAGCTTGCGATACCCCTGGCAAGACTTACCTTGCGCCGAAGTGGTCGGTGTGGGGGTGGTCGGGTATGGTGAGTAGCCACAGTACTGAAGGCCCTTCCTGGGAAAGAAAGGCTTTTTGGCTGGTTGCTTTTTCCAGGGGAGGATGGAGGTCTTTTGCAAGAGACAGGTTCTGGTGACAAACTCTGTCTCTATCTCCGTGGCTTTATCCTCCATCGGCTTGCCAAAGAACTGCTCGCCAAGGCAGGGGACATCAAGGAATTTTTCTTGCACCCACTGCTCCAAATCTGATGATTGGGGTCATGCCTGGTGGTGGGCACTGATGCCCGCGGCCGCCAACCGAGTCGATGACTCAAATCCATCGTAGGCGGCTCGGGAGAGGTATTTTCAGCAGTTTGCGATGGACTTCATCAAGGCACTGAATCTATTGAGAGGCTCACCCTCAAGGCCCGCGGAGAAACCTCCAAGCTCCTTGGCCAAGTAGCGCAAGAACATGCCCATGTAGAGTTAGTACGCTTGAATGCGACAAGAGAGCATGGAGCCTTGGTAAGCCTTGCAGCCCAGGGCGTCAAGGGCTCTCAACTCCTGGCCCGGGGGAACCGACAAGTGAAATTTTGGGCTCTTCTGTTTCCTCATGGCCGACTCCACCACCATGGAGGTGTGAGGGAGTTGAGTCTTTCTGAACCTAGGACCACGGCCTTTCTGAAAATGTCTTCAAACTTCACTTATGACTGAGCAGGGCTTTAGAGGACATTTTCTTACAAAGCGAACAGAGCTCCGGATCATGATCAGCGCCAAGGCACCGCAGACATCAGTCATGGGTGTCCATAAGCGACATCTTCTTAGAGCATCTAGCGCATTTTTTTAATCCAGTGGCCATGGGGCAAAAATGGCCCCCACGAGGTCAAAGACCCATGCGGCGAGTGATTAGGTAAAGAAAAGGGTGTGAAGCCCATTGCAAAAAAGGTGAAGAAAACTACCCCCTAACTGCTCGAAAAAGGTAGAGCAGGGGAAGGACCGGTGCAACCGTAAAATAGAAGGCCAGTAGGCCAAAAATGAAAAACCTTTTCCAAGGGACAAGGACGTGCGTCCAAAGGGCTCCGCAGAAGGGAGACTGAGCAAGATGGCACCCTTGGGCGGGAAGAGGACCACGCATGTGTGGCAGCAATCCCAAAGGCTTTCTTTGAAAGCTGGGGAATTGCTCCACGTGGGCTCCATCGGTGCCAACGTCACCCATAAGTGAGGACTGACTTCCTGCTTGTTCCTGGAGAAATAGTGGTTTTAAAGGATGTACAACTGAACAACGGAAACATAGACCATTCTTTAATTTATCTAAGGAAGAAAGTCTGGCCATTATAAGGCTTAAAGAAAAATGACAATGTTATTATTCATCCATTGGACAAAGGGGTGCCATTGTTGTTATGAACAAAGAGGATTATGTTGGAGAAATCAAACGACAGTTAGATGATAGAAAATAGTATACCCCTTCAAGTAATGATCCTACTAAATGTTTACAGCAGGAGATTGCACGGTTGGTCGATTTAAAGTAGTTACTCACCTGTAACAGGTGTTCTCCAGGAGCAGCAGGAATCAGTCCTCACATATGGGTGTCATTGGCGCCGATGAAGCCCCAGCGGAGCATTTCCCCAGCTTTCTATGAAAGCCTTTGGGAATGCAGGCACGCATGCGCGATTCCTTTCCCACCTAAAGGTGCCATCTTACCTCAGTCAAATGACATAGCTAAGAACAGCACACAAAAATGAAAAAATAAACTATGTACAACTGCAACTCCAAGGGGAGGAGGGAGGGTTGTGAGGACTGATTCCTGCTGCTCCTGGAGAACACCTGTTACAGGTGAGTAACTACTCTTTCTCCAGGACCAAGCAGGAAGTCTGTCCTCACATATGGGCTCTGGGCTACCGAGGAACCCAGGCTGAACAAGAGAACTCCCTCTAGTCTCAGCAGCAAAGAAAGGCTTTTCAAGGACACAACCTCCACCGGTAGCCCAACAGAGGGCAGGAGTTGCCTAAACCTCAAAGAGATTCCGGAGTACTGCTTGGCCAAAAGCACTGTCCCTACGGGACTCCCTCTCCAAGCAGTAATGGGCCGCAAAAGTCTGGCTTGAAGACCAAGTTGCAGCCCTGCAGATGTCTACCAAGGGCACAGAGCGGAGATAAGCCACTGAGGCAGCCATTGCCCTGACTCGGTGGGCCGTAACCCGATCCTGCAAAGGAAGGTCAGCCGCCTTATAAGCTCAGGTGATACAGTCAGCTACACAGATGGACAAGGTACACTTGGACACAGGCAACCCCAACTTATTGGGGTCAAAGGAGACGAAGAGCTGGGTAGCCCTTCTATGCCCCTGCGTACGGTAAAGGTAGAAGGATAAGGCCCTCCTACAGTCCAGGGTATGCAGGACTGCTTCAGCCTGGCTTGCATGAGGCCTAGGGAAGAATGTTGGAAGAACCACCTCCTAGTTGAGGTGGAAGAGGAGACAACCTTAGGGAGGAACTTTGGATGAGTCCTAAGGACTACCCTGTTCCTATAAATCCTGGTGTAAGGCCTATCACAGACCAGGGCCTGAAGCTCACTTACTCGCCTAGCCGAGGTAAAGGCTATCAGGAAGAGTGTCTTCCAGGAGAGGAAGCGTAGTGGACAAGTAGCCATCGGCTCAAAAGGAGGCCGAGTCAGTTGCTGCAAGACCACATTCAGCTACCACTCAGGGATAGGAGGATGGATAGGAGGCTTGAGCAAAAGCAAGCCCCTAAAAAAGCGAGACACCAAGGGGTGACCAGACAGAGAATGTCCCTCCACCAGAGAGTGGTGAGCTGCTAGAGCTGAGAGGTGGACCCGAACAGAATTGGATTTAAGACCTTGATTTGACAAGTGCATTAAGTACTGAAGGACTACTGGCACAGTACAGGAGAAAGGATCTTCTGTACTTAGCTGACACCACACAGAAAACCTCTTCCATTTGAGAGCATAGGTGTTCCTAGTGGACTGTTTCCTAGAGGCTAGGACAACCTCCTCAACCTCCTGAGGCAGGCCCCAGGGAGCCAAGACTACCCTTGCAGCCTCCAGGCCATCAAATTGAGAGCTTTGAGATTGGGGTGCAGAAGGGAACCCTGCTCCTGTGAGAGAAGGTCGGGTTGCAACCCCAGAGGTAGTGGAGGATCCACCGCCAGCTGAAGCAGAAGAGGAAACCAAGGCTGTCTCAGCCACCTGGGAGCCACCAGCAGGACCGAGGCCTTGTCCTGAAGAATCTTGAAGAGAGTTCGGGCCACCAAGGGCATGGGAGGAAACGCATAGAGGAGGCCCTGAGACCAGGATATCAGAAAAGCATCCGCTGCTATCTGCAGAGGATGTGGTTGCCTGGAGCAGAACTTTGGCAGTTGTTTGTTCGTTGGGCTGGCAAAGAGATCTATCAAAGGGAGACCCCATTTCAGGAAGATCTTCTGAACAACTGAAGGATGCAGCTGCCACTCGTGGGGCTGCAGTATTCTGCTTAATATGCCTGCCAGGTAGTTGTCCTGGCCTGGAAGGTACACAGCCCTGAGGAGCATGTTGTGCTTGAGGGCAAAAGAACAAAGGTCCTGAGCCTCCCGACAAAGGATCCTGGACCCAGTTCCGCCCTGTTTGTTCACATAAAACATGACAACTTGGTTGTCTGTCTGAATCAGGACAGACTGGTGAGCCAGGGTAGGAGTGAAAGCTTTGAGTGCTAATCGAATAGCTCTGAGTTCGAGGAGATTGATCTGCTGTGCAGCTTCCCAGGGAAACCAGAGGCCCTGGGTGCACTTGCCCAGACAATGAGCTCCCCAGCCTTGCAGGGAGGCATCTGTTGTCATCACTACTGTGTACCCTGGAATCTGAAAAGGCACCCCTTTCAGTAGAATGGGTGGGTGCAGCCACCAGTTGAGGGAGTGCAGAAATGGTTTGGACACCCTTATCCTGTCTCTGAGGCTGCCTGTGGCCTGTGACCACTGAGCCCGAAGGCACCACTGTGCAGGCCTCATATGGAGCCTGGCATTGGGGGTCACATGTACTGTCAAAGCCATGTGCCCTAGAAGCCTCAGGCAGAGTCTGGCGGAGACCAGGGACCTGCTGAGAAACTGATTTGCCAAGGCCATCAACCTTTGGGCCCTGTCTGCTGGCAAGAAAGCCTTTGCCAGCAGCGAGTCCAGCCTTGCTCCTATGAACTCTAAGTTCTGGGAGGGGAGCAAAGTGGACTTTGCGAAGTTTATGACAAACCCCAGGCTTTGTAGAAGAGCAATAGTCCTGAGGGTGGCTTGATTGGCCTCTTGGCACGTCTGACCCCTGATGAGCCAGTCATCTAGATAGGGGAAGACAAAGATTCCCTGATTTCTCAGGTAGGCCGCCACCACTGCTAGGCACGTTGTAAAGATTCTGGGGGCAGAGGTGAGGCCAAAATAATGGTTTCCTCCCACAATGAACCTGAGGTACTTTCTGTGGTCTGGATGAATGAGGATGTGAGTGTACGCATCCTTTAGATCTAAGGAGAATAGCCAATCTCCCTGCTGGAGGTAGGGCAGAAGAGTCCCAAGAGTTAGCATCTTGAACTTCTCCTTCACTAGGAACTTGTTAAGGTTCCTGAGGTTCAGAATGGGTCGAAGGCCACCGGTTCTTTTGGGCACCAGGAAATACCTGGAGTAGAAACCGTGACCTTGTAAGTGGGGAGGCACAGGCTCCACCGCCCTGTCCACCAACAGACCATGAAGCTCTTGTAGAAGGTGGTCTGTGTGCAGGGGAGGCCTTGGAGGCTCCCCTGGAAAATAAGGTGGAGGCAGTTGGTGAAAATGGAGGGCATAGCCCTTGTGGACTATCTCCAGCACCCAACTGTCCCCGGTGACAAGGGGCCACTGGTGGGCAAAGAGGGCGAGGCGACCTCCTGTGCAAGGTTGGGAGAGCAGTGGAGGAGAGGCTACGCTCAAGGAGTCAAAAACTCCCACCCTGCTGAGCGGTAGCAGGGGCCTGAGGCTTGCGGGTCCTCTGCCTACGGGGCCCATTACCCTGGCCCTTGGCTTGCTGATCCTGGGGGGCAGCCTGATATGGCGGGTACTGTTTGTAGGCAGTGCCCTTCCTCGGGTAAAAGGGCTTTTTACCCGAGCCCTTCTTTCTATGAGAAGGGGCAGAGATCTTCCTCGACAGCCTTGTCCGTGTGAGGTGCTCAGTTTCGAGCTGAGCGGCCTTCTCAGTCATGGGCTTGCCAAAAAGGTTTTCACCTCGGCAAGGGACATCGACCAACTTGTCCTGAACCCATGGCTCGAGGTCCGATGACTGCAGCCATGCCTGGCGTCGAGCCGCGATGCCGGCTGCCGCAACTCGGGCCGAAGCCATCGTAGGCGGCGCGGGACATGAACATCGAGCAGTCCCGAATCCCCGAGGACAAGGACTTAAATCTCTGCAAGGATTCCCCAGAGAGACCAGCAGAGAACCCGGCCAATTCCTTGGCCAGATCCCGCAAGTACATGCCCATGTACAGCTGGTAGGACTGAACACGGCAAGCAAGCATCGAGCCCTGGAAGCACTTTCTACCGATGCCATCGAGGTTCCGGGCCTCCCTGCCAGGGGGCACCGCGGAGTGCATCTTCTGGCTCTTCAGACGATGCATGGCCGATTCCACAACCATAGAATGGTGTGGTAGCTGTGCCTTTTGAAAGCCAGGACTCTTCCGGAGTCGATAGATTGAGTCGACTCGCTTGCTGAGAACCGGCGCCGAGGCCGGTGCCTCCCACATACGGAAGAGGAGCCGTTCCAGCATCGGAGGAACCGGAACAGTAAAGGCCTCCTTCGGAGGAGAGTCATACTGTAGGGCCTCGAGCTCTTCGGCTCGAGGCTCCTCCTCGGGGTCCGCCGGAATAGCCAAGGCAGCGGCCATATCCCGGACGAACTCCGAGAACCGAGTATCCTCTGGGGGGGACCTACTCTGGGGCTCAGACTGCGGTGAGTCCGAAGGGACGCACCGAGTCTTGAAGGTATCAGGAGACTCCTCATCCTCCGTCTCCCAAGCTGACTCGTCCGAGGAGGAGTCAGGGTCCGACCCTGCAGGGCCCTGGAGCACCCGCCCCGACACCGGAGGCACCGGCGTCGACACCCTTGGTCCAGAACGGGAGGTCGAGGGAGACCACGACCGAGGTCGACTCCGAGCCACAAGGGACTCGAGTATCGGCTCGGTCTCCGGGGTCGACTTCGAAGTCGATGTCCCGGTGGTCGGGGCAGATGCGCCAGACAGGCTGGCCATCAGTGCCCGCTGCTGCTCCATGAAGGCAGACAATCTGATCTCCAAGGCTTTCATCCTGAGACTCAGTTCGGGAGACGCAGCAGCCACCAACTCGGGCCCCGGCGGCGCCGGGCCCGACATCGGCTCCCTGGGAGGAGAGTCCTCGAGGACTACGGGGCTTACGTGTCCAGCAGACTCCGGCTCCATGCGAGGAACTTTTGCAGGCTTCTCGAGTTCCACGGGCCCGGGGCGACGGTCGGGGGTCTTAGACCTGGCCCTCGAGGAGCCAGGGACCTCCGACGACGACGCCCTCGCGAGCCGCTTCTTCCTCTTGCGTTCCCGGTCGGGGGACCCCCTGTCCGAGGAGCTTCGACGGCACTCGAGATCGGAATCCCGAGATGTCGAGGCCTCAGACGAGGTCCGGGTCCGGCCGGAGGCTGAGTCCGAGAAAAGCCTTTCTTTTTGCTGCTGGCGACTTCGGAGTGCCTTGGAAGACATCTTTCCACATGGCCCGCACAACTTAGGGTCGTGGTCAGGGCCGAGGCACCGAAGGCAGCAGTCGTGTGTGTCGGTGAGAGACCTCAGTTTCTTACACCGATCACACTTTTTAAAACCGCTGGAAGCCATCGGGGAAAAAAGAGTCCCCGCGAGGTCAAAGGACCGGCCTTCCAGGGAAAAATGGAAAAAAGGGCGCGAACGCCAGCCACGAAGGGCAAAAACCGAAAAAGAAGAATCGGGCTCCATACCGGTGTACCGAACCCGGCGAGAGGGGAACCGGCGTCGAACCAGGAGAAAAAATAGCGAAAATCGCCAAAAAAATCTAATTTTAACCGGGAGAACAGGACACACGTCTGGTGGGCTTCACGGAAAAAAAAGAGACTGAGGTAAGATGGCACCTTTAGGCGGGAAGGGAACCGCGCATGCGTGCCTGCATTCCCAAAGGCTTTCATAGAAAGCTGGGGAAATGCTCCGCTGGGGCTTCATCGGCGCCGATGACACCCATATGTGAGGACTGATTCCTGCTTGGTCCTGGAGAAAGGTCTGGATGCTAGTTTCCTTACTCCAAACAAAGGCCTTTTTCTTAAGACACTACATCCAGTAATATCTACAAAATATGTGTTACCAAGACACTACATTCAGTAATACCTACAATATGTGTGTTACTGAAAATTCATAAGTCCTTATCTTCCCCTCCAGGCAGATCTGTAGTATCGGCTATAGGTTCTGTCATGGAGCCATTATCTAAATTTGTGGATATTTTTTGAGGCCCTTTGTGGCCAAAATAATGTCATTTGTTATTCTACTCATGTGTTAACAATGTTACAAGAGTTACAGTTAGATACAGAAGCCATAACATTGGTTACATTTGATACACTTCATACTAACATCCCACAAGATGCCTGAGGTTATTAGGTCTGATTTGAACACCAGAGAGGGTGTAAGAAGGGCTCCGACAGATTTTCTGTGTGAGTTAGCAGAATTGGTTATTAAAAAGAATTACTTTAGCTTCTAGGTATTTTTTATCAGCAGACAAAAGGGACCGCAATGGGAGCCACAACGGCTCCGGATATTGTGAATTTGTATGTCAACATGTTTGAAGAAGTCTTTTTAAATGATCGTGTTTTTAAAGATTCTGTTATTTTATGGAAAAGGTACATTGATGACATTTTAATGTTATGGAAAGGGAGTTTGTTTGAATTACATACGTTTTATGCTTGGTTGAATTCCTGTGATAGTAATTTAAGATTTAAAATGGAGATAAAATGACTTGAGATTTCATTTTTGGACATACTAATTAAGAAGGAGAAACATGGTTTTTCCACTACCATTTTTTGAAAGCCTACAGATAGGAACAAACGTTTACATTATGAAAGTTGTCGTGAAAAGTCTGAAAGATAAAGTGAAATTAGACTTACCTGCTAATTGTTCCTTGAGGAACTCGTGTCCCGAACCTCTGGGTAGTGCACCTCTTGCAGCAGCTTCGAGACTGAACATGACATCTTTTGATGACACCAGTATTAATACCGGAGGGACCGCCCACAGGCTCCAGAAACCTATTGACAAAGCAGACTCACAGGAGCAACAAAAAAGTGGTTAAAACTTGAAACATTCTACCTCTTAACAATCTAACATTCTCCCTCAGCAGAGAAGAGATTCCCTCTCCCCTCCGAATGTGGAGGCTTACCTGTAGCCCAGCCGGATGACAGCAAGCATGCATCATGCATCACTAAGCATGAGCAGACAATCCTTCGGTCCACCCTCAACACCGACCTCCCTTACCTCTTATGACTCCCAGATTACTACCTTAGACCAGGAAACCCCCCTTCGGGCCTCGGTCACTGACAATCAGCTCACAGAGATTGGACTACAGTAAGTCTAATTTCATTTTCCTTATCATCCCTCCAGTCCAGTCCCAAACCTCTGGGATGTAACAGAGCAGTTAAACTTAATAGGAGGGACCTGCCAACCTGGCCTGAAGCACTGCCGATCCAAAACAGGTGTCTTCCACCACCTGGACGTCTTGGCGGTAATGCTTAGAAACGGTATGAAGTGATGATCAGGTTGCCGCCCTGCAAAATTCCTACCAGAGGCACCAAGCTATACTCCGCCCACAAGAGAGCCTGAGTTCTCATGCAATGAGCATGCAACCCCACTGGCACTGGCCTAGCCTTCAAGATGTATGTCGACATGATTGGTCCGTGCTGAAATAGAGGCCTTAGCTGCTGGCTTCCCTCAGCCCGGCCCTCCAAACAGCACAAAGAGGTGATCCGACTTGCGGAAACCACAGTTCTCTTTAGGCAATGCCTCAGGACGCACCAGACAAACAAGAGGTGCCCGTGCATGCTGGTGGAGATGTTCTCCGCACTCCCGAGGACCGGTAGGGAGACGGACTGGTTTAAATAAAGGTCGCAACCGCCTTGGACAAAATGGATGATACCAGCCACAGGATCACCTTGTCATTGAAAAAGAAAAGAAATGGCTCCTGGCAAGACAAGGCTTGGAGCTCTGATATTCTGTGCTCACAGCATATAGCTACAAGAATACCGTCTTGAGAGTTAAAGCCTTCAGAGAAGCTCAACTGAATGGCTCAAAGGGCTCTTTCACCAGCACCTCTAATACCAAACTGAGATCCCACGGAGGCACCATAGACTTCTGTGGTGGGCGCAGGTGGGCCCCCACTCTCAGGAATCTTCCGATGTCCAGATGCGTTCCAAATGCTACCCCCTGGACCTTTCCATGATAGCAGGAAATCGCCGACAGCTGCACCCTTAGGGAACTAGCCACCAGACCCTTATCGCAACCGGCCTGCAAGAACACTAAGATGCCTGATAAGAAAATTCTGGATGATCAGGCCTGTTTGTTCGTACACCACCCCTCAATGATGCACCAGCCCCAGATACAAGCAAGAGAGGTAGCTTTTCTCCTTATCTTCAGCAAGGGCGAGTAACTTTTCCTCTTCAATTGTGTCCTCACAAGGGCTACGCTATAAGCAAGAATCGAACTACCTGCAGCATGCATGCCAGCCCCTGCTTCAGGAGAATCTCTTGAGCCGGAAGATGCCATGGATGATTTGCCATTTTGGCTAATCCGGAGCAATCAAAATCACCAAGCCCTGATGAGCTTTGAGCCTCTGCACAACTTGGCCTATTAGAGCCCACGAAGGGAATACAGAGAAGCCCTCCCGCGGGACATCTTTGCATCAGGGCATCTAGGTCCTCTGACATCCTTTCCCTTTCGCCTGCTGAAGAAACAGCTCGCCTTGGTGGTCTCAAACATCACCATCAGGTCCATGACCGGAGTGCCCCAGCATAGCACCACCCAGGTGAACACCTCCTGGTTGAGTACCCACTCTCCGGGGTCCACTCAACTTAGATAGTCCACTGTCACCTGTACCGCTGACAGCGCCTGGAGGTGGCTTTCCATCTAGCTTAACAGCCGTTTGGATTCCTCCTCCAAGGCTGTGTTGACCGTGCCACTCTGGCGTTTGATGTAGGCTCCTAGTTGCATTGCCCAAAAGGACCCTTACATCCTTTCCCTTCAACTATGGCTGAGAGCTCCTGAGCACCAGGGCCACCGCCCAAATTTCCAGACACTTGATCGACCAACCAGTCTCCTGTGTACTCCACAGTCACTGACAACATGCCCTTCGCAATGGACTCCCCATCCAGTGTGGCAGTCAGCTGTGGAATCCACAGAGGCGACTCGAGGGGCATGCTGCCTTCCATATTCTCCAGATGAAGCCACCATTTGAGAGCTTGCTTGGTCGCAGGTGGGCAGGAGAGCTTCTGGGACAAGGGCAGCATCTGGTGCGACCACCGCCAGAGCAACACCCTCTGCAGAGGCCATATGTGTGCCCTTGCCCATGGCACAACTTCAAGAGTGGCTGCCATGGTCCCTAGGATCTGCCTAGAATCTGTAGGTATTGCCAAGCCATCAGTTCCCAGAAACTGCAGCACTAAGCCACAAAGCCCCTCTGCATGCTGACTGGCAGGAAAAAACCCCTGAGCATGTGCCGAAGCACGCTTCCAGGTACCAACTGACTCTTGGCCACATTGACCACCCAGCCTAGCCTTTAAAGGAACTGTACCACTCGAGCAGTGGCTCATTCACCTTCATCCCTGGACTTTGCTTGAATCAGCCAATCGTCGAGGTACGTATGCATCAGAATTCCTTCCCTACGGAGCGCCACCCTTACCACCACCATGACATTGGTAAAAGTACGCGGTGCCGTTGCAATACCGACGGCAAAGCGCAAAACTGGAAATGCCCATTGGTATCGTAAACCGGAGGAACTATTGGTGTTCTGGCCATATGGGGATGTGCATATATGCCTCCCTTAGATCTAGAGACATCAGGGACTCCCCTATCCTGAATGTGACCATGAAGGACCGCAACATTTCCATGTGAAAAAGCGGAACCCGCAGACAGCGTTTCCCTCACTTGAGGTCGCGGATCAGATGGATGAAGCTCTCCTTCCTTGTTACAACAAAGTAAATGGAGTACCGATCACAGCTGCACTAGTCTCGGGGAACCGGCACCACAGCCCTGAGTTGCAAAGGCTGCATTAAGGTGTCTCTTACTGCTGCCGCCTTGGCTCACGTCTTGCAGGGAGACAGAACGATGGAGATGCCCACCGGGTGAGCGAACCCGAGGGCATACCCCTCCCAAATGAACTCCAGCACCCATTGGTTGGAAGTGATCTGGACCCAGGCAGGGCAGAACTTCCATAGCCGCCCTCCCACAGGCTGCACCACTACCTGGGCCCCTCCTCACTTCATTGTGCTTTCCTGAGGACGAAGCGGAGGTCAAAGCCTCTACCTGCTCCTCAAAAACCTCAAAACCCTTGCTCCCTGGAGGGGAATCTTCCCCTCTGGAAAGGGGTAAAGCGTGTTGAACGAAAATGCCTGAACTCTCGTGACTGACTCCAGGCCGCGGGAGAGGTGCAGCTCTGCTTTTGTTTATCCTCGGGCAGATGCCCGCCTGTGAGCTTTCCCAGGTCTTTCAGCAATTTGTCCCAGTCTTCCCCGAGGAGCAGTTTCTCTCCTAAGGGATGCTTGCTGAGTCAGGCCTTGGAAGAACCATTCGCCATACAGTTATGTCACCAGAGCTGATGGCGGGTCTCCACTCCCAAGCCAATGCTCTTCGAGAGCCCTCGATGAGGACGTCGTGGATATCTGCCAGATAAGTTGCAGACTCTAATCTGGTTGCCTCCCCAGCCTGGTCCGAAGCTTCCTCCCCTTGTTGCTGAACCTTCCGCAACCAGCAAAAGCAGTCTCAAGTTACTAGCGAGAGGGCATATATATTATAAAATCCTGCTTCATGCAGGAGTCCAACTGTCCTAACTTGGACGTCCTTGAGCAACACACTGCCTTCCACCGGTATCATCATCTTCTTTGTAACTGCCGACCCCGCTACATCCATCTTAGGGCCCGAACGCTACCAGTCCTGATCTGACAGCAGAGAGAGGCGAGCCCTAGAACTTGATCCCTCAAGATTCGGCTCTGGTAGTTCCCACTCATCCTGAAACTGAACCGACCTGTAACTACTCATGCTACCCAGCATTTTTTCCTGCTTATCTTTCATTTATTTCTGCCTTTGACCTTTTACCTGATCCGTCTCAGGAAAAAGCCATAATGTCTCAACAAATGTCAGTTACATCTCCTGACCCAACCACCCAAAAATCTCCGAAAAAATCCCCAGTGAGATCCAATATAAATTCTTTTTGTCGGATCGTACCGAGGGAGGACAAGAGTTACATCTCCTGACCCGGCACACTGACTCTCTGAAATCTGCCCAGCAACAAGACAATGGCAAACTTAGTTAGGCCTTTTACCACAGGTCTTCAACAAGACATTGTGCACTGAGCAAATTTGATCTGTATAACCCTAGGAATGCTCAAGGATGTGGCATGAATTGGGGTTTCACCCCCCTTGATACCATCACCTACTAGGCACTGTGGTCTGCTCAGCCTGGTAGGTCTCCCCTTCTTCCAGGTCTTAGTCCACATCTAGCTCCACGTCCGCCTTCGGACAATGGAGCCTGTCCCTGATCCTCCACTGAGGATCTGGGCCTCTTTGCGGGTACTAAACCTTAGCTCGCTCTCAAGAGAACTCCCTATCCTTTTGGCTCCGTGTTCAAATACTGAGGGACCCCTTGCTGGCCCCCGCTGGTGTCAGCTGAATGCCAGAAGGAGAAGGAATACCTAATCAGGAAGAGAAATTACCCTGGACCCCTACCTAACTCAGACTCTGCGCTGCATAAAGTCCAGGAATGGCTGACAGACAGGGAATTATCTCCTGCAGTGGCAGCACGCAACCCACAGAGATTTGCGCCTCCCTATGACCTCACCCCAAACAGAGAGAGCACCCCTGACTCCTTGGGTCTGTCTACAATATGCCCAGGCTGGGGATCTCAACTAGCAGCAAATGATAATTACACTTACCTGGTAATTGTAGTTCCTTGAGTGACGACAGTTCAGTCCTCTACCTCTGGGTTGTCAACCTCCTCCTACAACTTGGAGACTGGCATGTCAGAATCCTGACATCACTGGATATAGCCTGTTGGAAACTCCCATCAGCCCCAGTGTGAACTATTAACAAAGCAGACTCAAAGGAGCAACAAATAAATATCCTAAACAACATTCGCAATCTAAATGGAAAACTAACCGCAATTATCCAGAGAAACCTTTCTTATACTCTCCCCTGCCCAAACACACGAGAAGGTAGAAGGAAGAGTGAAAATAACAACATCAACGACAGACCTACCTGTAATTCTTATCGTTCTGCTGCCGGGTCGATGCCATCTCTGACAAAAAACTCTCCGGGTGGGCATGAGGACTGAACTGTCGTCACTCAAGGAACTACAATTACCAGGAAAGTGTAATTATCATTTCCTTATCGTTCCTCCAGTTCAGTCCTCTACCTCTGGGATGTACCAGAGCAGTAATCAAGGGGATGGGCCTTTCCAACTGGCACGTAACACCGCCGACCCAAAACAGGCGTCACCTGCAGCTGCCACGTCAAGACGGTAATGCTTGCTGAAGGTATGCAGTGACGACCACGTAGCCGCCCTACAAATGTCTGCCGGCGGAACTAAACTGTGCTCCGCCCACGAAGACGCTTGCGCTCTGG
The DNA here is from genome assembly GCA_033557465.1 of Ichthyophis bannanicus. Taxonomy (NCBI): domain Eukaryota; kingdom Metazoa; phylum Chordata; class Amphibia; order Gymnophiona; family Ichthyophiidae; genus Ichthyophis; species Ichthyophis bannanicus. Next base: position 1,827,700,719 of record CM066031.1, read on the forward strand.
TGGAGTGCGCTCGCAACCCTGTCGGCACCACCCGACCTTGAAGCAGATAGGCGGAAGCAATAGCCTCCCGAATCCATCTGGCAATTGAAGCCTTTGCCGCCGCCTCTCCTTTGCGAACTCCGCCGAATAAGACAAACAACCGATCTGACTTCCGAATTGGTTGAGTAACTGCCAAATACTGTCGTAACGCTCTCTTTACATCCAGATGCCGCAAAGTGCGCTCCTGAGCATCCCCGTCCAGAGCGCCCAGAACTGGCAGAGATACTGCCTGACTCAGGTGAAAGGGAGAAACCACCTTCGGCAAAAAGGACGGAACTGTCCGCAACACCACCTTTTCCCTTGAAAAAGCCAAGAACGGTTCCCTACAAGACAACGCCTGCAGCTCCGAAATGCGTCTCGCTGAACAGATCGCCACCAGAAATACCGTCTTTAATGTCACATCCTTCATCGACATCCAACGCAAGGTTTCAAAGGGCGGCTTGGCTAATGCTGTTAACACCAAATTAAGATCCCAAGGTGGGATCATCACCCTACGTGACGGGCGTAACCTGGAAATCGCTTTGAGGAAATGCAAGACGTCTGCATGAGCGCCGAGCGCAACGCCCTGCACCTTCCCCCGATAACATGAGAGAGCTTCCAATTGCACACGCAGCGAACTGGCTGCCAGGCCTTTATCAAAACCATCCTGTAGAAAACTCAATACCGAGGAAATGGAGACCGAAGCCGCCCGGATCTGCCGTCTCGAACACCAATCCTCAAATATGCGCCAAATACGAACATATGCCAGAGACGTAGAGTGCTTCCGAGCTCTAAGCGTCGTCGCAATGACCGCAGGCGAATAACCTTTCTTCTTCAACCTGGCCCTTTCAATGGCCATACTGTAAGCAAGAACAGATCCACTTGAGGCATGAAGAGCGGCCCCTGGCACAACAGTTCTGACCTCACTGTCAACCGCCAAGGATCGCCGTCTAGGAGACGCACCAGGTCCGCGTACCACGGACACCTCGGCCAGTCGGGTGCCACCAGGAGCACCCTTCCCGGATGAGCTCCGATCCTTTGAACTACGCGTCCGACCAGCGCCCACGGAGGAAAGACATACAGAAGTTCTGTCGTCAGCCACCGATGCAACAACGCGTCTATGCCTTCCGACATCCTTTCCCTCCTTCTGCTGAAGAAACGGTTGGCTTTCGCCGATTCGAAGGTTGCCATGAGATCCATTATAGGCCTCCCCCAACGGCTCACTATCTGAGCAAACACTTCCGGGTGTAGCTCCCATTCTCCCGCATCTACTCGGACTCTGCTGAGAAAATCGGCCATCACATTGTCCCTCCCTGCAATGTGCGCCGCCGAAATCGCCATTAACTGGTCTTCTACCCAAGCGAATAAGAAGTTCGCCTCCTCCTCCATGGCTGTACTCCCCGTGCTGCCCTGACGATTGATGTAGGCGACCGTCGCCGAGTTGTCGGACAGAACGCGGACTGCCCGACCTACCACCGCCACCTTGAACGCCTGCAGAGCCCGTAAAACTGCTCTGAGCTCTAGACGATTGATCAACCATGCGCTCTCCAGAGGCGACCAAGATCCCTGCGTGAACCGGCTTTCGCAGTGGGCTCCCCAATCTTCGAGGCTAGCATCCGTTAATACCAGAATCCAGTCTGGCTGCTCCAGCAGCATTCCTGCCGTCAATGACGTCGGGAGCAGACACCATCGCAGAGACTGCCTGACCTTGAGCGGACAGGGGAGCCGCCTGCTCAACGAATCCTTCTGATGCGACCAACGGCGAAGGAGCGACCTCTGTAGAGGACGCATGTGCACCTTGGCCCAAGGCACCGCCTCCAGAGTCACTGCCATTGTTCCTAGCACTCGAAGGATGCCGACTCCCACGCTGAGGGAGTCGGCGTGGTCCAGAACTTGCGAACCAGGCCCCTGAGACCCTGGGCTCTCTGATCCGTCCAAAACACCTGTCCTTTCTTCGTATCGAAGTGCACATCTAGATACTCTAGATTCTGAGACGGCTCCAACCGGCTCTTGGCCAGATTGACCACCCAACCAAGACTTTGCAGAAACTCCACCAATCTGCTCATAACCTGAACGCTTTCTGCCCGGGACTTGGCCCAAATTAGCCAATCGTCTAGGTAGGGATGTACCAAAATCCCTTCTCTGCGCAAAGCCGCCGCCACCACCACCATGATCTTGGTGAAAGTCTGCGGCGCCGTGGCCAGGCCAAAGGGCAACGCCTGAAACTGATAGTGCCCCCAAGGGAAGGCAAACCTCAGAAACTGCTGATGAGATGACCTGATTGGAATGTGTAGTACGCTTCCGTGAGGTCGAGAGATGTCAAATACTCTCCTTGACGCACCGCCACTATGACCGACCAAAGGGTCTCCATCCGGAAATGCGGCACTCAAAGGCACCGATTTACGCCTTTCAGATCTAAAACGTTCCGCCCTTCTTTGGCACCACAAAATAAATAGAGTACCGACCCATGCCGTACTCCGCTTCCGGTACTTCCACGACTGCCCCTAATTGCAGGAGCCGCTATAACGTACTGCGAATAGCCAAGGTCTTCTTTTGTCCCCTGCAGGGAGACATGACAAAGGAATCCCGCACCGGACGTGCCAATTCCAGCGCGTATCCCTGACGAATAATCTCTAACACCCACTGATCGGATGTGATGTGGGTCCAAGCAGAAAGAAACCCCCAAAGCCTCCCGCCTATCGAAGGTCCCTCTGCCAGGACCCGCATCATCTCATTGCGGCTTCCGAGACGCTGCTGAGGAATTCGTGGAGAAACCCCTATTCGCTCCACGAAAGCCGTGGAATCCTTGGGCGCGCGATGGAAAACGACCCCTCTGTGAGCTCCCAAAACGCAGCGCACGAAATTTCTAGAAGTTCCAAAAGTGACTCCGAAAGCTCTGTCCGGACTTCCCCTGTTTCGGTTTATCCTCCGGAAGTCTGCCAGTCTTAGACTCCCCAAGGTCCTTTACCAATTTATCCAGATCTTCACCAAACAGCAACCGACCCTTAAAGGGTAGCTTGCTGAGACGGGATTTGGACGAACCATCCGCCGCCCAGTTTCGCAACCATACCGACCTGCAGGTGGCCACTACTGACGCTGTGCTATTTGCGAGAGCCCTGATCAAGTTGTAATGAACATCTGCTAAATACGCTGTTCCGGACTTCAAGCGGCCAAGCTCCTTGAGCTCCTCCTGGTCCAGGTGCGACGAAAGATGAAGTCGCTGAACCCAGCGCAGACAGGCACGTGCTACCCAAGCCCTGCAAATGGAGGCTTGCAGGGACAGCGCGTCCACCTCAAAAGCCTGTTTCAGCAGACTCTCAACCTTCCGGTCCTGTGCATCCTTCAAGGCTGCTCCACCTTCCACCAGAATAGTGGTCTTCTTCGTAACCGCCGCCACCGCCGCATCCACTCGCAGCGAGCAGAACCTCTCTTTGTCCTTATCGGCTACGGGATACAGTCTATTCATTGTGCGCATCCCTCCGAGTCCCGCTTCCGGCTGATCCCATTCCTCCTGGATCATCCTGTCGACTACACGGTGAACCGGAAACACAACCTGCGTCTGCCGCACCGCCTGAATAACCGGATCTTCAACCTCTTCCTCACTAGTAGACTGAGAAGCAGGATTCAACATCTGCATAGATTCCGTTATGAGAGCAGACAGCTCCTCCCTACGGAATACCCTTATGATCTTAGCCTGATCATTAGGTTCTTGGATCTCTCCCTCTTCCAGATCCTCCAACCCCTCCTCACGCTCCCAGTCGGGATCCTCACCGTCCGGCCAATCGCTCTCCGCGGGAGACAGAGCTCAGGTCCTGGCCCTCTTAGGCACTGACGGACCCCCCCCCCCCCTTCCCCAGCATCCTTCTGCTGGGAAAGGACGTAAAGTGGCAATGCTGCGGGCATCTTGCCCTGACGCCGCAAGCAAAAGGCCTGATGCATCATTAATATGAAATCTGGAGAAAAGTCCCCCAGATCTGTCATCCCTGGAACAGACAGTATCCCTGAAGGCCCTGCCGTCTCCTCCAATGCGTACCCTTGTACACCTGATTGCACCGACTCCGCTACTGTCTCAGTCGACGCCCCCTGCACCTCAGCGGACTCTTTGACCTCCATCTGTAACTCTACCACAGACGAGAGTGACGCACAGCCGCGGCAAACCCCGGAATCGGCCACTGTGCCTCTCCGGGTGCTGCAGACCACACACTGTGGTCTTGTTGCCATAAGGTTGAAAGTAAAGCTGTACTTTCTCAATTCCAAATCACCACTTGTTTTTTTTTTGTTTTTTTTGCTTCCTCTCTTTCTGGGGTTTTTTTTTGTTGTTTTTTTACATCGTGGAGGGAAAAACAGTTCGAATGTGCTCTAAGTCCTTATCGAAACCTTTAAAATGCAGGCCTGCCTGCCAACGCGATAGAAGTCTTCCCCCCCCCCCTAGGGCTGGAACTCCCGCCAGATAGAAAAAACGAGCAATCAAGAAATTAAAAGTAATTAAAGTACTTAAAAGAAAACTAACAAAGGAACCCTGCAAAAAACGCAGCGGATCCGATGCACGCGTGCACCCCCCAAAAAAATATCAGCTAATGCCTTATCATTTCCCCTCCCGCTCGGCAGCCACACGCTACCTTGCGCTCCTTAAAATGGCCGCCGCCAGCTCCGGAGGATAAGAAAAGGGTGCCAAAGTCACCGTTGCTAGCTTGCCCCGCTGTCAGGCTCAGCCTCCGCTGCCTCAACAGCTTGAAATAGGTGGCATGCCTACCGGCCAGGACTGCCTTACCCGTACCTGAGCTCCCGCGCCGCTTCAGCACTCGCGACGCTCAGGATGATGCCGCCGGGTTAATTATTGCCTGTCAGTTCCGCCGCTATGGCCTAGAATAGCTTGTAAAAGTAGGTTACGTAGCAGAGGCCTGTATGTTAGGCCTGAGTCCCCAACCCCCACTTTAGAATATTATAGCTGAGCAGAGCTGAAAGCCAGAAGTAGAAAACTGCTTTAAACTGCTTTGATAAGAATGCAAGAATTTTCTATTGAGCTTGTTATGTTATTCACAGATGTATTTTAGTATCTTGCTTTCACACAGTTTCTGTGCTGCAGAGTGACCTTGTAAGCAGAAAGTAAGGCAGAATGTATTATGTCTAGAAACTGAGCCATGGCTAGGAAGGCCTGAGCGGGGGGAACAGGTGTTAAGCCCGGTCAGAGATCTCCATTGGATGGGGGTGAGGGGGCCACCGGGACCAATGAGGAGTTTGTCTGTGTAGAACTGATGAAGAAAGGTATAAAAGTTGTTGTTTTGCTGAACTTCATACTCAGACCATTTTGAATGTGACAAGTGCCTGAGACTGTGCACAAATAAACTGGCTTGAATCTTAGTAAGCAGACTCCTGGTTTTATTGGTTGCGGACACTTCACTACAACATATTCCTGGTGCGTTGGCCGGGAAGGTGGGGTACGTGAATGGTGCGCAAGTGAATACTACCACGTATTACTGCCTCCAGGTTTGGTCCGGCTGGAACCGCGGCCGACCGACAGCGGAGAGTATCCCAGGCGCTGCCGGTCCCCTTGCATCGGAGGGTTCTGCCCTGCCTCAGCGGCTTGCTGGGTCCGGCCGGCCAACATCTCGAACCCTGAGGAGAGTCCAGGATTCAACCCAAGGAGGGTTTGGTTGCGCAGCGCATTAGCTACCGGATCCGGTGAGTAATGATTTTTCAGGTTCTTAGTCAGTTAGCTCTGGGAAAGTCTCGAGACTAATATGGTATGGTAAAGGTAAAGGGAGTCTGATCAACTCCCAGGGCGGTCCTAGTAACCCTGCATGAGTGTGCGCGGGGCGAAGCCACTGACCCTTTTGGTTTGGTTAATTTTGGTTTAGTCAGTTAGCCCGGGAAGTTGGAATTTGGGAAATGCTAGCATGTTTGGTTGTGTGATGTGTGCTTGAGAGGTCTTGCAATACAGACCAAGCGAGAGCGGACTCCTAAGTAGCGCAGTTCCTGGCCGGGCGACCGCGCCCAGGTCGCGAAAAGGAGGCAGCGTTCGGTGTTTGTCACCCTTATTGTTCTGTGGGCTGTGCGGACCCCTTACCCGCAGCCATCCTACCCACCCTTTCTGTTTGCTGTCTTGTACGTCATACGTCATAATGGGAGGGGCGGAGTCCGTACAAACTCCGCTGAACTGTATGATCACGAATTTTAAGAAGGGATTTAGTGGTGATTATGGGGTAAAAATGACACCGACCCGCTTAGAAATATTGTGTAGTAGGGTGTGGCCGGCGCTGGATGCCGTGTGGCCACCAAAAGGTACTTTTGATATTCAAATTGTGTCCCGTGTGCACAAGGTGGTGCGCAGATATGGTCCCGAACAGTTTTCCTATATAGACTCCTGGCTAGATATCTGTGAGAAACAACCCCCTTGGATGAAGCGTTGCCGTGAGGGGCAGAGTAGAATTATGTTAACAGCTGCAACGGGAGTCCCTGCTAAGAAAGAAAAGCCTCCTATTTATGCAGCCCCAGAGCCTCCAGAGGTCCCGAGTTATCCACCCACTTTCTTGTATACTCCAGTCCCGTCAGCTCCACGAGTACCCCGAGTAGAGCCAGAAGTGGAAAGACGACCCCCAGCTGAGGTACCCCCACCCGATCACCCACCACCTCCACCACCTCCACCACCCGAGGACCACCCCCTTCCCCAAAGTCGGAGCCCTAGTCCTGAGCAGAGCGCTGCAAGTCCTGAGCAGAGCTCTGCAACGGAACCATCATCCCCAGCGGAGGGTCAGATGCCAGTCCAGGGTCGCCCATTAGTCCAAGCACCAGCAGCAGAATTACCCCCGGGTCCGCAAATCTGCGTTACGCCCTCAGAAGCAGGACAGCGGGCCAGAGAGAAGTTCGCCAAATGCCACTGCGGCAGGTCCCAGGATTACCTATTGTAGATGATGGGGGTCAGGTTGTGGTCGGACTGACCAGTCTAGTTTATGTGCCCTTCTCCACAACAGATTTATTAAACTGGAAAGCACATTATGCCTCCTATACTGAGAAACCCCAAGAGTTGACAGAATTGATGTCTAGTATTATGCAGACCCACCAGCCTACCTGGTCCGACTGCTGCCAGCTCTTGTCTACCCTTTTTACTACTGAAGAACGGGCACGGATAGTGCGAGCAACCACTCAATGGTTGGAAGAGAACCCTGAGGACGAGAGAGTCCTAAATCCCCAGCAGGCAGCAGCTGTAGATTTCCCAAACGAAGATCCAAAGTGGGATCCAAATAGTGCAGATGGAGAGAAGGCCCTCACCCGGTTCCGCCAGGCCTTACTGCAGGGCCTGAAGAAGGGAGGTCAGAGAGCTATGAATGTTGGGAAAGTAGCGGACGTTCTTCAGCACCCAGATGAAAGTCCAGCTGCTTTCTATGAACGATTAACTGAAGCCTATAGACTCTATACCCCATATGATCCAGCAGCCCAGGAGAATTTACGTATGGTGAACGCCGCTTTTGTGAGTGAGTCCCAGGGAGACATAAAACAAAAACTGCAGAAATTAGAAGGATTTGCGGGCATGAACTCAGCACAGTTAATGGAAGTCGCACAAAAGGTATTCGTGAATCGTGATCAAGAATGCAAAAGAGAAAGTGAAAGAAAGATGAAGAAGAAGGAGGATCTGCTTGCTGCAGCACTAGTTGAGGGACGAGGAGGAGGATATCCTAATAGAAGAGCCAGAGGATGGGGAAGGGGCCGAGGGAATGCTCGGCCCCCCTTAGGCGCAAATCAGTGCGCTTATTGTAAAGAGGAAGGACATTGGAAGAACGAGTGCCCGAACATTGGCTCCACCCCCTGGAGGGGAAGCGGGAGCGCTAGGAGAGCGGGGGGGGCGATTCCAGCAGCGAGGGGGGATGCAGCGTGCACAGTTTCAGCAGCAAGAAGAAGCTGCCATAGAGGGAGTGGCAACCGCCGAGGACTATTTTATGGATGAAGACTAGGCCAGACCGGGCTCCAAGTTCTTCCTGGGTCCCCAGGAGCCTATGGTCAATCTAAAGATTGGGGACCAGTATATGGACTTCATGGTAGACACAGGGGCCGAGCATTCAGTAGTAGCCAAGCCTGTGGCCCCTGTGTCCTCTCGATCTGTCACAATCGTGGGAGCTACTGGAACTAGAACCACAAGACCTTTTCTGCAGAACCACGCCTGTGAACTAGGGGGACAGAAGATAACATACCAGTTCCTGTATATGCCTGAATGCCCAGTTCCCCTGTTGGGCCGAGACATGCTCGCGAAACTCCAAGCACAGATATCCTTCGTTGAAGGGGGAAAAATGGAAATGACTATAAACTCAAAATCTGCTGGCCTGATGGTATTAACTGTCCCCCGAGAAGAAAAATAGCGGTTCTACTTACCTGCATCCAAAACAGCAAGCTCCTGTATACCTACCAGCATTGCAGCCCCGCCTGGAGTATGGGCGGAGAATAATCCACCTGGCCTAGCGAAGAATATAGCTCTTGTACTTGTCACCCTTAAACCAGGAGCAGAACCAGTGCATGTGCGTCAGTATCCCCTTCCACGACCAGCAATTGAAGGTATTCATTGCCACTTGAAGAAATTACTGCAGTATGGACTCCTCAGAGAATGCCAATCGCCCTGGAACACCCCCCTTCTCCCAATCAAGAAGCCAGGGACGGGTGACTATCGCCCAGTGCAAGACCTACGTCGAGTAAACAGTGCAGTTGAAACCTTACATCCAGTAGTACCAAATCCGTACACCCTCCTGGGACTGATTCCAGCAGAAGCCACTCATTTTACTGTTTTGGACTTAAAAGATGCCTTTTTCTGTATACGCCTGGCATCTGCCAGTCAGCTTCTGTTTACATTCGAATGGGAAAACCCTACCACAGGAAGATGAGGACAACTCACTTGGACTCGATTACCACAAGGATTCAAGAATTCACCCACTATCTTCAGTGCAGCCTTCAACCAAGATCTGTCAAGTTACTCTGTGACTCCGGGAAAAAGAATCCTACTCCAATATGTAGATGATTTGCTTATAGCCACCAACAACAAAACTGATTGTGTGCAAGCTACCAGTGATCTCTTGCACCTCTTGAATGAAGCCAGATACAAGGTCTCCAGAGCCAAGGCGCAATTGTGTCAGACAGAAGTGAAATACCTAGGGTTCCATCTGTCCAAAGGAACCAGGAAATTAGGACTGGAGCGAAAGGAAGCAGTATGCCTTATCCCAAACCCCACCACCAGAAAACAGGTGCGGGCTTTCCTGGGAGCTGCAGGCTATTGCCGCATATGGATACCAAATTTTGCGCTCATGGCAAAACACTTGTACCAAGTCACGAAGGGAGTGGAACGATCTCCCCTGGAATGGGGCCCAGAACAAGATAAAGCATTTAAATCCCTGAGAAAAGCATTGATGTCGTCCCCAGCCTTAGGACTACCGGATGTGCAGAAACCATTTTGTCTATATGTCCATGAGTCAGGTGGAAACGCATTGGGAGTCTTGACCCAGCCCCTTGGGTCTTGGCAACGACCTGTAGTCTACCTGTCAAAACAGTTGGATCCTGTTGCCAAAGGATGGCCACCTTGCCTGAGAGCTGTAGCAGCTACAGCCCTCTTAGTGAGCGAAGCTGACAAGCTCACCTTAGGACAAAATCTTCATGTCACCGTACCACATTCTGTTTTAACCCTGATGGAACACAAAGGAAACCACTGGCTCACTAACGCTCGCATGTTGAAGTATCAAAGTATGCTATGTGAAAATTCTTAACTGAAATTGAGTGTCAGCCAAACTCTGAACCCAGCTACCCTATTGCCAGCCGGTCCAGGCCCTCCTGACCATGATTGCTTGGAAGTAATGGACACCGTATACTCAAGTCGCCCAGATTTAACTGATGTCCCCTTGAGCCACCCAGACAAAACTTTCTTCATGGATGGAAGTAGCCTCATAATTGACGGACAGCGATGTGCTGGTTATGCAGTGGTGACCCTGGACATGGTAGTAGAATCGTCAGCCCTGGCCCCAGGAACCTCAGCACAGAAGGCTGAATTGATAGCCCTCACACGCGCGCTCAAAATTGGAACAGGAATCAGCTTGAACGTATACACAGACTCTAAATATGCTTTCACAACACTACATGCCCATGGGGCCCTGTACAAGGAGCGTGGATTGATCACCTCGGGAGGCAAGTCTGTCAAGTATGGCCCAGAAATATTGACTCTATTGGAAGCCGTATGGGCCCCCAAACACGTTGCTGTAAAGCACTGTCGAGGCCATCAGACTGGAGATGGGGAAGTGTCCCGAGGAAACAGATTTGCTGATGCCTCAGCCCGAAAAGCGGCCATTGCTGGACAAATTACTACCCCTAGTGTAACAATTCAAGCAGCCATATTCCCAGTGCCTCTTAGTGCATGGACCCCCCGATACACCCAGAATGAGATGGACTATTACTGTCGACGTGAGGGGGGGGGCAACTATCAGAGACTGGATGGATAGTGTTGCCACCGCCCGAAGGAAGCCCAACCCCTGGTATGACTGTGATTACTGAGGCACTAGGCCCGGCTTTTGTCCAGGCCTTCCATCAAGCCACACACTATGGAAAGACTAAAATGGAGAATGCTCTGAGACCATACTTCTATATCTCATTGCTGGGATCTTTGACCACCTCAGTAGCCTGAAGATGTGTGACTTGTGCCAAGAACAACGCCTGACAAGGTCCTGTCCCACCCCCAAGAGTTCAGTCAGTAGGAGTTACCCCCATGGGTAATATTCAAATAGACTTTGCAGAGATGCCACGAGCAAATGGATATCGCTACTTGTTAGTCCTAGTCTGTACCTTTTCCGGATGGGTGGAAGCTTTTCCCACCAGAACTGAGAAGGCCAGAGAAGTCGCTAAAGCCTTGCTCCATGAGATCATCCCCCGGTTTGGAATACCTTTGACCATGGGGTCCGACAATGGGCCCTCTTTTGTGTCACAAGTAACCCAGCAGCTAGCCCATGCTCTGCAAATACGATGGAAGCTACACACAGCTTACAGACCCCAGAGTTCAGGGAAAGTGGAGAGAATGAACTGGACCCTGAAGTCCCAGTTATCCAAGCTTTGTCAGGAAGTCCACTTAAAGTGGCCCCAAGTTCTTCCCATAGCCCTTCTCCGAATACGTTCAGCCCCCACCACGCCATTAGGAGTATCCCCGTTTGAGATTTTGTATGGGAGGCCCCCGCCCATAATTCAGGGGATAAGGGGGGATATGAATCAGATTGGATCAGAAATCACTAGGCAAGAATTGTTGGCTCTAAATTCTGTTTTGCAGGGCCTTCATACCTGGGTGCAGCACCAGTTGCCTATCAATCTAACAGAGCCATTGCATCCTTTCAAGCCTGGAGCCTCGGTGTGGGCAAAAGAGTGGAAGAAGACACCGTTGGTGCCTCATTGGAAAGGGCCATATGTCGTTTTGCTATCAACCCCAACAGCAGTTAAAGTAGCAGAAATCGACTCCTGGATCCACCACAGTCGACTGCAGCCAGCAGCAGTTTCTGAGAGTCGCCGCTGGACCTCGATCGCTAATCCTGCATCACCGTTGCGACTCACGCTGCGAAGAAAAGATCCATCCTCGTAATGACTGTGCCAACCTGCTCCTGGACATCAAAGAAGAAAGAGACGTCCTCCAGTTTTGCATTGTTTACATTTCAGACTCTATCAATCCTTATCTACCTATCTCAATCAACCATTACCTACCTCTATCAATCATTAGAGACTATGATCATGATGCTTACTAATTGTTGTTTCATTCTTGCGGTAGCCCTGGGACTCTTGAGAACCACTCTTGCCTTGCCCCCTTGTGCAGCCTGTATAACCACCACCCGAACTGGAATGCAAGTCACTCAGACTCTACTTTATCACTCTTACTATACTTGTACTGGCATAGTTAGCCAGTGTATCTATAATGGTACAGAACTGAACGTCTGTACAAAGGGAAAAACTCGTACTTGTTTCAGACCCCGACAGAATCCATCTTACTATGTCCTGGAACTAAGATGGAATGAAGAAGATGGAGCCCTTCTGAATGCTACTCGCCAATTCTCAGATCCCACAAATCCAGTTTTCTTGAACTGTAGTACATTTGCTGCTACCTCTAATCCATGTCCTGCTACCTCCACTACATATACTGCTACCTCAAATACATGTGCTGCTATTAAGAGAACTGGTTCTTATTGTTGTGGGTCATGCGAACAAGCCTATTGCTATGATGAACAGTATATGTGTCATTTATTCCTCTTAGGTCTCCTGCCCCTCTGCTTATTCTGGATAATATCGTAGAGCACTAACCTTGTTAGCTAAACAAGCCACACAGATGCGCACAGCCATATACCAGAATCGCTTAGCATTCGATTACTTGCTTGCAGCTGAAGGAGGAGTATGTGGCAAACTTAATTTGACTAACTGCTGCTTACAAATTGATAATGTAGGGCAGGTTGTAGAAGACATAGCCAATCACATGAGAAAGCAAACTTATGTCCCAGTCCAAATCTGGCATGGCTTGCAACTTGATGGCTGGTTTGGTTCTTGGTTTTCAGGTATGGGCGGCCTGAAGACACTTGCATTGCTTGTATTCTTGATTGTGGCTGTTTGCTTATGTATCCCATGTTTCCTCCCCTTATGCTTACGTATGTAAAACTCAACTATTGATAGAATTGTTGAACGTAGGGCCGATTCACAGATACTAGCAATGTGGCATTACTACCCTAACCCTATACCACAAAGTAATCCCTCCACCCTAGTGTGAAGTACCATATGTGATTTAATTCTCACCCTTTCTCACTTGCGGGTGAGAATAATCAAAGGGGGGAATGTGATAGGCTATGGCCTAGAATAGCTTGTAAAAGTAGGTTACGTAGCAGAGGCCTGTATGTTAGGCCTGAGTCCCCAACCCCCACTTTAGAATATTATAGCTGAGCAGAGCTGAAAGCCAGGAGAAGTAGAAAACTGCTTTAAACTGCTTTGATAAGAATGCAAGAATTTTCTATTGAGCTTGTTATGTTATTCACAGATGTATTTCAGTATCTTGCTTTCACACAGTTTCTGTGCTGCAGAGTGACCTTGTAAGCAGAAAGTAAGGCAGAATGTATTATGTCTAGAAACTGAGCCATGGCTAGGAAGGCCTGAGCGGGGGGAACAGGTGTTAAGCCCGGTCAGAGATCTCCATTAGATGGTGGTGAGGGGGCCACCGGGACCAATGAGGAGTTTGTCTGTGTAGAACTGATGAAGAAAGGTATAAAAGTTGTTGTTTTGCTGAACTCCATGCTCAGACCATTTTGAATGTGACAAGTGCCTGAGACTGTGCACAAATAAACTGGCTTGAATCTTAGTAAATAGACTCCTGGTTTTATTGGTTGCGGACACTTCGCTACAACAACGGGACTTGCCAGCTCTGCGGGGTCGGTGGGACGGAGTGGCTAGGCAGGGAGCTCTCCTCCGAACGTCTGGGAGGAGATATCTGCTGGTGAAGGCACAGGTAGGTTTCAAAAAGAGGCGAAAGACCTATAGGCAGGGAGCATGTAAGAAAGGTCTATTTCTCCTTTTTTTTTTTTTTTTTTAAAAGAACATCACCCCAAAAATTTTGAAAACAACTTTAAAAACCAAATTCAACTAATCTACGCTATCCTACAGATTCCTTATCTGTTCCTCTAGTGAGCCTCAGACCAGGCTCACAACGTCCTCCTGCTGTATGGAGACTGGTCACACTGGGGCTGATGGGTGTTTCCAGCAGACTATATCCAGTGATGTCAGGATTCTGACATGCCAGTCTCCAAGCTGCAGGAGGAGGTTGACAACCCAGAGGTAGAGGACTGAACTGGAGGAACGATAAGGAAATGGAGGCAATGTGGTTAATTCAAGAACTTAAGAAAATAAAAATGAAAATAAAAGTGTTTAAAATGAAAAGAAACCCCCTTAAACTAACCAAAAACCAGCTTCCCTGCTGCCCCCGATCCTACTGAGGGACGCTGAGTGAGGGTTTCACACCTGCCAGAACAAGCCGCGGGAACACCATACGAGGCGCAGACCTACAGTGGGAGAAAACCAGGCGACTCCTCTGATCTTCCAGCACCGCTGAACACTGCCAGCCAAGCGGTGCTAGGCTGCGCACCAATGCCAAGTGCAACTGCGTTAACCGGCATGCGCCGTTCCTCTGTATGCCTCCCCTTACTTATTCCCTTTTTACCTAAGCAGACCAGCACTCTTCTTTGTGTCCTCTCTCTCTCTGCACTCAGCCTTTACTGCTCAGCTTCGGCGCTACGGGGGGTGGGGGGATGTGCTCAGGAAACTGCCTGTGCGCAGGGCATGTAGCTGTGGCAACTCCTCACCTGCTGACGGGTTCGGGAGCCGCCGATATCCCCCGGGAGCCAGATTTCCTCCAACCGTTTTTTAAGCCCGTGATGTAGAGTGGATCTAATCCCCTATGGCTTTCAGTAGCCACATAGAGGGATGATTTATTATCCTGGGGGGTTTTCTCCTACATTCTACATTATTGTTGATATAGATTATCTGCCTGCCTGACTGTGTGATTCTTCTTGGAGAAGTATTCTAGAATTGATTTACTGTAGTTAATTTTGGATTTTTTTGTTAGAAGTTTTTTTGGGGACTGTGAGTGTGTGGTGGTGTTTTAGCAAAAATGGAATTTGAGAGACAGGCAAACAAGATGCAGCAGAGGTATTTTGAAAGAGGTTACCTCTCTAGATGTGTACAATGAGTGTATCATAGGGCTCATTGTTCTGATAGAAAAGAGTTATTATTGAAGATGTCAAAGGTCGACTTCTGTCACCCAGTATGTACTTCACAATACTCCTATATGACTAAAGATATTAAGAAAGCCTTGTATCCCCTATTAGCACCACCAAATCCCTCAAATGAGCACTAATATGTGCAGCCAGGGCTCAATAGCCAAGGCAAACAGGAGTGGGGATAAAAGGCAGCCTTGCCTTGTGCCTCGCCCGAGTAGGAATGCAGGCGATATTTTACCCACTAACGAGTACAGAAGCTTCAGGCTGGGCATACAAAATCTTTAAGTCTTGAAGGACTACCCAGAAGGACTATTACAACGAGAAATAGATCTGCATTTGTAAGTTTTATATTCTGGAATTTATTCTAAATCTTGGGGAAAAGAGTAATCTTTGATTTAAAGCAGATAAATCTGTGTATTTTAGAATTCAGTGTGTTTGCTGAGTCAGGCAGATCTTAGTACCACCAGAGAGCTTTTCATTTAAATCAAATCTGAGTATAGCTGATCATACAAGTAGAATAAATAGTCTCTGAGTACAAAGAACTAAACTTGTTTCTAGTGACCTTTACAAAGAGGCCATCCAATTAGAAAGCAAAATATCTGTGGTCTTAAATAGGTGTTAAAGGCAAGGAGCAATTTGAAAGGCCCCCTCTATCAACCAAGGGCTGTGTGAATCACCAGGACGTTGGTAAGACGTTACCTTAGAAGCACAGGTCAGGGCACCGTGTAGCAAATCAGCTTGTACGTCTTCTTTACCTCCCTCTCACCCTGACTCCCACCCACCCCTAGGATAATCTTAGCTTTATAGGCTCTTAAATCCTTTAAAGGGGGAGGTGCCTGAAATCACTTTCAGGTGTGGCTGGTTATCCTCATCAGGAATATATTTATTAAGGACCTGAGATTAATTATTCTTGAGGTACACAAAGTCCATTTAACATATAAGCTATAGTTGTATTAGTATAAGCATCCCCTGCAAACCTAAGTAAACAACTTTCATATCTGAACAAAAACTTAAAAATAAGATGCAGCCCAGCAGCAAGATGGGAGTTTCCAGTCTTTTGCATTGAGTGTCACATGTATGATTTTCACCAAGTTGGTGAGGGGTTTTACATGTGCACTAGGTGCAAGGAGCTCTTTGCCCTCAGGGAACGAGTCTGACCTCTGGACGCTAGAATAGCAGACTTAGAGGACATAAGAAAGGCAGAGAATATATAGACGGGACCTACAGGGACGTAGTACTGAAGTCCTTCCTCCAGTCTGGCAACCTTCCTGTTGCCATGGAGGAGAAAGGTCACCTGACAGAAGAGCATCACCCTGGTGTGACAGGAAGTGATCCTGTAGCTAGGACCATCCTCCAGGTGATATAAAACCCTCTCGCACTGAGGAGGTTTCTCCAAGGCCATTTGCCCATCAGGAGAGGGTTAGGATGGCTGTTATAGTTGGTGATTCAATCATTAGGCATGTAGATAGCTAGATGGTTGGTGGACGTGAGGATCACCTGGTAACATGCCTGCCTGGTGGAAGGTAGCGGACCTCAGACGCCACCTAGACAAGGTGTTAGATAGCATGGGGAGGAGTCTGCTGTCTTGGTACATGTTGGTACCAAAGACATAGGAAAGTGTGGTAGGGAGGTTCTGGAGGCCAAATTTAGGATTTTAGGTAGGAAGTTGAAATCCAGAACTTCCAGCATAGCATTCTAAGAAATGCTTCCCATTCCATGCACAGGACCCAAAAGGCAGGCAGAGCTCCGGAGTTTCAATGTGTGGATGAGATAACTGTGCAAAGAAGAGAGTTTTGAATTTGTTAGGAACTGGGCAACATTCTTGGGAAAGGAGGGGCTTTTCCAAAGGGAAGGGCTCCACCTTAACCGGGATGGAACCAGGCTGCTGGCATTAACCTTTAAAAAAAGGAGATAGAGCAATTTTTAAACAAGATATTAGGGGAAAGACGACAGTCACCCAAGAGCGCATGGTTCAGAATGATATATCCGTGAAAAATACTAGCAAAAGATTAAAGTTAGGGCATATTGACAGAGAGCTTCCAATAAACACAAAAATAACCCAAATGCCTTTAAATGCAGAGCAGACAGAGCTTAAAGATTCCAAATTACCCCTGCCTACCGATAACCAGATTAATATGAATACAATACAATCTCTAAAATGCTGTATGAAAATGCTAGAACTCTAAAAACTAAGATGGGAGAGTTAAAATATATAGCACAAAATGCGAGGTTAGATATGATTGGTATCTCAGAGGCATGGTGAAAGGAGGACAACCAGTGGGACACTGTGATACCTGGGTACAAATTATATCACAATGATAGAGTAGATCAAATTGGTGGTGGTGTTGCGCTCTATGTTAGAGAGGGCATTGAGTCACACAGGATTAAAGTGTTGCAGAAAACAAAATACATGATAGACTCTCTATGGATTGAAATTTCATGTAAAAAGGGGAAGGGGAAGGCCATGGCAGTGGGGGTGTACTACCGACCGCCTGGCCAGACTGAAATGGATGATGAAATTCTCAAAGAAATCAGGGAAGCTAACAAAAGTTACAATACAGTAATAACAATGTCTGATTTCAATTACCCCAGTATCAACTGGGTCAGTGTCACGGCAGGACATCCTAGGGAGATAAAGTTTCTGACGAAATAATGACTGCTTCCTGTAGCAGCTGGTTCATGAACTGACAAGAGGAGAAGCCATTTTGGACCTAGTCCTTAGTGACACACAAGATCTGGTGCAAGAGATAAGGGCGTTGGGGCCACTTGGCAATAGTGATCATAGCATGATCACGTTTGATTTCCTAAAAGAATGAAGGAAGGCAAAAGAAATCCACAGTACTGCCTTTTAACTTTCAAAAGGCAGACTATGATAAAATGAGGAAAATAGTTAAGAACAAACTAAAGGAGCAGTTGCAAAAGTTAAAGATTTACATTAAACATGGGTGTTATTTAAAAATACTATGTTTATGTTTATTAGTTTTGATATACCGCCATTCAAATTATAACATAGCGGTTTACAAAAGTAAAATACAAAAAGGCGGCCAATAGGCCGGAAAAGGAAAGGAGATTACAATGCGACAGAAAAGCACTCGAGACATTTAACACACATGACTGAGAGGAAAGGGAGTGAGAATGAGGAGGAGAAAGGTAATTTCATACAAAAGGAGAAGGGAGGTCAAAAGCAATGGAGAAAAGGTGAGTTTTCAGGTCTTTTTTAAATGTGGTATATTGTCTTGGAAGCCCAGACCAGCTGTATTCCACTATTTAAGAAACTGCCAGCATGGTTTAAAGGTGAGGTCAGAGAGGCTGTTACAGTCAAAAAAACATCTTTCAGGAAATGGAAAAAAGGAGCCAAATGACGAAAACCAGAAACAACATAAGCAATGGCAAGTTAGATGCAAAGCACTGATAAGGCAGGCCGAGAGAATTTGAGAAGAAGCTTGGTGTGGAAGCAAAAACACATAATAAAGACTTTTTCAAGTACATTCATAGCAAAAAACCTGTGAGAGAGTCAGTTGGACCATTAGATGACAGAGGGGTAAAAGGGGCACTAAGAGGCGACAAGGCCACAGCAGAGACTGAAGGAATTCTTTGCTTCAATCTTAACTGAAGACGATATAGAGAAGTTACCCATGGCTGAAATGGTATTTAAAGGTGATGCATCAGAAGAACTGAAAGAAACATTGATAAACTGGGAAGATATATTACAACTATTTGATAAACTGAAGAGTAGCAAGTCACCTGGACCGGATGAGGGTGTTGAAAGAACTGAAATATGAGATTGCAGACCTACTATTAGTAATCTGTGAGCTATCATTAAAATCACCTGTAGTACCTGAAGATTGGAGAATGGACAATGTAACTCCAATTTTTAAAAAGGGTTCCAGGGGTGATCTGGGAAACTACAGGCCGGTGAGCCTGACATCAGTACCGGGCAAAAGAACGCCCTGCAGAAAATGGGAAATATCTACATGAGAAGTAAGAGATCGCCCATGGAGAAACTCCCGAAAGCATGTCAAGGCTGCAATATGCACCTTTAAAGAATTAAGGGCAAGACCCTTATCAAATCCATCCTGAAGGAAGCAAAGAATATCTGAAATATCAACTTGCCAAGGAGAGAGGGATTTCTTAGAACACCAAGAAGAAAAAAGACACCAGATCCAAGCATAGGCATGTGAGGTAGAAGACCGTCGAGCCTGCAGTAGTGACCACTACTTGCAGCGAGTAACCTTTATGATGCAAGCGACGCCGCTCAATAGCTAAGCCTTAAGCGAGTAAAGAGCGGGGTTGCCCATGAGAACCGGCCCCTCAAACAGACGATCTCTCCGGACATCGAGGGGTAGGGGAGCCTCCTGCAGGAGGCGAAGGAGATTGGCATACCATGGACGCCAAGGTCAATCCAGGGTCACCAGCACTACCCATCCGGAGTGTTACTCTATCCAATGGAGTACACGGCCAATAAGCAGCCAAGGAGGGAAGATGAGAAGCTGGTTTGAGGGCCAGGTCTGACCCAGAGTATCTAGGCCGTGAGAGTTCGGTTCCTTTCAACGAATGAAAAAGATTGACGTCTTGGCATTAAAAGAGGTGGCCATTAGGTCTAGTGTCAGATGACCCCACCGATGCACAATGTTCGCAAACACCCACAGAGATAGCTCCCACTCGCTGGGGTTCAGGATATGACGACTCAGGAAATCCGCTTGAATGTTCGCCATTACCTCAATGTGCTGCGCAGAAAGAGCCAGGAGGTTGGATTCTGCCCAGGGAAACAGAAGACTCATTCCAGAGCCACTCTGGGACATTTGGTCTCACCCTGTCTGTAAAGATAAGTCACAGTGGTGGAACTGTCGGAAAGTACTCAGACTGCTTGACCCTGGAGGTGGGATTGCAAAAAGAGTAGAGCCAGATGAACAGCCCGGGCTTTGAGGCAATTGATGGTCCAAGAGGCTTCTTGAATGGACCAAGACCCCTGACCTGCCTGTCCCTGGCAGTGCACTCCCCAACCTTCAAGACTGGTGTCCATAGTAACCACCACTCAATGCAGAATTTCCAAGGGAACACCCTTCAACAAGTAATGAGGACAAAGCCACCAGCAATGACTGTGGCAAACCACTGAAGGAAGGGGTAGACAAATCTGATAGCCCTGGGTGGATGGGGACCAGCGTGACAGGAGAGAGTACCGAAGCGGACGCATGCGAGCATGGGCCTAGGGGACTACGTTGAGAGCAGAAGCCATAGTGCTGAGAAGTTGAAGGTAATCCCAGGCAGTAGGAGCTGCCAGGTGCCAGAAGGCGGGAAGAGTGCCCTAGTGGTTGGAGCAAGTTGTCAAGGGTCGAGGATTCGAATCCTGCTTGAGGACAGCAACCTTGGGCCAGAGGAACTGGGGTTTTTAGTCCCACAGGCACTCACTGTGGCATTGGGCAAGCCACTTAACTCTCCAATGCCTTAGGTACAAAACAAATTGTGAGCCCTTTGGGGACAAGGGAAATATATACCCTATCTGAATGTACATGGCTTTGACCCAGTGAAAAGTAGTATATAAGCATTGCTAAATAAATAAATAAAATAAAGGCATGGACCTGAACACAGAGCTTCTTGCATCTATCATAAGAAAAGAAGACATGACCCACTTTTGTGTTGAAGCGGGCACTGAGGAATTCCAGAGACTCAACTGGGTACAGATTGCTTTTGGCATAATTGACCACCCAGCCAAGATGGTCCAGAAAGGAGAGGATCTGAGAGACCACAGAAGTAGTCTCCTCTAAACTCGTTGCTCTGATCAGCCAATTGTCTAGATAAGGATGAACCCAAATACCTTGGAAAGCTGCCACTACTGAGATTGGAGAAAGTGTGAGGAGCTGTGACAAGACCAAAGGGCAGGGCACGAAACTGATAATGTTGATCAAGGACAGCGACAGATAAATACTGCTGATAATCTTGACTGATTGGAATGTGAAAATATGCTTCCGCCATGTCAAGGGATGTGAGAAATTCGCCTGGCCTAACTGCTTGAATGACTGTCCTGAGGGTTTCCATCCAGAAAAACGGCACCTGAAGACAGCGATGGACTCCCTTGAGGTCCAGGATAGGATGAATGGAGCCATCCTTCTTGGGAATGACAAAGTAAATGGAATAGTGACCAGAACCTCAACTGGGCATACCGCATTGAGCTGAAGAAAGAGGTGGAGAGTCAGACGTTCAGCCACTGCCTTGGCCGCAAAACCGCATGGAGAGATAAGGAAGATATTTTGCATGGGCTCGGTGAAGCCGAGATCATAACCCTGTGTTACTACTTTGAGTACCCACCGGTCCGATGTTATCTGGGTCCATTCGCGGGAAAAATACCGTAAGCATCTACCCACAGAAGGCACCCCAGAATGGACCCGGAAACCATCAACAGGAAGATTAGGTGTAATCGGAAAACTTATTGGACGAGGAGAAATTGTTCCTGTTGCAATGGATACCTCGAAAGGACTGAGGCTAAGAACCAGCCCTATTCGAAGAAGAACCGGATTTGCCAGGCCAGTAGCAACAAACGTCTTTGAAGCGATTAAGATGAAGATGCGGACGATGACGTGGCAAGAGGACAAAAACTGGATTTGGGCTTATCCTCCAGCAAACACACTGAGGCTTGACTTCCCCCAAATCCTTCACACGTTTTTCCAAATCCTCACCAAAAAGAAGGCGGCTCTTGAAAGGAAGCTTGGCAAGACGAGACTTGCAAGTAGCATCCGCATTCCAATGATGGAGCCACAGCCAATGCCAGGCCACTGTAGCAGCAGCCACAGACTGAGCAGATAAGTGCAGCAAATCATAAAAGGCATCTGCAAGAAAGGCAGTGAACGACTTTAAATGAGGCAAAGCCTGATCATTCAGAACTTACTGAAGCCATCGGAACAGAAAGCGTGCACAAGACCTCTGCAAACAAAGGACTGCAATGCCAAGGTCAATGATGAGAAAATGGTTTTTAAGAGGCTCTCCACCTTGAAATCTGTCTGATCACGGAAGGCAGTATCACCCTCCACAGGAATGGTTGTGTGTTTAGTGACTCCAGTGACCAGGGTATCTACTTTAGGGAAAAGCAACCACTTGTCAAGATCATCCAAAGACCAAACATAAACACGCCCCAAGCAACAAGCGGAGGGTAGAGACACATCAGGAGAATCCCATTCTAAGGAGACCATCTGTTGTAGTTCCAGGGGAAAGGAAAAAGCCTTAGAAGGTTTCCTGATGCCCACCATAATGGGATCTGCCTGGGGTTTAGAGGAATCCAAAGACTGTTGCACTTGAGAGTCTGAGAGGTGCAGAGCCTCCGTAATTTGAGCAATGAGATCAGGAAGCTCTTCCTTACGGAATAACCAGATTTCCTGACCATCTTCTCGAGGCTCCTGGTTGTCTTCCAATGGCGAGAGCTCTCATTCTTCCCAGCTGGACTCAGACATGATAGAATGTTCATCTGAAGGAACATCACCATCTTCCCCTGCAGGGTGCCAGTCCCTTGGAGGAGAGGAGGTATCCTTGGACAGATCTAAAGACGCTCCAGCCAAACATCGGCAGGCACACTTTCTAGATGGTGGATCAGCAGCACTAGGAGTAGCAGAAATCCCAGTGCACCACATATCATAGGCCTGATGGAATAGCTGCATAAACTGGAGATCAGAGCCGTCAGCTGAATTCTGCATAGGCTGAATATAGAGTTGTAGAGGGTGAGCAGGCTGCTCAGGCAACAAATCCGGAGGAAGGGCATCTTGAGATCTAGCATCATCCTGAGATAACCCAGAGGGAGCTAAAGCAAGAGACCTGGAAAGGCTACCAGAACCAGGACCTGTTGACGCAGAAGGATCCCCTTGATCAGAACCACAGTAGGAACACAAACTACCTGTCAAAGTCTTACATTTCTTCCCACAGCCCAAGCAGAGCTGTTTGGAAGAAGGCATTTTCACAATAGGATAAAAGAAAAAGTTACAGGAAGAGCCGGGGAGCCAAAAATCAACAGACTCTGAAGAAAGAATGGCAGCCACAGCCCAAAACTTATGGCGGGAAACAGCAAAACAGGGCCGGGAAGCAGCCACTGACTGAATGCGTGAAGAGAAGCAAGAAAAAGGCAACTGCAGAAAACGAAGCACACCAAAAAAAGAAGGGAGGCACACACGGTCAGAAGACAAGATACTGTCGAAAAACAGATCGGGACACCACTTTAAATGAGAACCGAGAAAGAAATAAAACACTCACTGCTCTGGAAGGAGGAAAAATAGAAATTACACTTACCTGGCAATTGTCGTTCCTTGAGTGACGACAGTTTAGTCCTCCACCTCTGGGTTGTGCACCTCTTCCTGCAGCTTGGAGACTGGGCATGTCAAAGTCGTGACATCACTGGATATAGCCTGCTGGTATCTCCCATCAGCCTCCAGTGTACTATTGACAAAGCAAACTCAAAGGAACAACAAATAAGTAACTATACCATAACTTTAAATAACTCCCCATTCCTCAACCTGAGGAACCTTTTTAACCGTATCCGTCTTATATTTTCTTTTCTTTTTCTTTTTTTTTTTTAACTTTACATTCACGTCCCCCCTATGCAAACACATTTCCTATACCATCCCCTCGTTTAAATAAGAGAGAAGGAAGAAACAAAAGAGAGGGATACTCACTGCGATCTATAAACTGAAAGGATCTGTCTACTCCTTGAGATTGATGCTCCACTCCGCCTGAAAATAAACTCTGAAGAAATCACACCCCTGGGCGAGAATGAGGACTAAACTGTCGTCACTCAAGGAACGACAATTACCAGGTAAGTGTAATTTCTATTTCCTTATCGTTCCTCCAGTTTAGTCCTCCACCTCTGGGATGTAACAGAGCAGTAATCATTGGGAGGGACCTATCCAGCCAACTCACCACACCGTCGACCCGGAACAGGCATCCTTTACTGCCAAAACATTTAGGCAGTAGTGGTTACTGAAGAAATGAAGAGACGACCTGGAAGCTGCTCTACCAATCCCCCCTGATGGAATGACACAGTGATTCACCCATGAAGCTGCTTGCGCTATGGTAGCAAGAGTCAGAAAGCCCCCCGGAATCATACAACCTCGCCACCAGAAAGCTGAGGCAACCACCCCCTTAACCCAGTGCGAAATGGCCGCCTTCGCTGCTGCTTCCCCTTTGCGGGGACCTCCAACCAACACACAAAAACAAAGAAACGAACACCGCACCCTGCATTTTATGTTTCCTATCGGCGTAAGCTACGAATAAAAACCTCCCCTTCCAGAAAAACCGAGAACTGGAAGAGAAACCAATAGGCTCAGGAGAAAAATCAGATACCACCTTTAGGAAGGACGACGGGACTGGTCGCAAACACCACCCTCTATCTAGAAAGGGTGAAAACGGCTCATTACATGACAACGCCTGAAACTCCGAAACTCGTCGCGCCGAACAAAGAGATATCAAAGCCACTGTCTATAACAGCAAATCCTTTACCGATGCCTGGAGTAAAGAATCAAAGGGCTCTTTAGTTAACGCCTCTAAGGCCCAATCGGGATCCCCCGGCGGCACCCGAACTCTCCTTGAGGAGCGCAATCGGGTCCCAACTTCAGGAAACGCTACACATCGATCCAAACACCTAGCGCTATTCCCGCCACAGAACCTCTACAGCCGAAAACAGTCGCCTGCTAGACCCTCTAAGGAACTGGCCGCTAGTTCCTTCAGACACTGTCCCGCAGAGAACTCAGACCAAGGATACAGACACCTTTGTCGCCCGGACTTGCCACCGTGAACAGCAGCCTTCAAAAAGGCGCTAAGCATGGACCTATGTACCAGAAGCAGCCTGCCTCCTTGCTCTCAACAAGGTGGCGAAGACTGCCGCAGAATAACCCTTTTTCTTCAGCCCCGCCCATTCAAAGGCCAAACCGTAGGCGGGCACCGATCCACCTGAGACATTCGTCGTGGACCTAGCCGCAGCAGAACGTCCGCTACCAGCAACTTCTAGGAAAAACCTGTCGAGTAGGCGAATGAGATCAGCCTAGTACGGCTGTCTCGTCCAACCAGGCGCTACCAAGAGTACCTTTCCCCAAAAGCCTCGATACGCCAACTAGTTGCCCTATGAGAGCCCACGGGGAAAGAACAAGACAAAGACTTAACTGGGAGCTTACTGAGCCTCGACTTGGACGAACCATCAGCCGCCCCATTCCTCCACCAGAGAGATCTCCGGGTGAACCCCAAGGAAGCCAATAATATTAGCTAGCGCTCGAATTACGCCATAATGCACATTTGCCACATAAAGCAAATCAGGCTCTAGTAGATTCAACTCCCTGATCCTTTCCTGTTCCAGGCGAGTAGACTGCCGTAAACACTGCGACCACTTGAAGCATGCTCTCGCCTCCCCAGGCTCCACAAATGGGAGCTTGTAAGGACAGAGCATTGCCCCCAACGATCGTTTCAGTGAACCATCTACTTTCCTATCTTGCGCTAAAGAAGATTGCTAGGGCTCTCTTCCATACAGTGAGTCCACACCCCCTGGTAGTGCAAGGTGTGCATTCACCCACGTAGTACCCAGGCCTGCCCCTGCTTAGCCTCAAAATGTCAATCAAGAACAGGCGAATTCAGGACAGCTGAATACTTTTTTTTTTTTTTTACAAAAACATCTCTTAACCAAAAATTCCTTCAGCATATTTATTTTATTTATTTATTTTATTTACATTCTCTTATATACCGCGCTATTCTGCATCAGTGCGGTTTACATTGAATAAACTGAAATTACATTGAACAGGGCATTATAACTTGGAGATAATTATTTTATAGGGAACAAGAGACGCTCTTTCCGTGCCAACAATATGAAGTAGAAAGAACTCCCAAACACAGGCATACTAATCCGCGGCCTTCCTGCTAGAGTAACGCCCCATTCTGTCTGACTGCACAAAGATGGACTTTATATTTTAAGTTCAACTAGCACCTGGTGTTAGGAAATACAGCTTTCTCATTCCGCAGTGGCAATTGAGTCAGCAATGAAGAAGCCGAGAAACTGCAGACAAGTTCCCATTATACCACCTGGTAAAGACTCCACTTTTAGACCACTGAAGCAAAAAAGCATGCGAGAGTGCCTCGTGTCCTGCCAGTAGCTGATCGAATTGAAATGATTCAGTGTATGCAGGGCATTTTCCAGAGAACGCAAGGTCCCTCATCCAGGCTGACTCCACATTCACAGTCTAAACCAGCAGCCATCTTGGCTGATGCCGATCAGCGCAGAAGCCATCTTGTAAGCCCAGCATATGATGTATGCCTACTAGAATCTGAGCTGCTGCTATTGCTGCTAGAGAACTAGCCTGGCTGCGTGCTTCTGGCCCCCATTAAGGCATTCGCTGAACACTAGCAGAGACTCTCCGTACTGGAGAACCTCTGATAAATGGAATGGGAGCATAGTTAGCTTCAAAGGCCAGAGTTCTATTTTGCAACCTCTCTCCGCTGAGCTGCCTTTTCCATATGTAAAATTAAACCACAGATAGCCAAAATTAAGACATTACAAATCTACAGAATCTTATAATTTGGGCAAAGCCAAACTAAACGGGAATATTTTCCATTAACAAACCACACAACTACAAAACCCCTCTCATGACATAATGCTTATAGCAGAGCATTCCACATCTGTGGACTGGCCATGGCGCTCACCCAAGCACCTGTTACAACTGTCCAAGAGAGTTATCACCATAATTCCTTTTGACATGAATATGTTTACCGCGGATCATAGAGCTATATCACAGCAGCTAAGCCAAAATATTACCCTGCCATATAAACCGACTTTAACGCTTTATAGGACCTTCTATGGATAGTGGAAGGAGATTCTTGTAAATCAACATAGTTATGCTTTTTTTTTTTTTTAAAGTATAGGACTCCAAAAACCAAGTTTCCACCAACTCCAATGAAATCAAAGCAGATCAGCTAAAATTACCCGAACTGCTTCTATAGCTTTGTAAGAAGCTACCAGCCCCCGCTGCACCCAGTTTTCCTTTCCCCCTTATCCTGAGGGATTCAGCATTGCAAGACGCGTTGCGCACCCCCTGCAGCCTGCTGCGTCTGCCAGGGAGCTGAAGAGCAAAATAGAAAGTAGAACCCCTGGAAGCAAACAGTGTCCCGGCCTTGGGGTTCAGGACGCAAAAGGCCACCGAATAAATCAACAGTGTTAGCTAAAAATGAACAAGGCTATCTCTCACTAAAGAGAGTTTCTTTTTACTTTTTGAAATCCCACCGAAGTCCGTGGAACCCAAGCTTTTGAACACAGCCCCTAACGCTGTGCATTAACCACAACCAGAGAAATGAAATGAAATGAAACCCTGCTCTAAAAATAGATGAGAATTTCCTGGGAAGGGCATGCTAAGTAGAGCTATGAAACATACAGGCAGCCCCCCGGCCTTCCTGCAGTCAGAGAAATAGCAGTGGAATACACCGACAACCTTGCAAATGGAGGTCTTAGAGGTTGCTGCCTGTGTGAACCTGATGAGTAATACGATTTTGTATTTTACCACTCTCCTCCAGGGATGGGGGCACTGAATACTATATGTGATTCATGAGCAGCGCTGCCATCCGGTGGCCTTTAGGGCACCAGAGCCCGACCAACGATACAGAAGTTAAGAGCTTTAAATCTTGGTCATATAATCTTGATTTGCAGAACATTACATTACAGCTGTTTTAGTCACTAACCCCTGAGAGCCCATAAGGTGGCTCTGTGGTTATTTGTTCCCTGACTTGCAGAGAATGATCAATTTGATAATGGCTGCATACACACAGTCATAGAAAGGCACTATTGAGTGTACCAGCTGCCCTCTGGTGGCCATAGACCGAAGCACAGGCGCTTCTTGGTTGACAGTTTAACTGTCAGTCTATGTTTTTATATCCTAAGGTTTCCTAAACCTGTCCCTGTGAATTTTGGGCAACTTTCACTATAGAATACATAAAAGCACACTTCCAGGCTGTCCCTCCTTCCAACTACAAGTAAGGGCTCTGCTCTTGAACCTAAAAACTGGCAATTTGCCTAATATCCTGGGACTTAACAGATGCTCCTCAAAGACATGATTAGGAGGGAAAGAACATGTGGAATCAGAGATCAATGCCAAAACTGCTGTCCTATAAACCTAAGAATAAACTTAAAAATAAAGAGGATTGACAACAGCCCCCCTTAAGGCTGAGGAACCCCCCGAGCCTCAAAAAACCTACAAACAAAAGAAAGAAACACTAGGCCCAAAAATCAAGCTATTCTGCCTGTTGATTTCCTCACACAGGCAGCTCCCTGAAACTCTCGCCATGCGGTCCAAATACCTAGAGAGAAAATGGCCGCCCCTTCGCCAATGAATTTTGGCACCAAGAACAACAGCCGCTGCAAAAAGGAGGCCTCAGCAGACCGACAGAGCCCGAAGGCCTTACCTGCAGGGCAGAAAGCCACACAGCCTGTTCCTTCCACCTTGAATTCCTCCGATCCTCAAGCCACGCTGATGCGCCTGGCAGCCGTGGCGAGGATCGCTCAGCCGGTTCCACAGAGTAAAATTAAAATCCCGCAGCAACTGAGAGGCTCCGTCTCACACAGCTTCAGTGTGGCTATATGGGTCCCAGAGCTCTCTCCCGTACAGTCAAGGGAGAGAGAGCCGCACCGGCAAATGCCTGTAGCAAGTGAAAATAACTGAGAAGGAGGGAAGGCGAGAGCTGCTACTAATTTAAAGAGCCAGGCTCAAATTTAAAATTACTGTAAATAAGGAAATTTGCTCCTAACTAAAGGGAACTAATCCCTGATTGCCAATTAACCAAAGGTAACTGAATTAAAAGTAAGTAAATTAAAGGTAAAAATCAAAAGTAAAATCTGAATAGAATTTGTCACACTAAATGCTCCTTATCTGTTCCCCCCAAGTGAGCCCAGAAGCTAGGCTCACTATGTCCTCCTGCTGCATGGAGACTGGACACACTGGAGGCTGATGGGAGATACCAGCAGGCTATATC
The DNA here is from genome assembly GCA_033557465.1 of Ichthyophis bannanicus. Taxonomy (NCBI): domain Eukaryota; kingdom Metazoa; phylum Chordata; class Amphibia; order Gymnophiona; family Ichthyophiidae; genus Ichthyophis; species Ichthyophis bannanicus. The sequence continues at coordinate 1,827,729,461 of CM066031.1, forward strand.
CAGTGATGTCACGACTTTGACATGCCCAGACTCCAAGCTGCAGGAAGAGGTGCACAACCCAGAGGTGGAGGACTAAACTGGAGGAACGATAAGGAAAGCATAGTTACTCACCTATAACAGGTGATCTCCGGGAACAGCAGGAATTTAGTCTTCACATATGGGTCTCATCGGTACCGACGGAGCCTGCGCGGGAACACTCCCCATTGTCCAATAGGAAAGTTTCTGGGAGCATCCCACAGCACCTGCGTGCTGCCTTCCTGCTTTTCCCAACTGTCCCTCTCCAGCTGAGTTTAAAGCTGAGACAAAGAGAGAAGGAAAGAGAGAAAGAGAGAGAGATAGAGAGATACAACTCCTAGGGGAGGTGGGTGGGTTGTGAAGACTAAATTCCTGCTGTTCCCGGAGATCACCTGTGTTACAGGTGAGTAACTATGCTATCTCCAGGAACAAGCAGGAATGTAGTCTTCACATATGGGGACTCCCTGGCTGCAGATGGCAGAGAGAAGGCCCCAGAAGTCGTGTGCCCTATGTGATAAGGAAGCTTATCATAGTTCAGGAAGGAGCTATAATAGAGGTGAAGTGACTCTGAACAAGCACCCTGTCTGTTCTGGTAGAAATAATAAAACAGAATGTTTCCATAAAAGACTACCAGTCCCAGAATGCACCAGGTTTCCAACAGCCATTAGAAAAGCTGAAGTGGGGAAATGTGTGTTCAATCAGGAGGGCTATGAGGTAATCCCCAAGCACTCATCTCCAAGGGCAGGGCTTGATTCAGCACAGCTGCGCTGTGCTAGGGTGGAGCATTCATCTAAGCAGGATAAAAGAAAAGCTTATTCTACAGAGAATCATCAGAAGCCTCATCTTGATCAGAAGCATCAGAAGCACCTTGATCAGCCTGAGGATTATCATCATCAGCAGAAGCCAGAGCTGACGGACAGAGAGAGCAAGAAACACTTTGGAAGAAAGAAGAGAAAAGCATTTGGGAGGTCTAAAGGAGTCCATAGCAGTACGTATACTGGGAGGCATTCCAGAGGCAAGCATACACCATTGGACAAGGAAAGCCAGAGGAGTGGGGTTGCAGAGCCAGGAATCCCCGGACGGCACCTGTGAGGGAGACGGCTGCACTGGGAAGGGACCCTAAGACCAGTGCAAGAAGGTATGTGAAGAGAGATCCAGTGTCCAGGGATCTTGATTGGAAGGCTGGACATAAAAACTGGACTACATACTGGCCAGGATATTTAGAGAGGAACTCTAACAGCAATGGAAGCTCAGGTATGAACACTGATCTATGCCCTAGCTCTTCACTGGGAAAACAGCAGGGAAACAAGTATTGTCCTGAGAGTGTTCCATTGAGAAATTCCTCTGTGCCAATCCATGATACTGAACCCATGATAGTTGAAGGAGGGGAAGATGTTATAAATGGGGACTTTGAATACATGGATTGCTCTCTGTCTAAACTTCTGTGGTAATATGCTGTCACAAAATACAACAACCATCACAAAGAAATATAAACTTGTTCTTTAATCTACTCAGAAAAGCTTCTGAGTAGGATTTGAGCCACGTAATAGAAAGTAAACCAGCCAAGAGGGTTTCAGCTGGTAATGGTTAGCAATTGAGCCTTGCCTAATTGCCTGTGAGCTCTGGAGGGACACTTCTGAGTGTGTGTGAAGATACAGGAAGATATCCCTGAAAAAGAACAGTTTTTCCTACTTTGTGGGTTTTGTTTGTTCTTTGAAGCACTGCTAAGGAGAATTAGCAGGAGCTTACAGAAAAGACCTTTCTGTTCCCATCAAGGTCTTTATGCTTTGATTTGATTGCTTAACAAGTTCAGCTGTTGTTTTTTCCTTATTTGTTTTTCTAAGTATAATACTGAAAGCAAGTATTCCTTTTTATGTGCTACCAAGTATATCTGTGTTGGGAGAAATAACCCCATAAATAAAATATCTTCTTTGCTTTACATTCGAGCAAGCACAACTAATTTATTGTGAACGGCTGAGTCTGGTATGAATGGACTACATTTCCCACAATCCTTTGCAAGTCATATTAATATTTGCCTTTGCCAAGACTGTGGACATTCTCACCCAGCGCCCCCGTTTAAAGATGGCGTAGTTTTTCGGATTGCTTTTGCGCAAAGGATTTACATGCTAAGGATTACAACTAAAGTCTGAAGAAAAAAAGAAAGTTCAAGTTTAAAAGCTGGAAAAAAAGATTTCCCTTAACTACACTTTGGAGGAAGAGGTGTCTGATCCAGGCAGCTGTTCCAGGAGGAAAAGACCCTGTGTAGAGCTGGATTCATCACTGGCATAAGGTAATAAGTACCTGGGCATGTCTAGTGGTGGATGGGAGTAAGGCACAGGGGTAATTGAAAAAAAAAAGATTTAGAGAAAACACCTGTTTGGAAGGTGGTGCACTGTGTTTTTTTTTTCTTTGTTTCTTGCAGGGATCAAGATGGATCCAAGGGAAATGGCTAGTTGGATGGCAGCCCAGTTTAGCAGGCAACAGGAGCTAGCGCAGCAGGCTCAGGACACTGCTATGAAGGCCTTAATGGACCAGCAGAGGCCAGTGCTTGAGCTGGTGGAAGCCTTAGTTAATCGGCAGAACCAAAGTGGACCGGATGCAAGACCAGCAGCAAATACTGGTATACCACATGTGGACAGTGTGGGACTCAATCAGGGAATTGGGGCATTTAGTTTTGGGAAGCTAACGCCAGATGATAATGTTGATGATTTTCTAGAGTCTTTTGAGAGAGTGGCACAAGCATTAGCATGGCCAGAGACCCAGTGGGCAGTAAGGCTGGCAGCCTCATTAACTGGAGAGGCGCTTGCAGCTTATAGAGCAATGCCAGCAGCTCAGGCTTTGAATTATAAAGATGTAAAGGCTGCTATTAGAGATCGCCTTTCAGAGTATAGGCGAATGTTTAGAGCTACTGCATTAAGAGTGGGTGAAACACCCAGGGCTCTGAGTCAGAGAATCAGAGGATTAGCTGTAAAATGGTTGGAGCCTGAAGGAAAGACGGTAGAAATGTTATTAGACATTATTATGCTTGAACAATTTATGTCTGCTGTACCTAAAGATCTGCACACTTTCCTTATACAGCAAAATTGCCAAAATCTTGGAGAGGCAACCATGCTGGCAGAGAGATTCTTGGAAGCCACGCAGGCTTGCCATAGAATGGGTGGCCCTCTGAAGATTGGTGCTGAGGCAAGCTGTGCTGTATCAGAAAAGAAAATGGTTAAAAATGTTTCTGAAAGTAAATGTACTGTGCCAGCCCAGATGACACAGTGGAGTAAAAAGAAATGTTTCAAATGTGGAAAATGGGAACATTTAGAAAGGGGATGCCAGACACACACTAGCTTGATGGGTGTTGATTTAAAACAGCCCAAAGAAGGATTTCTTTTGATGGTTGATGTGCAGGGAGTTACCACAAATGCTCTGTTAGACTCTGGGGCAGACCAGAGTATGTTGTCAAAGAGGCTTTGGAAGAGGATAGAGGCCCAAGAAGGATTTGTGCCTAAAACCCCTGAAAGCCAAGTTCACATCAGATGCATTCATGGTGCTGCAACATCATATCCCACCTATAGGCTAATGGTTAAGTGCCTGGGGGAACAAGAGGAAGTTCTGTTAGCAGTGGTGCCTAGACTACCATTTGATTTGGTTCTAGGAAGAGACTGGCCAAGATTTAAGCAGGGTCTAGTGGAAGGACTAGGAAAAAAGGAGGGAGAAGGACTGATGGTAATAGCTCCCGGGCCTTTGTTTGGAAGTCCTCAGACCCCAGCTAAAAAGATGGTTAAGCGTCCAGAAGACCAAACTACCCCGAAGCAGACATTTGTCTTAAAGTACCATAGGGTCACAGAGAAGGCCCTAGCTCCTAAGCGGGCAACCCCTCAAGCTGCTGGGTTTGACCTGTGCAGTATAGAAAATGTGACTGTACCTAGCCAAGGGAGAGCCCTGGTGGACACTGGTCTCCAAGTTGAAATACCTATTGGATTCTATGGGAGAGTAGCCCCAAGGTCCGGATTAGCCCTTAAATATTTCATCGATGTGGGAGCGGGAGTAATTGATCCCGATTACAAGGGCAATCTTAACGTTCTGTTATTTAATTTTGGACAGAATGATTATCATGTGAAGACAGGAGACAGAATTGCCCAATTGATATGTGAGAGACTGGGTTTTCCACCTGTGGAGGAGGTCACATCCCTGGAAAATTCTGAGCGTGGAACCAAAGGCTTTGGTTCTACTGAAGACAAAGGGGTTAAAAGCCTAGCTGTCACCTGTGCCCGAGAAAGGGAGGTGAATGAAGAGGAAGATTTGGGACCCCAGGTATCTGATTGTAAAGAAAAATCAGAGCCCCAAATAGGTGAGGACCTGACAGTGGTGCAATAGGAAGAAATTAGGAAATTGCTTAAAGAATTCCCAGATGTGTTGACGCCCATACCCGGGGAGACACATTTGGTTGCCCATGAGATAATAACTCCACCTGGGAAATTAATTCGTCAAAGGCCATACCGCTTGCCTGAAGCCAAGAGACAGGAAGTAGTGGCACAAGTCCAGGAAATGTTGGACATGGGAGTAATAGAGGAGTCGAAGAGTCCATGGAATAGCCCCATAGTCCTGGTGCCAAAGCCTGATGGCTCTTTAAGATTTTGTATTGACTTCCGGCAGGTAAACGCCATATCAGTTTTTGATGCATATCCAATGCCAAGAATTGAAGAGCTGTTGGACCAGCTTGGACAAGCTCAATATTTAACCACCCTTGATATGACAAAAGGATATTGGCAAATCCCTCTAACCCGGGAGTCGAAGCCGAAGACTGCGTTCAGCACCCCCGTTGGCCTTTTCCAGTTCAAGAGGATGCCTTTCGGACAGCATGGAGCGGCAGCTACCTGCCAAAGGTTAGTGGATCAGGTACTTCGACCCCACCAAAATTATGCCATTGCATATATGGATGATGTCATAATCCATAGTAACACCTGGGCGGAACATCTAAAGAGGATCAGGGCAGTCTTATGCTCCATGAAGCAAGCGGGAATCACTTTAAACCCGAAGAAGTGTGCCTTTGCTAATAGGGAGGTAAAATACCTGGGCCACCTAGTGGGAAGAGGAAAAATTAAACCTCTAATGAGCAAGGTGGATAGCATCAGGAATTTTCCCCCTCCAACAACAAAGAAACAACTAAGAAGTTTCTTGGGACTTATTGGATACTACCGCAGATTTATACCACAATTTGCAGAGAAAAGTGCAATTTTCACAGATATGCTGCGGAAGAATTGCCCAAACCAGTTAAAATGGACTCCTGAAGCTGAAAAAGCATTTTCAGTCCTAAAAGGGAAATTGTGTACAGGACCAGTACTGAAAGGGGTGGATTTCAGGAAACCCTTTCTGGTTCAAACAGATGCATCGGACGTAGGGCTAGGAGCGGTTCTATCCCAATGTCATGAAGGGGAGGAGCATCCTGTGATGTACCTGAGCAGGAAGTTGTCACCGGCTGAACAAAAGTATTCCACTATAGAAAAAGAATGTTTAGCTATAAAGTGGTCAGTGGAGGCATTAAGGTTTTACCTTACAGGGAGGACGTTCCAATTGGTCACAGACCATGCCCCACTTAAGTGGTGGCAACAAATGAAGAACCACAATGCCAGGTTGACACGCTGGTACATGGCCTTACAGGCATTTGATTTTCAAGTGTAACATCGTGCTGGGAAGTTACACAAAAATGCGGATACCCTTTCCTGTATTACGGACTGTAAAGAAGAAGTTTCACCAGTTACACCAGTCCGTAATAACTTAAGCAGGGGGGTATGTGATAAGGAAGCTTATCATAGTTCAGGAAGGAGCTATAATAGAGGTGAAGTGACTCTGAACAAGCACCCTGTCTGTTCTGGTAGAAATAATAAAACAGAATGTTTCCATAAAAGACTACCAGTCCCAGAATGCACCAGGTTTCCAACAGCCATTAGAAGAGCTGAAGTGGGGAAACGTGTGTTCAATCAGGAGGGCTATGAGGTAATCCCCAAGCACTCATCTCCAAGGGCAGGGCTTGATTCAGCACAGCTGCGCTGTGCTAGGGTGGAGCATTCATCTAAGCAGGATAAAAGAAAAGCTTATTCTACAGAGAATCATCAGAAGCCTCATCTTGATCAGAAGCATCAGAAGCAACTTGATCAGCCTGAGGATCATCATCATCAGCAGAAGCCAGAGCTGACAGACAGAGAGAGCAAGAAACACTTTGGAAGAAAGAAGAGAAAAGCATTTGGGAGGTCTAAAGGAGTCCATAGCAGTACGTATACTGGGAGGCATTCCAGAGGCAAGCATACACCATTGGACTGGGGAAAGCCAGAGGAGTGGGGTTGCAGAGCCAGGAATCCCCGGACGGCACCTGTGAGGGAGACGGCTGCACTGGGAAGGGACCCTAAGACCAGTGCAAGAAGGTATGTGAAGAGAGATCCAGTGTCCAGGGATCTTGATTGGAAGGCTGGACATAAAAACTGGACTACATACTGGCCAGGATATTTAGAGAGGAACTCTAACAGCAATGGAAGCTCAGGTATGAACACTGATCTATGCCCTAGCTCTTCACTGGGAAGACAGCAGGGAAACAAGTATTGTCCTGAGAGTGTTCCATTGAGAAATTCCTCTGTGGCAATCCATGATATTGAACCCATGATAGTTGAAGGAGGGGAAGATGTTATAAATGGGGACTTTGAATACATGGATTGCTCTCTGTCTAAACTTCTGTGGTAATATGCTGTCACAAAATACAACAACCATCACAAAGAAATATAAACTTGTTCTTTAATCTACTCAGAAAAGCTTCTGAGTAGGATTTGAGCCACGTAATAGAAAGTAAACCAGCCAAGAGGGTTTCAGCTGGTAATTGTTAGCAATTGAGCCTTGCCTAATTGCCTGTGAGCTCTGGAGGGACACTTCTGAGTGTGTGTGAAGATACAGGAAGATATCCCTGAAAAAGAACAGTTTTTTCCTACTTTGTGGGTTTTGTTTGTTCTTTGAAGCACTGCTAAGGAGAATTAGCAGGAGCTTACAGAAAAGACCTTTCTGTTCCCATCAAGGTCTTTATGCTTTGATTTGATTGCTTAACAAGTTCAGCTGTTGTTTTTTCCTTATTTGTTTTTCTAAGTATAATACTGAAAGCAAGTATTCCTTTTTATGTGCTACCAAGTATATCTGTGTTGGGAGAAATAACCCCATAAATAAAATATCTTCTTTGCTTTACATTTGAGCAAGCACAACTAATTTATTGTGAACGGCTGAGTCTGGTATGAATGGACTACATTTCCCACAATCCTTTGCAAGTCATATTAATATTTGCCTTTGCCAAGACTGTGGACATTCTCACCCAGCGCCCCCATTTACACCTTGTAAAAAGGCTCCACTTCCCCCCCCCCCTGGATCTCTGGCATCCTACCAGGGATGGTGGGTAGGAGTTGATTAAGTATGGAACAGGTACTGAAGAACAGCCACGCATTGAGACTCCGGAGGTATGCCTGCCTTTTGGGTCCTGCACGTGGAACGGGAAGCATTTCAGAGAACGCTACCCTGGAAGTTCTGGATTTCAACGTCCTACCTAAAAGCTTAAATTTAGCCTCCAGAACCTCCCTATCACATTTTCCTATGTCATTGGTACCGACATGTACCAAGACAGCAGACTCCTCCCCAGCACTATCTAAGATCTTATCTAGGTGGTGCGTGAGGTCCGCTACCTTCGCACCAGGCAGGCATGTTACCAGGCGATCCTCACGTCCACCAGCCACCCAGCTATCTACATGCCTAATGATTGAATCACCAACTATAACAGCTGTCCTAACCCTTCCCCATAGGCACATGGCCCTGGAGAAACATCCTCAGTGCGAGAGGGCTTTACATCACCTGGAGGACAGGTCCTAGTTACAGGATCACATCCTGCCACACCAGGGTGATGCTCTCCTGTCACGTGACCTCTCTCCTCCATGGCAACAGGGATGCTGCCAGACTGGAGGTGGGACTTCAGGACTATATCCCTGTAGGTCTCGTCCATGTACTTCTCTGTCTTTCTTATGTCTTCCAGGTCTGCTACTCTAGCCTCTAGAGAATGGACTTGTTCCCTGAGAGCAAAGAGCTCCTTGCACTTATTGCATACGTAAGACCTCTCACCAACTGGGAGAAAATCATACATGTGACACTCAATGCAAAAGACTGGAAAGCCCCCATCTCGCTGCTGGACTGCTGTCTGCATCTTAGTTTAAAGCTTGTGTTTAGGTCTTTAAATTCTGTACTTACTAAGGGTTGGTGTAGATGCTTATACTAATAAAAGTGAAGCTTAATTAATCTCAGATCCTCAATGTATGACTGATTTGGATAAAGAGCTGCACCTGAGAGCAGCCCTTTTCTTCTAAGATGTGTAAGTACCTATAAAGCTACAATTATCCCAGGGGCGGGTGGGTGTTGGGGAGGTTTAAGACCTATTAAAAGAGGGCTGATACAAGGTACCCTGTCCTGTACCCTCAGCAGGGGGGGAGGGGGTTAGTCCCTCAGGTAGGCTAGAGCAGGAAAAAAAGTTTAAAATGCAGCACGTTCTGGGGACAGAGCAGGGAGAGATATTTAATTTAAAGTAACAGTTAACCTGGCTACCACACAAAGGCCAGTTAGTTGAGAGAGGCAGGGTAAGTTATACAGCTGAGAAAGCTGAAGTGCAAAACTAAAGGGAACAGGGAGGTGAAGTAGCACACCAATAAGGACAACAAATAAATAAATAGACAGCTAGAACTCACAGCAAAGTCGTCACAGTAGTTAAATATCCACCTCTCTAGCAGAGCACTGTGAGGGCACTGCTCTATCCCTAGAGATTCTACAGTGTAGTTTGTTTCCTGCAAAGGTTTTGTCCTATTTGACTCAATGCCTTTATGAACATATAGCGCCACCTCTCCATCAATTTGATCTAGCCTTTCATTGCGATACAATTTGTACCTTGGTCTCATAGGGCCCGATACTGTCTCGCATGTAGATCCCCTCTCTGCGTCCGGTCTGAACCGGACGCACAGAGATGATCACGATTCTGATCCCACGGGGAACATCTAGCCCCGTGGGATCAGAATTGCAAACAGTCCTGCACATGCAGGCCGGGACTGTGATTCAGTCCAGCCTGCATGTGCAGGACTGCTCCTGACTAACTCAGTCAAGGCTTTTAAATGGAGCCACGGCGCCATAGCATCATGTTGCCTGGCACCGCGGCTCCATTTAAAAGCTGCGATGCCGGCCGCCTGAAAAAGGGGTTTATTCCCCACAGCTCAACCCCCAATCTGGCCTCCTAAGGCCAGGGTAAGGCTGCGGAGAATAACCCTGCCCCCCCCCCCCTGCCCCATCCACGCCCTGAGCAATTAAAAAAATACATCCAGGGAAGTTATTCCACCTCGGAAGTGGAATAACTTCCCTGGACATTTCACCAGCCCTGCACGTACAGGGCCGATATTAGAATTGGCCCTGAATGTCCAGGGCCGGCGACCCGCCCACTGCCCACCCAGATTCCGCCCCTGGGCTGCTCATTCCTCGCCTCCATCTAACTTCCCCACACAATTGATGGGGAAGTTATTCGGGGGCAGGACTCAGAATAACCACCATAGTGTCACATTGGTTATCTTCCTTCCACAGAACAGCAAAAAATAAACAGTGCCCACCTCTGCTCTCCAAAGAGTCTTCAGCAGCATCTCCATCACTTTCCGACCACAGCCACGAATGGGGAACCCCCCACTGCACTTTCCCCAACCAGTGGTGCTGCACTCTCTGTCTTAAATATTGGCTTATTCCAATGTTTTAAAGAGAGAACACTTTACTCAGCAAATTAATCAGTTGCATACAGAAAAAGAGAGAGAGAAAGAAGACAGACTGGGGGGTGGGGCAAACAAAGGCAGAAAGAGCCTACAATTATCCCTATTACCATCCCCACAGAAACCTCATAGGGTATCCCTGGTCTGAAAACCACATCCTCTAAGGACTGATGTCCATAGTTGAAGTCCTGTAAGCAGGCATATCCCAAAGCTCAGTTAGGAAAAAGACCCATGGCTGATCCCTAAGACCTAGTCCAGACCTAAATCTTAATCAACCAGTGCCACCGGGAGCAAGGCCTATCAAATCCTGCTGCAGAACTCTAACTGAAACCATCTGCTGGAGGCAGAGAATACAGGTTACAGTGCTGCACCACTCCTTATATTGGTGATGATGTCACTAAAGGTAGGTGTACTCTGCCTCGATCTGCTGGCTGTGGAGCATAACCCACTTGCCTGGAATGGTCTAGCAGGAGGAAAAGAAAATATAAATATATAGATTTTATATATGTAAATAGATAGAGAGACAAAGATGGCGGGGGGGAATTGAATTGAGATTTATTGTAAGCACTTATTACTTACAGCAACCTGTAGTATTTCATAGTTTGCCAGCGCAACAGCAACTCATTTCATCAAAATCAGCGAAGTCACAGCAAATTCCATATCTACAAGATGATACAGAAATGTTAGCAGAAGTATTTCCTTACAAGGACTGAAGACCAAACACGTGTTATTTTTGTTAGAAAAAGACACATGCTACAAAATTAACAAAACAATATGATGTTGCTGAGGACAGCCACCCCTCAGCAAACACCAAAGATCTTCTAGCAGTAACAAACAGAGCCAACTGAAATTAAACTCATTCTAATCTAATAGGTTTCACTCCAGAGCTCCGTGTAACATTTTCCAATGACACGAACCAATATGACGCACTGAGATAGAAAAATAAACGCAAAAAACCTTCAGCTTGCCTTATAAGCACTAGCTCAGGAAATGCAAAATTAGGAAGAGAAAAACAGAACTAGGAAATCTCTAATGTTCTATAATAATATGATGCAATAAACCATAGTTACTCACCTGTAAAAGGTGATCTCCGGGAACAGCAGGAATGTAGTCTTCACATATGGGTATCATCGGTACCGAAGAAGCCCGCACAGGAACGCTCCCCAGCGTCCAATAGGAAAGCTTTTGGGAGCATCCCACAGCGAAAGCATGCTGCCTTCCCGCCTCTGTACCTATCTCATGTCAGTTGAGCTTATAGCTGAGACCAAAGGAGAGAAGTAGAGAAATAGAGAGATAGAGACAAACTCCTAGGGGAGATGGGTGGGTTGTGAAGACTAAATTCCTGCTGTTCCCGGCGATCACCTGTTACAGGTGAGTAACTACGCTATCTCCAGGAACAAGCAGGAATGTAGCCTTTACATATGGGGACTCACCAGCTGAAAGATGCCAAAGGGTAACCCCAGCTGGCTGCGAACCCAGGTGAGATGGGTCATGTTTCCTCCCATGGACCTTAGGCATCCAAACTGTGGATGGTGGGTAGGAGTTGTATTAAGTATGGAAGAGATGTTGTAGAACAGCCTGGCCAAACGAAGCATCCTGATGGGAGTCCTTGTCTAAGCAATAGTGGGCTGTGAAGGTATGTACAGAAGTCCAAGTGGCTGCTTTGCAGACGTCATCAACAGAGACAGAACGAAGGTTAGCTGCTGAGGCTGCCATTGCTCTCACATTGTGAGCCGTGACATGGTCTTCGAGAGAAAGTCCCTTACTCTGATATGTATAGGATATGCAATCTGTAATCCAATTTGACAGAGATATTTTAGAAACTGGAAGTCCCAAATGACTAGAGTCAAAAGCCACAAAAAGCTGAGAAGATTTTCTATGTGGCTTAGTTCTTTGGAGATAAAAAGCTAAGGCTCTTTTACAATCCAATGTGTAAACATTCCTTTCCGCACTGGAGGCATGAGGCCTACGGAAGAATATAGGAAGATAAACAGACTGGTTTAAATGAAAAGGCGAAACCACCTTTGGCAGAAAGTGAGGATGAGTCCTGAGGACTACTTTATCATGGTGAAACCTTGCAAAAGGAGGGTCAGCCACTAACGCCTGTAGTTCACTAATGCATCTTGCAGAAGTGATGGCAATTAGAAAACTAACTTTCCATGAAAGAAACTTTAGGTCCAAAGTGGCTAAAGGTTCAAAGGGCAGTTTCATAAGCTGACCAAAAACAAGATTTAGATCCCATGCCACCGATAGTGGTTTAATGGGAGGGGATGAGAAGAAATAGGTCGTCCATCGAAAGGTTTATGAAAAGCATCAATAGCACTAAGATGGACCCTAACTGAATTGGTCTTTACACCAGAAGTTGATAATTGTAGAAAATACTCTAGTAGCAACTCTACAGGTACTAAAAGGGGGTTAAGTCCCTTTTGTGAACACCAGATAGAGAACCTTTTCCATTTGAAAGCATAGGAATGTCTTGTGGATGGTTTTCTGGAAGCCAGGAGGATATCCTTTACTTGCTGAGAATGGTTAACATCCTGGAATTCTAGGCTTTCAGAAACCAGGCCCTGAGGTGTAGGGACTGGGGATTGGGATGCAGTAAAGATCCGTTCTCCTGCGATATGAAATCTGGAGCATTCCCCAACTCCAGAGGAGTAGTTTGTGAGAGACCCAGAAGAAAAGGATACCAAGTTTGCCATGGCCAACATGGAGCTATGAGTATTATACGACCTCTGTCTCTCTGAAGTTTGAATAAAGTGCTTGGGAATGAGGGGAATGGGTGGGAAGGCATAGAGAAGTCCTGTCCCCAGTGGAGTAGGAAAGCATCTCTTGCCTGACAGGTTTGAGCTGGAATTCTGGAACAGAATCAGGGATGTTTGGCATTCTGTGGACTTGCAAAGAGGTCTATATCTGGTGTTCCCCATATTCAAAACACTCGAGCAAGCTGGTATGAGTGGAAATTTTGTTTTATTATACAAGCAACAAAAAGACATACAAAAAGCAAAAACAATCAACCCAACCAAGACCCACACCCCCCAAAACCCCCACCCACCCCGACATAGCACACATAAAAATCAAACCCCCACCCCCGTGACCCACCGCCCCAAACCCACCACCAAACCTAGCAACCAACTCATGTGCCCACCACCCCCAACACAACCCACCTCATCCCAAACAATGTCCATGTCCCAACCCCCCCCCATAAGTCCAATGTCCATTGTCCATGTCCGTCCCAACCCCCCCCCGTAACAACACCCCATAGCAATCCATACAGTGTCATATCCATCCCCAAACCCCTCCCCCCCCCCAACAACCCACACCAGTCCAAATGTCCATATTGTCCACTGGTTGAGGACTACCAGAAACCCCCCCCAAACCCGCCCAAAATACATAGTCCCTTGTCCCCATCCCCTTCCCTTCAGAGGAAGCAGCAGCTCCCCCACCCCCCCTGCCCCCTCCCCATCCTCCCCACAAAGCAAATACATCAAAAGTAAACTCCCCGCCCCCACCCCCCCAAACAAAAACAGAAGGGCACATCGAGCCCGTCCCCAACAAAATCCCACCAAAAACAGAACCAAAGATACAAAGCAAAGGAGAAACACAACCCAGTGCTGCCCTGCAACCCAGGCAGCGGAACGGGATGCACAGAACACACAAAAGACTTACACCAAACCAAAAACAAGTGGGACATCCATCCCCCAAGGAGAGAGGGAGAGCGGACAAGTGGTCAAACCGCTGCAGCACCAGCGCACCCCCCCCCCCCCCGGGAGAAAAACAACCCCAAAGTCCTACCAAGGAACAGACCCCAGGGAGGGGAACCCTCCCCCTTCTTTCACACCCCCCCCCCCCGGGAGACAAAGCAACCCCAAATCCCTACCAAGGACGAAAACCCCAGGTAACCCCTCCCCCTCACGGGGGCGGAGGGTGAGGTGACGCCACAGACGCTCCCAACGATGGGCCTCCACCACCCGCCTTTCGCGTTGCGCCATGCTGGACACTTCCTCCAAAATGTCCCGCACCACCTCGTCGAGGGGCAGGACCAACCCCCGGGTCGAGACATGACAGCGCGCTTGCCACAAGTGGTAGCGCACTACAGCCGTGATGAGGTAGAGGGTCCCGGAGTCCTGCCTTAGAGGAAAGGACCAGGCCCCGTACACCCACTCCGCATACTTGAGGAGGGAAAGGTCGCGCAGGTGAAGAGCAGAGGACACCAACCGGCAGGCCTCCACGTTAAAGGGGCACTGCCGGAGGAAATGGTCCATGGTCTCCGTCTGCCCTTCACACCCGGCCCTCGGACAGACCCGCTCGGCCTGTGACCTGTACTTGAGGTTGTCCCTCACGTACAAACGCCCGTGGAAAGACAACTAGGCCACATCCCGAACTTTCTTCGGCAGCCGAGGGGAGTTCAAATGCCGAAGGCCCCGCTGCATCACATCCGCTGGACAGTCCCGCAGGGCCCACCGTGGTTGAAAGTGGGAGGTGAGAACCATCCGGTACAATCCTTTCCGCCCCAAGGACTGGGCGAGCGGGTCGGTCACCCCCCACCGCCGAATGAGCCCCACCATCGCAAATATGTACGATGGGGCCTGTTCCCCGCTCCGACGCACACGTGGGACTGAGGACGCCCCCTCCCACTGCTCCCAGAAGCGGGAGAACCACTCCCGATAGGAGGCCACCCACCAAACCCCACCCCCTTCCCGCATCCTACCTAAGTGAAACGCCATAGACAAGACTGACAGGAAAACAAGGGGGTGCAACATACCCAAACCGCCCTGTGCCCGATCCAGGCAAACGATGTTGCGCTGGACAGGGTTCAGGCGGTTACCCCACAGAAAACAGAAAAAGACGGCACTGACAGACGCCTGACGGGACGACGGAAGAACGAAGACCGTGGCCACGTGCAGAAAGAGGGGAAGCAGAAACGTCCCGAGGAGTTTGATCTTCTCCTCGAACATACACCTCCACCCCCTCCACCGCAGCATCCGACACCGTGCAGTCTCAAGACAACGATCCCAATTGGACTCCGCACAGTCTTCCGACCCGAAGACGAGGCCCAAAACGCGGACCTCCCCCACGGGAGGAGGAAAGGGGGCACAGGAAGGCGGGGAGGCCCCCGAGGGGCCCAACCACAGCGTCTGGCACTTGCTGTGGTTGACAACAGAGTGGGCCACCTCCGAGTACTCCTCCACGGCCTCCCGCAGGGCCTCTACCCCTTCAGTGCCGTCCACGTAAACTGAGATGTCGTCAGCGTAGGCAACGACAGTCACCGGGGGCGCACCAGGTGCCTCCAGGCCCCGCAACCCACCTGAGGACAATCTCCGGAGGAAGGGGTCGAGGGAGAAGACATACAGCAGGGGGCTCAAAGGGCACCCCTGCCGCACCCCCGAGGCGACACCAAACGGCCGTCCGAGCCACCCGTTAATAAACGGGAAGCTCACCCCCCCCTAGGTACAGCGCCTGCAAGACGAAGAGGAAACCTGCGGGGAGGCCGAAGTGCTGGAGCACCACCCACAAGTACCGGTGACTGACTCGGTCGAAGGCTTTGGACTGGTCCAAGGAGACCAACCAATGGTCCCGTTGGAGCGACCGGCCTCTCTCCACCACCTCCCGGACTGTGGCGACAGCGTCCAGAACCCCTCTCCCCCGAACGGAACAATACTGGGAAGGGGACAGCAAAACGCCCGACACCTCCACCAGTCGGTTGGCCAAACACTTGGCCAGAATCTTCCGGTCCGCGTTCAGAAGAGAGAGCGGCCGCCAAAAGTCCAAGGAGCTATCGTCCTTCCCCTTGGAGAGCAGCAGCAGGACAGACTCGCGAAATGACCGCGGGAGAAACCCTGTGTCCATGATCTCCTGAAACAGGGAGGTCAGGAAGGGGGCCAGCTGGGAGATGAAAGTGCGATAGAACTCCACCGGGAGTCCATCGCGCCCAGGCACCTTCCCCAACGGCATGGCACGAATTGCCCTCTCCACCTCCACCTGCTGAATCGGAGCAGCGAGTGCATCAACCTGTGCCTGAACCACAGCCGAATACACCGGGGGAAGGCCCAGGTACTCTCGGATATGGGTGAGGTCCACGGGGCGATCCCCAAACAGGTCCGAGAAGTATTCCCCTACCATCCGCAAAAGGTCCTCCTGGGAGGTATGAAGGGTACCGTCCTCGCCCCGCAGGGCCATGACCTCCCGACGCCGAACCTCTCCTTGCAATTCAGGAAAGGGTCTGGGGTGGCGACCCCACCGGCCGCCCCCTCGAAGCATAGGGAGGCATGGCGATCATAAAGCAGGCCACGGAGCTGGACCTGCACCTCTTCCACCTCCTCCCGCGCTGCCCCTCGGGATACCAAACGATCCAGCGACCTCTGGAGGACGGTGTAAGTGAGGTAGCGGGATCGAGCCATGGAGGTACCCCGGGAACGGAAGAGTTGACGGGCACGCGTTTTCACCTCATCCCACCAAGCGCCACGGGAAGGAAAAACACCCAACAGGATCTCCTGGTCTGCGAGAAAGGCCAAGAACTCCTGGACCACCTCTGATGTTGCCAACAACTGCACATTCAGTCGCCACAGGCCAGGACCCCTGCTGAGCTCCTCGTGGTTAGCCAGGAAGGACACGGAGAGGACGCAGTGGTCCGAAAAGTCAACCGCCTGCAACTGCGGAGGGGAACACTCCACCCGGGCACTCACATATATCCGATCGATATGACTCCTGCGGGTCCCATGGTAGTAGGTGAACCCCGGCGACCGTGGAAAGGCCCGGTGGAAAACATCCACTAGGTCAGCCGTCCGGGTCATCTCGGCCAAAAAGAGGCCCTCGTAACTGGGTGGGCAACGCTCCCCCCCTCGGTCCTGCAACAGGGTGGTGGTGTTGAAATCCCCTGCGAGGACCACCAAACGGGAGGTGTGTAAGTAGGGACAGATGACCCGAAACAGGGTCTTCCGCGCCAACTTAGACTGGGGGTCGTAGACCACCACGAAACGAAACCGATGGGGCCCGCAGTAGCCGTCTAAGAGCAAACACCGGCCCTGCTCCAGTTCCCACACATACTGCACCTGAAATCGGTGAGACGTGAACAAAACCGCCACTCCTGCGTAGGGCTGGGCCGCAAGTGACCAGTACGAAGGACCCCACCTCCACTCTCGCTTCGCCCGATGGAGGCTAGCGAGCGAGGTGAGCCTGGTCTCCTGCAAAAAGATGACATCCAGCCCGCTCGTGGAAAGAAAATCATAGGCCGTAGCCTGCGCCTGGTCGGTCAAAATGCTGGCCACGTTGATAGTGGCGCACGAGAACGCAGGAGTGCACGCCATGCCTAGTTCGTGTGCAGTGACCCTTTCCTCCTCTTCTCACCATACCCTGGATCCCCGGAATCCCGCTTGCAGGACAAGCCCGCGAGCTGGAGCAATTCCTCACGGTCCACGTCGACCACCTCGAGGATCTCCTCCTCCTCCTGCTCGACCCTGTCACCCCACAAGGTGCTGGTGCCCCCGGGACCACCAGGCAAAGCTGTCACAGATTAAATGTTACCTGCTAATTGTTTTTCCTTGAGGAACTCCAGTTCCGGCCTTCACCTCTGAGTAGTGCACCTCCTCCTGCAGTATGGAGACTGGGCATGTCAGAATTGTGACATCACTGGATGTACCCTGCTGGTCTCTCCCATCAGCCCCAGTGAACTATTGACAAAGCAGACTCAAAGGAGCAACAAATAAGTAGCTATAGCATTAATTTCAACTTTTATAAACTAAACTAAATCCCCCTAAAATAAGAGGAAAACATCTTCTCACACTTTCCCTATCCTTTATGAATCAAACAAGATAGAGAAGCCAGAGAAAACGAAACACCGTAAACCCGAAACTTTGAAAGGATCTACACACACCGTAACTGATACTTCCCCCCAGACAGAACTGACATCTGACCTAACCACCCCTGGGCGGGAATCAGGACTGAACTGGAGTTCCTCAAGGAACAACAATTAGCAGGTAAGTCTAATTTCTCTTTCCGTATCGCTCCTCCAGTTCAGTCCTTCACCTCTGGGATGTAACAGAGCAGTAATCATTGGGAGGGACCTGTCCACCTGAATCGCAATACCGCCGACCCAAAACAGGCATCATTCGCCGCCTGAACATCCAGGCAATAGTGTTTACTGAAAGTATGGAGAGACGACCAAGTGGCCGCTCTGCAAATCTCCACTGGCGGAACAAACTATACTCTGCCCAAAAAGTCACTTGCGCTCTAGTAGAGTGAGCCCGTAACCCCAAGGGCACCTGCCAACCTTGCAAAATATATGCTGACACTATTGCTTCCCGGATCCATCTGGAAATTGAAGCTTTGGCCGCCGCTTCTCCCTTACGCGGACCTCCAAACAGGACGAATAAGCGTTCAGACTTACGGAAAGATTCCAACATCTTTAAGTATTGAAGCAGAACTCTCTTTACGTCCAACCGATGCAGACTACAGTCCGAAGCATTCTCCCCCGTAGGCCCTAATACTGGCAACGAAACCAATTGATTCATGTGAAAAGGAGAGACTACCTTAGGCAAAAAAGATGGTACTGGCCGCAACACCACCTTTTCCCTAGAAAAAGACAAAACGGCTCCTGACAAGACAGCGCCTGCAACTCCGAAACTCAGCGTGCCGAACAAATTGCCACTAAAAACACTGTTTTTACGGTTAAGTCTTTGATGGAAGCTTGAAGCAAGGGCTCAAAAGGTTCCCTAGTCAAAGCCCCAAGCACTAAGTTGAGATCCCACGGAGGGACCACGAGAAGGTCGTAAGCAAGACACTGCTTTTAGAAAACGTACCATGTCGACGTGAGCGCCCAAGACCACCCCCTGGACTTTTCCTCTATAACAAGAAAGAGCTGACAGCTGGACCCTTAAAGAGCTGGCAGACAGGCCCTTATCAAAACCGTCCAGTAAGAAGCTTAATACCATAGGCACGGAAACCGTGGATGAACGGATCTGCCGCTGAGAGCACCAGTCCTCAAATATACGCCATATTCATATATATGCTATAGATGTGGACCTCTTTCGAATCCGAAATAAGGTCGCAATGACCGCTCCAGAATAACCTTTTTTCCTTAACCTCGCCCTTTCAATGGCCAAGCCGTAAGCGAGAACCGATCCACCTGAGGCATTCGTAGAGGACCCTGAGTCAAAAGATCCAATGTTGCCGGCAACTGCCAAGGCTCCTCGTCGAGCAAGCGAACTAGATCAGCATACCATGGTCGCCTCGGCCAATCTGGTGCCACTAACACTACTCTCCCCCGATGCGCCTCGATGCGCTGAACCACTCGTCCTATGAGCGCCCATGGGATAGGAGGCAGTGTACTACTGTGGATCAAGAACTGGTTAAAAGATAGAAAGCAGAGGGTTGGGCTAAATGGACAATTTTCCCAATGGAGAAAAGTGAATAGTGGTGTACCACAGGGATCTGTGCTGGGTCCGCTGCTTTTTGACATATTCATAAATGACCTGGAAAGTGGAATAACGAGTGAGGTTATCAAATTTGCAGATGACACAAAACTATTTAAAGTTGTTAAAACCCAAGAGGATTGTGGAAAATTGCAAGAGGATCTTGATAAATTGGAAGACTGGGCATCAAAATGGCAGATGAAATTTAATGTGGACAAGTGCAAAGTTATGCACCTAGGGAAGAACAACCTAAACTATGGTTACACAATGCAAGGTTCCACATTAGGAACCACCACCCAGGAAAAAGATTTAGGCGTCATTGTGGATAACATGTTAAAACCCTCGGCCCAGTGTGCAGCAGCAGCCAAGAGAGCAAATAGAATGCTAGGTATCATAAGGAAAGGAATGGAAAATAAAACAAAAGATATTATAATGCCTCTATATCGTTCCATGGTGAGACCGCACCTTGAATATTGTGTGCAATTCTGGTCGCCGTATCTTAAAAAGGATATAGCGTTATTAGAAAAGGTTCAGAGAAGAGCCACCAAAATGGTAAAGGGGATGGAAGGATACTCCTATGAAGAAAGGCTAAAAAGGTTAGGGCTCATTAACCTGGAAAAGAGACGGCTGAGGGGAGATATGATAGAAGTCTATAAAATAATGAACGGAGTGGAACGGGTAAACGTAGATCGATTGTTTACATTATCAGAATATAGAAAGACTAGGGGACATGCAATGAAACTACAGGGTAAACTATTTAAACTAATAAAAGAAAATATTTCTTCACTCAACGTGTAATCAAACTCTGGAATTTGTTACCGGAGGATGTAGTAAAGGCTGTTAGTGTAGCTGGGTTTAAAAAAAGGTTTGGACAAGTTCCTGGAAGAAAGTCCATAAACCATTATTAAGAAGGGATCCAGGATATCAATGCTTGACCCAGTACAAGCATTGCGGAACCTGTGTCTTTTGCGGAAACTGCTAGGTACGTATGACCTAGATTGGCCACTGCTGAAAACAGGATACTGGGCTTGATGGACTTTGGTCTGACCCAGTATGGCATATCTTATGTTCTTATGTTCATGGGGGAAAAACATAGAGAAGACCTGGCGATGGCCATTGCTGCATCCATCTTTGGCGTGGCCCTTAGGCGTGGACCTGTAGACAGGGTCTGAACTCAACCATGTTGACCTGGATTAAGAAACTTTAGTCCCAGTAAACACCGCAATCCTCTGACCAGCAAAGTAGGCACTCTAACACCTAGATCTCTCCTCTCTGCAACGCTCATAATTTAGTCTGTGGATACCTATCTGCCTAACAGTACTGCACATGTATTATACTTGCTCGCTGCCTGTCTTCCTTCAACTACATGATCCACATGTCTGACTGTTGCCTTCATGCATTCCTACTGATGCCATTTTCATGTCTTATACTTGTATACTTAACTTAACAAACATCTGTGCTCCATGCCTGTTACCAACTATATAATATCTGCTACCAGTTTTATGATTGCTTAATGCCTGTTACCACTTATATAATTCACACATAGCACATTCCTAACTGCATAGCGAATAGAGAATCACTCTCTGCACAATCAAAATTACGCATCTATCAGCCTACTGTAATAGCCTCTCTTAAACACTGACCTGCCCACACATGCTATTCTGCCACGCTCAATAAAAATCCAAAATGGCCTTCCTACTCTCTGCCTTAGTCAGCTGTTACCTCCTTACCACAAGTTTGCTCGGCAACTCTTTTGTCTTATCCCCCTCACCCAACCATATCCCAATCCTGCTGAGCCATGGCAAAAGATGGTAAGGGGCCCCCCATCACTACCCTAAAGGAGAACCCCACACACGCTACTCCCACTTGCTACACATCGCACTCCAACCCTCCAAGAAAGCCAAGCAATATGAAACCCCCCTGCCACCAAGTCTAAAATTTGCCCTCATAAACGCATGCTCAATCCGCAAGAAGTGGCCGATCATCTCAGACATAATATCCTCCCATGATCTGGATATTCTCATGATCACAGAAACTGGGCTATCATGTGAAGACAACGTCCTCCTCAACCAACTCCTCCCCCCCAACTTCTCCGTACACACAACACAGGGAAAATAAGAGAGTAAGTGGAACACTCTTCCTCACCAAGACGACCCTCCATTTCCACACAATTAACTCCACTAGTAACATCAACCTTGACGCAGTAACCATCGCAAACAAGCTGTGCTCCATCATCCTGTTATACAGAGCCCCGTCATCCTCCTCCGACGACCTTCCAACTATATTAGACCTAGCCGCCAATACTCACAATCCTAGCATACCAAACTGGATACTGGGAGATTTCAATCTTCCATCTCTACAACACAGCCAGTCGACCGCCCTCCTTGAAGCTATCAAGGACCTGGGTTACAAACAAATAATCAAGGAATCCACACATCTAAAAGGTAACGCTCTAGACCTGGTCTTCGCCCCAGTGACAGTTCCTGATCCAGGCCATGACCTAGTGACGTCTATTACCTCCGTACCCTGGTCAGACCACAAGCTCATCAACTTCCTGATACCCATTCACGACAAACAATCGAAAGATAACACACGGCAGAACAACTCCACAAGAGCCTCAGCACGGAATTTCCGACCATTCAACAGAGAACTCATATTGTCAGAAACTGGCCCACTCCTCAACGATACAACACTCAACCTCGATAACATGATCTCCTCTTGGAACAGCAACCTCAGCGCTATTGCTCAACGCCCTTGTCATAACAACATCCCAAGGAAAAGAAAGTCCGCACAATGGTACTCCCCAGAGCTGAAATCATCTCTCGCACATTTACATAGGCTTGAAAAACGATGGCGCCGATCGCGCTCCAGGGAGGACCAAGCATCCTACAAACTCCACCTAGCAATCCACCGGGATACAATCACGATGAAAATGAAGCAATTTCACACTCAAAAGATCACTAAACAAGCCACGAGACCTGTTCAACTTAGTCAACACCTTGTCGAAGGAACCATCCCCGGAGCAGCAAGATGAAATTCATCCTCAAGAATTCGCTGACTACCTTCAGTCTAAACTACTACAGACTGACAGAATCTCAGTAGTCACATAACAAGAGTCAACCTGAACAATGTCCTTGTCAATGTTCTCCACACCTTCCAGGAAAAATGTCGAGGACACTATCACATCTCTCAATACCACCACAGCACAAACTGACCCCTGCCCAGCCTACTGGATTAAGGAGCTACGCAATGAGTTCAGTCCCTTCATAACAAGACTTATGATCCTATCTTTCACAACTGGATCGTTTCCCACAGCCCTTAAACATACTTCAATTAGACCTCTATTAAAAAGCACCAAACTAAACCCCCAGAAGGCTGACTCATACAGACCTATAGCCAGCATACCTCTCCTAGCTAAGATTATCGAGAAAGAAGCACAAAGACAAATACAAGAGCACATAGACTCCGCAGCCCCACTAGACCACTGCCAACATGGTTTTAGGGAGTCTCATGGCGTAGAAACCCTCCTTACCACCCTCTTCAACAACATAATCACAGGCATCGACAACATCCGTCAAGGATTTGTGCTTATCTTCCTTGACATCGCCACAGCATTCGACTCAGTGAATCACGAGATCCTCCTGGGACGACTTAAAGAGAAGGGCATCTGCGGCAATGCTCTAGAATGGTGTAAATCATATCTGGCTGAAAGATGGCAACATGTAAGATCTGGAGCAGCAACATCAGAACCTTTCCACCAAAGCCAGGGAGTCCCACAAGGTTCCTCCCTATCATCACTTTTTTTCAACATATACATGCAATCCATCTGCAATCTCATCAGATCTTTCAATGTGAACTGCCTGATATATGCCGACGATATCCTACTCTACACACCGTTCTCTACAGAGCATCTGAACCTCTCCCCTCTGATAGAATGCTTTGACGCAGTCTCCGATTGGCTCCAATCCCAAAACCTCCGTATCCAACACAAGAAGACGGAGGTACTATTCATCTCAAGGGACCACAATTTCACCCCACCACCCCACATAAGCGTCAAAAAAGCAGAACTTCAAACAAAATCCACAATACGATACCTGGGGGTTACATTGGATCAGCATCTTGATATGAAAACGCACATAGGTAACATAGTAAGAGCTATTTCAAGATCCGGACTCTCAGGCATTTGCGCTCCCTACTGGATCCAGAAGATTTCAGGACAATATACCAGGCGTTAATTCTACCGCATTTTGACTATGCCAACGCAATCCTACAAGGCCTCCCACAGTCTACCATTAACCCGCTACAACTCGCCATGAACACTGCAGCGAGAGTCCTTCAGGGCGCCGCTAGAAACGAGCACATGACGCCTATCTTAAAGCAGCTCCACTGGCTCCCCATACATGGAAGGCTCATTTTCAAGACCTTACTGTTGACCTTCAAGGCCATCAACGGTCTTTCATCCTCCTCACTAACTGAACTCATTCACGCCACTCCTAATAGATCCAGAAGACCGACAACAATAAACACACTAATAATTCCGAAAGCAGTAACAAAATGCGCCCAGACAACAGCAAAACAGGGCATTCAGATTTTGCGCCCCAAGATGCTGGAATGCTCTACCATCGAACATTCGTGCTATCACCGACTTAACCCAGTTCAGGAAAGCACTTAAATACCACCTATTCCTCAAATACTACCCACTCAGCAATACCCCAATCCAATTCCACCAACAAAAATAGCCACACCTTCATTATCAGATAGCCTCATCAACTTCCTCAGTACAATATCTAGGATCACTGTGCATTGTCATGACACCTGTATATAATTGTTACTTGTAAATAGTTACCCTATGTTACCTAAGTTTTTACACCTGTTCTCTGTAAACACAGAATAGTTTGTTATTCTGTTGATTTTGTTTTCATGTAAACCGCGCTGATACCGAATAGCGCGGTATATAAAAGATTGTAATAAATAATAAATAAATAAAATCAAGGCATCGATACCCTACGACATCCTTTCTCGTCTTCTGCTGTAAAAGCAATTCGCCTTGGCAGACCGAAAGGTTGCCATGAGATCCATAATTGGAGGGCCCCACCTGATGACTATCTGCGTAAACACTTCCGGATGAAGCTCCCATTCCCCTGCATCCACCCGAAATCTGCTGAGAAAACCTGCCATCACATTGTCCATTCCTGCAATGTGCGCAGCCAAGATTGCCTGCAGCCGAGGCTCCACCCAGGTGAACAGAGCTCCTGCTTCCTCTTCCATGGCAATGCTTCCCATGCCCCCCTGCCAATTGAAGTAGGCCACTGTCGCGGAATTGTCCAACAACACTCGCACTGCTCGATCTCTCACCGTGGATTCGTACGCTTGAAGTGCAAGTAGCACTGCTCATAGTTCCAAACGGTTGATCGACCATTGGGCCTCCTACTCATTCCAAGTTCCTTGTGCAAAGAGATCCCTGCAATGAGTTCCCCAACCTACGAGACTCGCATCTGTCAACAACGGAATCCACTGCGGTTGCTCCAGTTGCATGCCTGCCGCCAGAATTCCTGGGCAAAGCCACCACTGAAGGGACTGCCTGACTCGCAGAGGGCAGGGGAGACATTTGTTCAGGGAATCGTTCTAGTGCGACCAATGCCGGAATAACGACCTCTGCAACGGCCGCATGTGAGCTCTGGCCCATGGTACTACCTCCAGGGTCGCCACCATTGTCCCTAGCACGCGAAGATAGCTCCAAGCTGATGGAGCTGAAGTCGATATGAACTTGCGCACTAGATGCCGAAGAGCTTGAGCTCGCCGATCCGGCAGAAACACTGCTCCCACTCGCGTGTCAAAGCGTACTCCCAAGTACTCTAGAACCTGAGATGGAACCAAACGGCTCTTGGCAGCACTGGCTACCCAGCCAAGACTCTGAAGGAATTTCACTACTCCGTTTGTAACCTGAACGCTCTCGGCCTTGGATTTTGCCTGAATCAACCAATCGTCGGGATAAGGATGAACTAAAATGCCTTCTTTTCGCAGCGCTGCCGCTACCACCACCATAACCTTGGTGAAGGTGCGCGGAGCCGTCGCTAGACCGAAGGGTAATGCTTGAAACTGAAAATGTCCCCAAGGAAAAGCAAACCTTAGGAACTTCTGATGAGCTGATCTGATAGGGATGTGCAAATACGTCTCGGTAAGATCGAGGGAAGTCAAGAATTCCCCCTGTCGAACCGCCACTATTACCAAATGTAATGTTTCCATTCGAAAGTGAGGCATTCGAAGACAGCGAATCACTCCCTTTAGATCCAGTATAGATCGGAGCGACCCATCCTTCTTTGGTACTACGAAATAAACAGAGTAACGACCGATGCCGTAAAACTCCTGCGGAACTGGCATTACAGCTCCTAACTGTAAGAGACGATCCAATGTTTGCCAAACTGCAAAAGTTCTTTGCTGCCCTTTGCAATGCGAAAAAACAAACGAATCTAGTACCAGATGAGCAAATTCGAGAGCATAACCTTTGCGTATTATCTCCAAAGATCGGACGTTACTTGGACCCAGGCAGAAAAAAACTCCCGAAGTCGTCCTCCAATCGGTTGAATTCCTACCCAGGCCCGCCTCGCTTCATTGTGGTTTTCGTAGCACCGCTGCGGAGGGAGCTGCGAAACCTCTACCTGCTCCTCAAAAACCACAAAACCCTTGGGCTCTTGAAATACATCTGCCTCTCTGGAAACCTCCCAATCGAGAGGTACGAAACCTCCTGAAGTCTCTAAACGGACCTCGCGAGGCCAGCAGGAACCTCCCCTGCTTTGGCTTATCTTCCGGCAGCCTTCCGCCTTTGGACTCTCCCAAATCCTTAACCAACTTGTCCAGATCTTCACCAAACAACAACTTCCCATTAAAAGGAAGCTTACTAAAACGCGACTTAGAAGAACCATCCGCCGCCCAATTTCTTAACCACAGATACCGGCGCGCGGCTACCAAGGAAGCCAATTCACCAATGCCCTAATCAAATCATAGTGGACATTTGCTAAATATGCCGAACCTGATTCCAGCCATGTCACATCCATTAAGCGCTCCTGAGATGGCTGCTGCAAGCATTGTGACCATCTGAGGCAAGCTCTCGCCACCCAAGCCCCGCAAATGGCAGCCTGCAAGGAGAGAGCATTAACCTCAAAGGCTTACTTCAACAAGCCATCCACTTTCCTGTCTTGCACATCCTTCAAGGCTGCACTGCCTTCCACCGGAATAGTCGTCTTTTTCGTAACCACTGACACCGCTGCATCTATACGTGGGGAACAAAACCTCTCCTACTCCTTGTCCACCAAGGGGTAGAGTCTATTCATAGCTCTAACACCTCATAGACCAGCTTCTGGCAAATCCCATTCATCTTGGATCATCCGATTAACTACTCGGTGAACAGGGAACACCGCCTGAGTTCGCCGCACTGCCTGAATGAGAGGGTCCTCTAGGCCCTCTTCCTCCGATGGCTGGATCAAAGCAAGGTTGAGCGCCTGAAGGGACTCCGTAATGAGCACCGTAAGCTCTTCCTTTCGGAATACTCTTATGATTCTCGCCTGATCCTCAGGTTCCGGAATCTGCCCTTCCTCAAGTTCTTCCATTCCTGATTCAGGTTCCAACTCTACATCTTCCGCATCAGGCCTATCCGAATCCAAGGGCTGATCCTCGAGAGGTCGGGCCCTCTTAAGGGGTCTCATCAGACTGCTACCAATCATTTACTGTTGCAAGCAATATGCTTGATACAAAATCTGGGGGAAAAAAACCCAGAGCCACCCCAGATCCTGTCGGAGCCACGGAACTAGCTGGCCCAGCTTGGCTTTCCAGAAGGGGCATGGACGGACCCTCCAGCAGAGACTCACCTTCGCCCATTGCCGACGGACTCTGAGTCCCCTCACCAGCTTTATCTTGAATCTCCTGCTCCATAGTGGTTGATGCCGCTGCGCAGCCCCGGCAGACCCCAGCATCCGAGACTGCGCCTCTGCGTGTGCCACACACCAAACACTGTGGACGTGAAGGCATTAGCTATTAGCTCCAATAAATTATCTCTCAGTAAGGAAAGATCCAAATGAAAATAAAATACTTCTTCTCTTCTTTTATTGTTCTTACTTTCTTTCTTTTTTTTTTAATACCTCCTTCAAGGCCCGAGGGTCAAAAACCCAAATGAACCAGAAATTAAACCAAATTAAACGAAAATTGACTTTCCTTAAATTAAATTAATTGAATTCATCCTACAATAAACCTGCCTTCATTTCACCATCTACACGATTGGATAACCTGCAGCTGCCTCACGGCTTAAAAAGCGCGGGAAGAAACGGCCTGCAAACACAGCTGGGCCTGTTTGCCACAGACCAAGCGCAATCTGGGCCCCAAAGCCTTCCCACCTGTTTGCGCGTCGCCAGAGCACTCACCTTCGCTGCCGACCTCAAAAGTGCCCAAAAGCTATTTCCTCTGCTTCGCCGGCCCGATCGGCAGCCCTGCAATCCATGACGCCACTCACCGAAAGATATGAGCAGCTACCGCGGAAAGGGCTTTTCTGCCTCAGCTGCCCTGCCAAGACACACCGCAGCAATCTGGGACTGACGGGCAGATCGATTTCAATGCTGCACAACTCCCCTCCATTCAAACCAGGAGGGGAGAGCAGCTCAAGCCACCGGAGCAGGTTAGAAAGGTGAGAAGAAACACCAAAAAGCTGGTTCGATTCCTTCTAAATTTTTTTTTTCATTTAAAGAAACAGTTCTAAAAACAAAGTAAGTGATAGGGAATAAAGAAAACCTTAAAGCTAACTATCCTAAACTGTGCTCCTTATCTGTTCCTCTAGTGAGCCCAGCACCTAGGCTCACTACATCCTCCTGCTGCATGGAGACTGGACACACTGGGGCTGATGGGAGAGACCAGCAGAGTACATCCAGTGATGTCACAATTCTGACATGCCCAGTCTCCATGCTGCAGGAGGAGGTGCACTACCCAGAGGTGAAGGACTGAACTGGAGGAACGATAAGGAAAGGCCTCATATATGGGTGACATCATCCATTGGAGTCTCACACAGGAGCATTCCCAGCTCCTTCTAAAAGCTTTAGAAAGCTCTACCGTACATGCATACGTTTTCCTACCTGCTGCCTCTACGCCATCTTATCCTTAGTCCTTTATAAAGCTAAGGAGACTTCAACTCCAAGGAGAGGAGGGAGGGTTGTAGAATTTTTCTGTTGTCCACGGAGAATACCTGTTAGAGATAACTAAGCTTTTTCCATGGACAAATAGGAAAAATGTCCTCACATATGGGAATCCCTAGCTACAGGCTGCCTTGAACAAAAAAAGGGGATAATGTTTTCATTATAAAAAAGGGGGCAATGTTTTCATTATATTTTAAGGCAGCCTGAACAGAAAGAAATGGGCCTAGGGAGGGGGGAGTCGCATTCTACTCCACGAAAAAAAAATTCTGTAGTGCTGATAGGACCAATCTGCTGTTGCATTGGGAATCCCCATCCAGACAGTAGTGAAAGGTGAACGTGTGAACCAAAGTCTACACTGCAGCTTTGCATATCTCTTCCAATGGAGAATGAGTGCAAGAGAGCCACTGAAGCAGACTCTGCTCTGACATTATTTTATTTATTTATTCGAGTGTTTTCTATACCGCTATATCAGGTAATCATAGCGGTTTACAATTGAACAACAAGTATATAGAACATGTTAACACAATAACTGGTGCTGCAATCAATAATATCTCCAGGAACCAGCAGGAATGTAGTATTCACATATGGATGACGTCGGTACCAACGGAGCCCGCGCGGGAACACTCCCCAGTGTCCAATAGGAAAGCTTTTGGGAGCATCCCACTGCGCCTGCATAGCTGCCTTCCTGCTTTTCCAACTCTCCCTCCTCAGTTTTTCGTTTTCCACGGAGCTGACAGGGAGCAATTCCTGTCACTGCAGAAAATGTACTTCTTTTGTGGTCGTGTCTGCCTTCCCGTCGACGCTAACACCGGCATCGTTGGTGTTTCTTCTGTTTCTATTTCTTTCTTTTTAAAATAAAAAAAAGGAAAATCTTTTGTTTTTTCCCTGAGGGTACTTACCCTCCAGGTGCTCAGGCGCCATTTTGACCTTAGGCCCCTTTTTTTTCCTTTAAAATGGATAAACCAGAAAGTGGTTTCAAAAAGTGTTCCAAATGTAGCAGTACCATCTCTGCTACCGACACCCATGACTGGTGTCTCAAATGTTTGGGACCTGACCATCTGCAGTCGGAATGCCTTCTCTGCAGGAAGATGACAAAGAGGGGTCTGCAGAATAAAGCTGTGAAACTCGGCACCCTTTTTGCCACCGACGCAATGTCGGCTGCATTGACAGTGTCGAGAGCTTCATCTTCCTCTCATGGATCTCAGGTATCGAAACCCAAGTCTTCCTCGAAGGCTGGCTGGTCTTCCAAGGGTAGATCTCCTTATAAGCATCGAGAGGCCTCAGGCATTGCCCTAGAAGGGAATACACTGGCCAAACAACCCCGGCGGGAGGTCCTTGCCTCCAAAGCGTTAATGGGGTCCCAAGATGTTCCCGAGGCCTCCACCTCTGGAGAGCACTTGGTGCCATGCTCTGGGGTCATGGCCCGCTGTTCGGGTTCCGATACCCAGGCAACGGCTGGCTCCATGGATCAATGTATCCTGGCCATTGAGTGGAGTTTAGCGGCCTTGCTAAAACCTATGCAATCAGTTCCGCAGCCGTCGGTACCGACACTGGTACCGAATGTGTCTGCATCGACCATTGCACCGCTCTCCACGCTACCACCTATGCCAGCCCTAGAGTCAGTGTCCGGCATTAAGGGTCCCGTACCGAGGCATTCCGATACCGATTTTTATCGGTACCATCAACGGGCTGGGCAGGAGCACCCGGACCGCCGATACTTCGAGTCCTCCAATTCAGACTTGTCCGATGAATCGACGGGTACCAGGGAAATAGAGGTTCTTCCGGAAGATCAGTCTCCTTTCCCGCAATGTCGCATGTCTCCTCCGGAGGACATGTCTTTTCAAGATTTTATATGAGACGTGGCTCGGGGCCTCTCCATTACGGTGACCTCGGAGAAAGAACTGAGAGCTGAAGAACTTGAGATTCTTCAGTGTCCAGCAGCCCTGAAGGAGACAGCTACCCTCCCTATTCATCGGATACTGCATGACCTCATGCTTAGGATGTGGGAGACACCCTTAACTGTCTCTCCACACTCTCGGAGACTCGATACCATGTAACGGGTACCGCTGAATCCCGGTTTCCAGAAGACGCAGTTACCACACCACTCCATGGTAGTGGAATCAGCAATGCATTGAATTAAAAGTGCCAAGACACATTCATCAAATCCTCCGGGCCGGGAGGCGAAAACTCTTCATGCCTTCGGTCGTCAATGTTTTCAGGCCTCCATGTTATCGGCCAAAATAAGTTCTTACATACTCTACATGGGTATTTTCCTTCGGGAAGTAGTTAAGGATTTAGAACTAATGGCTCCTCTTCTCCCTGATGGCAAGAGGGCGGATTACCTGGCACTTTTAAAACATGCCCAGAATGTTTCCAAGTTCATGAACAGGGCAACCTTTGATTGCTTTGAGTGTATTAGCAGAACGACTGCTATTTGTATTGGTGCACGTAGGATTGCTTGGTTACAAGCATCCTATCTTGAACAGTGGGTGCAAGATAAGCTGGGGAACATTCCTTGCACAGTGAAAAACCTTTCTGGCAAGGATTGGCAGGACAAGGCTTCTCAGCTAGAATTTGAGAATACCACTCTCAATAGGCTTTCTAGAACCACTGCCAACCCAGCAAAGAAGAAGGCTATAAAGAAGCCTTTTTTCAACAAGAAAAAGAAGTTTTACCCTTCTTATACCCATGCTGTGCACTGTCCGGTCCATGCTTCCCAGAAGGGACAGCAACAACCGAAGCAACAAAGGAAGGCTCAGACCCCCAGGGCTCAGCAAACTCAACAGACCCAGCACCCTTAAGGTCTACTACTACTACTACTACTGAGCATTTATATAGCACTACCAGACGTACGCAGCGCTGTACAGACATAAAATAGACAATCCCTGCTCATTAGAGCTTACAATCTAGTCAAAAAAGAAAACAATCTGGTCAAAAACAAACACAGAGGTGTAAGCAGGGGTAGAACAAGGGAAGGAGATTAGGAGAGTCAAGATTCAAAGGCGTCAGCGAAGAGGTGAGCTTTCAACTTAGATTTGAAGAGGGTTAGAGAAGGTGCCTGGCGTACAGACCTAGGTAGATTGTTCCAGGCGTACGGTGCAGCAAGGTGAAAGGAGCGAAGTCTGGAGTTAGCAGTACGAGAGAAGGGCATAGATAGAAGCAGTTGGCTAGAAGAGCAGAGGTCCCGAAGGGGGCTGTAGGGGGGAGACAAGAAAGGAAAGGTACTGAGGAGCCGCAAAGCGAATGCATTTATAGGTCAGCAGGAGAAGTTTGAACTGGATGCGGTAAGGGATAGGGAGCCAGTGAAGTGACTAGAGAAGAGGAGTAATATGGGCATGACGAGGCTGGCGGAAGGTTAGTCTCGCAGCAGAGTGCTGGACAGATTGAAGGAGAGAGAGATGATTCAGAGGGAGACCAGCAAGGAGTAGGTTACAGTAGCCAAGACGGGAGGTGATTAAGGAGTGGATTAGCGTTTTAGTAGTGAGCTCAGAGAGGAAGGGGCGGATTTTGCTAATGTTATAGAGAAAGAAAGGTCTTTGACTCCTTTCTAGGGAACTTAGCTATCCTACCTCTGGAGATTCCAGAGCCAGACAATATTCCAGGCAGACTATGCTACTTTGCCCAAAGGTGGCACCAGATAACATCAGAACATTGGACTCTCTCCATAGTAGCAGAGGGGTACAAACTTCACTTCCAAAGTATGCCTCCTCCATCTACTCCAAGAGAGTTCAGCTCTCGGCCTCCTCTCACCGCTCTCTTGGCCCAAGAGATTACCATCCTTCTCGCTCAGGGTGCGATAGAGGAGCTGCCACTCTCTCAGCAAGGCCTGGGCTTCTACTCCCCCTACTTCCTTATCCCAAAGAAGACAGGAAGATACAGGCCCATTCTGGACCTCAGAGAATTGAACAAGTATCTGCTCAGAGAGAAATTCAAGATGATCTCTCTCGGAACTCTTCTCCCTTATCTCCAGAGTCAGGACTGGCTTTGTTCTTTGTTGAATATCCCCATCTAAGACATTTACACGGTTTATTAGGCTGTAAACCGTATAAATGCCCTTTGAATATTGGGCCCAGAATTGTGAAGAACCTACCAGAACATGGTGGGAGGAGGAAAATTAATCCAAGAAGTCTGGAAGGGGCCGAGTCTCTGGGCCCATGCACTCCATAAGAGGAATTAGAACAAGCCTGAACCCTGGAAGCAGAAGGGAAGAAAGGTTTTGCAAGTTGGTGACGACAAGAGTCACGAGACCCCTGGGAATCCAGCCAGCATGCCCTCGGTGGATAGGCAGAGGCTGATGAAAAATGGGCACCAGTCCGCTTCACAGGCCCCTTGGACCTGTCCTCCAGGAAGCGGTAAGATTTTGTCTGGCCCAGGTCCTTCACCTGCTTCTACAAATCGGCTCCAAACAGAAGTTTCACCTTAAAGGCCAAATGGGTCAACCGGGCTTTGGATGATGTGTCCGCTGCCCAGTACCAGAGCCAAATCCAACATCGTGACACTGTCATCAGGTCACCATCCTGGTAGCCAAACTACCAGGTCATACATAGCATCAGAAGGGAAGGCTGAAGCCATCTCCAAAAGAGCGTAGTTACTCACCTGTAACAGGTGTTCTCCAGGAGCAGCAGGAATCAGTCCTCACTTATGGGTGACGTCGGCGCCGACGGAGCCCTCGCGGAGCAATTTTCCCCAGCTTTCAAAGAAAGCCTTTGGGAATTGCAGCGCGCATGCGCGGTCGTCTTCCCGCCCGAAGGTGCCATCTTAGCCAGTCAGATGACATAGCTAAAAAAGACAGCATAAAAATTTGCAAAAAGAACATAAGCAGACGATTGCAACTCCAAGGGGAGGAGGGAGGGTAGTGAGGACTGATTCCTGCTGCTCCTGGAGAACACCTGTTACAGGTGAGTAACTACGCTTTCTCCAGGACCAAGCAGGAAGTCAGTCCTCACTTATGGGACTCCCAAGCTCAAGGCTACCGGAGACCCTAAGCACAAAAATGAGCTCCCTCTAGCTCAGCAGCACAGAAGGAAAGAATCTTCGCTGAATTATCACCCACCGGTAGCCCACATCCGGGATGGAGGGTAGGAGTTGCTCAGACCTCAAAGAGATTACGGAGGACTGCCTGTCCGAAAGCACTGTCCCTACGGGACTCCCTCTCGAGACAGTAATGGACCGCAAAAGTCTGGCTCGAAGACCAAGTAGCGGCCCGGCAGATGTCTGCCAGCGGAACAGAGCGGAGGTAAGCCACTGACGTGGCCTTTGCCCGAACACAATGAGCAGTGACTCGACTTTCTAAGGCGAGTCCGGCTGCCCCATAAGCCCAAGAGATACAGTCCGCAACCCAGATGGACAGAGTACGCTTGGAGACCGGGAGTCCCAATTTATTGGGGTCAAAAGACACAAAAAGCTGAGCAGCTTTACGGTGCTCCCGCGTACGGTCAAGGTAGAAGTTCAATGCCCTTCTACAGTCCAGGGTATGGAGGACCGTCTCGGCTCGGCTGGAGTGTGGTCTGGGAAAGAAGGTTGGAAGTACCACCTCCTGATTGATGTGAAAAGGGGAGACCACTTTAGGCAGAAACTTAGGGTGAGTCCGTAGGACTACCCTATTCTTGTAGAACCGAGTGTAGGGGGGATCAGACACGAGGGCCTGCAACTCACTTACGCGCCTAGCGGAAGTGAGGGCTACCAAGAACAGTGTTTTCCAAGACAGAAAACGGAGAGAACATGTAGCCATGGGTTCAAAAGGCGGACAGGTGATCCGCTGCAAAACCACATTCAGGTCCCAGTTCGGCGCTGGCGGGCGCAGAGGTGGTTTAAGTAGAAGGAGACCTCGGAGAAACCTCGCTACGAGAGGGTCGCTGGAGAGAGGTCTACCGTCCACCGGCACATGATGTGCCGAAAGAGCACTGAGGTGAACTTTGACGGAGTTGGACTTAAGTCCTAGATTAGAGAGGTGTAGCAAGTACTGCAAGATCACCGACACCGGGCAGGAGAAGGGATCCTGAGACTGTTCGGTACACCAGACTGCAAAGCGACGCCATTTAAGGGCGTAGCATTTGCGGGTAGAAGGCCGTCGCGAAGCCAAGACGACCTCCTCCACCTCCGCCGGCAGGAGAAGGGGAGCAAGGACTACCCTCTCAGCAGCCAGGCCATGAGGTTGAGAGACCTGAGGTTGGGGTGCAGTAGGGACCCCTGATCCTGGGTGAGGAGATCCGGTTGCGCCCCCAGAGGGATTGGATCCTCCACCGCCAGTTGCAGCAGGAGCGGAAACCACGGCTGCCTGGGCCAGCGAGGGGCCACCAGGATCATGAAGGCTTTGTCTCGGAGAACCTTGAAAAGAGTCCGAGAGACTAACGGAATGGGAGGGAAAGCGTACAGAAGGCTCCCCGACCATGAGATCAGAAAGGCGTCCGCCGCAACCCGAAGGGGGTGAGGCTGACGAGAGCAGAAGCGAGGAAGTTGCCGGTTGCGAGGACTGGCAAAGAGATCCACCGTGGGGAGGCCCCACCTGAGGAAGAGCTTCTGGACGATCAAGGGATCCAGACGCCACTCGTGCGGCTGGAGGACCCTGCTGAGTTTGTCCGCCAGGCAATTTTCTGGGCCCGGGAGATAAACTGCCTTGAGGAGAATGCCGTGACTGACGGCCCAAGAGCAGAGCTTCTGTGCCTCCCGGCAGAGGAGGAAGGAGCCCGTGCCCCCCTGCTTGTTCACGTAGAACATGGCAACTTGATTGTCCGTCTGGACAAGGACGGACTGTTGGGAGGTCAGGTGGGAGAAGGCCTTGAGAGCTAGGCGGATCGCCCTGAGCTCCAGGAAGTTGATCTGCTGAGCAGACTCCCACTTGGTCCAGAGGCCCTGAGTACGTGCCTCTTGGCAATGGGCTCCCCAGCCCAGGAGGGATGCATCGGTGGTCAGCACCCGGGTCGGCTGAGGTGACTGGAAAGGCATTCCTAATACCAGGTTCGGCTGCCGGAGCCACCACCGGATAGACGAGACCAGCGGCTCGGAGACGCGCACCAGGTCTGCTAGGCCGCCCGTGGCTTGTCGCCACTGCCGGCGGAGACACCATTGAGCAGACCGCATATTCAGGCGGGCATTGGGGGTCACATGGACGGTGGAAGCCATATGGCCGAGCAGTCTCAGGAAGCGCCTGGCGGAGACCAGGGGCTGGCTGCGAAAGCGGTCGGCTAGGTCCATGAGCCGCTGAGCCCTGTCGAGCGGTAGGTACGCTCGCGCCTGAGGGGTGTGCAGCCTTGCGCCGATGAACTCGAGATCCTGTGAGGGGAGCAAAGTGGACTTTGCGAAGTTTATGACAAAGCCCAAGTGCTGCAGCAGAGTCACCGTGCGGCACGTGGCGTGGGTGACCTCCTGAGCGGACGCTGCTCTGATGAGCCAGTCGTCGAGGTACGGAAAGACAAAGAGGCCGCGAAGCCGGAGATGGGCCGCCACGACCGCAAGGCATTTTGTGAAGACTCGCGGTGCGGAGGACAGGCCAAAGGGCAGTACTCTGTACTGGTAATGATTTCCTGCCACCACAAACCTTAGGTATTGGCGGTGGCTTGGGTGGATGAGGATGTGCGTGTAGGCATCCTTTAGATCCAAGGAGCATAGCCAATCTCCCTGCTGGAGGTAGGGCAGAAGGATTCCAAGGGTAAGCATTTTGAACTTCTCCCGCACAAGGAACTTGTTGAGGTTGCGCAAGTCCAGGATGGGTCTGAGGCCCCCTGTTCTCTTTGGTATCAGAAAATACCTTGAATAGAAGCCTTGACCTCTCAGGTGGTGTGGCACCGGTTCCACCGCCTGTTCCTGCAGAAGACCTGCCAACTCCTGAAGGAGCAACTCCCTGTGCAGAGGGGGGCGCGGAGGCTCTCCCGGAAAATAGGAGGGAGGGACCTGGTGGAAGTGGAGAAGGTAGCCCTCTCGCACGACCTGAAGCACCCAGGCATCTGCGGTGATGCTGGACCACCTGTGGGCGAAGTGAACCAGCCGGCCTCCGGTGCTGGGGGGAACCAGCGGGGGGGGAGAGGCTATGCTGAGCGAGTCAAAAACCCCCACCCTGCTGAGCAGGGGCTGGTGGTGCAGGCTTGGGGGCTTGCTGCCTACGGGACCCGTTACCCCGTCCCTTGGCCTGCTGGCCCTGTTGGGGAGCTGCAGGGGCCTGATAATGGGGGTATTGTTTGTAGGCAGCTGCCTTCCTCGGGTAAAAGGACTTTTTTCCCGAGCCCTTCTTTTTCTGGGAAGGGGCGGAGGTCTTCCTAGAAAGCCTGGTCCTGGTGAGAGTCTCAGTCTCAATTTGTGCAGCCTTTTCCGCCATGGGCTTGCCAAAGAGGTTTTCGCCTCGGCAGGGGACATCGACCAACTTGTCCTGTACCCAGGGCTCAAGGTCGGAAGACTGAAGCCAAGCCTGTCGGCGGGCACCGATGCCGGCTGCGGCCACTCGAGCCGAGGCTTCAAAGCCATCATAGGCTGCTCGGGACATGAACTTTGAGCATTCCCGAATACCCGTGGACAAGGCTAGGAACCTCCGCAAGGGCTCCTCGGAGAGACCAGCGGAGAATCCGGCTAGCTCTTTAGCCAGATCCCGGAGATACATGCCCATGTATAGCTGGTAAGTCTGGACACGACAGGCGAGCATAGAGCCCTGGAAGCACTTCTTGCCAAGGCCATCCAGGTTACGGGCCTCCCTTCCAGGAGGCACCGAGGAGTGCATCTTCTGGCTCTTAAGACGATGCATGGCTGATTCCACTACCATGGAATGGTGTGGCAGCTGTGCCTTTTGAAAGCCAGGGCTCTTGCGGACTCGATAGATAGAATCGACCCGCTTGCTCAGGACCGGCGAGGAGGCCGGACTCTCCCACATGCGGAAGAGTAGTCGTTCCAGCATAGGAGGAACCGGCACAGTAAAGTGTTCCCTCGCGGGAGAGTCATACTGGAGGGCGTCGAGCTCTTCGGCTCGAGGCTCCTCCTCGGGATCCGCAGGGAAGGCCAAAGCCTTGGCCATATCCCTAACGAAGTCCGAGAACCGGGCATCATCCGGGGGGGACTGCTTCCGAGGCTCGGACTCCGGAGAGTCCGATGGGACACACCGAGTCCGGAAAGAATCAGGTGACTCTTCCTCCTCAGACTCCCAGACCGACTCCGACGAGGACTCGGTGGGGTCGGCCCGGGCAGGGTGCGGCGCCAGCCGCCCCGACGCCGAGGGAGTCGGCGTCGGCGACCTCGGTCCCGAACGGGAGGCCGAGGGCGACCTCGACCGAGGATCGACTCGAGTTCTCATCGACTCGAGGATCGGCTCGGTCTCCGGGGTCGACTTGGACGTCGACGTCCCGGCGGTCGGGGCAGCGACGCCAGCGAAGCCAGCGAGCAGTGCCCGCTGCTGGTCCATGAAGGCAGACAGTCTGCTCTCCAAGGCCGTCAACCTGAGTCCGAGCTCAGGTGACCCAGCAGCCCCCGACTCGGGCCCCGACGGCATCGGGCCCGACGTCGGCTGTCGCGGAGGCGAGTCCAGAAGGACTACAGGACTTACCCGGGCAGGCATCTCCGACTCCAGGCGAGGTCGCTTCGGGAGGTGCTCCTTCTCCAAGGACCCGGGGCGGCTGTCGGGGCTATGCGACCTGGCCCTCGCGGAGCCAGGAGCGTCCACCGACGCCGCCCTCGCGGGTTTTTCCTTCCGACGATGGTCCCCGGAGGGAGAACCCCGGTCGGAGGAGCTCCGGCGACGGTCCGAGCTGGAGCCTTTCGACACGGAGGCCTCCGACGAGGTCCGGGTACGGCTGGGGTCAGCGAAGATTCTCTCGCGCTGATGCCGCCGACTTCTCAACGCCTTCGAGGACAGTTTTCTGCAGGGCCCACAGATCAGTTCCTCATGATCCGGGCCCAGGCAGCGGAGGCAAAAGTCGTGTGTGTCGGTTAGTGACATATTTCGGTCACACCGACCACACCGCTTAAAGCCACTGGCAGCCATCGGGGGAAAAAGGGCCCCTGCGAGGTCAAAGGACCGGGCTGCCAGGGAAAACGAAAACGAAAGCTGACTAAGTCAGAAAAAACCGAAAAAACGGAAGAGGACTCGAGACCGGCGTCGCGAGTCCGGGCGGGAAAACGATCGGCGTCGAACCGAAAGAAAAAAGTGTAAAATAAAGAGGAAAATCAACTTTTTCGCGGGGACAAGACGGGGACGTCTGTAGGGCTCCGCGGAAAAAAGAAGACTGGCTAAGATGGCACCTTCGGGCGGGAAGACGACGACCGCGCATGCGCGCTGCAATTCCCAAAGGCTTTCTTTGAAAGCTGGGGAAAATTGCTCCGCGAGGGCTCCGTCGGCGCCGACGTCACCCATAAGTGAGGACTGACTTCCTGCTTGGTCCTGGAGAAAGGTGTAGTATCATCAGCGGAAGAGACTAAATCCACTGAAGCAAGGCTCGAGACATCAGACTGGTACAGATTGCCAGTTGCAGGATAGCAGCCGCCATGATGAACTGGCTCCACAACAAATCCACTTTCTGACCCAGAAAATCCATTAAGGTCGATCCGCCTTCCACAGGAATGGTGGTTGTCTGGTAACCGCTGTGACCTGCCAAACCACTTAATGCCCTCCTTCTCTGGGAGGACACAGATCTTTTTACACACCCTTAGCCCCTTAGGCGGGGCATCAGGAGAGTCCCATTCTGACTGGATCAAATCCTTGATCACATCTGGAAATGGGAAGACAGTAGTGGATATAAGCACACCTTGAAAGAGTGGATGTACCTTCGGCTCCTGCTCCATGCCAGAAGCATCCATCAAATTCAAGGGGGATGAGACCCTAGCAATCAATGCTGCTAACTCCTCCTTCTGGAATAGCAGATCACTCTGGCCTCTTCACAATCCTCTGAAGGTGAGAGTAGTTTTCATCCATGTCAGAGCCCAATACCGAACCATCTGAATCCGAGTCAGTCAAAATCTCAGACAGCTTCCGACTGTTCTTCATCTCCAGGGGGCGCCTCTCGCAGGGGACACTTAGCCAAAGGGAATCAAAAGAGAAATTAGACTTACCTGCTAATTGTAGTTCCTTGAGGAACTCCAGTTCAGTCCTCCACCTCTGGGGGTGGTGTACATCCTCCTGCAGCATGGAGACTGGGCATGTCAAAACGGTGACCTCACTGGATATATCCTGCTGGTCTCTTCCATCAGCCCCAGTGTACTATTGACAAAGCAGACTCAAAGGAGCAACAAATAAGTAGCTAAGGCATTAAATTCAACTTTCAATTACAACTTTAATTCGACTACATTTCCTTCTATTAAAAGGGAAACTATTTATCTTAACAGCCTCTTTCCTCCGGAACTCCATAAGGAAGAAAGAAAGAACACAAGGAAGAAAGACTAGAGTAGCAGAACCCTCGCGATACCAACAGTATTAAAAGTTCTTATACTCCATGTGCCTGACACTCCTCCCCACCACACTAACCTGTGAGCAAACCATCCAGGACTGAACTGGAGTTCCTCAAGAAACTACAATTAGCAGGTAAATCTAATTTCTTTTTCCTTATCGTTCCTCCAGTTCAGTCCTCCACCTCTGGGATGTAACAGAGCAGTATTCATTGGGAGGGACCTGTCCACCCGGATCGCAAGA
Organism: Ichthyophis bannanicus; assembly: GCA_033557465.1. Lineage (NCBI taxonomy): Eukaryota > Metazoa > Chordata > Amphibia > Gymnophiona > Ichthyophiidae > Ichthyophis > Ichthyophis bannanicus. The sequence continues at coordinate 1,827,769,461 of CM066031.1, forward strand.
CCGCCGACCCGAAACAGGCATCGCTTGCCGCTTGAACGTCCAGGCGATAGTGTTTACTGACGATATGGAGAGACGACCAAGTGGCCGCTCTGCAAATCTCCACTGGCGGAACCAAACTGTGTTCCGCCCAAGAAGTCACTTGTGCTCTTGTAGAGTGAGCCCGTAACCCCCCGGGCACCTGACGACCCTGCAAAACGTATGCGGACGCGATCGCTTCTCGGACCCATCTGGAGATTGAATCCTTTGCTGCCGCTTCCCCTCTCTGAGGACCCCCAAACAAAATGAATAAGCGTTCCGACTTACAAAACGTTTCTGAGATCTTTAAGTATTGACGCAGAACTCTCTTCAAATCCAAACAATGCAGGCTACGGTCCGAGGAGTTTGCCTCCGTCAGACCCAACACTGGTAGTGACACTGATTGGTTCAAGTGAAAGAGGGAAACTACCTTGGGTAAAAAGGACGGTACCGGATGCAATACCACCTTTTCCCTAGAAAAAGACAAAAATAGCTCCTGACAGGACAAGGCCTGTAACTCTGAGACTCGTCTTGCCGAACAAATGGCCACTAAAAATACTACCTTTAAGGTTAAGTCTTTAACTGAAGCTTGGCACAGGGGCTCGAATGGCTCCCAGAACCAAGTTGAGATCCCAAGGAGGCACCACCACCCTACGAGCAGGGTGCAACCTAGAGACCACTTTAAGGAAACGAACCACGTCAACGTGAGAGCCCAAGGCCACTCCCTGGACTTTACCTCTATAGCAAGAAAGAGCCGCTAGCTGAACTTTTAAGGAGCTGACCGCCAATCCTTTATCAAACCCGTCCTGTAAAAAACTGAGCACCATCGGCACGGAAACTGTGGAAGAATGCACTTGCCGCTGAAAGCACCAGTCTTCAAATATGCGCCATATCCGCACATATGCTAGGGATGTGGACCTCTTCCTGGCCCTGAGTAGGGTCGCAATAACCTCTCCAGAATAACCTTTCTTCCTTAACCTCACCCTTTCAATAGCCAAGCCGTAAGCGAGAATCGATCCACTTGAGGCATTCGGAGCGGACCCTGAGTCAAGAGATTCTCCGTTGCCGGCAACCTCCAAGGATCCCCGTCGAGGAGTCGGATGAGATCGGCATACCACGGGCGTCTCGGCCAGTCTGGAGCCACCAACACCACTCTCCCCCGATGAGCCTCAATGCACTGAACCACTTGTCCTATCAGCACCCACGGGGGAAGACATAGAGCAGGCCCGGCGATGGCCAACTCTGCATCAGGGCATCGATTCCTTCTGACATCCTTTCTCTTCTTCTGCTGAAGAACCGACTTGTTTTGGCCGAACGGAAGGTCGCCATGAGATCCATAATCGGAGGGCCCCACTTGCAGACTATTTGAGCAAAGACTTCCGGATGAAGCTCCCATTCCCCGGCATCCACCCAGACTCTGCTGAGGAAATCCGCCATCACAATGTCCGTTCCTGCAATATGTGCCGCCAAGATCGCCTGCAACCGAGGTTCCACCCAGGCGAACAGAGTTCCTGCTTCCTCCCCCATGGCAGAGCTGCCCGTGCCGCCACTGTCTCGGAATTGTCCAAAAGTACTCGTAACGCTCAGCCCTTCAGCACAGCTTTGAATGCCTGACGCGCTAGGAATACCGCTCTCAATTTGAGATGGTTGATCGACCACTGAACCTCCTGTTCGTTCCAAGTTCCCTGAGCAAAGAGATCCCTGCAATGTGCTCCCCAACTCGCGAGGCTCAATCCGTCAAAACTGGGAACCATTATGATTGTTCTAGTGGCAGACCTGCCACCAGATTTCCTTGGCAGAGCCACCACTGAAGGGATTGCCTGACCCACAGGGGACAGGGGAGACATCTGTTCAAGGGGTCGTTCTGGTGCAACCACCGCTGAAGTAATGACCTCTGCAATGGCCGCATGTGAGCCCTTGCCCATGGACAGATTGTTAAAGCAGGGTTGCTGCCATCGTTCCTAGTAAATGAAGATAGCTCCATGCCGACGGAGCTGGAGTCGAGAGGAACTTGCGCACCAATTGTCACAGGGCCTGAGCTCTCCGATCCAGCAGAAAAACGACTCCCTTGCATGCATGGAAGCGCACTCCCAGATACTCTAGATCCTGGGATGGGACCAAACGGCTCTTGGCGGCATTGACTACCCAGCCGAGACCTTGAAGGAACTTCACTACTTTGTCTGTAACCTGAACACTCTCGGCCTTGGATTTTGCCCGAATCAACCAATCGTCGAGATACAGTAAGGATGCACCAGAATACCTTCCTTTTGCAATGCCGCTGCCGCCACCACTACCATGACCTTGGTGAAGATGCACGGAGCCGTCGCCAACTCGAAGGGCAACGCTTGAAACTGAAAGTGATCCCACGTGAGAGCAAACCTGAGGAATTATCTGATGAGTTGGACTGATAGGAATGTGCAAATACGCCTCGATGAGATCTAATGATGTCAAGAACTCCCCCTGTCGCACCGTCACTATTACCGAATGCAAAGTTTCCATTCAAAAGGGCGGCACTCGACGACAGCGATTCACTCCTTTTAGATCCAGAATAAGCCGGAGCGCGCCATCCTTCTTGGGTACTACGAAATAAATAGAGTAACGACCGACGCCGTAATCCTCCTGCGGCACCGGCACCACAGCTCCTAACTGTAAGAGACGATCTACTGTTTGTCTCACTGCGAACGTTTTTCATCGTCCCTTGCAAGGCGAAAGCACAAATGAGTCTAGTACTGGACGAGCAAATTCAAGAGCATAACCTTTGCGTATTATCTCCAGTACCCATCGGTTGGAAGTTATTTGGACCCAGGCAGGAAGAAATTCCCGAAGTCGTCCCCCAATCGGTCGAATTCCTACCCGGTCCCGCCTCGCTTCATTGTGGCTTTCGCACTGACACAGTTAGGGAAGCTGCAAAGCCTCTGCCTGCTCCTTGGAACCCACAAAACCCCTGGGCCCTTGACGGAAATCTTCCTCTTTGAAAACCACCCAAGCGAGAGGTACGAAACCTTCTGAAGTCCCTAAACTGACCTCGTGAGGCCGGGAGAGATCTGCCCTGCTTAGGCTTATCCTCCGGCAATCTTCTGCCTTTGGACTCACCCAAATCCTTAACCAACTTGTTGAGGTCTTCACCAAACAACAATTTTCCTTTAAAAGGAAACTTACTGAGACATGACTTAGAAGAACCATCTGCCACCTAATTCCTTAACCACAGATAACAGCGCGCGGCTACCAAGGAACCATACTATTCGCCAACGTCCTAATTAAATCATAGTGGACATCTGCTAAATATGCCGAACCAGATTCCAGTCGCATCACTTCTATTAAGCGTTCCTACGCCTGTGGAGCAGACTGCTACAAACGTTGGGACCAACGGAGGCAAGCTCTCGCCACCCATGCCCCACAAATGGAAGCCTGCAAGGCAAGGGCATTAACCTCAAAGGCCTGCTTTAACAATCCGTCCACCTTTCTGTCTTGCGCATCCTTCAAAGCTGCGCTCCCTTCTACTGGAATAGTAGTCTATTTTTGTGACCGCTGACACCGCTGCATCTACCCGCTGAGAGCAAAACCTCTCCTTTTCTTTGTCAGCTAAGGGGTAGAGTCTATTCATAGCTCTAACGCCGCATAGTCCAGCTTCTGGCAGATCCCATTCATCTTGGATCATCCGGTCAACCACCCGGTGAACCGGAAACACCACCTGAGTTTGTCGCACTGCCTGAATGAGAGGATCTTCCAGCCCCTCTTCCTCTGATGGCTGGACGGGAGCTAGATTGAGCGCCTGGAGTGATTCTCCTCAGATTCCGGAATCTTCCCCTCGTCAAGCTCTTCCATTTCAGACTCAGGCCCCAACTCCACATCTTCCTCACTGAGCCACTCCGAATCCACGGACTGATCTTCTTGAAGTCGCGCCCTCTTGAGCGGTCTCACCAGATCACCAACCATCTCTGTTGTATTGACACCGACAGCGGAACAGGACCCGACCCGGACCCCTGCTGTCGCAAACAATACGCCTGATGCATTATCATCATGAATTCTGGGGAAAAAGCCTCGAGGGCCGCCCCAGCGCCCACTGGAGCCCCAGAACTAGATGGTCCTGCCAGGCTTTCCCGGAGAGGCACCGATGGACCCTCCTACGGTGACTCGTCTTCGACCCTTGCCGAAGAACAAGGAACTCCTTTGGGAGCCTTCTCTTGCATCTCCTGCTCCATACTGATTGATGCCGCAGCGCAGCCCCGGCAAACCCCTCCATCCGAGACAGCGCCTCTGCGTGTGCCACATACCAGACACTGTGGACATGAAGGCATTAGCCACAGGATCCAATGGATTGACCTCCAGACGAGAAAATCCAACTGTACCTGTATATATAACAGTTCCCCTCCCCGAACTAATTTAAGTACTAAATCTTTTTTTTTTTTTACCCCGAGGGCAAAATTCCACTAAAAACCCCAAAGCAAACCAAATTAAACAAAAATTAACTTTAATTAGGGTATTTTAATGCCCCTGAGAGCCAAAAACTAGCTTTTCTTTCTTTCTGCATGGTTAACCGCGTTACCGTTGCCTCTGTGGCTCAAAAGCATGGGAAGAAACCGACACACGCAGTCGGGCCTTTTTGGCGCCAAAATGCCCGCAGTAGACCCGAGCACCTTCCTACTGGCTGGCTTGCGCGCCGCTAAGGCACTCACTTCTGCTGCCGTTCTCCGATTGCCCCAAAGGCAGGTTTCTTTGCTGCGCCGGACCACTGCACAGCCCTACAATCCACGACGATGCTCATCGCAGAAGTGAGCCACGTCCGCAGAGAGGGCTTCTTCTTTCAGCTTTTGCTGCCCATTTTGGCTCCCCGCAGCGATCCAGAGTTGAAGGAGCCGGACGAACTGCTTACTGCACAACTCCCCTCCTTTCCAACTAGGAGGGGAAGGCAGACAAAGGCCCCGTGGCCGGATATAAATGAGAGAAGGAGGAAGGAGACCCCCGACTGGCCTGACCCCTTCTAGGCAAGCAAATTCTTATCCTTTCCTTTTTTTTTTTTCAAAGTGACAGTCCTAACCAAATCAACAGAATTATAGGGGATAAAGAAATATGTTTAAACTATCCGAGGCTGCTCCTTATCTGTTCCTCTAGTGAGCCCAGCACGTAGGCTCACTACGTCCTCCTGCTGCATGGAGACTGGACACACTGGGGCTGATGGGACAGACCAGCAGGATACATCCAGTGAGGTCAAAGTTTTGACATGCCCAGTCTCCATGCTGCAGGAGAATGTACACTACCCCCAGAGGTGGAGGACTGAACTGGAGGAATGATAAGGAACAGGGCTTTTACTCTCAGCCTGCCCCGCATGACACTGCACCCAAGAGCACCTAGAGGTCGCAGGTTCTGAATTTCCCCACCAGAAGGACCAGGCCTGCTGCAAAAGAGAAAAGAATTTCAGGGAGGCCAATCTTGAGTCTGGAAGCTCTCCTCTTAGAAATGACCCCCAAACACCAGGGGGCATAGCCGCTACAGACCTCTAAAGGATGATGAGTGGCTCACAGCACGGTCACAAGATCCTCCAGCTGGATGGATATCCTTACCCATAGCACCATCCATCACCTCTTGCCCTTAGGCAGGTAAGACCAAACTAACCGCATTCCCCAGCTGGGAGAGGGGAAGCAGGCCCTCCAGGGATGACTCAGAAGCTGCCATGCAAGAAGAGCAGAGTCCAGAATCCAGAGATGAGGCACCTCGCTTGCTACTGGTCAAACAACATTTCCTAGAAGACATAGAGAGTTAAGGCAAGTATCACAACAGCATGCACTAAGGCTGCAGTGTCCCAAAGGTGTGCATTAACTGCCCATTTATTGCAACGTGTGTTACAGGTGCTTGGGAAGGAGCATGCATTGCAACCACTTAAATGGGACGCGTACTAGGACTGCGCGACTGCCATGCACACTATAGGTAAAAAACACTACTAATGCATGCAGAAAATGGCGGGAAACCACAACACTGTACCAATGGTCACAAGCAGTCCACCACTAATTGCATCCCAGGAAGACGGAATCGCAAGCCCCCAAGGACAATGATGAGGTCAAACCTTGGTACTCACCCCCTGAGAGCCCTAAGCTGAAAAAACTGTGCCAGGCTCAGCTCTACTCCCCTGAAACTGTTTTACTGGCTTTGCAGTACTGTATTTAAGATGGCTGGCCGGCAGATCCCTCTAAGAGCCTTCTGGAATCTTCGGGAGAGAGCAGCGTGAAAAGAGGAGGAGGAAGGGGGCGCTGAGCTTGTGTGAGGCTGCTGCGCTCTTCCAGATCCTTCCAATTTTCTGGCTGCTCAGCAGGCTCTTATCCAGAATAACAGCATGGAGCTATTCCCTCCTCCTATGGTTACTGAAAAGACCACAGTCTAGTGGAGCCTCCCACATCGTGCTTAAGTGAGAGAGTCACCCCAAGGTGGTTGTTCACGAGCATTTTATCAATCTTTTCCTCTCAATCTTCAGATTTTTTTCATTAGAGAGGAGAAATTCCATCCACCGTCTGCTGGAGACAAAGAAATACTAAAGGGACAGCTGAGGCAAATAAAGGCATAGGAGTGATGTCATTGAAACCTCAGCATTTCATTGGTTCTTTGTCTGCTGGTAGGGGAACACAACCCCACTTGTCTGGATTGGTCTAGCAGGATGATATGGAAATGCTTCTTGACATTTTTGTAGGAGACATTTAAGATGTCTTGTCTACTAGCCACATATGGTAACACCATTAATCCCTGCATGGGACCACATAGTCTCAGAAGCCACTTAAAGGACCAAGGTGAAGTAATTAGTTAATTCAGGATTTAAAGGAGCTCAGACTGGCTTCCGGTGACGTCAGACACCGAATGGACGCCTGAAGACCGCACTCCATCTCGGACGAGGGAAATAATGCCCAAAGTAGTTGAGTAAAGCTCCGACTGCAGCCCCAAACTTGCTAATTCTGCGGAGCCCTGCATAGAGGACGGATGGCTGGGAAGAAGGAGAGCGTAGACCTGAAAGCCTACTCGTTTAAGGCTTCGGCGGGGACGCAGACACCTGCGGCTAAGATGGCGTCGGGCCGGGGTGAGTCTAACGGAGCAGGAGACTCTGGGGAGAGCGGCGGTGGGCCGAGTGAGATCCAGGCGCTCCGTGCGGACTTGCAGGGGTGGTTTGAGTCCACCAGGCAGGACTTTGAGTGCTTGAAGAAGGATATGCACTCATGGCTCAATGAAGTTAAAAGTGACCTGGCAGTGCTGGGGAACCGGCTGGAAGAGGTAGAGATGCAATTGGAGGAGCACATGGGCCAGTGTGCGTTAACAGAACAGCGAGTGGACTCGCTAAGCATACTACAGGATGAGTTGTGGCAAAAGATTGAAGACTTGGAGAACCAGTCCCGCCGGGCCAATTTGCGGATTAGAGGTATGCCAGAACAAGAGGGCTCAGTGAATTATCTGCGGCTGGCTGAGGAGTTTTGTGGGGCTGTGTTAAGGGTGACTGAAGTAGAGACGGAAGGAGTCTGCCTCAGAGTGGAATGGGCTCACCGGGTGCTGGGACTCAGACAGGACAATCAGCCTCGAGACATTATTATCTGTCTGCACGAGTACAGAACTAAGGAGTTGGTTATGGCTGCTGCAAGGAAGCTGGGGAAGATAAAGTGGAAGGAGGCTGAGGTGGAAGTTTTTGCCGATATCTCCAGCATTACTATGAGAAAGCGTAGGGACTACCAAGCGGTGATGAAGAAGCTTAGGGATGAGAACATCCGGTACCGCTGGCTATTCCCTGTAGGCCTGCAATATGCAATTAACGACAAGCCTTTTGTGGTGCACTCCGTGGATGCGGCGATTCAGAGCATGAGACAGATGGGGTGGTCGGACATCCCGATGGTCCCGAGGAGTGTAAAACGGCGGCCCTATGAGGAGCGGACCCCAGAAGAACAGTCACATGCAATGGAATTGTGCAGCTGGGGGAGACAAGCGCCTGAGGCGTCAAAAAGCCCCTAAGGACTGTGCCCAAGCAGACACTTGAACTGTGTGTTGGTGTAAACAGGCTTTAAAGGTTCTTTGAGGGGTGCTAGGGCTGTAATTGTTTATATGTATTTCTATCCACATTGAATTACTGTGTGGGGAGTGGGCTAGAATGTGGGAGTTGTGTTTTGTGGTGGGGAGAAGTATGTGGGGCGTTTTAAATCATTGTTAAGGGCAGGTTGGAACATATGGGTGTAATTATGGGGGAGTCCGGGTCTGAGGTCACCGTGACGCAGATCTACTTAGTGGATCTGGTGGTGATGAGGGGAGGGGGGTGGGGGGAGCAGGAAGGGGGGGTGGAGGGGGGAAGGGGGAGGAGGGGGGAGAAGGGATGTTTGCAGTCGAAGACGTTTGCATCTGGGGAATATAGTCATGGACATGGCTTTATTTAATTTGGTAACGATGAATGCCAGAGGCCTTAACTCCTTTAGGAAGCGTCAACTCCTTTTCAAGGAATGCATTACATTGGGGGGAGATGATATTTTTGTACAAGAAACACACCTCCGGGTGAAAGATGAGAGATGTATGGGACATAGGCATTACCCGCAGCAGTATTTTGCTTTCAATAAATTAGAGAAGAAAAAGGGAGGAGTGGGGATTCTCCTATCCAATAGAGTCACAGGACAGGTGGTTGAGTGCATAAAGGATAAAGGTGGAAGGTATGTGATTATTAAACTTAAATTGGGTGTGGACCTATTTACGTTGGCCAGTGTTTATGCCCCAAATACTAACCATAGTAACATAGTAAATGACGGCAGATAAAGACCAGCATGGTCCATCTAGTCTGCCCAGCAAGATGGCAAGAGTAGGTGCACCTGTCGCTCTGTGCAGGCCACCCCTCACCATGTCTTTGTTTAGGGGTAAACCCACCACTCCATGTAGGACACCCCTATTTGTTGAGACGTTATATGGTTCAGAAGTTAGATGGTACCGTTTATCTTGTTTTTATCCTATTGCTGTAAAGGGATCCACTGTGTTTGTCCCATGCCTTTTTGAATTCCGTCACCGTGTTTGCCCCCACCACTTCCATCGGGAGGGCATTCCAAGCATCCACCACCCTTTCAGTGAAAAAATATTTCCTGACATTGCCTTTCAATTTACCACCTTGCAGCTTCATGTTATACCCTCTAGTTTTACAGCTTCCCCGTCTTTGGAAGAGGTTTGTTTGTTCATCATTTCTCTTTAAGTATTTAAAGGTCTGAATCATATCTACCCTGTCCCTCCTCTCCTCCAAAGTTTACATATTTAGGTCTTCAAGTCTCTTCTCATAAGGCTTCTGACGCAGGCTCCAAATCATTTTGGTCGCTTTCCCCTGAACAGTTTCCAGTCTTTTTACATCTTTTGCAAGATATGGTCTCCAAAACTGAACACAGTATTCCAAATGAGGCCTCACCAGTGACTTATACAGTGGCATAAGTACCTCTTCCTTTCTGCTGGTAATCCCTCTTTGTATGCAGCCCAACATCCTCCTGGCTTTTGTCACCGCCTTGTCGCACTGTTTTGCCACCTTGAGATCATCAGAGATAATCACACCAAGGTCTTTCTCCTGAACCGTGCATACCAACCTCTCGCCCCCTATCGCGTACATTTCCCTTGGATTTCTGCTACCCAAGTGCATGACACTGCACATTTTCGCATTAAATCATAGTTGCCAAGCATTAGACCAGTCTTCCAGCTTTTGTAGATCTTTCCTCATGTTAACCACTCCTTCGGGGGAGTCCACTCTGTTGCAAATTTTTGTGTCGTCTGCAAAAAGACAGACGTTTCCATTCAGTCCTTCAGCAATATCATTCACAAATACATTGAACAGTGCCGGGCCCAGGACCGAAGCCTGGGGCACCCCGCTAATCACCTTCCTCTCATCCGAGTGAGCTCCATGTACAATGACCTTCTGTCGTCTGTCAGTCAACCAATTTCTAATCCAGTTTACCATCTTGGGACCCATCCCCAAGCTACTGAGTTTGTTGACAAGCCTCCTAAGAGGAACAGTATCAAAGGCTTTGCTGAAATCCAGGTAGATGACATCCATCGCATGCCCCTGATCTAGTTCCTTGGTCACCCAGTCAAAGAACTCAATCAGATTTGTTTGGCAAGACCGTCCTTCGGTAAAACCATGTTGCCTCGGATCTTGCAACCTGTTGCTTTTGAGAAAAGTTCACTATTCGCTCTTTCAGGAGCGCCTCCATTACTTTTCCCGCCACCGAGGTAAGGCTCACGGGCCTGTAGTTTGACACTTCTTCCCTGTCACCACTTTTGTGTAGAGGTACGACATCAGCCATTCTCCAGTCCTGAGGAACCTCTCCTGTTTCCAAGGATCTGTTGAAGACATCCTTTAACGGTCCTGCAAGAACCTCTCTGAGCTCTTGCAGTATCCTGGGATGTATCCCATCCGGTCCCATGGCTTTGTCCACTTTCAGTTTAGCAAGCTGTTCTAACACCTCGTCTTCTGTGAATGGTGTGGTATCTACTTCATTCCCATTTTTATATTTGGGAATGAAGTAGATACCACACCATTCCATCTCCAGGATCTTCTTTAGTAAAAACAGAGCAGAAGTATTTGTTTAGCAATTTTGCTTTTTCAGTGTCACTTTCCACGAGTCCTTTCCCAGCACTTTTGAGTCCTGCAATTCCAACTCTGATCTTCTTCCTTTCCCGAATATACCTGAAGAAAGTTTTGTTGCTACCCTTAACATCTTTAGCCATCCTTTCCTCTGCCTTTGATTTTGCTATCCTTATTACTCTTTTAGACTCTTTGAGTTGGATCCTGTATTCATTTCTGTGTTCTTCTGTTTGCAAGCTTTTGAATTTTGCGAAAGTTGTGTTTTTTTGCCTTTATTTGAGCAGCCACCTCTTTGGAAAACCAAATAGGTTTCCTTCTCCTCTTGTTTTTATTTACTTTTCTTACATATTTATCTGTTGCCCCTTTTATTGCCTTCTTTAGTTTAGCCCATTGCAATTCCACTTCCTTTATCTCCTTCCACCCCGTCATCTCCTCTAAGTACTCCGCCATTTTATTGAAGTCAGTGTATTTGAAGTTTAGGACTTTGAGCTTGCTATGATTGGCCTGTACCATGGCTTTTATCTCAAACCACACCGTGTGATGGTCGCTGTTGCTCACAGGGGGAGTTCTTTGTGAACCTTCAGAAGGTAGTCTCGGGAAGGGTAGAAGGCAAGCTGATTGTGGGGGAAGACTTTAATATAGCCCCAAACCCATTTGTAGATACGTCTAGACGGGCTGCGTCTATCCCCAAAACTCATCGGCTCAGACTGAAGCAGTTGATGGGTAGGTTAGATTTGGTGGATGTGTGGCGTGAGGTGAACTACGGGCAGAGGGACTATTCTTTCTACTCCCCGGTACATGAGACATATTCTAGAATTGATTTATTTCTTTTGGATAAGACTCTGGTAGCGGGGGTGAGGTATTGTGAGATAAGGGAACGAACCTGGTCGGATCATGCCCCTTTGACGTGTAATATTCAGCTAGATAAGCAAGGTCCTTGCCGGGCATGGTGGAAATTGAATGAATCTTTGTTGGATGACCCTGAGGTGGTGAGTCAGGTTAAAGAAACAATATCTGAGTATTTGTCTTTGAATCAGACGGGAGAGGTTTCCCCGGGGACGCTCTGGGACTGCCTGAAAGCGGTGGTTCGGGGGAAATTGATCGCGGTGGGGTCCCACCGGAAAAAGACCCGGTTGAGTCAGCAAGGGAAGGTGCTCGACTCAATAAGGGAGATTGAGAAAAAGTTAAAAGGGCATCCGACCAATGTGGAGTTATGGGGAATTTTGCAGGGCTTGAAGAAGGAACTTAGTGAATTGCACCTACATGAGATTCAACATAAGTTGAATGTGTTGTGACAGCAAAATTTTGAATTTGGCTAAAGGCGGGGAGAATGTTGGCACGTAAAGTGAGGAAGTGGACTGCACGTAACACTATAGTCAAGATCAAAGATGAGAAGGGTAGGCTGATGTGGCTAGGTAAGGAAATTGAGGATAGGTTCATTCAATTTTATCAAACCCTGTACAAACCTGAGCAGCAGGTGGGGGAGGAGAAGTTGTTGGATTATTTAGATAGCGTCAGGGGCGGCCCAAGGGGGGTGCGGGGCCATGTGCGGAGACTTCGTGCAGGGCCTCATTTGCATAAGGGACCTCATTTGCATAAATATTTGCATAATGTTACCATACACTAACTTTTAGTAAACATGCCTCTTAATGAGTGTATGGATAAAGAAAGACTAAAAGATTTCTACATTACTATAATCCAGTGCCAACTGCCAGGCACATTAGGAACTACTACAAACATTGCCCATTTAGAACCCATAGCAAACCCGCTGTATCATAACGGCACTACCAGGACTTACAAAGCACAAGACCCTACCTATCAAAAGGCAACACTACAAATATTAAACCAATACATTTCAGAGAACAACAATACATGACCTACTGGGGAAAGAGAACAAGTGGCAATGTCAAATAGGAATTACATAAACAGAATACCTCAGCTCAGTTACACGTGCAGAACATAGACCGTCACCAAACAAGAAATCACAATGTAGAAACAGGAAGACAATAATTAAACTGGGAACCCCAAAAGCCCAACAACACTGTAGAAATAAAAGAGTAAATTAGACTTACCTGCTAATTGTTGTTCCTTAAGGAACTCTAGTCCAGTCCCGGAACCATAGAGTTTAGAATCTCCTCCAGCAGCCTTGGAGACTGAAAGACATCATTGCTTTGCTGGCACCAGTATATATAGGCGAGGACCGCCCCCTCTCACCAGTACCTATTGACAAAGAAAACTCAGAGCAACAAATAAGTGTATAACAGTAACCAAATGCAACAAATGCACAAAGATTATCCTCGCATGCTAAAGCTACGAACGCCAGTGCATGCTCGGCAGTGTTTGCCCATATGCTTTTAATAATTCATATCTACTCAATTGACATTCACCTGATCATGCTGAAACTGTACTGCGGAAGTGGACCCTCCAAGAACTCCCACTGGAACCCCTGAAAAGCCCCTTTATCAACTATGAACAGAGCCGCTATCTATTGTAAAGACCTGCTTCCTCCATACTTCAGGCTGCAATGACTCGAACCCAGAGCGGGATTCGGGACTGGACTAGAGTTCCTTAAGGAACAACAATTAGCAGGTAAGTCTAATTTACTCTTCCTTTGCGTCCCTCTAGTCCAGTCCCGGAACCATAGAGGATGTAACAGAGCAGTAAATATCAACGGGAGGGATCAGCAATACCAGCCTGAAGAACCGCCGCACCAAAACGACTATCTCCTGCGGCCTGTACGTCCAACCGATAATGCTTAGCAAAGGAATGCAACGACGACCACGTGGCCGCCCGACAAATGTCCTCCACCGGAACCAAACTGAACTCCGCCCAGAACGCCGCCTGCGCCCTAGTCGAATGAGCCCGAAGGCCCGCCAGAACCGCCCTACCACATAAGAGGTACGCCGACGCAATCGTCTCCTTTAACCATCGAGAAATGGACGCCTTGGCCGCCACCTCCCCTTTCCTTGGACCCCCAAAAGTCACAAACAATCTGTCCGATTTACGGAAGGGAGCCGTCCTACGAAGGTACATCCGAAGAACGCGGCGAACATCTAACCGATGCAACTTGCCCCCGGACTCCTCGTTCTGCCTCTGCGAAAACACCGGAAGCGAAACCACCTGGTTCACATCGAAGGGGGAAACCACCTTTGGCAGGAATGCCGGAACGGTACGTAGGACGACCTTATGCTCAAAAAAAGACAGATAAGGCTCCTTACAGGACAACGCTTGCAACTCCGAAATCCACCGTGCGGAGCAAATTGCTACCAGAAAAACGGTCTTTAGGGTGAGATCTTTCAGCGAAGCCTCGGATAAGGGCTCAAAAGGCGGACCGAGCAAAGCCCCTAACACCAGATTCAAATCCCACGCCGGAACCGAGCACCGCCACAGAGGACGCAGGAGCAAAACCGCTCACAAAAACCTTTTGACGTCCCCGTGAGCACTCAGCAATCGCCCCTGAACCTTACCCCGGTAACAGGCAATGGCCACCAACTGCACTCGCAAAGAACTCGCCGCCAGGCCTTTCTCCACTCCGTCCTGCAGAAACGAGAGAATCTGAGCCACCGAGGCACTCAAGGGACGAAGGCTGCGCTCCGCACACCAGGCCTCAAAAAGGCGCCAAACCCTGATGTATGCTAAGGAAGTGGAATGCTGGCGCGCCCGAAGCAATATAGCAATGACTGCCGCCGAATAACCCTTGGCCGTCATCCGAGCCCTTTCAAGAGCCAAGCCGTAAGCGAGAATCGACCCACCTGTGGCATCCTCAGAGGACCCTGTCATAAGAGATCCACCCGCCGCGGCAATCTCCACGGACGGTCCACCAGCAGCCGCACGAGGTCCGCATACCACGGACGCCGAGGCCAGTCGGGCGCTATCAGCAGCACGAGACCGCGATACCTCTCTATGCGCTGTACCACTCGACCGATGAGGGCCCATGGTGGAAACACATAGAGAAGACCGTCCTCCGGCCACCACTGAGCCAACGCATCGAGACCCTCTGACATCCGCTCTCTCCGCCAGCTGAAAACCCTTGCCACCTGCGCGGACTCGAAGGTCGCCATGAGATCCATTAGCGGCATCCCCCAACGCCGCACTAACAATGCAAACACCTCCGGGTGAAGCACCCACTCCCCAGAATCCACCCTGCGGCGACTGAGGAAATCCGCCTCGACATTGTCCACCCCGGCCACATGCTGCGCCAAGAGCGCGATCAGATTCCGTTCTGCCCAGCCTAACAGCCGAGCCGCCTCGGCTTCCAGCGACGCGCTGCCCGTGCCTCCTTGACGATTGATGTAGGCCACGGTTGTCGCATTGTCGGAAAGAATCCGTACCGCGTGCTTCCGCACGCTCCCCTGAAAGGCCTGAAGAGCCAGGAACACCGCCCTCATCTCTAGCCTGTTGATGGACCAAGCTGTCTCCACCGAAGACCACTGTCCCTGTGCAAACCGGCCCTCGAAATGCGCTCCCCAGCCCGAGAGACTCGCATCCATCGTCAGAAGACTCCACGAGGGGGACTCGAGCGGCATGCCCGCCGCCAAACTCTCCGGTCGCAACCACCAAAGAAGATCCCGACGAACATCCAGAGGACAAACCAAGCGCTGGGACAACGCATCCCGCTGATGAGACCAACGACGGAGAAGCGCGCTCTGCAACGGCCGCATGTGCGCCCTGGCCCACGGCACCACCTCGATCGCCGCCGCCATTGTTCCGAGCAATTACAGGTACTGCCACGCGGACGGCGCCGCCCTGGCCAAGAAACTCTGTACCAGTCCCCGCAAACACCGGGCTCGAAGAGACGGTAGAAACACCACCCCCTGTTGGGTGTCGAACCGCGCTCCCAAATACTCCAGGACCTGGGAAGAGACTAACGAACTCTTCGCCAAATTGACCACCCAACCCAGCCTCTCTAACAACTGCACCACCCTCGCGGTCGCCGCGGTACTCTCCTCCCTGGACTTCGCACGGATTAGCCAGTCATCCAGATACGGGTGCACCAGAACCCCCTCCTTGCGCAACGCGGCTGCAACGACCACCATGATCTTGGTGAAGGTCCGAGGGGCCGTGGCGAGCCCGAAGGGCAAGGCCTGAAATTGAAAATGCCCCATGGGCACCGCAAAGCGTAGAAACCTTTGATGCTCCTGACGCACCGGAATGTGCAGATAAGCTTCGGTAAGATCCAAGGACGTTAGAAACTCTCCCGCTCGGACCGCCGCAATCACGGACCAAAGCATCTCCATTCGGAAATGAGTGACCCGGAGACAGCGGTTCACCCTTTTTAAATCGAGAATCGGGCGATAGGAGTCTTCCTTCTTGGGCACCACAAAATAGATGGAGTAACGACCGGAACCGCACTGATCCGAGGGCACGGGCACCACCGCCCGGAGTTGAAGCAGCCGCTGAAGCGTCTCCTCGACCGCCTGACGCTTCCTGGGCGCCCTGCATGGCGACTGTACAAAGGAATCTAAAACGGGTCGATGAAGCTACAGAGCATAACCGTCTCTGATAACCTCCAGAACCCACTGGTCTGACGTAATTTGGACCCAAGCTGGGTAAAAATCCCGTAAACGACCTCCCACCGGGACCACCCCAACCTGAGTCCCCCTCATCTCATTGCTGTCTTTTAAGGGCCCCGGACTGGAACGGAGCAAACCCTCTGCCTGCTCCTCAAAAGCCCCGGAAGCCCTGACCTTGTCCCGGGAACCGGGAACGCTAAGACTGACCAAAGCGAAAGGACCGAAACCTCCGAAAGTCTCTGGTAGCCCCTCGGACTCCACCTGAAGGGCGAAGCTGCTTCGGCTTATCCTCCAGCAGCCGACCCCCCTTAGACTCTCCGAGATCCTTAACTAACTTATCCAAATCCTCACCAAACAGGAGCTTACCCCGAAAGGGCAGCTTGCTGAGGCGAGCCTTCGAGGAACTGTCCGCCGACCAATTACGTAACCAGAGATATCGCCGAGCCGCCACCACCGAGGCCATGCTCTTAGCCAATCCCCGAATAAGATCATAATGAATATCCGCTAAGTACGCGGACCCAGACTCCAGGCGCGCCGCCGCCTGCACGCCAGTGCCTAGCTGATCACCCTGCAAGCCCTGAGACCACCGTAAGCAGGCTCTCGCCATCCACGCCCCAGCTATCGAGGCCTGCATGGAGAGGGCGCTAACATCAAACACCTGCTTTAACAGGGTATCCAACTTCCTATCCTGAACATCCTTAAGGGCAGCCACCCCTTCCACCGGAATAGTTGTTTTCTTAGTCACAGCCGACACAGCCGCGTCGACTTTAGGCGAGCGAAAAAGCTCCCTATCCTGATCCGCCAGAGGATAAAGGCGGGCCAACGCCCTGGACCCTCTCAGAGCCGCCTCCGGAGAATCCCATTCCTCCTGAATCATACTCCGGAACACTCTATGCACTGGAAACACCCTTTGGGACGTGCGAACTGCCTGCAACAGCGGATCTTCCAGAGCATCTCTCTCTGCCATCTCCCCTAAGGGCATGTTAAGGGTCTTAAGCGTCTCCGCTATCAAGGCCGGCAACTCTTCCTTCCGAAAAACTCTGACGATTCTGCTCTACTCCTCGGAATCCGGGAGTTCACCTTCCTCTAAATCCGCTTCCAAAAGTACTTCCAAGGACGCGTCCACCTCTCCGAGGTCCTCCCCCAGCGGAGAATGAACAGTCCTCCCCGACACCTCGGGATTTCTTTACTGCGGGAGTACCCTCCTGGAGAGGGTCTAAAGACCCCGGACGCTTCCGCGCTGGCGAGCCCACAGAGGACCCCGACATAACCGGCTGCAGCAAGGCAAAGGCCTGCTGCATCAGAGAAAGGAAGGTCGGAGGAAGCAACGAGGCGGCCCCCCCCGACCACCCTCCAAAGAGGTAGAGGGGCCCTCCCCCGCGGAAGACTCAGAAGAAGCAATCGGACCCAGGGAAGGAGGCAAGGACCCCCCCCCCTCTAAAGGCTCAGACTCTGCGCCTGCGTGAGCTCGCTCTGCCTTATCAATGCCTAGAGCCTCCATCGTGCAAGGCTGGCAAACCCCCGATTCCTGCACCGTGCCCCGTTTGGTCCCACACACCAGGCACCGAAGCTTAGCAGGCATGGCTCCCGAGAAGGCCTCACTCTGCCTGTCAGAGCAGCCGAACTTCAAAACTGCCGGTTTTATTATTATTATTTTTTTTAAGAAAAAGAGACTCTGGGCTAGAGCAGCCTTGATAGAACCTGCCCCCCTGCAAAACGAGGCCTCCGACGCCGCTCCGACCGCTTTGAAGCCCCCGAGGAGACTCAAGCCGAAATCAAAATGGCCCCCGCCGCTTTTCCCGCACGGCTACACAAGGCTCTAAAAGACGCGATTCCCCAAACCTAACAAGGGTTCACCACCCCTCGCAGCAACCGGAGCCGTAAAGGAGCGGACAAATGAAAACTGCACTCACCAAATGTCGCCCCCGGCTTGCTTCTCTGTCAGCGATCCCCTGAGAAGCTGCAGCGAAGGAACACAGCCCTTTTCGCGGCTTCAGCTCCCGCTGCCTGGACACGCAATCTTTTTCTCCTGCTGTGTCCCCAGCCGTACACCTGCTCCTCACCCTTACTCGCGGGTTCGGGAGCAGGCAGGCGTACATCAATTACTTCACCCCCTATGCTCGTTTGAACCACGGGGAAACTGCAGGCCCGAAGGGGGGAGGGAGGGGAAGAAAGGAGGAAGGCAGAGGGAAGGAGAGAGGCAAAGATCAGAAAAACAGCAGAAAGGCAGGGAAAAAACCCCTCAGCACAGCACTGCACCTGTAAAACAAAAAATAACCAGCTTCAGATGAGCTGCTAAAACAAGCCACCACATAAGATCTACAAATTGAAAATGAATCTGCTTATTTGTCACTCTGAACCTAACACTGAGCCCAGTCCCGGGCTTAGAATCTCCACAGCTGCTTGGAGACTGAAAGTACTGGTGAGAGGGGGCGGTCCTCGCCTATATATACTGGTGCCAGCAAAGCGATGATGTCTTTCAGTCTCCAAGGCTGCTGGAGGAGATTCTAAACTCTATGGTTCCGGGACTGGACTAGAGGGACGCAAAGGAACTATAAATTAATTTCCTCTTGTACTAAACAAAGCACAGACGTTAATGATGCACATTTCCCAGAGCTGGCATATTTCAGTTAATAAATTCAATAAAGAGATATTTTTCTACCTTATGTGCATTTTTTTTCAGTTGCAATTGCTCCAGCCACTTTCTTCTGGTTTCCTCGTGTCTTCTGCTAACTCTTCATCGTCTGCTGTCCATTTGTCCTTTCTAAACTCTTCTAGTTTTTTTCCATTCTCTCTCTACATCTGCTTTAACATACTAATCTCTTTCCTTTTGCTCTTTCCTCATTCCTATTTCATCCACTCAAATTTTACCCCGCCATCCTCAATCCCCACTTACTCTCCCAATATCCTGCCAATTGTAGATTTGTCTTCCCTCCCACACAAAATATTTTTTCCCTCTACATTTCACTCTCCCAGCTCTATCCCATTCTAATCCTCCCCCAACATCAGCTCCCTTCTAGTTCCAACCCCACCCAGCATCCGCTCCCTTCTAGTCCCCGCATCAGCCCATTTCCAGTCCTAGCTCCCCCATCCGAGTCCCTCCATCAGCTGATTTCCAATCCCAGCCCCCCATAAGCCCATTTCTAGTCCTATCCTAGCCCCACCATCAGCCCATTTCCAGTCCTAGCTCCCCCATCCGAGTCCCTCCATCAGCTCATTTCCAATCTCAGCCCCCCATCAGCCCATTTCTAGTCCTTTCCTAGCCCCACCATCAGCCCATGTCAAATCCTAGCTCCCCTCCACTCAGCTCATTTCCAATCCAAGCCTCCCATGAGCCTACTTCCAGTTCTAACCCCTCCATGAGTCCATTTCAATCCAAGCCCCCCCAACAGCCCATTTCCAGTCCTATCCTAGCCCTCCATCAGCCCATTTCCTGTCCTAGCCCCCCTCACTCAGCCCATTTCCAGTCCTAGCTCCCTCCCCTCACAGCCCATTTCCATTCCAAGCCCCCCTCCCCATCAGCTATTTGTAGTTCAAGCCTTCCTTCCACTCAGCCCATTTCCATTCCAAGCCCCCGTCCCCATCAGCTATTTGCAGTTCAAGACCTCCTTTCACTCAGCCCATTTCCAGTCCTAGCCACCCCCCCAGCCCATTACCAGTCCTAGCCCCCCCATAGCCCATTATCAGTCCTAAGCCCCCATAACCCATTACCAGTCCTAAGCCCCCCATCAGCCCACTTCCAGTCCTAAGCCCCCCCATCATCCCATTTTCAGTCTTAGCCCCCTATAGCCCATTACCAGTCCTAACCCCCATCAGCCCATTTCAAGTCCTAGCTCCCCCATCCGAGTCCCTCCATCAGCTCATTTCCAATCCCAGCCCCCCATCAGCCCATTTCTAGTCCTTTCCTAGCCCCACCATCATCAGCCCATGCCAAATCCTAGCTCCCCTCCACTCAGCCCATTTCCAATCCAAGCCCCCCATGAGCCTACTTCCAGTTCTAGCCCCTCCATGAGTCCATTTCAATCCAAGCCCCCCCCCAACAGCCCATTTCCAGTCCTATCCTAGCCCTCCATCAGCCCATTTCCTGTCCTAGCCCCACTCACTCAGCCCTTTTCCAGTCCTAGCTCCCTCCCCTCACAGTCCATTTCCATTCCAAGCCCACTCCCCATCAGTTATTTGTAGTTCAAGCCCTTCTTCCACACAGCCCATTTCCATTCCAAGCCCCCTTCCCCATCAGCTATTTGCAGTTCAAGCCCTCCTTCCACTCAGCCCATTTCCAGTCCTAGCCACCCCCATCCCATTACCAGTCCTAGTCCCCCCCCATAGCCCATTACTAGTCCTAAGTCCCCATCAGACCACTTCCAGTCCTAAGCCCCTCCATCACCGCATTTTCAGTCTTAGCCCCCCCCATAGCCCATTACCAGTCCTAACCCCCCATTAGCCCACTTCCAGTCCTAGCCCCCCCATAGCCCATTTCCAGTCCTAGCCCCCCATAGCCCATTACTAGTCCTAACCCCCCATCAGCCCATTTCCAGTCTTAGCCCCCACATAGCCCATTACCTCCTATCCCCCATCATCCCATTTCCAGTCCTAACCCCCCATCTGCCCATTTCCAGTCTTAAACCCCCCCCCATCAGCCCACTTCCAGTCTTAGCCCCCCCATAGCCCATTACCAGTCCTAACCCCCCTCCCCCCATCAATCCACTTCCAGTCTTAGCCCCCCCCATAGCCCATTATCAGTCCTAGCCCCCCATAGCCCATTACAAGTCCTAACCCCCTCCCCCCATCAGCCCTGATAGATTTAAAAAAACAAACCGGCTGCTGCTGCCGCTGCCGACGTGGCAGCAGCAGAATCAAATGTCCCGCCGCGGGGCACCACCTACCCGGTAGAGCCTCCCTGCAGCATCAGCTCCCGACTCCCTCCCAATGCGCGGGCTTTCAGAGCCGCGAGAGTTTCCCTTTAAAACATAAGAACATAAGATATGCCATACTGGGTCAGACCAAGGTCCATCAAGCCCAGTATTCTGTTTCCAACAGTGGCCAATCTAGGTCATATATACCTAGCAGTTTCCCCAAGAGACACAAGTTCCACAATGCTTGTACTGGGTCAAGCATTGATATCTTCGGTCACTTCTTAATAATGGTTTATGGACCTTGCCTCCAGGAACTTGTCCAAACCTTTTTTAAACCCAGCTACACTAACAGCCTTTACTACATCCTCCGGTAACAAATTCCAGAGTTTGATTACACGTTGAGTGAAAAAATATTTTCTTTTATTAGTCTTAAATAGTTTACCCTGTAGCTTCATTGCATGTCCCCTAGTCTTTCTATATTCTGATAACGTAAACAATCGATCTACGTTTACCCGTTCCACTCCGTTCATTAATTTATAGACTTCTATCATATCTCCCCTCAGCCGTCTCTTTTCCAGGTTAAAGAGCCCTAACCTTTTTAGCCTTTCTTCATAGGAGTATCCTTCCATCCCCTTTACCATTTTGGTGGCTCTTCTCTGAACCTTTTCTAAAATCGCTATATCCTTTTTAAGATACGGCGACCAGAATTGCACACAATATTCAAGGTGCGGTCTCACCATGGAACGATATAGAGGCATTATAATATCTTTTGTTTTATTTTCCATTCCTTTCCTTATCATACCTAGCATTCTATTTGCTCTCTTGGCCGCCGCTGCACACTGGGCCGAGGGTTTTAACATGGTATCCACAATGACACCTAAATCTTTTTCCTGGGTGGTGGTTCCTAATGTGGAACCTTGCATCGTGTAACCATAGTTTGGGTTGTTCTTCCCTAGGTGCATAACCTTGCACTTGTCCACATTAAATTTCATCTGCCATTTTGATGCCCAGTCTTCTTCCAATTTATCAAGATCCTCTTGCAATTTTTCACAATCCTCTTGGGTTTTAACAACTTTAAATAGTTTTGTGTCATCTGCAAATTTGATAACCTCACTCGTTATTCCACTTTCCAGGTCATTTATGAATATGTCAAAAAGCAGCGGACCCAGCACAGATCCCTGGGGTACACCACTATTCACCTTTCTCCATTGGGAAATTTGGCCATTTAGCCCTACCCTCTGCTTTCTATCTTTTAACCAGTTCCTGATCCACAATAGTACACTGCCTCCTATCCCATGACTCTTTAGTTTTGCCAAAAGTCTCTCATGAGGGACCTTGTTAAAGGCTTTCTGAAAGTCCATATACACAATATCAACCGACTCACCTTTGTCCACCTGTTTATTCACTCCTTCAAAAAAACATAACAGATTAGTACGACAAGATCTTCCTTGTCTAAAGCCATGTTGGCTGTCTCCCATTAGGTTGTGACTATCTACATGCTGAGTAATTTTATTCTTTATGATGGTTTCTACCATTTTTCCCGGTACTGACGTCAGGCTCACCGGTCTTTAGTTTCCCGGATCACCCCTGGAACCCTTTTTAATCTCGCCGGGGCTGATGGGATTTCCCATCAGCCCCAGCGGGATTAACAGAGCCGCAAGAGGTCAGAGAAGCTCTCCCTTCGCGGCTCTGAAAGCCCGCGCATTGGGAGGGACTCGGGAGCTGATGCTGCAGAGAGGCTCTGCCGGGCAGGCGGGGCCCTGCAGTGGGACATTTGATTCTGCCGCTGCCACAGCGGCAGCGGCAGCCGTTTTTTTTTTTTTTTTCACCTATTTGTGCTAATGTAGAATGTTTTTTGCGTGGGGCCTCCTGAAACGCGGGGCCCTGTGCAAAAAACATTCTTGCTCAATGGACGGGCCGGCCCTGGATAGCGTACAGTTACCACAACTGTCTGGGACAGAGAGGGAGGAGATCTCTAGGAGAATAAGTGAGCAGGAAGTGCTCTTGGTGATTAAGGGCCTGAAATCCCATAAAGCCCCAGGGATGGATGGGTTTTCAAACCAGTTTTATAAAGATTTTGCGGGCCAATTGGTGGGGCCACTTACCGAGATTTATAACTCACTTGGAGAAGACGAAGCGCTGCTGGTGTCTTTGAGATTAGCTGGGATTAGCATTTTACATAAAGAAGGGAAAGACCCCACGGAGTGTGGCTCCTACAGACCCATCTCCCTATTGGGCAGTGATTTAAAAATCTTTACTAGGCTGTTGACGAATAGACTACTGCCCAGTTTGGGAAGGTTGATACATCCAAATCAATCGGGGTTTGTGCCAGGTAGATACACATCTGATAATATCCGACACGCGTTAAACTTAATTTGGCAGAGTACACGCAAGGGAACGCCGTTGGCGCTCCTGGCAGTAGATGCAGAAAAAGCCTTTGATCGGGTGAGTTGGCCTTTCCTGTTCAAAACACTGGAAAAAGTGGGGATACAGGGTTCATTCCTAGCATGGGTAAGAAGCCTGTATAACCAGCCGCTGGCGTGTCTGAAAATTAACGGTGCGGTCACTAAGGCTTTTGAATTGCGGAGGGGGACGCGGCAGGGTTGTCCTTTGTCTCCACTGCTATTTATATTGGCTATGGAACCAATGGCACAGCGTATCAGGGACCAGGTGGAGATTCCGGGGATTCAAGTAGGGAAGTGGCCTCATAAAATATCTTTATTTGCCGATGATGTGCTCTTCTATATAACAGATCCAGAGCGTTCTCTCGTGGCGGTTCAGGAGAAATTATCTAGGTATGGAGAGGTGTCCGGGTTCCGGATGAATGCTACTGAATCTGAATTGCTTAAGATGAAATTAGACTTACCTGCTAATTGTGGTTCCTGGAGTGGAACCCGTCTAGTCCCGGAACCTCTGGGTTGCCCATCTTATCTAGCAGCTTGGAGACTGAGAAACTCCCACTTTTGTGACATCATGAGTATATCTCTCCGGTGTCCGCCTCCAATCATCAGTAACCTATTGACAAAGCAGACTCACCAGAGAAACAAGTAAATATACCCCTCAACATACTATTAAACCTACTACATCTTACGGTCAAATAGACAAAACTATCAGGAACTAAGAAATAGCCCTGTCATCTCTGTGACTACAAACTCCTGAACAGATCAGGATCTTATCAGAAAGGAGGAAAGGAGAGAAAGAAACCCCCAGAAAGAAAGGCCTCTGAACCCCCATCCCCTTTTACTCATGCAAGTAGTTAGTTGTGTTTTTTTTTTTTTTTAAACAAAACTGAAGCAAGAAAAAAGACCAAAGCACAAGTCTTACCCGTAATCTTCGGAGACACTTCAGGCTTCTGTGTGCATGCACATCCGGGGAGGGATCCGGGACTAGACGGGTTCCACTCCAGGAACCACAATTAGCAGGTAAGTCTAATTTCATCTTCCTGATCGTGTCCCCCGTCTAGTCCCGGAACATCTGGGTTAGTACCAGAGCAGTAAAAACCAATCAATCACGGGAGGGACCCGGCAAACCAGCCTGAAGAACCGCCCTTCCAAAGGAGGACTCCTCCACCCTCTGCACATCCAGACGATAGTGTTGGACAAAGGAATTCAAAGACGACCACGTAGCCGCCTTTCATATGTCAACCGGCGACACCAAGCGATGTTCCGCCCATGAAGCAGCTTGCGCCCTAGTGGAGTGAGCCCTTAGCCCCTCCGGCACTACTCTACCTTTCAGTACATACGCTGAAGCAATCGCCTCCTTGATCCATCGGGAAATGGTAGCCTTGGACGCCGCATCTCCCTTCTTTGGGCCCCCAAACAGCACAAAAAGCCTGTCTGACTTCCGGAAAGACTCTGTGCGCCTTAGATACTTCTTCAAGGCTCTACGAACATCCAACAGATGTAGGTTCCTCGATGAAGAGTCGGGGCCAGCCTTAGAAAAAACTGGCAAAACGATTTCCTGGTGCAGATGAAATGCCGAAACTACTTTCGGGAGGAAAGCCGGGACCGGGCGCAAGACCACCTTAGTAGCAAAAAAGGAAAGGTAGGGCTCCCTACAGGAGAGCGCCTGCAGCTCGGACACCCTACGCGCCGAACATATGGCCACCAAGAACACCGTCTTCAGAGTAAGATCTTTAATAGATGCGTTCGCTAATGGCTCGAAAGGAACCCGCTCTAAAGCATCCAGAACGAAAGGCAGATGCCACTTAGGAAAAACATTCTTTGAAGGAGGTCTAACCAGAGCAACCGCCCGGAAAAAACGCTTCACATCCCGGTGCGACATAAGGGACTGACCATTGACTAGGCCCCTGAAACAGGACAAAGCCGCCACCTGGACCCGCAACGAGGCCGCCGCCAGACCCTTGTCAAAACCATCCTGCAAAAACTCCAAAATCTGAGGAACAGAAACTTTCAAGGGCACGCACTTTCTGTCCCCACACCACGCCTCGAAAATTCGCCAGACGCGAATGTACGCCAGAGACGTAGAGCGCTTCCTGGACCTCAATAATGTAGAAACTACCGCCGCCGAGTACCCCCTGGACGTCAACCGAGCCCTTTCAAGAGCCAAGCCGTAAGCGAGAATCGATCCACGTACGGCATGAGAAGAGGCCCCTGAGAGAGAAGGTCCTCCCGGCAAGGGAGACGCCAAGGCTTCGCCGCCAACAATCTCATCAGGTCCCCGTACCAAGGACGCCTCGGCCAATCCGGCGCTATCAAAATCACGGAACCCTTAAATTTTTCTATCCTTTGAAGAACCCTTCCGATCAAGACCCAAGGGGGGAAGACATACAGCAGTTGTCCCTCCGGCCAAACCTGGAGCAGAGCATCCAGACCTTCCGACATCCTTTCCCGGCGCCTGCTGAAGAAGCGACTTGCCTTTGCAGACGCGAAGGTCGCCATGAGATCCATGACCGGGGAGCCCCATCGTCGAGCTATCATGTTGAAGACCTCGGGATGAAGGACCCATTCCCCCGGGTCCACGCGCACCCGACTGAGGAAATCGGCTTTGACATTGTCCAACCCTGCAATATGTGCCGCCGACAAGTCGGAGAGATTCATCTCTGCCCAGACACACAGGGCTGCGGCTTCGGACTCTAATGCGACACTGCTGGTGCCGCCCTGCTTGTTGATATAGGCCACCGCTGTCGCATTGTCGGACAACACCCGGACCTCCTTTCCGGCAATCAAGAGACGAAACCCCTGCAGGGCCAGACTCGCCGCCCTCAGCTCGAGGCGGTTGATCGGCCACGTTGCTTCCTGGGGATTCCACGGACCTTGAACGAAACTGCCCTGACAATGAGCGCCCCAGCCTAACAGACTAGCATCCGTCATTACCGCCACCCAGTTCGGCACCACCAGGGACTTTCCCCGCTCCAATGACTCGGGAAGCAGCCACCAGAGCAGATCCTGAAGGACTTCCGCCGGGCAAACTAGTCTCCGGGACAGAGGATCCCGCTGATGCGACCACCGACGTAGCAATGCTCGCTGCAATGGTCTCATATGAGCTCGAGCCCACGGCACCGTCTCGATGGACGCCGCCATGGTGCCCAACACTTGCAGGTAATGCCAAGCCGAGGGAGCCCTGCGCTGCCGGAACCTCTCCACCAGAGCGTGTAGGTGCTGAGCTCTTTGCGCCGTGAGGAACACTCTGCCTAACTGGGTGTCGAAACGCGCTCCGAGATATTCCAAGTTCTGAGAAGGGCGCAAGTGACTCTTCGCCACATTGACTATCCACCCCAGACTTTCCAGGAACGAGACTACCCTGGCTGTCGCTTTCTCGCTCTCGGCGTGAGATTTCGCCCGGATCAGCCAGTCGTCTAGGTAAGGGTGAACGAGGATGCCCTCCTTGCGCAGAGCCGCCGCCACCACTACCATGACTTTGGTGAAAACCCTCGGAGCCGTGGCAAGCCCGAAGGGCAATGCTTGAAACTGATAATGACCGAACGGAACTGCAAACCGGAGGAATTGGTAATGATCCGGTCTGATGGGAATACGCAGATAAGCCTCCGAGAGGTCCAGCGACGTGAGGAACTCTCCGCGCTGAACCGCCACAGTGACGGATCGCAGGGTTTCCATTTGAAAATGAGACACCCGAAGACAGCGGTTGACACCTTTGAGATCTAGAATGGGACGCACTCCGCCGTCCTTTTTCGGAACCACGAAATAGATGGAGTAACGACCGCATCCGCACTGGTCTGAAGGTACTGGGACGATGGCCCGGAGGTCGAGTAACTTTTGTACCGTCTCCTGAAGCGACACGCGTTTCGCCACGGACCGACCTGGAGACTGAACAAAAGCGTCCCGCACCGGACGAAGGAACTCCAGGGCATAGCCCTCTCGAATGACCTCCAGGACCCACTGATCCGAAGTGATTTGGGCCCAGGCAGGATAAAATTCCTGCAAACGCCCCCCCACAGGGATGAGGGGAGTCTGGGCCCTCCTCGCTTCATTGCTGCTTCTTGAAGGTATTCGAGGTAGAAGAAGAGGCACCGAACCCCCTTCCCGCTCCTCGAAACCCACAAAATCCCTGTGTCCTGTTGGGGAAACGGCCTCGCTGACTCGAAAAAAATCTTTGGGAGCGAAAACGGCAAGAATCGCGCAATTGCCCCCGACCCCCCGGTGCCACCTTGGACTCACCGAGGTCCTTAACCAGCTTCTCTAAGTCCTCACCGAAAAGTAGACGACCCTTAAAGGGAAGTTTACTTAATCTAGCTTTAGAGGAGTTATCCGCCGACCAATTTCGGTGCCACAAATAGCGGCGCGCTGCGACAGATGAGGCCATACTTTTGGAAAGACCGCGCATGAGATCATACTGAACATCCGCCAAGTAGGCCGCCCCAGACTCCAGACGGGCAGCCTCCTCTGCCAACGCACTGGGTTGACCCTCCTGCACCCGCTGGGACCACCGCAGGCAGGCTCTAGCCACCCACGCGCCACAAATAGCCGCCTGGAGCGAAATGGCATTGACCTCGAAAACCTGCCGCAATAAAGCGTCCAACTTCCTATCTTGCCCATCTTTAAGGGCCGCACTGCCTTCTACGGGAATGGTCGTTTTCTTGGTTACCGCCGAGACGGCCGCATCCACCTTAGGTAATTTAAATACCTCTGTATCCTGATCTAACAATGGATACAAACGCCCCATAACTCGGGAGCCTTTTAGCGGTGCCTCTGGGAGATTCCACTCCTCCTGAATCATCTCCTGGAAGACTCTGTGTACTGGGAACGCTCGTTGAGTCTTCCGAAACACCTGCAACAAAGGATCTTCCAAGGACTCATCTGCTGAGGTCCCTGGGACCGGCATATTGAGCGCTTTAAGCGTCTCTACAATGAGGGCTGGAAGCTCATCCCTCCGGAAGACCCTCACAATCCGGGACTGGTCCTCCCTCTCCGAGATCTCTCCTTCCTCTAGCTCCTCATCCAACTGTAGACTCTGCGACTCCTCATCCGAAAGAGGGTCCTCTGAAGCCCCCGACTGCACACACAGCTCACCTTCTCCACGAGGTTTCTTACCCCCTACCGGAGCGCAGTCCTCCCGAGGAGAAGGAGGGCGCTTACGTGCGCCGCCCTTTGGCGGCTGCTGCTGCAGAGAGCCTCCAAAGACTGATTGTTGAAGGAGAGCTACAAACTGCTGAGAAAAAATAGAGGACAGCTCTACAGGCAACGCCGGCAAAGAGGAGGGAGCGGATGAGCTGGTGGAAGGGCCTGCAACTGACTCTAATTGGGAAACTTCCTGCCCCACTGAGGGGGAAACGTCAGAAGCTGATGCCGGGACTGACTCCTGCTGCGCCTGTTCCGAAGACGGCTCCCCGGAGTCACCCATACAAGACTTGCAGACTCCAGTAGATGTCTTCCGCGTCCCACACACTAAGCACAGGGACTTGGAAGGCATGACGGTAAGGACACTGACAAAGAGACTGCCAAGAACAGAAACTCTAATTCAGAAAGGCAGAGATCTCCCAAACGGGCTGCCAAAAGCTAATCAGCCGTACACTCCCCCTTAAAGCTGACCTACATGGGAAGCAGAGATAAAGCAATAGCCCCCCTTTAATGTTTGGTGTCTGTTACTTTTTCTTTTTTTCTTTTTTTTTTTTAATGCGAGGAGAATCGCCGAGGCACTTAATCGCCTGCTGAAGTCCCTGAAATACCCGTGCTGTAGGCCTGAAGGGTCGGCACGCCGACGCCACGCGGCAGGGCCGATCAGTGCAAAAGCGCGCGAAAACGCGCTGAGGGGAAGCAAACCCGCTGCCTGATGCAACACTTACCTCTGGCCTGCAAACACGAGGAGGAAGTGCGCAGAAAGGAAGGCTGCGGCCACCGACACCGGGAGCCCTCGAGACGCCGCAGGCCCGAGAGACACCCCCGATGCTGGAAATCAAGCCGCGTGCACCGGAGAGAGCCGCCAGACGCACGAGCAGGCAAGACTTCTGCGTGGCGTCGGCTCAACTCCGTGCGCAGCAGTTCGTGAAGCAGAGACTAGGCAGCTGCTGCAGACAGACCGTGCCCTCTCACAGCCGGTGTCTGAATGGGCCGGAACCCCCCACTCTCCAAAGCAATCAGCAGGGAGATAGAGAAGAGAAGAGGGGTAGGGAGGGACGAGTAGAGAGAGCCAGAAAGAAAGAAGCTGACCTGTGCTGAGAAAGAAAGCCACAGATCTGAGGCAAAGGGAGACCCTGGAACTAAACTACTCCCACTAAATCAAATAACTAGACCAAATTCTCAAATTGTTTCTCTAGTGAGCCCGGACCCCCGGGCTCCCATGTATCCAGCTGCTTGGAGACTGAGGTAACTGATGATTGGAGGCGGACACCGGAGAGATATACTCATGATGTCACAAAAGTGGGAGTTTCTCAGTCTCCAAGCTGCTAGATAAGATGGGCAACCCAGAGGTTCCGGGACTAGACGGGGGACACGATCAGGAATATTTCATTATCTCGGGAAGAGGTGGAGAGGGTGAAACAGTTATTTCCCTTTAAGTGGGCGAGAAGTAGCATCGGTATTTGGGGGTTCACCTCTCAGCCCAGTTGGGGCAGCTTTTCTCCGCTAACTACAGGACAGCCTGTGCTAATATGTTTAGGGAGTTGGAGAGGTGGGAAAGCTTTGAAGTGACTTGGTTGGGAAGGATTGAGCTGTTGAAGATGATAGCTCTACCTCGCTTCTTGTATCTGTTTATGAATCTGCTAGTGGATGTGCCGAGGCCTTTCTTACAGAAGATGCAAGATAGATTTCTGAAATTTGTTTGGAAAGGGAAGAGGCCGAGGGTTGCGTGGAGTGTCCTTTGTGTGAGCAAGCAGGTGGGGGTATGGGGCTGCCGCTATTATCCCAGTACTATGAAGCGGCGAGGGTGCGGGAGGTCTTTGAATGGGTGTTTAGGGAAGGAGCTGAGTAGGTGGAATTGGAGGGAACTGAACTTGGACAGCAGGTAAACCTTGCGGCTTTGTTATGGAGCAAGGGTGTAGATGGTGGGGAGAAGTGGGAGAACCTCTTTCTACGCTACATATACACTGCGGCACTGGTGGAGATGGCAACCGAGATGGTATGGGGGGCAGGGGTTCTCTAAATTTATGCCGTTGGTGGGTAATCCTGAGTTTTTACCAGGGATCCAGGACTCCACCTTTGCCCGGTGGGCAGAGCAGGGGTTGCGGTATGTTGGCCAATTCCAGGAGGGGGGAGAGTGGGTGGATTTTGAGGACTTAAGGAGGGAATTTCAGTTGCGCCCGGAGGATAGATACCGCTACCTGCAGGTGATCCACTTCTGTCAATCGCTGGAAAAGAGAGGGAGGGGAGCGAGTGGGGAGGCTGTGGATGAGATATTCGCTAGGGGGAATGTTAAGGGGTTGATCTCTAAATTGTACAAGTTGATGGAGACAGCTAGGTGTGGGGAGTGGACCCATAGGCGGGCCTGGGGAAGAGATTTGAATCGGTGTTGGGATGAGAACCAATGGCAGAGTGTTTGTAAAGGGTTGTTCAAGGGAGTGGTGGCCAGCAACATTCTGGAATATAATTATAAGATGCTGTATAGATGGTATCTGACCCCGCAGCGCTTGCAAAAGTGGTTGGGAGGATCAGCACTTTGTTGGAGGGAGTGCGGGGAAGTGGGCTCTTTCCTTCATATTTGGTGGGGGTGCCCCGTTATCAGGGTACTTTGGATTGCAGTGGAAGAGTGGATGCGTGTGATAGTGGGGCAGGAGGTTCCTTTGGGTCCCTGTATAGCACTTCTAAATGTGGGGAATGTATCGTTTACAGGTGAAGTAGCGGGGTGGTGTGGAATAGTATGTGTGGCGACGCGACAGAGTATTGCTAAGCAATGGAGGAAAGTGGAACCGCCATCCTTGAAGAGTGTGCAAAAGCAAATAGAACATTTGCACTTGTTGTATCGCCTTACGGCACTAAGATTAAAGAGACCACTGAGATTTCAAAAAATATGGGAACAATATCATGAGTGGTGGAAAGGGAAATAGTAATTACACTTACCTGGTAATTGTAGTTCCTTGAGTGACGACAGCTTAGTCCTCCACCACTGGGTAGTGCACCTCCTCCTGCAGCTTGGAGACTGGACCAATCAAAGCTTGGCATCACTGGAAGTAGCTTGCTGGTATTCCCTTACAGCTCCAGTGAACTATTGACAAAGCAGACTCAAAAGAGCAACAAACAAGTAGCTAAACACTGAAAACTATTACAAAAGATTAACAAATTTGAAATCTCCCCAAAACGTCCACGAAATTAGCCATAGGGGAAATCCGCCCACCCGCCTGCCGAGCCACAGCAAGCCAGCGAAAGAAAGGACCAGACAAGCTAGCCCAACTGAACTTAAGAGTTGAATACCAACCGGAAATACTCACCTGTATAGGTCCCTACGAGGATGGACCGCGTGCCGTGAGAACTTATAATCCTGAGGGCGGGCATGAGGACTAAGTTGTCGTCACTCAAGGAGCTACAATTACCAGGTAAGTGTAATTACTATTTCCTTATCATTCCTCCAACTTAGTCCTCCACCACTGGGATGTAACAGAGCAGTACTAACGGGAGGGACCCTGCCATCCGGCACGCAAGACTGCCGAACCAAAACAGGCATCCCTAGCCGCTAGAACGTCCAGCAGATAGTGCTTACTGAACGTATGCAATGACGACCATGTTGCCGCCTTACAAATTTCCACCGGCGGAACTAGACTGTGCTCCGCCCAGGACGCCGCCTGCGCTCTCGTCGAATGAGCCCTTAAACCCATCGGAGCAGAGCGCCCCTGCAGCAAATACGCTGAAACAATGGACTCCTTGATCCACCTGGAAATAGAAGCTTTCAACGCAGCCTCGCCTTTTCTGGGGCCCCCAAACAGGACAAATAACCAATCCAATTTGCGGAAGGACTTGGTGACTGACAAATAACGGCGCAACACTCTCTTGATGTCCAGGCGACTAAGGCCCCGATCCGAAGCCTGCTCCCCTGCTGATCGCAGGACGGGAAGCGAAACCACCTGATTGACATGAAAGGAAGACGATACCTTAGGAAGAAAGGAAGGCACCGGTCTGAGAACCACCTTCTGCGAAGAAAAGGACAGAAAAGGTTCCTGGCACGAAAGTGCCTGAAGCTCTGAAATACGCCTAGCTGAACAAATAGCCACCAAAAACACCACTTTCAGAGTGAAATCTTTCACCGAGGCTTTTGATAAAGGCTCAAACGGCGCTCCACTCAGCGCCCGCAACACAAAGTTGAGATCCCACGGAGGGACAGCAACCCGACGAGCCGGCCGCAACCTGGAAACGGCTTTAAGAAAACGGCCAACATCGACGTGAGCCCCAAGAGCAACACCTTGCACCTTACCTCTGTAACAGGCTAGGGCCGCCAGTTGCACTCTTAAGGAACTGGCAGCCAAGCCCTTATCAAAGCCATCCTGTAAAAAATCCAATACCACCAGGAACGAAGCCGTGGCAGCGTGGACATGACGCCTCGAACACCAATCCTCGAAGATACGCCAGACGCACACATACGTGAGTGAAGTTGAACGTTTACGCGCCTGAAGCAAAGTCAACACCACGGACTTGGAATAACCTTTCTTCTTTAACCGCGCCCTTTCAATGGCCAAGCCGTAAGCGAGAATCTCTCCACCCGCGGCATCAGGAGCGGACCCTGAATCAACAGCTCCGGGGACAACGGGAGGCGCCATGGAGTTTCGTCCAGCAATCTCACCAGGTCGGCATACCACGGACGCCTGGGCCAATCCGGAGCGACTAACAGCACCCTTCCGTGATGCACCTCGATGCGCTGAATCACCCGACCGAGAAGCGCCCATGGAGGAAATACGTAGAGAAGACCTATCGCGGGCCACGGTTGCATGAGGGCGTCGATTCCTTCCAACATGGGCTCCCATCTTCTGCTGAAGAACCGACCCACTTTTGCTGAATGGAACGTGGCCATGAGGTCCATGACGGGCATTTCCCAGCGACGCACCAACTGCGCAAAGACCGTGGGATGCAGCTCCCACTCCCCTGCATCCACTTGCACCCTGCTGAGAAAATCCGCCGTCACATTGTCTTTTCCGGCTATGTGCGCCGCCGATATCGCCTGTAAGCGCGGTTCTATCCATGCAAACAGTCGCTGGGATTCGTCCTCCAGGGCTAAGCTTCCGGTGCCGCCTTGACGATTTATGTAAGCTACTGTCGCCGCATTGTCGGAAAGAACCCGTACCGCTTTGTGTGTCACTTGGGCTTCGAAACTCTGCAGGGCGCGAAACACCACCCTGAGCTCCAACCGGTTGATCGACCAGCCGCTCTCCTCCGGAGACCAGAGACCCTGAGCAAACTCCACTCCACAATGCGCTCCCCAGCCCGCCAAACTTGCATCCGTTAACAGTGGAATCCATTCCGGCGATTCTAAAGGCATTCCTGCTCGTAAACACGCCTGCCGCAGCCACCACTGCAGATCTTGGCAGACTATAAATGGGCAGGGAAGCCATTTGCTCAACGAGTCGGACTGATTGGACCAGCGTCGAAGAAGGGCCCGCTGTAATGACCGCATGTGAAACCTGGCCCAAGGAACGACTTCCAAAGTCGCCGCCATTGTGCCCAGCACCTGCAGGTATTTCCAGGCCGATGGCGCTGGAAGCTTGCGGAAGTCCCGTACCAGGCGCCTTAGAGCCAGAGCTCTGCGCTCTGTCAGGAACACCGAGCCCCTTTGAGTATCGAACTGCACTCCCAAGTACTCGAGAACCTGGGTCGGAACTAGATGGCTCTTGGCTACATTGATCACCCAGCCGAGAGACTGTAGGAGAGCTATCACTTTTTTCTGTGGCAGCCAGGCTCTCGGCTCGGGACTTTGCTCGAATCAACCAATCGTCCAGGTAGGGATGTACCAATATTCCTTCTTTCCGTAATGCTGCCGCAACGACCACCATAATCTTGGTGAACACGCGCGGCGCCGGCGCCAACCCGAAGGGCAGAGCCTAAAACTGGAAATGCCCCCAAGGAAGTGCGAAGCGCAGAAATTTCTGATGGGACGCTCTGATGGGAACATGGAGATAAGCCTCGGTGAGGTCGAGGGACGTCAAAAACTCCCCGCGCTGGACCGCGACAATAACCGACCACAGCGTTTCCATGTGAAAATGCGGCACCCGAAGGAAGCGATTTATGCCCTTGAGGTCTAGGATGGGGCGAAGAGAGCCATCCTTCTTTGGCACCATGAAATAGATAGAACAGCGACCCATGCTGTATTCTGCTGGCGGGACAGGAACGACTGCGCCCAGTTGAAGATGATTGTCCAAGGTTTGACGCACCTGTAACGCCTTTTAGGGACTCCTGCAGGGAGAGAGCACAAACGAGTCCAACACCAGCCTCGTGAGGTCTAAGGCATAACCGTCGCGGATGATCTCGAGGACCCATTGGTCGGACGTAATGTGGGTCCAGGCAGAGAAACCTCCGAAGACGACCACCGATCGGCTGAATCCCTGCCTGGACCCGCCGCCCTTCATTGCGGCTTACGGGAGACTGCAGAGGCCGTCGCAGCGTATCCCCTACTTGCCCCTCGAAATCCCCGAAATCCCTGGGCTCGAGATGCGAATCTACCTCTTTGAAACCCTGCAAAGCGGGACGACTGAAACCTCTGAAAATCTCAAAACTGCCCCCGAAAAGCCACAGCCGATTTTCCCCACCTGGGCTTATCTTCCGGAAGTCGGCCTCCCTTGGACTCGCCCAACTCCTTAACTAACTTTTCCAGATCTTCCCCAAACAAGAGCTGTCCCTTAAAGGGAAGCTTGCCAAGACGCGCCTTGGAAGAGCCATCAGCCGCCCAATTCTTTAGCCAGAGTGCTCTGCGCGCCGCCACTAACGAGGCCATACTATTCGACAAAGCTCGTATGAGGTCATAGTGGACATCCGCCAAATACGCCGAGCCAGATTCCAAGCGCTGCATCTCCTGTACTTCCTCTGGCTCCAAGGATGCGGACTGCCTCAGTCGCTAAAACCAGCGAAGGCAGGCCCGTGCGATCCAAGCTCCGCATATGGAAGCCTGTAACGCCACTGCATCCGCCTCAAAAGACTGCTTCAGCAACCCGTCCATTTTCCGATCTTGGGCCTCCTTCAAGGCCGCACTGCCTTCTACTGGGATGGTGGTTGTTAGGGAAATCAGAATCCTATATATGTGCCCTTTGTAATAATAATGCTTAGTTTAAGTGCATATACAAGAGGCCTGCACAAGTGAAATTAGAATCCTATAGAAATCAGAATCCTATGTGTGTGCCCTTTGTACATTCTGGTGGGTATGGAAAAAGGAATGTGCTGTGTAAGCTAAACTGATTGTTCTACTCAAGGATGACTTGTATTTGCACAGTTACTGATAAGCTATAGTGGGCCCCTAGAAGATGGGTGAATGACGTATGACTATGTCTCTGATAATGTATAAAATACAGACAATCCCTCCACCCTTTGGAATAAACTTGCATACTGTCCTTCTGTGTGGTCTGTGAGTTTTATTACCCTGGATTCCAGCCAGCCGGAGCAGCACACCGCAGATGAGGGTTCGGGATTTCCTGGCCTGGAGTGACCAACAAGGAGCAGACCCATTACATTTGGTGTCAGAAGTGCGATACTCCCGTGGCCCAGGGATCCCTGTGCTTTGGTAGCACGGTCTAAATTAGAAATGGTATTCTCCCTTTGGTTGGGAGTGTCCCTATTGCTTTGGTAGCATGGTTAAATGGTAATTAAATGGTAATTAAGACTTTCCTGTTCCCTGGGTGGGAATCGGTGGGAAAGCTAGCTGCTGTGAAGGCTGTGTGCTTGTGTGTCTGGCCAGCCGTGCGTTTGTTGTGAATTAATTAGAGGATGGGGGGTCCCAAGGTGAGGGGACCACTCCAGAATCCGCGTGAATGTATGTTCTGCTATATGTTGTGATAAGTTTGATAAGTTTTAAAACTGCAGCTAAAAAACAGCCATTCTATATAAATTGTCAGTGTAAGCTACAGGATTCTGCTGAATAAGCCTGTTAGCATGTTTACTGTGCTTAGTTTATCTTTGTGCCTATACGACACCCCCCCCCCCCCCCTCTCTAGAACTGATGACTCCGTGTCCCTGGAATGTAAGTGACAAGTGCTGTTTGTTTATTCTTCCACTGTTTTGCTTTTCCCTCCCCCTCCCTTTCTGTTCTTTGTGTTCAAAGGTTACGGACAGGCAGACAGAACAGAAACTTAAAGTTAAACAGCATACTAAAACATAAATTATTATTTGTTTGCAGAGTGTCTATTTATTTCCAAGACACGCTAAATAGAAAGAAAATTACTTTTGTACTCAACAACGGTATAACTGTCACTGAGATATGTAAAAGGGTGTGTCTGTATTTAGACACCCATTGCTATAGCAATGTACTGAATAATGAAATACTAAAAGAGCTCTTAATCTGCTTCACAATATCCCTCTCAGAGTCTCATTGGCCAGCTTGGCTAAAGGTGAATTGGCCACAGGTAAAGGTGTAAATAACAGCTGGGGCTCGCTGGGATTTTCCCACGGTGGAGTGACTCCTGCTGAGTGGAGGTGCGAAGATGCGTCCTGTTGATTTCAACAGTCTCACCTCCTTCTCTGCGGAGAGGTCTCTTACTAGCTGGTACTGGTCCTGGGTGACTAGAGATATTGTGAATCGGAATATGACAGACAGTGAATTAAAAAAGTAGGCACTGCAGCAACCAAGTGAATTTTGTGCACAGACCGAGGTAAGGAAAAGTGGGACTTTGGTATCTACCTTGGTGGTTTGTACATTCTATTGGGAACTGAGACTGATTGTGTGTGAGTGAGATGTATAATGTAAATAGTGGAGGAATTTGGGGAGTGCGGTGCGCTCCAAATACCACGAGGGTCTAGTTCATTATGCAGGGCGAACTTTCTTAAGAAAGCACTTGTAAGCTTTGATTTATCTCTTGTTTAAATAAGAACTGAAACAGAAGTTTCCCAAATAAGTAACTCCTTAGTGTCCTTCCCAACAAGCTGAAAAAAAAAATATGTTTTGTTTACAGTTAATATTGTTTTTCTTTTATTTGCTGGTTGGTGCAGGATTTAAGGAATTTGAATAAGATTGTCCAGACCTAGCAACGGATACTTTCCTTTGAAAACCTTATTTCAAAAGAAACCCCTTGATTTGTATATTTATACTTTTGGTTAAAAATATTGAGCTAAATTTTGCATGAGCACAAATGATTTAGTATTGTAGATTTGAGGTATATGTTTGAGCCTGCTCCCTAGGCACTATGTAGATGATCTTCTATGTTCAGAGCAGGAGAAACCAGTTGTGATAGAAGTCATTCACAATCTGCTGCATTTCTTGGGTAAGAAAGGTTTCAGGGTGTCCTGAAGAGAAAAAATTTAGGTTGGGGCTATCCCTTCCCCCTACAACATCAGAAACGAAACCAGAAACTTAACAAAGAGAACAAAGAAGAGAGAGAGGGAAAGGGGGCAGCCCCTCCCGTGGGCTACAGAAGGCACAAATGGTTAAAGAGTTAAAAAAAAACAATGATTTTTATATTTTGTGGCAAGCACCTCAGAGGTCATAATTATTGTTCATATATTACAAAACACATAGAGTTGTAACTATAGGAATTTAATAGCAATCACAATTAGTGACAATTCTCAAGCAACTTTTTCTTTTTAAACTTTTAGTACATGTATTTAGGACTCTTGTTCAGCTATCTGCATTTGCCTGAAGGAATTTGGACTTAAGACAGACTTGCTGTTTACTTTGCTGTGTTTGAGATAACATCAAGGTTGAACTGTTACTCTAAGTAGATTGCTTTAACATAATTTCATTGTTTCAGATCAGTTTGATACCAGTCTCAAGTATTATGTATAATGATGACTGACGAACAGGACAGTAGCACCATGGGTGCTGGCTATCTTTCTGATTTGATGTGTTGGGGTCCAGAGAGAAAAGGTTTTTAACATTTCAGTTTTAGTAATACAGTATATTGTAGCACTATGACATACAAGTTTTCTTTAGTTTACACACTTGCACTTTATGTTACCAACTACTTGTTCTAGCAGTACATTATGTAGAGGTTCAGTACACATAGAAATTATAGAATTTTGGAAAGAGGCTGATCTGAAATTGCTCTGTTCCCAAGCATATAGATCTTATTTAGTGGAAAGATGAAACTTAGTTCCCAGAAAACATGAGAATATTTGTAAAGTTAGTAGACAAATAAAACAATAACATTAACTTGAGTTGATTGGATAAACAAAATTTTAATTGTTAGCAACGATCTAGGAGAGGTTTGGAAAAAAAACAAAAAAACAAAAAAAAACAAATAAAAAAGATAACCGAGAGAGAGAGAGACAGAAGGTGAGGCTACAGCCTTGGAAAAGGCAATAAACGTGCTGCTCTGAGCGTGATGATCTGGGCCACCGGAATTCTGACTGCTTTAAGACTTCTCGAGGACCCACAAGGCCTGAAGAACATGAACCTTGCATATTTATGCCTCTGAAGAGACATGACTAGGCAGGGGGGAATAGGCCGAGAAGAACCCGAGGAAACATCGCCATGAGGCCCAACAACATATGCCTTGTATCCTCTTAGATCTCTCACCTTAAAAGGATCTCTTTTTGACACCATAATTAATGAGTAGCTTACTCAAATCCTTGTGAACACTGCAATTTTAAAATCAGTCCAACAGCACTCTCACTGAGAACAGTGTATACGATAGATTCTAGTTATACGAGAGATATGAGCCATACTCCTTCCTATTGGGATGTTATAAAATGCCGTGAAGCACTAGTCTATATTGTAAGGACTTTACCTATATTTTGTTTAGGCAGTTGCTAATTAGAGTGAGCACTGTTTACTCATATTGTTAAAAGGATCTACATTTATATTTTACATATACCTTTTGTTTACAAAAATACTAAGTTTCTAACAATTGTTTGATGTTCTTAGCAGCCTTGCCAAATAAGGATACACTAGTATGATATAAAAAAGACAGAAGGACCTATGCATGTAGTTTGATGGAATGATGTAAGTGGAAAAAAAGTGGTGTTGAGAGGAGTGTGATGGAATATTCATGTTGGAAAAGAGAACTCAGATTAACATTATAAAATGGTGAGGGTAAATTGAAGTGTGAAATGATGTATCCGATGTATCCAACTAGAAAGAAAATTGACAATGAATACTTTACAATATTTGATTATGCCATCCCCATTAACTCCAATTTTGAAAGTTATCTAGCCCAGAGATATACCCAATAATTGGAAATAGATACTTGGAGATAGGCTGAGTGCACTTTTCATCCTAATGAGCTTTGGGGAGACCCACACTGGCCACGTGGTGCTTTTCAGATGTTTTTATCCCTTTTTGCCTCTATGTGTCCTGGCCCGACACATGAAGCTAAAGGAGGAAAGTTACTTACACAAATTTTTACAAATTGGTATAATTCTAAAATTGTGAAAAAATTTGAGGAAGTGTGGGCATCTTGTCAAAATGTATTAGCTAAATTGAGTTGCTTAGGATTGGCTGTTGTGTGCAAACAGCAACCCACGAAGGGGGGAACCTCCGAAATCTTTAAAAAAAACTTTGTAAAGACACTAAACTGTCTTGCCTTTGACTCTGTTCAATAAACAAACAACCAAACAAATTGCCCCAAGGGAGTAGACTGAACTTTTTCTCCCTCTGAACTGTTATATGGAAGACTGCTTACCTTTTATACTCCTGAGCCTCACATTTGATCTCTTGTATTTCCTAGCAGCAGAGGCAACTCTCTTCCCTCCACAGGTATGCTCAGCAGGTCCAGTCCTTTCTACTGGATGACTCAGCTCTTTTCTTTCAATCCGGAGACTGGATTTTGGTAAAGACATATCACCAGCACATGGTACAAGCCCCTTTTCCAGTATGGGACCGTTCCAAGTTCTTCTGATAACATCGATTACAGTGAAGGTGGCGGCTAAAAGATCCTGAAGCCATTGCCCTCGCTGGAAACATTCTCCATATACAGATCAGGCTTCAGGACCAGGATGAGAAGTAGCTGACGCCGGGGCAGCCAAGGCCCTAGCAACTGGAGAGGAGAGGAGAAGACTCCTGAAGAAAGGCAGCTTTCGGCCTAGAGGTACCGAATCAATATATCCCTTCAAGGTTGGTGACAGGTCAGAGCACCTCACAAGCACGGTACCTTAGACCCGCTCTACGGACCTCCAAACTACAGTGATCGCTATTACATGGTCAGCCATCCTGTGTGACTCCTCCCCTTCGTGGATCCATGTGTCAAGAATCAAGCGTGTATCGTCTCCACTGACATCTTCGGTTCCAGCCTCCTGACCATCACGCACAAGACTGTGTTGACTCCTCCTACCACTCATGTGGTGCCTCCTTCAGCCCGTTTCGGGAACTGTTAATACGGCAATACTACTTGCCCAGACTGCCTTACTTTTTGTGTGCGCAGCTCGCTACAAATTGAAGCTTTTCTCTCAACATGTCTCATTACTGTACCTTCTAATCTGTGTGAAATGTAGAAGTTTACTGTACTTGACAATTTAAACTGCACCCAGCCCCATGTTTCTTTTTCTACTTT
Source organism: Ichthyophis bannanicus (assembly GCA_033557465.1). Classification (NCBI taxonomy): domain Eukaryota; kingdom Metazoa; phylum Chordata; class Amphibia; order Gymnophiona; family Ichthyophiidae; genus Ichthyophis; species Ichthyophis bannanicus. The sequence continues at coordinate 1,827,810,426 of CM066031.1, forward strand.
CTTGTATAACATTGGTGTTACTCGCCCCTCTTTGGGATATGACTAGGTCCCTTGGTCATTGTAAACTGTCTCTAGTTTTAATGCTACAGATTGTTTTATTGTTTCTGCTTTTAGCCTGTCTAATACTGCTCTATACTGTTCTTCAACTACAGGGAAGTTTCTCATGATTACTCTCTGATGTATTTTTCTTTGGGGTGGTCTCAAAGGGCTGCTTATTGCCCTATTGAGCGGTTTTATAATTCTTGTTCTTTTTTGTTGTATATTCATTTGTTCTTGGCTGTTGTTGAAAGGCCCTACAAAGCTCTACCACTTTTTTGTATTTCTATACTCCTGCTTTTACGGTGGCTGATGTACTTGAGCTGCCACATACAGATGTTCCATTAATAATGTCTGTTTAGTTATTTTGTAATAGATTGTTAGGCTGTTCTTATAGTGGGCCTATGCAGGCCCAAAGGGGGGATTGTTAGGGAAATCAGAATCCTATATATGTGCCCTTTGTAATAATAATGCTTAGTTTAAGTGCATATACAAGAGGCCTGCACAAGAGAAATTAGAATCCTATAGAAATCAGAATCCTATGTGTGTGCCCTTTGTACATTCTGGTGAGTATGGAAAAAGGAATGTGCTGTGTAAGCTAAACTGATTGTTCTACTCAAGGATGACTTGTATTTGCACAGTTACTGATAAGCTATAGTGGGCCCCTAGAAGATGGGTGAATGACGTATGACTATGTCTCTGATAATGTATAAAATACAGACAATCCCTCCACCCTTTGGAATAAACATGCATACTGTCCTTCTGTGTGGTCTGTGAGTTTTATTCCCCTGGATTCCAGCCAGCCGGAGCAGCACACCGCAGATGAGGGTTTGGGATTTCCTGGCCTGGTGTGACCAACAAGGAGCAGACCCATTACAGTGGTCTTTTTATTTATTTATTTATGCTTTTCTTCTATACCGCTTTTTCCCAAGATCAAAGGCGGTTTACAAGTAACACAATGAACAGTTTACAATTAACATAATGAACATGGTTTTACATGGAACATCTTGTTTTTTTTTTTCAAACTACGTACAATTAACTTTTCGTAAACAACAACAAGTAACATGGAATATATAATTATGCAAATGTTGTAACTATTTACATTAGTTAAATATTTACATTATTCAATTGTTAATCGTGGTTTTTAATACACTAGGGATTTCTAGGGATTTTAATACACTGAGGATTCTAGTTTGATTTTTCTAAATGCGATGTGGTTTGTGGCTTTTTGATCTGAGGTTATGGAGGATTTTTTTGGAGGTGTGGTGAGGGTGCTGGAGGGGGTTCATTAAGATTTATAAAGTATTCTTTTTAGTCACTGCTGAGACCGCAGCATCAACCTTCGGGGAGCGGAACTTCTCCTTGTCTTTGTCCGCGAGAGTATACAACCGATTCATGATCCGAATCCCTTTAAGGCCAGATTCGGGAGTATCCCACTCTGTTTGGATCATCTGAGCGATCACCTTGTGGATAGGGAAGACCACCTGGGTCTGACGTACTGCTTGAATAATGGGATCCGTGCCATCCTCCTCTTCAACCGGTGGCTCAGCCGCCAGCCTGAGCGTCTGAAGAGCTTCCGTAATAAGAGCCGGCAACTCCTCCTTCCGAAACACTCAGATGATTCTGGCCTGGTCCTCCGGCTCAGCAATCTCTCCTTCCTCTAAGTCATCTGTGACCGCATCCACATCAAACTCAGCCTCTTCTCCCTCCTGCCAGTCCACTTCGGCCAGGAGAGACTCAGCCAGCCGCGGTCTTTTGGAGGGCTTTAAACCCGAGGAGTCATGCTCTGCCATACCAGACCGCCCACTAGAAGAAGAAATAGGCAGGGGGGAACCCCCAAGACCCTGCCGCCTGCGACAAAAGGCCTCATGCATTAGCAGAACAAAGTCTGGAGAAAAACTGTCCATCTGGGACGCGCCTGCAAGCTCCAACTGTGGACCAGGAGCCGCAGGCGTTAGTGCTGGCGGAGATGATGAGGGGCCTGCTATCACCCCCTCCCCCTCTGCTACCCTGAGCGCTGTGGGAGCAGAAGTGGCCATGGAACTCTCCAACTGTTGCTCCATACTGCGGGAGGCAGAGGCGCAGCGAAGACAAACCCCTGTCTCTGCGCTGGTGCCCCTACGAGCGCCACAAATGACACACTGGGAACTACCTGACATGGACTGCCGCTGTGGGGAAGGTAAGTACGCTCAGAGTCCAGAAACACTAGCCCCAAGGGAAAGTGCTGCCCCTCCTGGCCGGCCACGTAGACCCAGGCTACTGAAGGAAATTATGTAAAGTATTTACCTTAGAGTTCCCTTCAATTTCAATGCCCCTTTGTTTTTTTGGGGTTTTTTGTTTTTAAACGAACTGAGAAGGCTGCCTAGATAGAAGAAAAAGCGGGAACCCCTGACACCTCACTGGCGCGCCTGAAACCGGGGATCAAAAGAAAGGCGCCGAAATAAAGGGAAAAAATAAAAGGAAAAATAAACCCCAGCAAATACAGTAAATACCTGTGCTCAGACTGCCGCCCGGATGAGAAGGGCGCCCTAGAGCCCGTGGCTAACGTACCGCCCGACTCCTGAAGGCCGCAGGAGACGCGAACCCAAAATGGCCATGTCTCCACATGGGGTTTTGGCGCGCTGCACAGACGGCCCTCTGGGCACTGAAAAACAGCCTCCGATCACTCCCGGACAGCCAGCACTCCAAAGGCACTCTCTGGCCCCCGAAGAGGAAGAGAGAGAGAGAGGGAGACGCACCCCTGCTAGCACAGAAGCTAGCTAGATTGTGAGGCGTCCCCGACAGGAAAGGGACACTGTCTACAACGCCGCGGGCTGCCGCCTGACAGATGCGGGCCGGCGGTGCACTCTCTCAGGAGCTCTGCCCCGACCAGTCCTGGGGTCAGAGATCCTAAGGCAATCAGCCTTTCTGAAACTGGGCTGCGGCTTGGCAGGGAGGGAGGAGAGCCCGAGAGGGACCCCGAGCCCCAGAAAACGTTAGTCCTCTTTTATGTTATTTAACTACTAATTTCTTCTTTTTTTTTTTTTTTTAAGAAACAGTCCCCTGAACAGGACCCACTCACTCATAGAGACAGAGTGATACCAAGCCAAATTCAAAGCCTATTAGAAATTTTAGAAAGTTTTTAAGAAATCTATCTAGCTCCTTATCTGTTTCTCTAGTGAGCCCAGCACCTAGGCTCACTATGTCCTCCTGCTGCTTGGAGACTGGACACACTGGAGCTGTAAGGGAATACCAGCAAGCCACTTCCAGTGATGCCAAGTTTTGATTGGTCCAGTCTCCAAGCTGCAGGAGGAGGTGCACTACCCAGTGGTGGAGGACTAAGCTGGAGGAACGATAAGGAATAATGGTTATGGGAGGGGTGGAAGGAGGTGGAGGAGGTTGCGGGGAGCTGTGGTGTTTGACACAGGTTTCTTGCATATTATAAAGTGAATGTTCTTTTTGGATCACGGTCCATTTCTTTTTGGCTGATTGTTGTACAGTGTATGTAAAGTATGGGTGTGACAGTTATTATCCGGCTATACTGAGACATTAAGGGAATTAGGGAGGGGGGGTGGGAGGGTGGGGGGTGAGGTATTGAGTTGTTGTTGATGTATTGTTATCACTGTGTTATTTACTATTTTTTTGATAAACAATAAAGGGGGAAAAAAAGGAGCTCAGACTGAAGTGAATAGCAAACTCCCTGTAGAGGCATAATGAAAAATGCTTCAGTATCCCCAGGAGCCCTCACAGTATATCTGTAGCCATGCACTTCTATTTCCAAGTGCAAGAAGAATTTAAATGTGTTAAACAGTTGGTTGAAGTCATGGGAATTAATGCAGTTACTAATATACTAAATAAATGGAATTTGCTGCTTTGCTGCTACATGTCATACACATTTACATATATATGCCATTTTCCCAAATAATTTATAAACACTGACACAAAGTGTAACCAGCCTCTTCTTTGACAATCACAAGATCAAGATCATGAATGCAACATCAGTATACTACAGGCCAGTTCACTATGGAGGTAATTTTCAGTGACAGTAATCACCATTTTAATTTAAACACTGGCAACAGAGTACATGTATATTGAGCACTATTATACACATAGTCAGTGGCACTGAGTGTATTTGGATGCCTCTGCTGCCGCTGCTATTTCACAGGCCTAAACTAAATATATAGGGAAGCATATTCAAAGCGGTTTAACCATTTAGCAGACGTGCTAACTAGTTAAACCACGGTCAGCAGAATATTCAATGGCACTAAAACATTTAGTGCTGCTAAATATCCTCGGTTTATTTTATTTATTTATTTATTATTTATTATTATTTATTATTTATTATTTGTGCCACTGAATGCCCCAACACCAACCACTTAGCATCAGGGCATTCTGGAGGCGAAGCAGTAGCAGCACCCAGAGCTAACAGGGCAGTGGCGATGTTCAGCCGCTGGCCAGTTAACTTAAACTGGCTAAAATTAAGCCACAAAAAAACTGCTAACCAGATAGCTAAAATGCTATCCGGGCATTTCAATGCCAGTGGCCAGATATGGCCCCGGCAGTGAGTATCTGGGTAAAAATTAAAACGGCAACAGCCAGTCACTTTAAGTGTGCTGGCCATTGACACTGAAAATGCCCCCCATAGCTTATTCATAAAGCAACTGAATATCACCACTAGTATATGGATCATCTTTAGTTGTTGCCCTTGCTCTATCCCTCCTCTATATGGATAGTACTGGAGCAGTCAGATGTTTTTTCCACTTGAAACTATCCAAATAGTGGCTGAAAATACATGGAAAAGGAAATTATGTGTTTAACAGCTTCCAATAAACATATAACTTTCTTTGAAACTGATGTCTCTATTAAGAAATAAGATAGATAATAGTGACTTCACAGAGATACCACAGAAGTGCCACAAGTGATAGCCCGTGAATTCAAAATTTAGAGTTCACAGGTCTGATTTTCAGCCAGGATGGCCACTGTTTAAATTTTGCTTAACTTTATGTGTATACTCAGCAGCACTATCTATTTAAGGGGCACTACTGAACATACTCTTGCTCTGGTTCCTGCAGCTATCCATTTAATTTAGGCCTGTTCATCTCTGCCAGCTGGTATTCCTAAATTACAAGGATAACTTAGCCATTTTCAGCTGAAAATCTCTGCTAAAGATGGATAGCTGCCAACTCCACAACTGCCCCTCCCCAAACCCAGCCCCTTATAATCCAGATAAAATAAGGCCATTTAGCAAATTAAATTACCTGATTTTATTTGGAAAAGCGCTGAACATATTTGGATAAGCAAGTTATGTGTTTGCCATCTGCTGGCAAATGCACAACTTGCTTTGAAAATGGGCCCTATATTTTTAGTTCCAAAACTTCTTGTGGCCTTGGGAAGTCACTTAACCTTCCATTGCCTGAGAAAAATCCAAGTTATCAATTTCCCTTTTTAATGTATATTACCAAGTTTAAGTTTCAATGTAAACCGCTTTGATTGAAATGATAAAGCGGTATATAAAACCTGTTAAATAAATAAATGTAAAATAAATCTGCTGTATTTGAGTATGTTTTAATAACTAAAAAGTAAAAGAGCCATTATATCTAGATGAAAACTGGTGTACTCAGAAGAGCTCTACTGATTCTTCTTTCCAGCAAAATAACTGGAAAACTTACAATTTCTTTAATGTAAACAAATGTTTACTTTATGAAAATGGATTTTCTGTAACACTTTATAAACAAGCCTTATGGCAGTAAACACATCTGTTATAACTAATTCTTGCTATAAATTATTTATTAGAAAGCAGAACACTTGTGATATGCTAATAGAAAGCATTTAAGGGTAATGCCATTAAATAATGCAGACTGCAACACCAACAATATCGATGCATAAACATGTACCCCTGAGAATACTGACCTGAAATTAATCATCACTTATTATGTAATATTTGTCCATCTACAATTGACCCCATCATTCCATCCAAATATCCAGTAAGAAGAAATTAGACCTTACCTGCTAATTGTCTTTCCTCGAGTTCTCTCCAGGCCAGTCCAGGAAGGTAGGGTTGTCAGCCTCCTCCAGCAGCTGAGGACTGAAAACAAACAGAGTCTTGCTGACACCCTATCCAGCTCCCTCTGGTGCCAGAGACTCAGTCTTCTATTGACAAAGCAGCTCCACATCTCTTGAAGCACATGGCAACCAACGCCAATAACTAACCAAACAAACAATAAAACTTTCACACTAGTAACTAGCTAACCTGTAAACCAGGGGTCCTCAAACTACGGCCCGCGGGCCACATGCGGCCCGCCGAGGACATTTATCCAGCCCGCCGTTGTTTTTGCCACCGCTGCCTGTCCTCAGGGGCGGCTCTACCATGAGGCGAAGTGAGGCGGCTGCCTCAGGCGGAGAAATGTCAAAGGCGGCATTTTTGCCCCCAAAGTAGCCACCTCACTTCAACTTCTAAAAAAATAATCCAACTTAAACACAAAGTAAAACCGGTGCAGACTGCAGAGCCTTCACGTGCAGCAGCGTCCCGCCCCCAAAGGAAGTTGTATGCAAAGGAAGTTACTTCCTTTGGGGGCAGGACGCCGCTGCACGTGAAGGCTCCACAGTCTGCACCGGTTTTACTTTGTGTTTAAGTTGATGTCGCTAGGTGTTTAGGACTGGTAATGGACTGATGGGGGGGTTAAGACTGGAAGTGGGCTGATGGGGGGGGTTAGAACTGGAAAAGAGCAGGCAGCGCTGGACGGAGGTATGGGGGGAGGGGGGTGTGCAGAGCCTGCTGCTGCCTGAGGACCGAGGTAAGAACAAGGCTGCATTGATGGACACTGATCAGACTGCATTGATGGGCAGTGCAGTCTGTATGTCTCTGTGTGGGCAAGGTTATTGCTGGTATATTGTTTTTGTAGCGCTGTATATATATATTGGTATTTTACTAATAGCAATTTGGAATCCCTAGGAAACAATGATATCAAGAAAGAGAAAAATTGACTCGGAGTGTAGGATATTCAAAGAACAGTGGACTTATGATTACTTTTTCATGCAGTACAAGGAAAGAGCTGTGTGTTTGATATGCCAGAATATAGTGTCTGTGTTCAAAGAATACAATTTGCGTTGACACTATGAAACTCAACATAAAGATAAATATGATTGTTTGGTCGGAGAGGTGAGAAAAGATAAAATATTAAAACTGAAAAATACATTGACAACTCAGCAAAATACTGTTGTGAAGCAGAAGCAGCTAAATATTTCATCACTGCGAGCAAGTTTTCAAGTTGCCAAGCTAATAGCGTGCACTGGCAGACCATTTGTGGAGGGAGAATTTGTTAAAGAATGCCTTCTTTCTGTTGCCAAAGAGATGTGTCCAGAAAAGGCCAATTTATTTAGTACAGTGAGTCTTTCAGGACCTACAATTACACAAAGGATTGAAGAAATGGGAGACAATTTGCATCAGCATTTGCAAAACTCCGCAAAAAAACTTTCCTATTTTTTCTTGGCACTCAACGAAAGCAATGATGTTCGTGATTCTGCACAAACTTCTAATTTTTATTCGTGGGACGAATGACTATTTCGAAGACACAGAAGAGCTTGCTGCACTGCAAAGCAAAGGAACAACTACAGGAGAGGATATCTATGAAAAGGTTTGCCAAACTGTGAATGGTTTGGAGCTGGACTGGGCTAAACTAGCCAGTGTGACAACTGATGGTGCTCCTAGCATGGTGGGGTCTAAGAAAGGAGTAATTGCTCGCATTAACCAAGAGATGGACAAACATAACCATTCTCATCCAATAGCCATACACTGCCTCATCCACCAACAAGCGCTGTGTAGTAAATCACTGAAGTGGGACTCTGTTATGAAAATTGTGGTATCTTGTGTTAACTTCATTAGAGCTAATGCACTAAACCACAGACAATTTCAGGAATTTCCGTCTGAGCTAAATGTTGCCTATGAAGATGTTCTGTACCACACAGAAGTCCGTTGGCTGAGTCGAGGGAGAGTTTTGAAAACATTTCTATGACTTACTTCCACAGATTACAGCTTTTCTGCTTTCAAAAAACAAAGAAGTACCAGAGCTCAATGATGCAGAATGGAAATGGCACCTTGCCTTTCTGACAGATGTAACAGAGCTACTCGACAGTTTCAATGTGCAACTTCAAGGAAAGGGGAAACTCATCTGTGATATGCAATCACATGTGAAAGCATTTGAAGTAAAATTAGGCCTCCTCATCAAACAAGTGAAGGAGGAACATTTCTGCCATCTCCCCACAACTCAAAATCTGTTAGCGGAAAAACCATTGGTTGCATTCCCAAACAAAACATGTGTGGATTCACTGGAAAAGTTGCAAAAGGAGTTCCAATTTAAATTTAAAGAGCTTCATCTCCATGAACAGGACATACAGCTTTTCCGTAACCCATTTTCTATTGACATTGAAAATGTGGATACAATTTACCAAATGGAACTGGCTGAACTGCAGAATTGTGACTCTCTGAAAGACGCATTCAAGTCAAGCAGCCTTCCTAATTTCTATGCATCTCTCCCCTCTGAGACATATCCTAATCTCAGGAACCATGCACTCAAAATGCCAACCATCTTTGGCAGCACTTAACGTCTGTGAACAGATTTTTTCCAGAATGAAACATCTGAAATCTCCAACCAGATCTAGACTAACTGATGCACACTTGCATTACTTGTTACGACTAGCAGTGACAAATATGGAACCGGACATTGACCATCTCATTAGCCAAAAAGCAGGCCCATAGTTCCCATTGAAATACTGGTAAGTTTGTTGATTTAACTTTACTTGTTCTTCATTTTAAATATTGTATTTGTTCCAGTTTTGTTTTTTTACTTCAAAATAAGATATGTGCAGTGTGCATAGGAATTTGTTCATAGTTTTTTTTTAAACTATAGTCCGGCCCTCCAACGGTCTGAGGGACAGTAAACTGGCCCCCTGTTTAAAAGGTTTGAGGACCCCTGCTGTAAACTATAGTTTCTTCTTCGCTCCTTCGATGGATTTTTTTTTTTTTCGTGTCCCCCCAGCTCCTCCCTCTGGACCGGAGAGAAAGGTCAGAAATCAGAGCCTTCCCCCTTAGAACTCTTTGGAAAAACCTCCGATTTTCTACGACGCTGTTCGAGAACAGAAACCACCTGTCCTATCCCCTAGCTGCGCAATAATGCCGCCACCGCTCTCCACAGCTCCCTTCACACCACTTCGCATGCAAAGGAACCGGGAGGGCCCTGGACTGGCCTGGAGAGAACTCAAGGAAAGACAATTAGCAGGTAAGGTCTAATTTCTTCTTCCTATTTGTCTCTCCAGGCCAGTCCAGGAAGGTAGGGTTGTACCAGAGCAGTACCTAAATACGGAAGGGACCCCCCAGCCCTGCTAGGATGGCTGAAGCCCCAACCTTTGCGTCCCCTCTAGCCTGGACATCCAATCTATAATGTCTCGCAAACGTGTGTAGGGACGATCAGGTCGCCGCTCTGCAAATCTCCACCAGAGGAACCAAAGCAAGCTCTGCCCAGGAAGTTGCTTGTCCCCGCGTAGAATGAGATCTGAGCCCCATTGGAGCCAGCTTTCCTTTCGCTTCATATGCTGCCCCAATAGCCTGTTTTACCCAACGGGCAATCGAGGCTTTGGAAGCCGCTTCTCCCTTGCGAGGCCCTGCAAACAGCACAAACAAACGGTCAGACTTACGGAAAGTATCCGTTCTTTTCAGGTAGCGACGGAGCACCTGTCCAAAATCCAGAGTATGCAGAGCTCGATCCTCCCCCTTCCTGCCCAAGTTTGGAAAGGTTGGGAGCGAAATTGCTTGATTCAAGTGGAAACCTGACACCACTTTAGGCAGGAAAGACGGCACCGGCCGCAACACCACCTTTTCTGCCGAAAACCGAAGGAAGGATTCTCTACAAGAAAGCGCCTGAAGATCCGAAATCCGCCTCGCGGAGCATAAAGCGACCAGAAACACAGTCTTCCAAGCCAAATGTTTTAACGATGCCGCTGCTAACGGCTCGAAAGGTGCTGCCGTCAGGGCTCCCAGCACCAAGTTCAAATTCCACGAGGGCACAACCTGACGACGCGGAGGTCTAAGATTCTTTACCGTCCTGAAGAACCTCGGGACGTTGGGATGTGAAGCCAACCCCTGCCCTAGCACCCTGCCCCTAAAAAAGGCCAGGGCCGCCAGTTGTACTCTAAGAGAGCTGAGCACCAGGGCCTTCTCTAACCCTCCTTGAAGAAACAGCAAAATATCTGGCAACCTCGAGGCAAACGGTCTAACGCCCCTTTCCGCGCACCAATTCTCAAAAATGCGCCAAATCCTAATGTAAGACAAGGACGTAGACCGCTTCTTGGATTTTAACATAGTGGAAATAACTGCCACCAAGTACCCCCAGCACAGCAAACGCTCCCTCTCAAGAGCCAAGTCGTAAACAAGAACCGATCCACTTGCGGCATCCACACCGGTCCCTGACTTAATACGTTGATCCAGTCAGGGAGCTTCCATGGCTGATCCACCAGACAACGCATCAGATCTGCATACCACGGCCTCCTGGGCCAATTGGGTACAATGAGAATCACCAGTCCCTTGTGAACCCCTATTCTCTGTATGACCCGACCTATAATCGTCCATGGTGGAAAGACATACAGCAGGCCTGACTCCGGCCATGATTGAGCTAGCGCATCGAGCCCTTCAGACATGTGAGTTCTGCGACGGCTGAAAAACCTTTGCGCCTTGGCATTGCTGAAAGTGGCCATAAGGTCCATGATCGGCTGTCCCCAACGCTCCATAATGTCATGAAAGACCGCCGCATTCAGTTCCCACTCTCCGGGATCCAGCACATTCTGACTGAGATAATCAGCCTGAACATTGTCCTTCCCTGCCACATGCGTCGCCGACAAAGCCACGAGATGGAGCTCCGCCCACCAAAACAGCAGAAGACTCTCGTCCAGCAGGAGAACGCTGCCCGTTCCTCCCCGTCGGTTGATATAGGACACTGTCACTGCATTGTCGGAAAAAACCTGCACAGCCTTGCCGACCACCAGGTTCCGGAACTCCAACAGCGCGAGCACACCGCCCACATTTCCAACCGATTTGACCACTTCGCCTCTTCCGTGGTCCAGCAGCCCTGCGTCACCTGTCCCAAACAATGCGCCCCCCAGCCTGAAAGACTGGCATCCATGGTGACCAACACCCACGCCGGCTGTTCTAAGGGCATCCCTGCCATTAGATGACTGGGCTCCAGCCACAAAAGCAGACTCGTCCGCACGTCCTCTGGACACTCTAACTTTTGAGACAAGGAGTGCTCTTGCGGAGACCAACGAGCCAGATGCGCTATCTGAAGCGGCCGCATATGAATCCTGGCCCATGGCACGAGCTCTAATGCGGCAGCCATAGAACCCAAGAGCTGCATGTACCTCCACGCCGATGGAGCTTTCATGCACAGGAAGCTTCGCACCTGCCCCAGGATCTTCTGCACCCTTTATTTATTTATTTTATTTTATTTTATTTAACAATCTTTTATATACCGCAAACTTCCAGTGATCAGGTGCGGTTTACATATAACAGTCAAGGAAACAGGTTAACATTTCTGTTTTTACATTAAACATTAAATGAATTATGTACATGTTAACTTTAACAATTAAACTTTGGAGAACTATGTACAATCAACTATGTACAATCAGCGAAAGTGAGTTCAACGAGGGAGGTAGCAATTTATAAACATCGTAGGCAGTGTTAAAGGACGAAGTGTCATGGGACAATGTGGTATTAGGCTCAATGTGTTATGTATTATCCCTTTTCGTTTTGGTGATGGGTATTCGCCAGTGGGCCGTAGTAGGAGGTAAAGAGGTGAGTTTTTAATGTTTTGCGTAGATCTTTAAGATCGGTTAAGGCTCTGATTTCATCAGGTAGTGAGTTCCAGAGTATAGGTGCTGCATGGGAAAACGCTTTTTTATTGGTTGTTTTTTTAGTCTTTGTCCAAAGGTAAGAACACCGATCTGATGACCATGTCGAACACCGCCCCTAAATACCGCAGACGCTGCCCTAGCTGAAGCTGACTCTTGGCCCAGTTGACCACCCAGCCAAGCCCTTCCAGAACCTCTATTACTCTCCCAGTTACCTTGACCGATTCCACCTCGGAATCCGCTCGGATCAACCAGTCGTCGAGATAGGGATGCACTCGAATCCCTTCCTGCCGCAACGCCATCGCCATCACCACCATAACCTTTGTAAAGGTGCGCGGCGCTGTTGCTAGCACGAACGGCAGTGCCTGGAATATAAAATGCCCCATCGGTACCGCAAACCGTAAGAACTTGTGATGATCCCGTCTGATTGGAATGTGCAAGTAGGCTTCTGTAAGATCTATGGAAGAAAGCACCTCGCCTGGCTTTACCGCTAAAATTATTGATTGCAGCGTTTCCATTCTGAAGTGCGGTATCCTCAAGCAGCGGTTCACATGCTTCAGATCCAAAATTGGCCGAAAAGCGCCCTCTTTTTTGGGGACTACGAAGTAAATCGAGTATCGACCTAATCCACACTGGTCTCCAGGCACCGAAACCACCGCTTAAAAGGAACAGCAACCTCTGAAGAGTGTCTTGCACTGCTTCCAATTTTTCTCGGGCCTTGCATGGGGACACTACAAAGGAATCTGCCAGAGGCCGATCGAACTCCAGTGCATACCCCTCGCGGAAGATCTCCAACACCCACTGATCTGTTGTGATGGCGGCCCAGGCGGAATAAAACTGCTGTAACCGTCCCCCAACTGGAACCTCCGCCTGGACCTCCCTGACTTCATTGCGGCTTTTTAACCTGGCCCTGCAGGGGAGGGACATAACCCCTGACAAAACCTCGGGCTCCTCGAAAGGACTGCCCTCTGGCCACAAAAAGCCCCCTCTGATAAGGAGCAAACCGCGCCGCCCGAAACCTTCTAAAGTCTCTCCCTTGTCCCCTCTGCGGGCCGCCCGGCCGAGGACCCTTAAGCCGGTCCTCCGGCATCCTGCCCCCTTTAGAATCTCCCAAATCCTTAACAATATTATCTAGGGCCTCCCCAAAGAGCAGCTTACCCTTATACGGAAGCTTACTAAGACAAGCCTTAGAAGACGCGTCCGCAGCCCAATTTCTCAGCCAGAGAAAAAGCCATGCCGCAATTACCGAGGCCATTGTCTTCGCCAAGATTCTAACGAGATCATAAAAGCCAATTGCTAAATATGCTGCCGCCGATTCCAATTTAGCCCCTTCTGAGGAAGAGCCATCTTCGTCAGGCCCCCCTTCTCCTTGGAGCCACCGAATGGACGCCCGGGAAACATACGCTCCACAAATTGAGGCCTGCAAAGCCAGCGCACTCGAATCAAATGCCTGTTTGAGAATAGCCTCTAACTTACGGGCCTGGAGGTCTTTAAGGGCCGCTCCCCCCTCCACTGGGATCATCGTCTTTTTAGTTACGGCAGACACCAAGGCATCCACTTTAGGCATACGCAACAAGTCTCTTTCCTCCTTTGGTATCGGGTATTGTGATAAGGAAGCTTATCATAGCTCAGGAAGGGGCTATAGAAAAGGTGAAGTGTCTCTGAACAAGCAACCTGTCAGTGCTGGTAGAAATGAGAAAACAGAATTTTGCCATAAAAGACTACCAGTCCCAGAATGCACCAGGTTTCCAACAGCCATGAGAGGAGCTGAAGTGAGAAAACGTGTGTTCAATCAAAAGGGCTATGAGGTAATCCCCAAGCACTCATTGCAAAGGGCAGGGCTTGATTCAGCACAGCTGCACTGTGCTAGGATGGAACACTCATCTCAAAGGGCAAGGCCTGATTCAGCACAGCTGCCCTGTGTTAGGGAGGAGCACTCATCTAGGCAGAATAAGAGTAGAGTTTATTCTACAGATGACCATCTTCATGATCACCTTGGATATCCAGAGAATTGTCCTCAGTATCCTGAGAATCAGCTTGAGTTTGATCATCAGTTTCATCTGAAGGATCATCAGAAGCAGAAGCCAAACCGGACGGACAGAGACCCTTTGGAAGAAGGAAGAGAAAAGCCTTTGAGAGGTCTAGAAGAGTCCAAAGCAGTACGTATACTGGGAGGTATTCCAAGGGCCAGCATATACCATTGGACTGGGGAAAGCCAGAGGAATGGTGCTGCAGAGCTAGGAATCACCAGAGGCTACCTGTGAGGGAGACGGCTGCACGTGGAAGGGACCCTAAGACCTGTGCCAGAAGGTATGTGAAGAGAGATCCAGTGTCCAGGGATCTGGATTGGAAGGCTGGACATAAGAACTGGACTACATACTGGCCAGGCTATATAGAGAGGAACTCTAGCAGCAATGGAAGCTCAGGTATGAACACTGATCTATGCCCTAGCTATAACCTTGAAAGACAGCAGGGAAACAAGTATTCTCCTGAAAATGCTCCATTGAGAGATTCATCTGTGCCAATCCATGATATTGAACCCATGCTTGTTGAACAAGGGGGAATAATAGCAGATGAGGATCCTGTTTATATGGACTGCTCTCTATCTAAACTCCGTTGGTAACTTTCTGTTATAAAGTACAGCAACCATCACAAAGAAATACAAATTTGTTCTTTAATCTACTCAGAAAAGCTCCTGAAGCAGGATTTGACCCACACAGTGGAAGGCAAGCCAGCTAAGGGGTTTCAGCTGGTAACTGCTAGCAATTAAGCCTTACCTAATTGCTTGTGAGCTAGGAGAGAATCACTTCTGTATCTATGTGGGAAGTAATCAGAAGTTAATCTGAAAAAAACAGTTTGTTTCTTGCTTTGTGGCTTTTCATTTGTTGTTTTCCTGATTTTGACTTTGTTTTTCCAAGTTAACACTGAAAGCAAGTAACCTAATTTATGTGCTACGAAGCATATCTGTGTTGGGAGAAATAACCCCATAAATAAATATCTTATTGGCTTTACCCAAGAGCACAACTAAATTATTGTCAGCAGCTGTGTCTGGTGTGAATGAACTACATTGCCCACAATACCTTGCAAATCATATAGAAATATGCACTTGCCAAGAGTGTGAAGATTCTCACCCAGGCAGCCGTCTGACAGTATAAATGGGCAATGGGCCGGCTACCCCTCAGAGAGGTTTCCGGACACTCCCATTCCGACTCCACCATCTGCTTAATAACTCTATGGACCGGGAAGCACTTTTGTTCCACCATAAAGCCCTGGAGCAAAGGATCCTCCAGAGGTTCCTCTTGTATCACTGGCGAACTTAAATTCAAGAATACAGAATACCCAACCAGGTCTAAAAGCCAATGCAACTGTGAATAAAGAGAACCTGGTAAACCAAAAACCGCCTGTAAAGACAACAACTTTTTTTGTCGGAAAAGCCGTCACAGTGTAGAGGACTTTACCTCACACCACCGCGGCCCATCCATTTTATTTTATTTAAAAGCCCTATCCTTTAGGACATAATATTAATTGCATTCTATATGGCGATATCACTTAGCTGAAAAACAGCCTCAGTCAGCATTTACAGCAGCCTTTTCAGCTAAGTGATATCGCCATATAGAATGCAATTAATATTATGTCCTAAAGGATAGGGCTTTTAAATAAAATAAAATGGATGGGCCGCGGTGGTGTGAGGTGAAGTCCTCTACACTGTGACGGCTTTTCCGACAAAAAAAGTTGTTGTCTTTACAGGCGGTTTTTGGTTTACCAGGTTCTCTTTATTCACAGTTGCATTGAACTTAAATTCAAGGCATACAGGGAATGAGCAATGAGAGATCCCAACTCCTTCCTGCGAAAGACACGGAACAAATTTGGATCGTCGCCGGGAGCAATCTCTTCTTCCTCCAACTCCGCTGCCCATGGATCGAACCCGGGCTCGGACTGAAACTCACCGTCCTCAGACCGTCGAGATCTACTGACTCCAGACATCGAGGTCCGTCCCCAAAAACTGGTCCCTATGAGAAGGACCCTCATCCGGGTCTTCTTCCCCGTCCAGCTCCGCTCTGTGAAGGCTGGACCCCAAAACAGAGTCAGACTTCCCTCTAGCCTGTTCTCTCTTCAAACAGTAAGCCTTATGTAAAGAGAGAATAAAGTCAGCCGAAAATAAGGGCTCCTGACCCTCCAGAAGCCCCAATAATGCTGACTGAGGCTGTTTTTCAGGCAGCGCCGGAGCCGATGGCTTTTTTGACTTTGCCTTCTCTTTTACTGCTTTCTCAAGCAGCGCGGGGGAAGATGGCTTCTCGCCTAAAATGGCCGCTGTTCCCGCCTTTTCTAAAGGCCGATTTAAAACATCCCCCGACGACATGTCCTTCTCAATGGAGCCAAAACCCCGCTCCAAAACACAGCTCAGACACACACACGATCTGCAGGCACCAGGACCCGATAAGCCGCGAAGGCCCCCGCAGTGAGCGCACGCTGCTACGATCGGCAGCATGCGCCTGTAAAAGAATACCACACTGACTCTCCGCAGCCCCGAGCGGCCCGAAATCCCTGCGCTGCCCCGAACGCCGAGAGAAAAAACAGACTCAAGCCCTGCTTACCTTCGCTACACCGGACCGCAACTGAACAGGATTTCCCGCAGCCTGCGGGCACCGATCAGCTGCTTCGGACAAAAGGAGGAGAGTGCTGCTGGGGCTCCCAGGCACTTCCTCTCAGGCAGACCAAGTGGACTTCAGTTCTAGCAAAGCAGGCTCTGCCCCTTCTGCCCTTTCCTTTCCGAGGGTAGAGGAAAAACACTGAAAACTCTCTGTTGGGCTTGCTGCCCTGCTAGGGCATCCCACAAAGTTTTCCTTTCCCTCTTATTTTATATAATTAGTACCCCCTGCAGTATCCTCTCTTAACTTGGAGCATCACAGAAAAACAACAAACCAACGTCCTATCCAGCTGCTGAGGACTGAAAGACTGAGTCTCTGGCACCAGAGGGAGCTGGATAGGGTGTCAGCAAGACTGTTTGTTTTCAGTCCTCAGCTGCTGGAGGAGGCTGACAACCCCACCTTCCTGGACTGGCCTGGAGAGACAAATAGGAATCAAGCTTTCTCATCGTACGCACAAACCCTTTGGAACACCCTCCTAGATCCGATCCGAACCATTTCTGACCTCTCAACCTTCCATAAGGCAATAAATGCCCATTTATTCAACAGTCATATTTATGGCCTCACATCACTACTTACCCTTATGTTCTATGTCATTGTAGGAAACACATACCATTATGAATATAGTTCAACCCTATTTAATTATCCAAGTTGACATTCCTGGTCAATGTTCAATTTAAAACGTTTCAATATTTTTGTTATGTGTAAACCGCTCTGATTATAGAGCGGCACATAAAATCAAATAAATAAATACATAAATAAATTTTCCTCTTTACTAAACAAAAACTCAAAGTGAATTACAATTAATGAACCAACAATTCCTTTGCAAATTACGTAATTATGGCCTACGTTTATTATGCTTTTGAGTATGTTGTGCCTTGAGAAGCAAGATTTTGTCTTTTTTTACAAACGTATACAAGTAAAAAATGGGACTTTTCTTCTGGAAAGCTCATGCCTCAATCCACTGGTTCGTCTATAAAATGCCACCTGCCTCTGTCAGTTTTAACCCAGTAACTAAATTAGGGGGCATGTTTACTAAAGGGTAGTGAGAGGTTAGCGTACATTTTTGGCGAGGTGCTGAAAGGGAGCATGGGGATTCAAACTAAAAACCCTGTGCTAACCTTCTGGTGCATGACGGGGCAGCAAATGGCTAGAATGGGGAGATTCCCAACATGGTGCAGCTAGAGGAGGCATCAGTGCAGGCTAGAATCTGCACGTGGAAGTAGCAGCACTGGTGCAACTAACGCCACCTCAATGAGTAGCATTAGCTGCTCCCACAGCCAGTTTGCCATGCTGCATGCAGCACAGTAACTGCAGAGGACAGATGCACCTGCCCCTCTGCAGTTAGCCCAAAGCCCTGTACTAGTAATGCAGCCCACACATGTGTTACCAGCATGGGACTTAGAAAATAAAATCCTAGATGCCTAGACACAAGATATATATACCAATACCTAAGTTAAAACAACATATATATACCCTGTTACGTTATGTTTTACCCTCTATGTTCCATGTAATAGGTTTAAGTTCACATTGTTTCATGTAAACTGTATTGACCTTTGGAAATGTGGTATATAAAGAAATGCTAAATAAAATATATGTATATATACACACATTTCAAATCTCCTATACGCTTCAGCCAGTACTAATAGATATCACACCCAGAGCTGTTATGCATCATAAATAAGTCTTAGAAGTGAACTAAAAGAATCCACCAGTCTAGTGTCAATTGACTGGGGTGGGATGGGGCTGTTTGGTTGGGGGATTTTTAAATTAAATTAAATTTTGTATTATACTACCTCCACGTAATTATTACTAGTAAGGGCAAATCACTGCCTATGTGACCTGTAGCATACCATCCATTGCGTGCTGAGTATCTGACCAGCAAACTATAAATGTATGATTGGGGAAGGGGGGAGAGCATTTTCCAATTGCAAAGCGCATATTCTTTGTCCTCTTAATTTTGCAGAAAATTCAGTTTTCCTTTCTTAGGCTTAACACCGGGCAGAATTATTCAACAGAGCAATTCACCGGATCCCCCCTTCCATTAAAGCCGTTGTTTGCAGCTAGCGCAGGGGCCAGGGCCAGGGCATTATCAATGGCTGGGATAGCTGCTGACGTCCTTCTTTGCTATAATACCATAACCTCTTCCTCCTGACGTGCGTGGAACTCCCAACATCAAGAGAAGCTGGGCATACCATCAGCGCCCGGGGTCCGAATCGCACCCTTTCTTCCCCCTCGCTCCCACCTAAAGAGCCACAAGCTCTATGCGGGCTGAGCCGCGATGATTCACTCCCCGCATTATCCTACGATCGGGGGGTTAAAACGAGAGAGAAAGCAACCTCTCTGTTTCTGGACATTGTACTTCGCTTAAGTCCAACAAGCGAGGAAATAAAAGAACGGCAGCGGTAGGGGCCGGTCACATCATTTCGACCAGAGCGTGAAAGACAGACAGCCGAGTGTACAAACTGAATGCAAATGAGGGTGTCATTGCTGAGATACGGGAAAACGGGTTTTAGACGGAATGACTTCAGTCCTAATAGAATGCAGTTTAAGGTGGAACAGCCGAACGATCCGGACTTTACTTATTTACCAATGTCATTGTCATTTCTTGGGCCGTTCGTAAGAAGACGTGCAGGTGTTGCGGCGTCAACCACGCGTTCAAAGGTAGCCTACAATTCATGGAGAAAGTCGGACGCTTTTTTTTCCCTCGTGATAAGCGCAATGAAAAGCAATGCGGCGCTCACCTGGCTGCGGGACGTCCGGCTGCAGTCGGGAGCCGCTGCGGGGGTAGCTGGTCGTGGCCGAGTGGTGGAAGCCTCAGGTCCAGGTCCGGGTCCGACTCCTCCAAACCGACGCAACTGCGGGACTCCCAAACCTCCCCGCCGCTCCGCCTCTCTCTTCCTCCTCGCTCTAGGTCCCTCGCGCAGCTGGCAGAGCGGCGCGCGGAGCTAACAGCAACTGCCGCCTCCGTCGTCATGGTGACAGAACGCAGCATCCTCCCTCCCCCCGCCCCCGGAGTGCAGCCGCCTCAGCTCGCTCAGTAATAACTGCACCGCCGCGGCAGAAGCGAAGGAGCCCCTTCTGTTCCTCCTTCGCCCTCGCCTTCTCCCTCTTGTCTTTCTACTTCCTTCTTGCTGTGGTTACTGTTATTCTGGCGGAGCAGCATGTCCTGAAAAGTTAGTGAGGGGCTGCAGCACGGAAGGGGGTGGGGGTGAGGAAGGAGAGCTTGGACCCAGAGATGGTGGCTTCACCTCGTGTCCGTTAATGTCCACAAGCCTGGAGCTCCAGAAAGAAGGCAAAGTGATGAGGGAGAAAGCACGTAATGACTAAAATCAGCACGTCTGTCTTATGCTGGCTGGCCTCTGGGTCTTTCAGTGCTCGAGCTTGGCTGCCCTAGAATGCATGATATCTTCTAAGATATTTTAAAAAGTAGCAGAGCTTATCCCCAATTTTCCTGTCTTCAAACAAGTTCTAGTTTTCAGATTATCAGGAAAAATATATATGAAACGTATTGCATATATTTGATCTAAGAACCCAGTTAATTTGTTCTAAGTAGCCTGGAGCATATTTAGGCAGGTGTCTGATCATTTTAAATTAATAAATTTGCATGTGTTAGTTACCCTGAAAAGGTGTGGGGGGGGGCATGGATACCAAAATAAACACTGAGTTAAATCCTTCAGAATACCACCTACATTGAAATTTGTGCCACCGGGTTCACCCATCTGATGTCTCTTTCATGTCAGGGATGTTGGAATGGCCTGACCAAATTTTCTACCCCTTTCAGGAAGAGCAGAGTCTGTCCTTTAACTCTCCATCATTCTGTTCTCTCCATCAGAAGCTAGCACTGCAAATGCATATGAAACCCAGAGGTACGGGAAATGGCTGCCCGCATATTTCAAACATGCTTGCAGTGTTTGCAGCTGATGTAAACAGGGAATGAAGGGACAGGATCCCATTACTTTGGAAAGAAAGGACTAGAGTCAGATATAAGATGCTGGGGAGTGGAGGAGCTGATGCTGATGGAAGGGAAGGGAAGGGGCAGAGAGGAAGGTCGTTACTGGAAGATGCCAGGGGATATAGGAGGGAGAGGGAGCTGTGCTGTTCTCATAGGATGTACTACTAAACAATACGATAAACCAGCTCTGCATCCATAGAAGAAGACTTGCTTTCTTAATTTCCAAGCATTTATTACAAATAAGCAATGAGAGTTGAAACAAAGAGTGCTGCCCTGATTCTTTTTCAAAATAAGCATGACCAGGGCCGCTATTAGACATGGAGGGCCCAGGGCAGAAACTTGTGAGAGGGCCCCAAAGCCCATCTACATGTTATGCCTCATTCAGGTTGACAGGCTTGAGGTCCCCTGGCACCAGCCCTGAGCATGATGAGTCTCTCTATAGCTCCTTGAATTGAACAATTATTGACTAAATATGGATTGCTGATTAACTGACTAAAGAAATGGATGTTGATTGTGGTAAAATGATAATGTACTTTCCATTGGTAAAAAAGGAAGAAAAGCAGTGGCTTGCTTTCTGAAACCAAGAGGGATGGGTACAATAGAATTAGGGTCTCTAGAAGTGATCAAAGGAGTCAAAAATTATACCTTGGTCTATGCATGGAGACTAGAGGGAATGGGTTAATCCAGCTATAAGAGTAAGTAAGAACATGAGAACATCAGAAATGCCATACAGGGTCAGACCACAGGCTCATCAAGCCCAGTATCCTGTTTCCAAAAGTGTCCAGTACAGGTCACAAGCAATTATAAAGTTTCCAAAAGGTAGACAGATTTCATGTTGCTTATACGAAGTAAGCAGTGAATTTCCCCAGTCCACTTTAATATTGATTTATGGACTTTTCCTCCAGGAACTTATCCAAACCTCTTTTAAACCTAGCTACACTATCAGTTTCTACTATATCCTCCAGCAACAAATTCCAGAGTTTGATTACGCATTGAGCGTAAAAATATTTTCTCCAAATTCGTTTTAAATGTGCTACATTGTAGCTTCATTGCGTGTCGCCTAGTCTTTCTTCTTTTTGAAGGAATAAACTACTGATCTGAGTTTACCTATTTACCTATTCCACTCCATTTATTCTTTTATAGACCTCTATCATATCTCCCCTCAGCCGTCTGTTTTCCAAGCTTTCCTCTTAGAGGTATCCTTCCATCTCCTTTATCATTTTGGTTGCTCTTCTCTGTATCTTTTCTAGTTCTGCTATATCCTTTTTTTATTCAAAAAGAAAAACCCCTGGGTCAGGAAAGATCCACCAGGCCCGGAAAATCACAAACAATAAAAAATAGTGGAACTCAAAAAACAAAACTTCCTAAAGTAATAATGAAAAAAAAATATTTTTTTTTTGTCGGACAAACTTCCTCCCACCTAAACAAGAGCCAAGCACAAGCTCCGGCGGGAACCAGACCTGTCCATTTTATTCAGAAAAAGAGCAGTTAAGCATGGTTGCCCAGAACTTTAAACGCCAAACTTTAAATATCAGCCTTGAAGAGTATTTAAAGTGTTAAATGTCCAGTACTTAACTGCAAAAACGGCGAAGGAACATCCTTTTTTTAGACATTGCAACCAGAACTGCATACAATATTCAGGAAATGGCTTGCTTTTGCTTATAGGCTGTCAGCACAATACAAAACATAATGCAAACATGCTCACATACCCCCTGCCTGTCATCATTAGATACCACTACTATTAAATCTTACAAGAAATCAAACATATTAAAGACATACAAAGCCCATAGTGAAAGAAACAGCCTCTCTGTCTGCCTTATCTTTGTTGCAGTTAAATTATATAGCCTGGAACTCTTAGTATAAAAAAAAATATTGACTCATGACTTTGCACACTGGATCATCATGGTGTTAAATACAAGCATATAATCTCCAGGAACAAGCAGGAATGAGTCTTCACATATGGGTACGTCGGTACCGACGGAGCCTGCGTGGGAACGCTCCCCAGCATCCAATCAGAAAGCTTTTGGGAGCATCCCACAGCGCCTGCGTGCTGCCTTCCCGCCTTTCCCAACTGTCTCTCCTCAGTTCTTCTTTTTCCACGGAGCCAGCAGGTCGTTCCTGTCACCGCAGAAGAATTTCCTTATTTTTTTCTTTATTTCTTTTCTGTCGCGTCTGCCTTCTTCAACGCTGTACCGGTACCGCCGGTCTTTGTTCTTTTCTTCATATAAAAAAAAAAACAAAAAAAACTTTTTTCCATTCTTTTTCTTCAGGTGCACTTCAGCTTTGGGCCTTAGGCCCAAAACGATTTTCCTTAAATATGGAAAAGCCTGCCTCAGGTTTTAAAAAGTGCACAAAATGTGGTGGTACTATTTCCATCACCGACACCCATGAATGGTGTCTAAAATGTTTAGGTCCTGACCATTCCATAACAGATTGTGTGTCCTGTTCCATGATGTCTAAAAGAGGTCGGCAGAACCGAGCTGCCAAGCTCAGTACCCTATTTCCCTCTGATGCGGCTTCGGTGGCATCGACGTCTTCCAGGGCTTCTTCTTCCTCACATGGATCTCAGGTAACTAAACATAAAACCAGCCGGTCCTCGAAGGGTAGATCTCCTTCTAAGCATCGAGATGCCTCTGGCCTTGCCCTCGAGGATTCTGCACCGGCAAAACTACCCCGGCGGGAGGCTTCGGCCTCTAAAGCATCATCATCGGGGTTCCAGGATGATCTCAATGGTGTGGCCTCAACATATCTCCTGGTGCCATGCTCTGGGGTACCGGTGGCTTCCACCGGTACCGACTTCCAGGCATTGGTGGCGTCGATGGATCAGAGGATTCTGTCCATCGAATGCAGTCTGGCAGCTTTCCTTGTGGCATCGACGCCCGTGGTACCGCAACAGACTACTCTGCCGGTACCGGCTCTAGCATTGCCATCGGCACCGATCCCGGTACCGGTGGCACAGACATCGGCATCGGTGTCCGCTATGCCGGTACTCTGTCCTCTGAAGCCCTCCGGTACCGATACCCCGGTACCGGTGATTCCCGATACCGATCCCGGTCGGTACGGGTATCTGACTTTGCAAGAGCATCCGGACAGATGATACTTCGATTCCTCTGAGGACTCTGAGGATTCTGAAGAGTCGGTCGATGCAGTGATGCTTCTTCCACAGGAGGAGTCCTCTCCTAAACGAAGGATGTCTCCAGAGGATTTGTCTTTTCAAGACTTTATCAGAGAGGTGGCTCGGGGTCTCTCTATTACAGTGGCACCTGAATCAGAGCCCAGAGCCAAGGAGTTAGATATTTTACAATATCCTAAAACTCCTAAAGAGGCAGCTACCTTACCTATTCATGAGATTCTGTATGATCTCATGTTGAGGATGTGGAAAGCACTTCTAACCACCTCTCCTCATTCTCGCAGGTTGGATACCATGTATCGTGTCCCTCCTTGTCCTGGTTTTCATAAAACTCAACTTCCTCACCACTCTATTGTGGTTGAGTCTGCAATGAGAAAGATTAGAAGTGCCAAAAGACATGCCTCTAATCCTCCAGGACGTGAATGTAGAACCCTGGATGCTTTTGGAAGAAGAGTCTTCCAAGCTTCCATGCTTGCTGCGAGAATTAATTCCTATAGTCTTTACATGGGAATGTTCTTAAAAGAAGTCACTGACCATTTGCAGACTTTAAGTCCTTTTATGTCTGAAGATAAAAGGCAGGAATTTCTCACTGGGCTTAAACATGCCCAGGATATCTCCAAATTCTCCAACCGTGCAGCTTTCGACTCCTTTGAATGCGTAAGCAGAGCCTCAGCTATTGCCATAGGTGCACATAGGATTGCTTGGCTTCAAGCATCTGATTTGGAGATCTGGGTTCAAGATGAATTGGGAAATATCCCTTGTACAGATGAGAACCTGTTTGGTAAGGATTGGCAAGCAAAAGCCAATCAGATGGATGCTGAAAATTCTGCTTTGGATAGGCTATCCAAATCTACAGTTGCTCCTGCTAAGAAAAGGTTGTTCAAGAAAACACCTTTTTCTAAAAAGGGAAGATTCTATCCTGCTTATGGTCAGCGGGCATCTTCTGCAGCTCAGTTCCCTTCCAAACGTCAGCAATCCTCCAAACAGAGCAAAGCAAAGGCTGCGAGGCCTGCTCCAGCCCAGCAACCTCAGCCCCCTCAGGGCCTTTGACTTTCTGCTAGAGAACTTAGCCTTCCTGGCTCTAGAAGGACCAGAGCCCTCCACCATTCCAGGAAGGTTATGTCACTTTGCTCCCAGGTGGGGGCAAATTACAGCAGAGCATTGGACACTCTCCATCATAAGGGAGGGGTACAAGCTTCATTTTTCAAGCTTGCCCCCTCTCACAAGAGTGCACCAGTTCAATTCTCCATCCTCCCTCCTCAGCCTGTTGGAGCAGGAGGTTGCCACTCTGCTTGCCCAGGGGACCATAGAGGAAGTGCCCTTTCAACAACAGGGCACAGGGTTCTACTCCCCCTATTTTCTTATTCCAAAGAAAACAGGGGGCTTCAGACCCATCTTAGATCTCAGAGAGTTGAACAGATTCCTAGTCAAAGAAAAATTCAAGATGGTTTCTCTAGGAACTCTGCTGCCATACCTTCACAGTCAGGATTGGCTTTGTTCTCTAGATCTCAAGGATGCGTACGCTCATGTTCTCATCTATCCATCTCACAGAAGGTTCCTTCGGTTCCTTTCTCAGGAAAAGCACTATCAATACAAAGTGCTCCCTTTTGGTCTGGCCTCTGCACCAAGGGTGTTCACGAGATGCATGGCAGTGGTTGCTGCTTTTCTGCGCACCCTGGGAATATTCGTCTTCCCTTACCTGGACGACTGGCTCATTTGAGCTCCCACTAAATCAGAGGCCAAGACCTCTCTCACCTGCACAATGCGTATCCTTCAGTATTTAGGGCTGGTAATAAACATCCCAAAATCCAATTTAGTCCCTACTCAATCCCTGGAGTTTATAGGAGCGTTGCTGGATACCACAAGGGCAAGGGCCTATCTTCCCCAGGCCCATTGCCTTCGCTTGGTGCATTTAGCTTCTCAAGCAGAGTTGAAACCCCTACTAACTGCTCGAGAGATGTTACAGTTACTAGGCCACATGGCATCCACCGTACATGTGGTACCATATGCTCGCCTTCACATGAGAGCAGCTCAGTGGACTTTATCCACCCAATGGGCCCAGGCAGTAGGCTGCCTGTCAGACAAAATAGCAAACACAAGTCGACTCATTTTGTCCCTCCAGTGGTGGAAGTCCCCTCAAAACGTATTGCTGGGGTCCCCTTTTCAACAACCTCTACCCCAAGCAACTCTTACAACAGATGCTTCTCCAATGGGCTGGGGAGCTCATCTTCAGGACCTCTCCACCCAGGGCATCTGATCCCCACAGGAGACTTGTCTACATATCAATCTCTTGAAACTCAGAGCAATCTTCCTTGCTCTGCGAGTTTTCCACACCCTGCTCAGCCACAAGACAGTCCTTATCCACACGGACAATCAGGTAACCATGTTCTATGTAAACAAGCAGGGAGGAACTGGCTCTCTGTCGCTTTGCAACGAAGCTCTGCGACTGTGGGCCCTCGCCAGAGAGCATCACGTCCATCTTCTGGCAGTTTATCTTCCAGGTGTTCAAAACTCTTGGGCAGACAGACTCAGTCGAGTTCTGCTTCCTCACGAGTGGTCCCTACATATGGACCAGGTATCCAGGATTTTTCAAATTTGGGGAACCCCGGACATAGACCTCTTTGCAAGTCCGTGGAATGCCAAACTTCCCCGGTTCTGTTCCAGAACTCCGGCTCAGGGGGCTCAGGCAAGGGATTCTTTCCTCCTTCATTGGGGTCAAGACTTCCTGTATGCCTTTCCACCCATTCCCCTAATTCCCAAAACCCTGTTCAAGCTTCAGAGAGACAGAGGCCACATGATTCTCATAGCTCCACATTGGCCACGGCAAGTGTGGTACTCTCTGCTTCTACATCTCTCTCAAGCTCCCTCCGTAGAGTTAGGGTCTGCTCCAGACCTCCTCTCTCAAGAGGACGGAAGGTTATGGCATCCCAATCCCCAGTCTCTCCATCTCAGGGCTTGGTTGCTGAAGGCCTAGATCTCCAGGATCTTCATCTTTCTCAACAAGTGAAAGATGTTCTTTATGCTTCCAGAAAACCTTCCACTAGATGTTCTTATGCTTTCAAGTGGAAGAGGTTTACCATCTGGTGTTCTGAGAAGGGTCTTAAACCCCGTGCCATACCTCTGGAATCGTTATTGGAGTATCTCCTTCATCTGTCTAATGCAGGCCTTAAGACAAATTCAGTAAGAGTCCATTTGAGTGCTATTGCAGCTTCCCTTAGGCCTCTAAATGGACAACCTATTTCCTCTCATCCTCTTGTAGCAAGATTCATGAGAGGCCTCCTTTTAACAAAGCCTCCCATTAGACCACCCCCCGGTGGCATGGGACTTAAATTTGGTTCTTGGTCAGCTTATGAAGCCGCCTTTCGAACCTTTAGCTACCACCTCCTTGAAATACCTTTCTTGGAAAGTTATCTTTCTAATTGCAATCACATCTGCACGCCGCATCAGTGAATTGCAAGCACTAGTAGCTAATCCACCTTATACAAGGTTCCATCATGACAAGGTGGTCCTTAGGACTATTCCACACTTTATGCCTAAAGTGGTCTCGCCTTTTCACCTCAACCAGGAGGTCTACCTACCTGTTTGTTTTCCAGGACCTCATGCATCAAGTGCAGAGAGAAACCTTCATACCCTGGACTGTAAAAGAGCTTTGGCCTTTTACTTACAAAGGACACAGCAACATAGAAAGTCTTCCCAACTCTTTGTTGCCTTTGATCCTTCTCATTTGGGACAACCAGTCTCCAAGAGAACACTTTCTAACTGGATTGCCCAGTGTATTTCTTTCGCTTATCAGAGCAAGAACCTTTCTCTGGAGGGCCATGTCACAGCTCACAATGTGAGAGCCATGGCAGCCTCAATGGCTCATCTGAACTCTGTATCTATCGATGACATCTGTCGAACAGCCACTTGAGCCTCGGTTCATACCTTCACAGCCCATTACTGCTTGGACAAGGACTCCCGCCGGGATGCCTTGTTTGGTCAGGCTGTTCTTAAACACCTGTTCCATACTTAATCAACTCCTACCCACCATCCATCATGGGATGCCAGAGATCCAGGTGGGGAAGTGCAGCCCTGTTCCAGGGACACACAACGTATGGGCTCTCTCCCTGGCATCTAAAGCTAGGGAGTCCCCATATGTGAAGACTCATTCCTGCTTGTTCCTGGAGATAGCACAGTTACTTACCTGTAACAGGTGATCTCTGGGAACAGCAGGAATAAGTCTTCACAACCCACCCACCTCCCCTAGGAGTTGTCTCTCTCTCTCTCTCTTTTCTTTCCTTCTCTCTCTCTCTCTTTGTCTCAGCTCTAAAACTTAACTGAGGAGAGACAGTTGGGAAAGGCGAGAAGGCAGCACGCAGGCGCTGTGGGATGCTCCCAAAAGCTTTCTTATTGGACGCTGGCGAGCGTTCCCGCGCAGGCTCCGTCGGTACCGACGTACCCATATGTAAAGACTTATTCCTGCTGTTCCCAGAGATCACCTGTTACAGGTAAGTAACTGTGCTTTCTGCTTCCACAGAAGCCTTCCTCATGCAACAGTGGGTGTAGCTTCAAATTATCACATTTTGCACACTTTAAGAGATTACCAGATTCAATGGAAAAATTAATTCTTGCTAAGGTTAAAGGCCGAAGATATTGAGGAAGGCCTACAACAAAATGGAGTCTGTGCAGAGGGTGGCTACCATGATGGTCTTTATCTTTATTTCTCCATTTTATATACCGCTTTGGCCGGAACATTAAAGCGGTTTACAATAAGTAAAAAAGGTCCACGCTATTAAACTATGGAAAAGGAACACCATGGTAAAATAGGAAAGAGGGAAAGGACAGTGCAAGAAACACAATAACTACACCAGACACAAACTGACAAATACTCAGGGAGGGATGTTAGGAGGGAGGTCAAAGGCTTGTTGGAATAAATGAGTTTTCAGTAACTCTTTAAACTTAGGATATGAGGATTCCAGACGGAGGGAGGGTGGCAAGGCGTTCCAGAGTGCGGGGCCGAGAAAAAAGAAGGCTGAGTGACGGGTTTGTTCTAAATGTGCCTGAGATGGAAAGGGTAAGGACAAGCGATTGGCATGCAGAGAACGAAGCTGGCGCTACGGAGTGTGAAGAGAAATGAAGTTAGATAGATAAAGAGGAGTGGATGTGTAGATGGCTCTTTGTGTCAAAATAAGGAATTTATACTGGAAACGAAGAGACAACCAATGAAGTTGACAAAGAATGGGAGTGACATGATCAAATCGGTGAGCGAATGTAATAAGACGGGCTGCTGTGTTTTGTATAAGCTGTAGGCGCTGAAGCTGGTAGGCTGGTAAATTGGCTAAAAAGACATTACAGTAATCAAGTCTGCTGGTGACCAGGGCCAAAACTAAAGTGATCAGGGAGCTAGTGGGGAGAAGGGAGCGGACAGCCCTGATTTGGCGCAGAGCTGCAAAAGAACGGCAAGTAAGGGTGGATATGTGACTATGGAAGGAGAGAGACGAGTCTAGGATTACCCCCAAGTATCGGAAGGAGGTGACGAGAGGAATTGGAGTACGGTCAATCTGGGGAGCAACAGTTGGGCAAGAGCCGCTCAGGGAGACCCACATTGCTGTGGATTTGGAGGGGTTCAGGTGAAGAAAATTCAAAGAGAGCCAGTTGGCGACGTGAGAAAGACGTTGGTTGAGCTGGGATATGTCCAACTGTACTGGTGAAGTATGAAACAGGAGAATAATGTCGTCTGCATAAATATAAGATGAGACTGGGTACTGTTAGATCAGAATTGGTAGGGAAGAGAGGACAGAACCCTGGGGCACACCACAGGCAAGAGGGAGAGTGGAGGAAGACTGATTGTTAGAGTGGACAGTAAAGGAGAAGGCTGTAGGAAAAGAGCGGAACCACTGCCAAGCAGAGCCACGCAATCCAGAGTCATAAAGGCGAGAAAGAAGAGTCTGGTGGTCAATTAGGTCAAATGTTGCGGACAAATCAGTGGACTTCATCATAAGGCATATGGAACAGACTTAAAGATCTCAATATTTATACTTTGGAGGAAAGGCAGGAGAGAGGAGATATGATAGAGACATTTAAATTGTGGCAAGGAGGCCTATCCGGAGTCTGGGGGAGGACCAAGAGACAGGGAATTCACCCTAGTAAAGGGCCCCCTTTCACCAAGTCTGGGTAGGAAAGCCATAAAAACCTCCAGGAATCAGAAAACTTCCACGTGGCCCACATTTCATGCTCCCCCTAGTGGAATGAAGGGGAGAGGATACAGGGCTCAGAACCCTTTAGGCAGTGAATGCTCCAAGCACTCAGGTGCCCGAAGTCAGGCTGATTGCCGTCACCTGAGTAGAGAGGGGTTGAAGCTAGAGCCCTGGAAGTATAAACCTAGGCCAGAGTATGAGAAGAGAGGAGGAGAAGCTGGAAGCCAAGCTGACACGAGCAGAGGCACAGACACAAGCAAGGGAAGCTTGACTGGTTCTGAGCAGAGCAGAGGAGCTAACCTTCCAGGAGAAGAGAGTGCTATTTGGCATATAGCACATCTGCAGGAGAGTTTGGAGCCAGGAACAAGAGAGACTCCAAGATCCCCCGGGAGGCTGTTAGCTGAGCACTGTGAGCAAGACGGGGAGTCAGAACCTATGCAGCTGGGAGAGCCCGAGGTGAAGCTGAATGATGAGGACACTCCCATGGACTGTTCCTTTTGCTAAGCTTTAAACCTGGGAACGTAGAGAAAGCAAGCCAGTCCTGAAAGAAAGTCTTCCAGGAAAAAGGTACCCATATTCCACAAGCAGGGTGGCCGTGATTCCCATGTGTTTGTAAAGGGGAAGTTTACGGGGACTAAGGAGAAAGCCTGGAACTGTGATAAGCTTGTTAATCACCTGCTGCTGGAATGCTGACACTGGGGTAAGCTAAAGTAGCTATTGGAACAAAGCTTTGGGTTGCCCCTGGATTATATTTGTTACTTGAAAGGTAACCAAGAAAGATTTAAAGCTGAATAGAAGCTAAACTACCACAGACTTTAAATGTGATTTCGTTTTTGTGTTTTAGCCAGCAAGGCTAAGAAGGGAATGCAATATCCTTGCTGTTAAAGACTGTGTATCCTGAACTACAGAGAACCTTTAAAACAGCATTTTTGTGTTTGTGTTTGTTTTTGGCCAATGCTCTTCTTCAAAGAGTCCTGAACAAACAATCCTGTATGTGGTATGATCGAACCATTGTGTACAAAATAAATTTCTGTCATTTGCCTTACCTCTTGAGCCTGACTACAACTTTCTGCCTGATGCACCCATACAGCTAAACAAAGACTACATTTCCCAGAGGACACTGCAGGGAAATAGTTTGAAAAAGCTGAAAAAGCATATAGCGGAAAGTTCCTCTAATAACCACGCCCCTCTAAGCTAGAGGCGAGTGGTGGTGGCGTGACAAAATACGTCCATGGCATAAATGCAGAGGAGGAGAGCCTCTTTCAATTGAAAGCTCTGCAAGGAGGGGGCATAGGATGAAGGTGAATGGGGATAGGCTTGGGAGTAATATGCGGAAATATTTCTTTACAGAAAGAGTAGCAGATGTGTGGCATAGTCTCCCAGTGGAGGTAGTGGAGACCAGGACAGTATATGAATTCAAGAAAGCATGGAACCAACACAGAAGATCTCTAAAGGAAAAAAAGTGACTATAGTAATTGGTATGGAAGGGCAGACTGACTAGAACATATGGTCTTTTTCTGCATCATGATTCTTTGTTTCTAAGTTAGATCAACAATATCACAGCAACTATGGGTGCATCTCTGAGCAGCCTTCGGATGCAAACAGAAGATAAAACATTTTGAAGGTAGTCTATACATATAGAAATATAGAAAAATGATGACAGAAAAAGACCACATGGCCTATCTAGTCTGTCATTCCATATCAGCAACTACAACAGTCCCCTTTTCTCATTAGAGATCCTCTGTGTTTGTCCCATGCTTTTTTGAAATCAGATACTGTCCTCATCTCTGTTACCTCCATTGGGAGACTCTTCCACGGATCCACCACTATTTCTGTAAAGAAATATTTCCGCATATCACTCCTGAATCTATCCCCTTTCACCCTCATCCAATATCCCCTCATAGCAGAACTTGCTTTCAATCGAAAGAGGCTCTCCCCCTGTGAATTTATGCCACAGAGGTATTTAAACGTCTCAATCATATCAACTCTATCCCGCCTTTCCTCTAAGGTGTACATATTAAGATCCTTAAGTCTATTCTCATATGCTTTATAATGAAGACCACTAACCATTTTGGTAGCCACCTTCTGTACTGACTCCATCCTGTTTATATCCTTTTGAAGGTGTGGTCTCCAGAATTGCACACAATACGCCAAATGAGGTCACACCAAAGACTTATACAGAGGCACTATCATCTCCTTTTTCCTGCTAGCCATTCCTCTCCGTATGCACCCAAGCATCCTTCTAGCTTTTGCAGTTGCCTTTTCTACCTGTTTAGCTACTTTAAGATCATCTGACACGACCACGCCTAGGTCCCGCTCTTCTTTAGTGGACAAAAGTACCTCACCCCCTATACTATATTGCTCTCTTGGATTGCTGCAGCCCAAATGCATGACCTTATATTTTTTAACATTAAATCCCAGCTGCCAAATTCTAGACCATTCTTCAAGCTTAGCTCGATCCCTCCTCATGTTATCTACACCTTCCTGGGTGTCTACTCTATTGCAGATTTTGGTATCATCCGCAAAGAGGCAAACCTTACCCAACAGCCCTTCCGCTATATCATTAACAAAGATGTTAAACAGAATCGTACCAAGGACAGATCCCTGGGGTACACCACTGGTAACTTCCATCTCCTCAGAGTAAGCTCCATTTACCTGTACCATTTGGTGCCTCCCACTCAATCAATTTCTAACCCAAGCAGTAACTTTAGGGTCCATCCCTAGGGTGTTCAGTTTGTTTATAAGTCGTCTGTGAGGAATGGTGTCAAAGGCTTTACTGAAATCTAAATACATCACATCAAGGGCTCTCCCTCGGTCCAACTCCCTGGTCACCCAGTCAAAGAAATCAATCAGATTTGTCTGACAAGACCTTCCTCTGGTGAATCCATGCTGCCTTGGATCCTGTAATCCGCTGGATTGCAGAAACCTCATTATTTTCTCTTTCAGCAGCGTTTCCAATAATTTACTCACCACCAAAGTTAAACTAACCAGCCTGTAGTTTTCAACCACATCCTTACTTCCGCTTTTGTGTAAAAGCACCACATGAGCCTCTCTCCAGTCCTTTGGCACCACTCCCGACTCCAATGAGGCATTGAAAAGGTCAGTCAGTGGAGCTGCTAGAACGTCCCCAAGTTCCCTCAGTATTCTAGGGTGTATCCCATCCGGTCCCATCGCTTTGTCTATTTTAAGTTCAGCGAGTTTCTCACGAACACAGTCTTCTGAAAATTCTTCAAGATGCCCCTCACTTCTATTCCTGTTTGTGGGTGTTTTCTGAGGTCCTGCTCCTGGTTCATCAACTGTGAACAACAAACAGAAATATTTGTTAAGCAATTCCGCTTTATCCTCATCAGCTTCCACATATTCCTCCCCTTCACCCTTGAGTTTGACAATACCACTTTTGCCCTTCCTCTTCTCACTAACATCTGAAAAATGTCTTATCCCCCCATTTTATTGCATTGGCTATTTCTTCCTCTTTTTGAATCTTTGCCTTCCTGACTACTTTGCTAGCTTCTCTAAGTTTTTCTAAATATTTATTTATTTATTTTTTATACCACACTCTTTAGAATCAGTGTGGTTTACATGTATACTAACAGGTACTTTTTATTCCCTTGTCCCCGAAGGGCTCACAATCTAAGTGTACCTGAGGCAATGGAGGGTTAAGTGGCTTGCCCAAGGCCACAAGGAGTGGCCATGGGACTACAGACCCCAGTCCCTCCGGCCTGAGGTTGCTTGTCCCCATGTGGGAATTGAACCCCTGGCCTTCGCGGCCTGAGGTAACCTGGCCCAACCACTGAGCCATGTCTGTTTTCCTCTCTCTCTGTGATCTCTTGTATTTCATGAAGGCCTCCCTCTTTTTTCTTCACCTTTTTAGCTACTTCTTTCGAAAGCCATAGCGGTCTTCTTTTCCTTTTCCTTTTATTTATCATTTTAACAAAAATATTGGTTGCCCTTAAAATATCCCCTTTCAGTTTTGCCCACTGTTTTTCTACATCCCCCAGCTGTTCCCATCCCGCTAACGACTCCCTGTGGTATCGGCCCATCTTGGCAAAGTTAGTTTTCCTAAAGTCTAAGACCCTCACTTTTGAATGGATTCTAATAGCCCTAGTCCTAATACTGAACCACACCGTCTGGTGATCACTGGATGCAAAATGATCTCCCACTATAACATCAGAAACACTTTCACCATTGGTAAGCACCAAGTCCAGTATGGCCCCTTCACGTGTGGAGTCTATTACCAATTGCCTGAATAGTTCTCCCTGTAGAGAATCCAGGATCTCCTTACGTCTAGATGATACTGCAGCAGGAATGTGCCAATCAACATCTGGCATATTGAAATCCCCTATTAGTATCTCTTCCCCTTTCCTAGCAATACTGCATATGTCTTCAGTTAACTCTCTGTCCACCTCTTCCTCTTGTGAAGGAGGTCTGTATACCACGCCAATGCAAATAAATTTATTTTTCCCTCTTTCTAGTTTAACCCACAGTGCCTCTTCTCTCCCTTTTAAGCTCTGTAATTCCAAGGCTTTAATATTATGTTTTACATATTGTGCCACTCCTCCTCCCCTTCCTCCTACCCTGTCCTTTCTGAATAAAGTATAGCCTGGTATAGTTACATCCCAGTCGTGGTTTTCTGTGAAGCATGTTTCTGTAACTGCCACTAAATCCAAGTCAGCCACTCCCACCAAAGCTTCAACATCGGGGATCTTATTTACCATGCTACGGGCATTTACACACACTGCTTTCGATATATTACCCTTTTTACCCCTTTCCATAAAGGTATTTAGTGTTTCACTTATCTGGGGGCTGTCTTCACCCATTCCCAACGAATCTAGTTTAAATTTATCTATTTATTTATTTAGCTGCATTTATATCCCACTTTTCACCGGGTCAAAGCGGTGGAACATACAATAATCAATTACAAGGGTTTGGGGCCGTTACCAAGTGGCCAACAATAATGATTTTAACAAATTAATTGGGACATAGACATTGACATTGTATTATGGTTACATAGGACATATGTTCAGGGGGGTGAAATAGGGTGGTTGGGAGGGAGTCAGTGGTGGGTGCTTGTTTCTGGTCCAAGGAATTCTTGGAATAGAGCAGTTTTAAGTTGTTTCCTGAAAGATAAGGGGTCTTTGTTGCTTCTGATGTGATTTGGTAGAGAGTTCCACGGGGATGGTGCATATAGTTCGAAGGCTCTTTTGCAGGTCCTTTGATTGTATTTCATTCTTTTGTGTGGGATGGTGAAGGAGTTGTTGGTGGTTTGTCTGGTTGTCCTGTTGTGGGCTGGTTGAGGCAGTAGTGTGCGGAGCTGGGAAGTTTGAGTTTGGTAGAGAGCTTTGTGGGTGTGTAGGGCGGATTTCTATTTGATTCTTGCTTCTAAGGGGAGTATGTGTAGCTCCTCAGGACTGGGGTGATGTGGTCCTGTTTTTTTGCATTCTTGATAATTCTTGCTGTGGTGTTTAAGGCAGTTCGAAGTGGGTTGGTATGAGTGGCTGGAAGTCCTCTTCAGTAGATTAGCCAGTCTACTACTGACGATGCATCAACCTTTCTTGGACAGATGGACGCCATCTCTTGAAATAGCATCTCGTGGTCCAGGAAACCAAAACTCTCTCGACGACACCATCCACGCAGCCATGCATTCATCTCCAGGATGCGAGCCTCTCTGCCTTGGCCTTTACCCTCAACAGGGAGAATTGAAGAGAACACCACCTGTGCACCTATCTGCTTCACCCTCTGTCCCAGAGCCTTGAAGTCCCTCTTGATATGCTCAGTGGGATACCTGGCAGTATCATTTGTTCCGACATGGATTAGCAACATTGGGTAATAGTCAGTGGGCTTGATGAGTCTTGCCAAATTTTATATAACGTCTTGGATTTTGGCACCTGGCAGACAGCATACCTCTCTGTGTGATAGGCGATGGCCTAGCATGTAGCAGAGCTAGGTCTGAAGCCCTTTTTCTCCTGCTTTAAAATGTTATTGCTGATTTTGGAAAATTGCAGAATGCTGTTAGCTGTTAGAAAGAAATACTGTTCTATTCTGGTTTGATAACATGTTCTGCTCTCCTGGAGATAAGAGAATTAAACCTTGGTACTGTTTATTGTTTAGGTAAGTCAGATGTCTCTTTCAGTAGAATGCCGCACCACTGTATCTTTGCTGATTGTGCACTGACCTCGTAATTAGGATGAAAATATAGCAGAGAAACTGAACAGTGTAAGAATATTTTGTCTAGCATTATGAAGATTGTTTAGTGTTTTGAGCCAAGGCTAGAGATACGTCTTAACCTTGCTATGTTTGGCCTCGCTTTGTTTTGCTTTTGTTAAAAATGCTTCTGATATGCCTTCCACTATCTTTGTGGCTAACTGACCTTGCAAGAATAGCGAAATATACTGTATACTTTAGTAAAAGTATTATGTTTAGTGTTATGTCTAGTTGCTGACCCGTGGCTAGTAAGACCCAAGCAGGGAGAGCGAGTCCTGGGCCCGGTCAGAGATGTCTATTGGATGAGAGTAAGTGGGCCACTGTGGCCAATGAGGAGTTTTGCCTGTATTAGACTGGAGAAGAAAAGTATATAAACTGTCATTTTTCTGAGCTCTGTGCTCAGACCATTTTGAATGCTACTGCAATCTGAGTCTGTGCACATTAAACCGGCTTGAATCTTTGCCTGACTCCGGGTATTATTTATTGCATGCTTATCAGCTACTACATCTGGACCTCAAGTCTGATCGGCAGATGGACGCCCCAGTACCCCTCAGAAGAGAGTCACCAACCAGCACTACCCTTCGCTTCCTTGTGGTCACTGATTCTGCAACTTTGGGGTACATGAGCTCTGGTCCTTCCCTTTCCAGGGATGCTTTCACCAGGAATTGACTTTGATTCAATGGCAATTAATCATCATCATCATTTAGAGCTTTCCATCTTGCCCACCCCTTCCACCCCTGCGTTCATGTTTATCATATCTCCTGCTGTCTTTCCCTTCCCCTGTTTCATGTCCAGCATCACTCCTTCTCTCTTCCCTTCCACCCATGACCAGCATGTATTTTATTTATTTAGCTATTTTTATATACCGCTTTTTCTCATAGTCAAAGAGGTTTACAATTAAATGAACTTCAACTATTACATGGAATGTAGGGATCTAATTTGGAAGGCAAAACTAGATATATTATACATTGATCTCCCTCCCCTTCTCCTGTGTCCATATCTTCCCTATTCCTCCATCCAGCATCTCCCACTTACTTTCCTCATCTATCATATCACTTCACATTCCTTTCCTGTATCACCACCATCCTCCTCATTCTGCATAGTCCCAGGCCTACAACAGAAGCAAAATAAATGGCAGCACAGGGCCTTGAGCCCACACATGTACTCAGCCTCAGTCAATACCATCCCCTCCGACACAGACTTCTTGTGTCTGGGCAGGGGAGGGGGGGGGGGTGTTGGTGGACTGGCAGATGCTGAGTATGCACACGGGCTCTGAGACTCCTTGCTGCTGTTTTCTTTTATTGTATTTCTCCCATGTCTGTTTTCCATTGGTGGGTGCTTTTTCAACCTTCCATCCCCAAAATATGGCATCCTGATCACTGGCCAAGGCTGAGGAGAGAAACAAAAGTAGCCTCCTTTCACCTGGAAGCAAATCGAGGCAGCCACTGCAGAGGCATTTTGGGGGCACTTTTTGCTGCCCCCATAAATTTGCTTCCAGAGGTAGCCACCTCACTCTGTCTAATTACAGAACTGCCTCTGGTCTGACACGGATTTTTCTCTTATCTTTTTCCATGTCTTTGTTCTGTACCTTTCCACTTATTATCAAGTCTTACCTCATTTTTCCCATCTTCCCCTCTCTAATCCTCGGCCTCCTGCTCTTATTGCCTTCCCAATCCTCTTACTGTCCTGTCTTTCTCTTTTCCCAACATTCTATTCCTCCTCTGTGTCTCACCTACTCCCTAGTTCCCCTTCCATCCTTTGTACTCGCCCTCCTCAAACCCTCATTCCTTATCATCCTCGTAGACCAGTCAAGATGAGTGAGTTATGTTTCCCTGCCTGCAGGTGGAGGCAGGCTTGAGCTGCTAGTCTAGCTGGGTTTAAGAGATGTCATCACCTGGTATATCCTCTTGTACAACACTAAGAGAAGCCAGCATTATCTGCCTCCAGCAGGTGGCAAGGTGTGTGGAATGGAACAGCAGTGACTATAAGTCTGTGTGAAGAGATTCAGATCTTGGTGCAGAGGCCTTGGATTGAGTCCTGAAAGACTCAATGAGACCAATTCCGATTTGCATGTTCTGCCCCTATACGGCCAGGCAGAATCGGGGCGTGTAGCAGTAGCTCCCAATTTTGATCCATGGGGGCTAGTGGGAGGAGTGGCCTAGTGGTTAGGACGCAGTACCTCAGGCCGGAGGGACTGGGGTTTCTAGTCCTATAGGCACTCCTTGTGGCCTTGGGCAAGCCACTTAACCCTCTGTTGCCTCAGGTACACATAGATTGAGAGCCCTTTGGGGACAAGGGAATATATATCCAGTAACCTGTTTCTGGTAATTACATAATGTAATCTGCTTTGATTGAAGGATAAGCGGTATAGAAAACTGGTTTAAAAGAATAAATAAATAAAAAATAGACATGCCGGTGGGATCAGAATCGGGTCTACTGTCCTGGACATGCAGGCCGGGTCCTAATTCTGATCAGTCACATGCCCAGCTAACTCAGCCAGGCTCTTAAATGTCCCATTGCCATGGCACTGCAGCTCCTGAAAATAAACATCTTTCCCTGCAACCTGACCCCCAATCTGACTTCCATGGCCAGGGTCAGGCTGCGGGGAATCCTCTCACCTCCTGTCTGTGGCCTGGCTGTGCCATCCCCCAACATCCAGGGGGAACCTATTCCGCCTCTGAGGTGGAATAAGTCCCCCGTCTACCTGGCCGACCCCAGACATACAGAGCTAACTTCAGAATCGACCCTATACATCCCAGGGTTGCATACCCGCCCTCACTCCTGTCCCAGCTCATCCTCTCCCACCCACAAACAGAGCTCCCTGCACAAGTCAGCTATACATGCAGGGAGGTCTGTGGCTGCCAGCACGATCGGACGTCCAGACCCTCTAAATGCAGATCGCAATGACCCCCAATGGCTCAGAGCACAGATGCACCCAGGTCTCATGGAGCAGACAGCTGCCCTGTGTTCATGCTGTTTCCATAAGGCTACTAGCACTGGTGGGCAGAAAAAAGAGCAGGAGGATCCCACAGGGCCGAGTCCCTCTTGCTGTCCTTATGTGATCGTTATCCTTTATGGGGGGGGGGGGGGGATATTTTGGGTAATGTTTTTCAATTTTCTTTCAAAGTACCTTTTTTGCCTATTGATTTGAGTGGGAGTGCAATTGGCTCCCAGCTACCTTCAATAAATAATGCAGTGTATTCCTTTTGAGTCAATGCTGACTCCTGGTGACCCAGCAGCTCCTGGGTTTTCTTGGCAGTGTGATTGGAAGTAGATTACCAGGCCTATTCTTGATGTTACCCTGTTGTATATCTGATGTCTTCTTTTGTGGCCTCCACATAATGTGAGAAGGTGATGAGGTGAGGCCTCTGTAGGAATGGGTAATTAAACTTTATTCTAGGATTATGGGTTGAAGCTTACCCCTTGATCCTGCTTTATTATTGCTGGGTTGTCAAGAGGGGCCACCTACCGTCTGTCTTAATAGAGGGGAGCTTGCTAACTTTTTCTTTCTAGCAGTGCGCCTCTGGATTCCAGACTGGTTAAAGAAGCTGGCACATATCATGGAGATGGAGCGGGGGGGGGGGGGGTTGCACAGATGCAGGAGAAAATGTGTCTTATTATGGTAGCAGGGGCTGTATGAGGCATCTTTAGACAGAAATATGTATAAAGTATGTATGTGTGCTTGTGTCGTGCAACAGTGGTTTGCCTGTCTATGCATGGGATGTGGTGGTGGGTGTGATGCAGGGCTGCAGTGTATGTGTGCATCTACTGCAGAGCTGGAGAGCCTCTGTGTGTGTGTGGTGCAGAGATGGGGTGGCTGTGTGTGTGTGTCTATGGTGGCTGTGTGTGTGTGTCTAGGGTGGCTATGTGTGTGTCTATGGTGCCCGTGTGTGTGCCTGTGGTGTGGAGGTGGGGTACCTATGTATGTATGTGATGTGTAGTTGGGGTGTTTGTGTGTGTGTGTGTGTGATGCGGGTGTGGGGTACTTGTGTGTGTGTGTGTGTGTGTGTGTGTTTGTCATGAGGGGGTGGGGTGCTTGTGTGTGTCTGTGTTCTGGGCAAGGATGCACCTTTTGGCATACATACACATTGTGCCCTTTTCTCCCTGTATTCATCCTTTTAACCCCAAATAAATAAATCCAGTACTGAGTGCCACAAATAACTAATCAATAACATCCACAGTAGGACTCCCAAATATATCTTACCTAGACTTCACTATCACACATAAATATATCTTAAATTACTCTATATAATAGCGTCATATATTTTATTGCTGCCAATGCCAGGGATTCAAACCGTGGATTTTATTGGTTCAGGTAAACTGTAACCACACCACCAGGTAAACCTTATTGCATAGGCTTAGAAAAATGATACCAAAGCACAGAATAAAAGCTGCAGTTAACAAAAAAGTTAGGACAATCTAGATACACTGCCTTCATTCAAAGAACATTTTGATACCCTGCCACCTAAGTAATGCATTCAAAATTATCTAATGCAGTATTGTATTCTGTGGTATTGTATCCTCCGACAACGGCCACTGGTTTTGCCGCTACTGCGGCTTTCTCAAAGAACTGCTTCACAAACCACTGTTTCTCAATTCATACTATGCACATCAAAGAAAAATGCTCCGGAATCCAAACAAGTGCAAATTATGCACCTAGGAAAGAACAACCCACACTATAGTTACACGATGCAAGACTCCACATTAGAAACCACCACCCAGGAAAAAGATTTAGGAGTCATTGTGGATAACATGTTAAAACCCTCCGCCCAGTGTGCAGCGGCGGCCAAGAAAGCAAATAGAATGCTAGGTATCATAAGGAAAGGGATGGAGAACAAAACAAAGGATATTATAATGCCTCTGTATCGCTCCATGGTACGACCGCACCTTGAATATTGTGTGCAATTCTGGTCACCGTATCTTAAAAAGGACATAGCGTTATTAGAAAAAGTACAGAGAAGAGCCACCAAATTGGTGAAGGAGATGGAAGGCTACTCCTATGAAGAGAGGCTAAGAAGGTTAGGGCTCTTTAGCCTGGAGAAGAGACGGCTGAGGGGAGATATGATAGAGGTCTATAAATTAATGAATGGAGTGGAACGGATAAACGTGGATCAATTGTTTACGCTATCAGAGTATAGAAAGACTAGGGGACATGTAATGAAGCTACAGGGTAAACTATTTAAGACAAATAAGAGAAAATATTTTTTCACTCAACGTGTAATCAAACTCTGGAATCTGTTACCAGAGGATGTAGTAAGGGCTGTTAGTATAGCTGGGTTTAAAAAAGGTTTGGACAAGTTCCTGGAGGAAAGGTCCATAAACCACTATTAAAAAGGGACCCAGGATATCAATGCTTGACCCAGTACAAGCATTCTGGAACCTGTGTCTTTTGGGGATATTGCTAGGTACGTATAACCTAGATTGGCCACTGTTGGAAACAGGATACTGGGCTTGATGGACCTCGGTCTGACCCAGTATGGCATGTCTTATGTTCTTATGTTCTAACACACCTAACTGTCCAAACAAATCCAAACTGTCCCTAACCACACTAGTGTACAGATGTAAATAGTTACCCATGTTCTTGATCCAAGTTCCATCCCCCGTTTAATTGCAAACGCAAATCATCCTTGTGAAATGCGTAGGTTAAATGTTCCATGTGAACCGCACTGATGGGAAAGAGCGCGGTATATAAGAAATTGTAAAAAATAAAATAAATAAATAAATAAATGATATAATAACACATATCTCAAATATCACACAACTACTCATTTACCTTGAAATCACTACTAAATCTATCTCTTACCTTCAAACTTTTACATCACTGAACAAACAGCTGATCCTTCAGTTCACAGAGCAAACATCTACCAACCAAATATACCCTGCTTTTAAAACCTGTAACTGCCCCCTCAGAATCAGTCCTCCAAACATCAACCTTCTGGCAACACCTTAATCATTCTAAAAAAGTTGCACAGACCTGTCGTGATACACCTAAAAATCAAGACCCTATAAACCAACCACGCCATCCTTACCTATTGCAAGTTGAAGAATAAGAATAAAACAGAAAATGAACTTCAAATATAATTTTCTACAGCAATTCCCCCCCCCCCCACATAACCAATGCCATTCCATCATTGAATTAATTCCCCGCACAACCACTAACTGCCAGCGAAAAATAAACTCCTGTTCACGCTTCAATAAATGCAGATTTAAATCCCCACTACTCTCCTTTGTGATCTGAGAGAGTACACAACATCTCAATTGATAAATCTGAGTGATTCTGAGAGGGCGGTT
Organism: Ichthyophis bannanicus; assembly: GCA_033557465.1. Lineage (NCBI taxonomy): Eukaryota > Metazoa > Chordata > Amphibia > Gymnophiona > Ichthyophiidae > Ichthyophis > Ichthyophis bannanicus. The sequence goes on from CM066031.1 coordinate 1,827,852,735, forward strand.
ACAGGTTTTAAAAGCAGGGTGTGCTTAGTTGGTAGGTCTTTGCTCTGTGAACTGAAGGATCAGCTGTTTGTTCAGTGATGTAAAAGTTTGAAGGTAAGAGATAAATTTGGGGGTGATTTTAAGGTAAATGATTAGTTATGTGATATTTGAGATATGTGTTATTATATTGTAGATGTGTTTGGATTCCAGAACATTTTTCTTTGATATGCAGAGTATGAATTGAGAAACAGTGGTTTGTGAAGGAGTTCTTTGACAAAGCTGCAGCAGCAGCGAAACCAATAGCCATGGTTGGAGGATACAATATCACAGGATACAATACTGTATTAGACTATTTTGAATGCATTACTTAGGTGGCAGGGTATCACAATGTTCTTTGAATAAAGGCAGTGTATCTACATTGTCTTAACTTTTTTGTTAACTGTAGCTTTTATTCTGTGCTTTGGTATCATTTTTCTAAGCCTATGCAGTAAAGGGGATGATGATGAGGTTTACCTGCTGGTGTGGTTACAAGTTACCTGAACCAATAAAATCCACGATTTGAGTCCCCGGCATTGGCAGCAAGCAATATACAAAGTTATTATATAGAGTAATTTAAGATATATTTATGTGTGATAGTGAAGTTTAGGTAAAATATATTTGGGAGTCCCACTGTGCATGTTCGTTAGTTAATTAGTTATCCTTTTAACCTTCAACATCTTGCACTCTTCCCTCCCCCTCCAACTCTTCCCCACACTCTGTTCCCCTTCCAAACTGTCTCCCCTTCTCCCTCCAATCCTTAGCACTCCCACCCTCTGCCATCCATCCTTCTTCCTTTTTTTTAATCTACTGCCCTTTTAAATGTTTGCTGCCTCATTCCCCTCCCCCTCCCTTCTAACCATTTTTGTTCAGTAGCCCCTGTATGTGGGGGATAGGATCCCGCAGACAGACTACTGCCTTCCTTCCTCTCTTGTTTTGACTGCGGGGAATGATCTCCCACGGGCAGACAGAAGGGACCTTTACCATGATTGCAGCTCTCTTCTCCTGCCTGCGGGGAATGGGATCCCTGCGGGCAGCCAGTTTCCTTCTTGGCCATGATAGCAGCCTTCCCCTCCTATCTTGCCTGTGAAAATCAATCTCCCATGGGCAGACAGGAGGTGCCTTTGCCGCGATTGCAGTTTTCTCCTCTTCTTTTGTTCGCAGGGATCCAATCTCCCATGAGCAGAAAAGAACCGCAATCGTGGCCAAGACCCCTTTTGCCTGCCTGCAGGAGATCGAATCCTTGTGGGCAGACAGAAGGGGTCTCACTCTCTGTTGCCTTGGATTGTAGCTTCTTTTTTTAAAGGAGTGGGGTATGAAAATCCCTGGCATCAGGTGTAAATTTCTGGTCACCATGGCGACCTGGCACCTGGGATTTGTCAAGCCCTACCCTAGGGCACATTGCTGAGGCCTACACTACATAAATAATCTATTTTTGTGCATAAAGCACTGTTTTACCCATGGAAATATCTTTTACAATTACCCTCTTTGTCAGTCGCTGGGCTGATTGATCTAGCAGATGAAACAAACTAATTTCTTCCAACAGACATATTTATTCACAGTATCACAAAATTCACTTCCAGCAAGGTTTGTAGTGCTCTGCCCAGCTCCACACAGATTCACTTAACTCTCCCACACTTACATAGCAGCTGCAACCTGACCTTGGTAAGAGAAAACTATTAACCCCACAATTGCCAGTTGACAGGGCACATAACCCGTTACAGATTATAGCCTGAAACAGAGGAGCAGCATTCATAGCCATGTCACTACCTTAGATGGAGGAGTAGTCTAGTGGTTAGAGCAGTGACTTGTTGACCAAAAGGCCAGGGTTTGATTCCCACTGGTATGCCATAGCAAGTCACTTTATCTTCTATTGCCTCAGAACAGGGGTCTCCAACTCCAGTCCTGGAGGGCAGCAAAGCAGTCAGGTTTTCAGGATGTCCCTAATAAATATGCATGAGATAAATTTGCATGCACTTCCCCCATTGTATTCAAATTTATCTCATGCATATTCATTAGGGATATCTAAAAAATTTGACTGGTTTCCGGCCCTCCAGAACTGGAACTGGAGATCCCTGCCTGAGAAGAAAGGCCTAGCAATCTACTTCTGCTTACACCTTGCCGAGCAAAAACCCAAGGGCTGCTGGGTCACCAGGAGCCAGCATTGACTCAAAGGCATACAGTACATACCCTCTGCTCTGTCAAGCTCTAGACTGCACCCTCACAGAAGAGTCCCAGATATCTCCTTATCTTCCCCTCATATAAACTCAGACCCTTAAGAATTACTTTAAAGATAAGATGATTCCTTTATCTCCAGAAACAAGCAGGAAATCAGTCTTCACATATGGGTGATATTGTCACTGACGGAGCCCGGCACGGGAACACTCCCCAGCATCAAATAGGAATGGTTTTGGGAGCATTCCTCCACACATGCATGGCTGTCTTCCTGCCTTCTCTCCTCAGTCATCTTTCCTTATCGTTCCTCCAGTTTAGTCCTCTACCACTGGGTAGTGCACCTCCTCCTGCAGCATGGAGACTGGACCAATCAAAATCTTGACAACAGTGGATGTAGCGTACTGGAACTCCCATCAGCCCTCAGTGTGTCCAGTCTCCATGCGGCAGGAGGACTTGTGAGCCTAGGTGCTGGGCTCACTAGGGAATCTGTTATTAACAGGCTAGTTAGATTCAAGCGTTCAATTTGATTTTTTCTTCTGTTTTCCTTTCTTTTGGGTTTTATTAGATTGACATTGTAGACTTTCTCTTTAAATTCCCCCTTTGGGCTGTTTGTGGCTGTCCCTTTAAAAAAAAAAAAACGCATTAAGGGATTAATTTCTGAGGGGTGTCTTTCGCATAACGTTTGGACTGCAGGACTCTGGTATCCGGGTCCTGTCCTTGCCTAACCACACGCCTTTTCAGCGATTTCTTTATGAGATATTTTTCCCCTTGACGGAGCGGGGTTTAAATTTCTCACCGGCAATCAGTCAGCCGGCTCTCCTCTCGCTGCAGGCGGCGGAAGCGGCTCCGCAGACACACAGCTGACGTCACGGCAGGCCTGTGCGCTGCTTCGTTCAGTTGATGAGTGCCGGTTTCGAGAACGGACGGTCCGTGAGGGGTTTCTTCTTATCTCCTCGGGACTGCAGAATCTCCCGCCGGTTCCCGCCTAAACGCTGTGTGAAACCGCGGCCATTTTAGACACACGGTTTCTACAGCGGCGCCTTTATCTTGCTGGCAGGGCTGTTGACTGGAATAGAGGAGTCTCTGGATGCAGGTTAGCAATTTCTTTTATCTTTACTTTTAATTTCCCATCTTTCCTTTGTTTTTCTTGCGAAATCATTATTTTCTGCGGGCATTTGCTTTGGGCGGTAGTCTACGCAGCACTGGCATTGATTTAAGAGGTTTAAAAAAAAAAGAAAAAGAAAACAGGGACTAAAGTGTAAAGCTTATTGAGCTGTCCTCAGGGACTCGCTGCTTTCCGTCTGCCTTTTTTGTTCCATCCATGTCACTCAGTTCCCAGTGTATCATTTGTGGATCCTGGAAGGGCACTACAGGTGGCACATGCGTCTGTTCGGGCTGTGTCACAGGGCCTATCAGTGGTGGACAGCAGATGGAGACCCCTAAGCCTCCTGGGCCCCAGGAAGCGGTAACGGGGACGGAGAGTGATTCTTGGATAGCGGGTCCTTCCGCTCCGGCTCCAGAGGTAGCTTCTGGTACTTCTGGAGCTGCTGCAGATCTTGGTTCTGTTGCACTAATGGAGGAATTTTCCCCAGATTTTATATTGCTCTTGCATCAGGCTTTCTGTCGTAGAAGGCAGGGCCAGCTACCTACTTCCCTTTCTGTTCCCGCTCCCGCCCAGAAGCCCGGGCTTGGGGAGGGTGAGCCTTTACCGTTAAGAGCGGCCAAGAGGCCGCGGCCTCCAGAGCCTTCTACCTCGGACTTGGGATGGCACGAGGTAGAGGAGGCGGATTATGAGCTGGAGGGAGATGACAATGAATTAGAAGAGGGCGAGATTCCTGAGCCAGAGGACCAGGCTAGGATTATTCGGGTGTTTCGAAGAGAAGAATTGCTGGCTCTTATTTCAGAGGCCTTGCAAACCCTTAGACTGTCTCCCGAGCAGCTGGTCGAGGAAGAGGATATCACAGATCCCATTATTCAGGCAGTACGTCAAGCGCAAGTGGTCTTTCCTATCCATAAGGTAATAGATCAGATGATTCAGAATGAGTGTGATCATTTGGAAGCAGGGCTGAAGGGAATTAGGATTATGAGTAAGCTCTACCCCTTGGCTGATAAAGACAAGGAAAGGTTCCGTTCCCCAAAGATGCTGCGGTTTCGGCAGTCACTAAAAAGACTACAATCCCGGTAGAGGGCAGCGCGGCCCTGAAGGATGTGCAAGATAGAAAGGTAGATGGTCTCTTGAAGCAGTCTTTAGAAGCTGATGCGATTTCTTTACAGGCTTCTATTTGTGGAGCTTGGGTAGCGAGAGCCTGTCTCCATTGAGTTCAGCACCTAAAGCAGTCGACCTCTTTGGGGCCTGACGAGGTCAGGGAACTGCAGCGCTTAGAGTCCGGTTTGGCGTATCTGGCCGACATGCACTACGACCTCATTAGAGCGTTGTCGAATAGTATGGCTTCTTTAGTAGCTGCGCGCAGATCCCTTTGGCTTAAGAATTGGGCAGCCGATGGCTCTTCCAAGGCTCGGCTTGGCAAGCTTCCATTCAAGGGTAAGCTATTGTTCGGAGAGAATTTGGATAAGTTGGTTAGAGACTTGGGGGAATCCAAAGGCGGTAGGCTCCCGGAGGATAAACCAAAGCAGGGAAAGGTGTTTTCTTCCTTCTGGGGACAGTATAGGGACTTTTGGAGGTTTAGATCTCCCCGTTCCCAGGGTCCCAAAGAGGGCGATTTGCCTCCCGAACCCTGGGGTTTCGTGGGTTTCGAGGGGCCAGCAGAGGTTTCGCAGCGGCATCTTCGGGTGCCACTCGCAGACCACAATGAATGGCGGCGGGTCCCGGCAGAGAGTCAGTCGATCGGAGGTCGCCTTCGGGATTTCCTTTCTGCCTGGACCCACGTGACTACCGATCAGTGGGTGTTGGAGATTATCCGCGATGGCTATGCTCTAGATCTCGCAAAGCCGGTGCTGGACTCGTTTGTGAGTTCGCCCTGCAGAGGGCCGCAAAAGGCTATCCAGGTGCGTCAGACTTTAGACCATCTGGTGCAGCTGGGGGCCGTTATTCCGGTACCGCCAGCGGAGTACGGTATGGGTCGTTACTCTATTTATTTCATGGTGCCAAAGAAGGACGGGTCGCTTTGGCCTATTCTCGATCTCAAAGGGGTGAATTGGTGCCTTCGAGTGCAACACTTTCGCATGGGAACACTGAGATGAGTGATTGTAGCAGTCCGGCAAGGAGAGTTCCTTACGTCCCTCGATCTCAAAGAGGCTTATCTCCACATCCCGATCAGGGAGGCGCATCAAAGGTTTCTGCGGTTTGCGCTTCCTTGGGGGCACTTCCAGTTTCAGGCTCTGCATTTTGGCCTCGCCAAAGCTCCACGAGTTTTCACCAAAATAATGGTGGTGGTAGTGGCGGCGCTGAGAAAGGAAGGAGTATTAGTCCATCCATACCTCGACGATTGGCTCATCCGGGCGAAGTCCAGGGACGAGAGCGAGAAAGCCACGAAAAAGGTGGTAACTTTCCTCCAGAGTCTAGGCTGGGTAGTCAATCCGCTCAAGAGTCATCTGGAGCCTACGCAAGTTCTCGAGTATTTGGGAGTGCAGTTCGATACTCGGCTAGGCTCGGTGTTTCTGATGGAGAAGAGAGTCCGAGCTCTCTGGGCTCTGGTGCAGCGCTTCAGGATGCTGGCTGCTCTGACAGCGTGGCAATACCTGCAGGTGCTCGGGACCATGGCGGCAACGCTGAAGGTGGTTCCTTGGGCCAGATTTCATATGAGGCCGTTGCAGCGGGCCTTGCTTCGCCGTTGGTGCAATCAGTCTGACCCTTTGAGCAAACAGCTCCCGTGTCCTCTGCAGGTCCAGCGAGCGTTGAAGTGGTGGCTGATCCATACATCCTTGCGAGCGGGAATGCCCTTGGAGCAGCCAGTGTGGATTATGCTCCTCACGGATGCCAGCCTAGCGGGCTGGGGAGCGCATTGTGGAACAGAGTTGGCGCAAGGACGTTGGTCAGCAGAGGAGAGCGTCTGGTCGATCAACCGTCTGTAGCTGCGAGCGGTATTTCTAGCCCTGAACAGTTTCGAGTTACTGGTAACGCATAGTGTGGTGTGAGTACTATCGGACAATGCGGCGACCGTGGCATACATAAATCACCAGGGCGGTACCGGCAGCGCAGCCATGGAAGAGGAGGCAGAGGGTCTGTTCTCCTGGATAGAGTCGCATCTCCTAGCAATATCAGCGGCGCACATTGCCGGAAAGGACAACGTGACAGCAGATTTTATCTGCAGAGTACAAGTGGATGCGGGCGAATGGGAGCTGCATCCCGACGTGTTCGCGCAGTTGGTTCTCCGGTGGGAAACGCCGGTCATGGACTTGATGGCCATCTTCCAGTCCGCAAAAGCGAGCTGATTTTTCATCAGGCGGTGGGAGCCCATGTCGGAGGGCTTAGATGCCTTGATTCAACCATGGCCGTCGACGGGTCTTCTCTATGTGTTCCCCCCGTGAGCGCTCATCAGTCGAGTGATTCAGCGCATCGAATCGCATCACGGGCGTGTGCTGTTGGTGGCACCAGACTGGCCCCGGCGGCCGTGGTATGCCGACCTCATCCGATTGCTGGATGGGACCCCATGGCGACTTCCGGTGTCGCAGGAGCTTCTCTTGCAGGGTCCGTTAGTGATGCCGCGGGTGGATTGATTCTCGCTTACGGCTTGGCCATTGAAAGGGCAAGGTTGAGAAAGAGAGGTTATTTCAGATTGGTTGTGTCAACTCTTCTCCAAGTACGGAGACACAATACATCGCTTGCCTATGTATGCATCTGGCGAATTTTTGAGGACTGGTGTTCCCGGCATCAGATCCGTGCTGCCACGGCTTTGGTGCCGGTAGTGTTGAGTTTTCTGCAGGATGGTTTCGAGAAGGGGCTCGCCGCCAGCTCCTTGAGGGTGCAGTTGGTGGCCCTGGCCTGTTATAGAGGCAAGGTTCAGGGCGTGCCTCTTGGAGCTCACGACGATGTCCTACGTTTCTTGAAGGCGGTTTCGAGAATGCGCCCACCACGTCGGATTTCCGTTTCTCCGTGGGATCTCAATTTGGTTTTACGGACGCTGGGAAAGACGCCGTTTGAGCCCTTAAGTCAAATTTCAATCAAGGATTTAACTCTTAAGACGGTGTTTTTGGTAGCTATTTGTTCAGCGAGGCACGTTTCCGAGTTACAAGCTCTGTCTTGTAGGGAACCTTTTCTCTGTTTTTCTAAGGAAAAAGTGATTCTTCGGCCAGTGCCTTCCTTTCTGCCGAAGGTGTCTTCTCCGTTTCATGTGAATCAGTCCGTGTCTCTTCCAGTTCTGCGGTCGGACGCTGCGCATGCTTCTGATCGTGGTTTGAGTCGTTTGGATGTAAAGAGAGTTTTACGTCGGTATTTGGAAGTGTCCGAGGCTTTTCGTAAGTCGGATCATCTGTTTGTATTGTTTGGAGGACCTCAGAAGGGTGAGGCAGCAGCGAAAGCTTCCATTTCCAGGTGGATTAAGGAAACCATTGCCTCGGCTTACATGTTGCAAGGGCGCCAGGCGCCTGTAGGTCTGAAAGCGCACTCTACTAGAGCGCAGGCAGCTTCCTGGGCGAAGCACAGTCTTGTTCCGCCGGTGGGCATCGCTTCATACTTTCAGCAAGCACTACTGTTTTGGATGTGCTGGCGGCGGAGGATGCCTGTTTTGGGTCGGCGGTATTGCGTGCCAGCTGGCAGGGTCCCTCCCGTTAGTACTGCTCTGTTACATCACAGTGGTAGAGGACTAGACTGGAGGAACGATAAGGAAATGATAATTACACTTACCTGGTAATTGTAGTTCCTTGAGTGATGACAGTTTAGTCCTCCTTCTCTCCCAGACGTATTGGTTTGTTTGTTTGGCGCGGCACGCATTTAGGAGCGCGCAACACATTTACAGGTGAGTTTTTTGCTCTTGTTCTACATTTCCTTCCTCTAACTCTTGCCTGGCTCTGCGGGGGGGGGGGGGGAGGCTTCGATATCAGAGACCTCATCCCTTCCTTTTGGGAGGGAGGTTCATATATTGTTCTGTAGGTAATTAAAAAAAAAACAACAAGACGATTGTATAACCTTTGTAGATCTTTGTTTCTTGCTCTTTTGAGTCTACTTTGTCAATAGTACACTGAAGGCTGATGGGAGTTCCAGTATGCTACATCCACTGTTGTCAAGATTTTGATTGGTCCAGTCTCCATGCTGCAGGAGGAGGTGCACTACCCAGTGGTAGAGGACTAAACTGTCGTCACTCAAGGAACTACAATTACCATATAAGTGTAATTATCATTTTTTCCGTGCAGCCATCGGGACCCCTTCCCTCTCTGCTGTGTTTAAGACTTCATTTTTTCTAACTACAGTACTGTAAAGTACTCCGGTTTGCCTTCCCATCGACCGCATCAACTTCTGTCGGTTCCAGTACCTCTCTTTTTATCTTATTTTTTCTTTAATTTTATTTTTCTATAGTTTTTCATTTGAGGACTTTAGCCTCTTTGGGCACCATTTCCCAATTCGATTTTGCGTCCATTTTTTTTCAGAAATGGAGAAACCCCGCAGTGGTTTTAAGTCATGTTCTAAATGCTTCAGTACAATTTCCATTACTGATGAGCATTCTTGGTGCCTCAAGTGTCTAGGCCCCGACCACGACATCAATTTCTGCCTCTCTTGTCACCACATGACCACCAGAGATTGGAAGAACTGTGACAAACAGAAGGCTAAGCTTTTTCCATCAGACTCAGCTCCTTTGGTGCACTCCTCAGGGGCGTCGACTCCGTCTACCTATGCCTCTAAGAACTCACCAGCAAGAGAGAAGCATCGCTTGGAGTCTCCAGCACTTAAGAAGAAGACATCTACTTCGGCATCAAGGGCACTGTCTTCCAGGTTGGCATCGGCGTCTGATACTAAGGGTCGGCATCAACATCGACACTCTTTGCATTCCAATGCAGACCATACACCTAAACAACTTCAGTGGGAGGTATCACCCTCCAAAGCTATTTAGGGGTTCAGGTATGCCCCCGAGGTCCAATCCTCGGTGGAGCCCCTGATACCAGCATTGGGAGTTGTGGCCTACACGTCTGTGTCTGGAGCCTCTCCTCCCCTGGTACTATCATTGGATGACTGGGTCATCACAGTGGAACATAGGTAGCATAGCTGAACTATTAGCAATTGTTACGCCGATGACTTCGGAAGCTCTGCAATTGGCACCGGTACTGGTTCCATCGGTACCATCGGTGCCCACTGCTATAGGTACCTTCCCATCTTCACAGGATGTGGAGCAACCAATACCGAGGCCTCAGAACCAGGTGGTCTGATACTCTCAACATCGACATTGAATCAACGATCATCAGAGCATCAGAAATATTGAGTATCTCATAGAGATTACTTCAATTTCCTGCCAGACTCCGATTCTGAGAAGGCATCTGAGGTGGACTCATTCGATTCCGATGCACCTAGGGAGATTCCATCGGATCCTTTACCTCCTTATGAACAAAGACGTTCGCCACCGGAAGACATGTCCTTCCAGGATTTCATTAAGGATATGGCAACAGCTCTGGATGTTTCAGTGGCTACTGAAACTGAACCAAGGGCTGAAGAACTTGACATATTGCAGTACCCTTCAGCACTGAAGGAGGCTGCCATTCTCCTGGTGCACAACCTGTAGTAAGTAAGAGGCTTGATACCCTCTACAGGGTTCCTCCCTCTCCAGACTTTCAAAAGCCACAACTTTCCCACCATTCCATAGTGGTGGAGTCTGACATGAGGAGGATCAAAATTCAGAAAAATCACTCCTCAGTATCTCCTGGCAGAGAGGGCAGGACACTGGATGCTTTTGCAAGAAAGGCCTTCCAGGCCACCATGCCAGCATCCAGAATTGATTCATACATGCTATACATGGGCATGTTTCTTAAGGATGTGGCCAGAGATCTCTCAGATTTCACCTCCTTATTACCACCTGACAGCAGGCAGCTCACCAGGTCTTGGTTACCCATGCCCAAAACACATCAACATTTTTAATAAGAGCTGCTTTTGAGGCAAACAGTAGATATGCTGCAGCATGCATTGGGGCCAGAAGAACAGCATGGCTCCAAGTATCTGACCTGAAACAATGGGTCCAGGATAAGCTGATAAACATACCCTGTAATGGGGAAAACCTCTTTGGTCAGAGGTGGAGGGAGGAGACCAGAGAGATCGAAACAGATGACCTCATTATGAAGAGGCTCTCAAGAAAGACGGCGGATCCTTCTAAAAAGAAGACTACCATCAAGATGCCTTTCTTCCCTAAAAAGAAGACATTTTTCCCACCATATCAACCTTATGCTGGCCCACAGTAGCAGCAGAAACAAGCAGATCAGAAAACCCAAGGCCTCCAAACCTCAGCCTGCCCCATCCACTTAGCAGCCTCAGAGTTTTTGATTCTTTCAAAAGGAGCATAGCCACTTCCCCCTGAAATGTGGGAAAAGGTGCTATTCAGCAATGAAAGCACCTTCTTCCTGCTTGGTAACCAGGCCCACACCTATGTGAGAAGATTTCCTGGAGAGGAATTCAAGCCTGAGTGTCTCAACCTCACTGTGAAGCATCCTTTGAAGGTCATGGTCTGGGGCTGCATGGCTGCCAGTGGCGTTGGACATTTTCACATCATCAGTGGAATGGTCAACGGGGCCAAGTACATCACCATACTGCAAAGGTGCATGGTGCCATCAGCACACCAACTGTTTCCTGGCCAGTTCCTGTTCCAAGATGACAATGCACTCTGCCATCGTTCCAGACAGGTGATCAGCTGGAAGCAGCGGAACAACATCAAGTCAATGGACTGGCCTGCCCAGTCTCCAGATCTGAATCCAGTCGAGAACCTGTGGCTCAAGGTGGCCTTGGAAATATCCAAGAGGCATCCGACATCAAAGTGTGAGCTGATTGAGTCACTCATTGCAGCTTGGAACCGCATTATCACCAACGATCACCTTGTCAGACTGGTTCATTCAATGCTGACAAGGTGCAGTCAGGTGATCAAGAACAAAGTGTGGCCCATCAAATACTGAGCCATCACTGACACATAAAAACAGCCTTTTTCAAGGCCACATACATTAATTTGAAGGAAACCTGGCGTGTGTCCATAATATTTTAAAGCATACTTACAATAATATATCGTTGGCCAACGATGTACATTAGAAGTTGAAAAAATGTCAAATTTACAAGTGATTCCAGACTTTTGCATACCACTGTAGCTCTCCCTCCTCCTTACAGGATTCCGGGGAGACTGGTGAACTATGCACACTGTTGGATAAATATCACATCAGAGCCATGGACCCTACAGCTGGTCTCCCAGGACCTACAAATAAGGTTTCAAACTTATTCTACCAGTAGTTTTGTGGGGCAACCCACCCTAGATCCCCTTCACTACTCCTTGCTCCATCAGGAGATCCTCTACCTGCTAGATCAAGGAGCCATTGAGGAGGTCCCCTCTGACCTGCAAGGAAGGGGCTTCTACTCCAGATATTTCCTGATTCCAAAATAGACAGGAGGTTAGAGGCCTATTCTGGATCTTCAAAATCTAAACAAATTTCTCGTAAAAAAAATTCAAGATGATTTCTCTAGGCACCCTCTTGACATACCTAAGACGAGAGAATTGGCTATGCTCATTGGATCTAAAGGATGCATATACACACATCCTCATCCATCCAGATTACAGGATATTCCCCAGGTTTGTCTTCCAGGAAAAGCACTATCAGTATAGAGTCCTCCTTTTCAAACTCACCTCAGTGCCCAGAGTATTCACAAAGTGCTTAGCTGTGGTGGCGGCCTATATGCAAACCTGGGGAATCTTTTTGTTCCCTTACTTATCTGGCTTCTAAAGGCAGACTGCACTTCAGCGGTTCAGTAGGCCCTAGATCAAACTATATTTTATTTATTTATTTAGACAGTTTTATATACCACCTTATCCTTCAATCAAAGTGGTCACAACACAATTGGAGGATACATTTTAACACGAGGGGATATGAGACACATACACTAATACTTACAGGGAACATGGGCAATGGAGGGTTAACTGGCTTGCCCAAGACCATAAGGAGCACCTGTGGGACCAGAAACCCCAGTCCTTCCGGCCCAAGGTTGCTGTCCTCTAGTAGGATTTGAAGCCCCGACCTTCCGGCCTGAGGTAACTTGCCCCAACCAATATATATGTTCTTCAAAAGTTGGGGTTTGTGATAAATTATCCAAAGTCACATCTCAACCCAACCCAGGAGCTCGAGTTCATAGGTGCTCGAACTAGACACAGTAAGGAGCAGAGTGTTCCTCCCAGAGGATAGACGACATCGTCTGATTACCTTAGCCAATCATGTGTAGCAACAACCATCAGTTCCTGCCGGAACATTTCTATGCCTGTTAGGACATATGTCCTCCATGGTCCATGTCGTACCCTATGCTCATCTCCACATGAGAATCTCACAGTGGACTCTCTTAAACCAGTGGAAGCAGTCCACAGATCATCGCTCAGACCTCGTCAACATCACTCTACAGATGAAGACAGACCTGCAGTGGTGGATCGAGCCACAGAATCTAAAATAAGGGTTACATTTTCAGAGGTCTGCACCGCAGTTTATCCTAACTACCGATGCATCAAAACTAGGCTGGGGTGCCCATCTCAGATCAACCATCAGAGCACTGCCATCAGAGCATTCTCTCCTCAGCTCAATCAGCATTCTCTTCTGGTGCAGACCGACAATCAGGTGGCGATGTTTTATATAAACAAACAGGGAGGTAGGGCTCTCGAACCCTGTGCAAGGAGGCCTCTCGCCTATGGAACTGGGTGATCTCCAAGGGTATCCACTTATACACAGTCTACCTTCCGGGAGATCAGAATCAATAAGCTGACAGGCTAAGTCACATTCTACTCCTGCACGAGTGGAGGTTGGATCCTCAAGTAGCCCAACACTTGTTTTAGTTTTGGGGGAGACCACTAATAGACCTCTTTGCATCTCCCCTCAATACTCAGCTACCCCAGATCTGTTCCAGAATTCCCTCTCCCCACAGGGAATCATCAGATGACTTTCTCATTCATTGGGGTCAAGAGCTTCTCTACGCTTACCTCCACTTCCACTCATAGCGAAGATACTCTTCAAATGTCAAGCCAAACGGGGACAAATTATCCTAATTACCCTGTACTGGCCCAGACAACCGTGGTTTCCTCTACTTCTTCAACTTGCTTGAGCACCTCCCCTCTGGCTCGGTTGCTCACCAGTGCTTCTGTCACAGGAAGAGGGGACCCTTCTGCACCCAAGCTTCAAGCCACTCTGTTTGATGGCTTGGAGGCTGAGCACTTTATCCTTTTGGACTTAAATCTCCAGGAGGACGTGTTGCATGTCCTTTTATCATCAAGAAAGGATTCAACCAGATGCTCCCATGCCTTCAAATGGTGCAGGTTCTCCATCTGGTGTTCCCTTAAAACACTAGATCTCTTCACATATCCCATCCTGGACCTGTTTAAGTACTTAATACATTTGTCTACTTCTGGTCTCAGGACCAGTTCAGTGAGAGTACATCTTGCTGCCATTGCAGCCTCCCATCGTACTCTAGACAGCCAGCCTGTCTCAACACATCCTTTAGTGGCCAGATTCATGTGGGGTCTCCTCTTTACCAAGCCACCTCTCCACCCATCTCCCACACCGTGGGATCTCAATGTAATCCTTGCACAGCTCATGCGCAATCCTTTTGAACCCATGAGCACAGCTCCCTTGAAGTTCCTCACTTGGAAACTTCGTTTTCTCATAGCAGTTACCTCTGCTCGCAGAGTCAGCGAGCTCCAAGCATTAGTAACCTATGAGCCTTATACCACTTTTCATCATGACAAGGCAGTCCTTCGCACACACCCTAAGTTCTTGCTGAAGTTTGTCATCTCTTTTCACTTAAATCAATCGGTCTCGCTAACCATCTTCTTTCTACATCCTCATGCATCTCTGGCTGAAGCCAAGCTTCATACTCTCAACTGCAAGAGAGTGCTAGAGTTCTATTTAGAATGCACTAAGAACATTCGTCAATCCTCTCAATTGTTTGTCTCTTTTGATCAAAGCCATTTGGATATACCAGTGTCTAAAAGGACACTATCAAATTGGTTAACAGATTGCATATACTTCGCTTATGCACAAGTTGGACTGGCCCTAACACATCGGGTTACAGCTCATAGTGTCAGAGCCTTGGCGGGCTATGGTAGTTAACCTTCGCTCAGTTCCCATATCTGATATCTGCCAGGCACTTTTGCAGTGCACTATTGCCTGGATAAGGACTCCAGAGCAGATGTTCAACTCTGGCAGGCAGTTTTGCGCAATCTCTTCCAAATTTAGACAACTTGCCCACCACCCACATGACTACCTCGCAAGGAGTGCTCTGAATGAGCTGAATCTGTTGGATCCCGGCTGCAGCCTCTGGTTCCTGGCTTTCTTCCTTCACTCGGTTTTCTGGGCTAGGGAGTCCCATATGTGAAGACTGACTTCATAGCATAGTTACTCATTGGTGATCTCCGGGAACAGCAGGAATCAGTCTTCACAATCTGTCCTTCCTCCCCATCAAGTTGTCCTATTTTTTCTCTCATACTTAGTATAATTCTTTTTTTCCGCAATACACCTGACCGAGGAGACCAGGAGAGAAGGCGGGAAGGCAGCCACACATGTGTGGAGAAATGCTCCAAAAAGCATTCCTATTGGATGCTGGGGAGTATTCCCCCACCAGGCTCCATCAGTACCGATATCACCCATATGTGAAGACTGATTTTTGCTGTTCCCAGAGATCACCTGTTACAGGTGAGTAATTACACTTTACAGATGGAGCAGAGAGGCGTCTACCATCTCCTGTCCTGCTTGATCCTTCTATCTAGGGCTGGCCTCACCCCCACTAATTTTGGTCCTGTCCCATGCTGCTGGAGGGAAAGAAACCAGCTGAACAGAGTAAAAGAAACAGTGTGATATTTAACATTTCACGCCTACTGGTTCCCTCCTCCATTGCTGTAGTCACAACATTTGCCATCTATACTGTTCCCATATTGCATATTTCATGTAATACTGAATAGTTATCTTCCAAGGAGAAGACTCATCTCTTAATTTCCAACTGTTTGTTACAGACAAGCAAATAAGGAACTTAGTGCAAGCTCAAACCAAGAGTGCTGCACTGATTCTGGTTCAATGCAAGCAGGCAGAATGTAGCTAGAGCTGCCTCAATTGTACAATTGCTAACGAAGAGGTGTGTTGAAATAAACAAACAACTGGATATTGAAAGACTGTGGCTGGGGTGGATGCTGAAACACTGAAGGAATGAATGTAGAAGATTGAAAGATGGATGCTGAAGTACAGTGAAAAGATGGTGAAATTCCAGGGGCATGGAGAGGGAGAGAGAGGCTGTGGTGTTTGCTTTCTAAGTCAAAGATGGAGATTTTTTTTCACTAGAGGGAGCAGTGTAGAGGAATATCCAAAAAGACTAGGGCTCTGGAATTGATCAGTAGGGTCAAAGGTTGTACCTTGGACTGAGCCATGAAGCCAGGCAGGTCTCAAAGAGATGGGAGAGAATGGGTCACATGCAGTATTTATTCTTTAAGTACAAAGATTACATGGGCCTAGCAGTAGGCTGTTCCTGATCGTCCCTCCAGTCTAGTCCCAGAATCTCTGGGTTGTGATCCTCCTCCAGCAGCTTGGAGACTGAGAAGTGTCATTCTTCTGACATCACTGGTATATAAGCCCCGGAACCGCCTCTCCTCACCAGTTATCTCAGTCTCCAAGCAGCTGGAGGTTGGGTGAACCCAGGGGTTCGGGGCTCACTAGAGAGACGATTAAGGAGAGATTAGGATAGATTTGTTGAATAGCTTTACAGAAAAAAAGGGGGTTTTGAACTAAGCCATTCTGCTGCCCAGGTGCTCTTTCCTTTCCATTGCCTTTGAATCCGCTGATTCCCCCCCCCCCCCACCTCCCCCTCCTCCCCTCTGTCTTTCTTTACCTGCCTGGAGGTAGCTTTGGGGGCTGTGGAAGGGAGACACAGCACAGCCACCGGTGCCCGATCCCATCAGTCGGGAGAGGAACCGGCAGACCGCGAGCTCAGCGCGTGCAGAAGCTTTGCCTGCAAACGTATCTGAAGCCGGCGTTTCCCGCAGCAGCTCAGAGGAGAAGTTTCTTGCTCCAGCCCTGCTCAGCCCGTGCCTGCAGCTCCCGAGAATTGGTAGAGCGCAGCAAAAGAAGGCGGCATATGCAGCTCTGGCACCGGCCAAGGTAGGAGACCTCAAAGGGGCTGAGAGCAGTTTCAAGGGACATGGAAGAGCGGTTCGTGGCAGTGCAGGCTGGACCGCGTGGCACTCACGCGGGAATTGTGGGGTACAGTTGAAGTTTTTTAGAAATTGGATATCTCGGCCGCAGAGCCTCGTTTTGAGAAGCTTTCTTCACATTTAGCCTGGAAGCGTTTCAGCGGGAAATTCAGTGAAAAAAGAAACATTTTTTGTGTTCATCAGCATAGCAGTAACGCGGTTCTGTAAGCTGCTTAAGGGCTGAATTACTTTTTGAAGGGATCTGATACGCAGGATGCCTTCTAGACCACTTTGTTTGCTGTGCGGGGCTAGAAGGGGATCTGTGTCCCCCGAGGGGGTTTGCAGAGGCTGTACTCAGGAGTCGGCGGCTATGAAGCTGAACGCAGCCGATGCAGGGGTTCAAGAGGGGACATCGGCGGGCCCTTTGGAGCCTCTCTTAGATGCGGGGGCCATGTGGGAATCGGTGCCTAGTACGTCTGAGGCTCCAGACCCCCCGACTGCGCAGCCTCTGTTACCGGGAGGCCTAGCGGCAATTTTTGCACCAGATTTTGTGGCCCTGCTTCAGCAGGCCTTGACCTGCTTGATTAGTAAGCCTACAACCAGCCCAGTCTTGGTGGGGCTGGGGGATAAGAGACCGAGTACGCCTTTGTTGGCGGCAGTGACAGGCATAAGTGCGAAAAGGCCCAGAGGAGACAGGGACCGAGGGGACGGGTCGGTCATGTCGGAAGGACTAGGGTCGGAGGATCCGGATCACGATGCGGGCCTAGATGAGGATCTAGAGGAAGGCAAAATCGTGGAGCAGGAGGACCGAGTGCGGGTGGTCCGCGTGTTTCGTAGAGAAGAGTTGCCGGCTCTCATTGCAGAGTCGCTCAAGACCCTGAATATGCCGCCAGAAGGCCCAGCCGAGGATGCTACTCTGGAGGATCCCTTGTTGCAAGCGTTTTGAAAGATGCAAAGAGCATTCTCCGTGCATAGAGTGTTTAAGAAGATGATACAGGAAGAGTGGGTATGCCGGAGGCCGCGCTTAAGGGTTCTAGGGTTATGGCGTGGCTTTACCCTCTGGTAGATCAGGAGAGGGACTTGTTTAAGTCTCCTAGAGTGGATGCAGCGGTGTCAGTGGTTACTAAGAAGACCACAATCCCAGTAGAGGTGAGTGCGGCGTTCAAGGATGCTCAGGACCGCAAGTTGGAGGTCTTGTTGAAGCAAGTCTTTGAGGTGAATGCACTCTCTTTACAGGCTTCTATTTGTGGAGCCTGGGTGGCAAGGGCTTGTCTACGCTGGGTGCAGCGAATTCAGGGGGCCCCTCCGAGGGGGTGGACAAGGAGGCGTCCAGACTTGAGTCAGGAGCTGCTTATTTAGCCAACATTCATTATGACCTTATTAGGGAATTAGCAAAGAGTATGGCTTCGGTGATAGCAGGACAGTGTTGTCTTTGGCTGCGTAATTGGGCGGCAGATGGCTCATCTAAGGCGCGGTTAAGTAAACTGCCCTTCAGGGGTAAGCTGTTGTTTGGTGAAGATTTGGATCAGCTGGTGAAGGATTTGGGTGAGTCCAAAGGCGGGAGACTGCCGGAGAATAAGCAGAAGCAGGGACGGCCCACACCCGTGCCGCGGGGCCAACAACGGGACTTTCGGCGTTTCAGTTCTCTGAGATTTGTCCATCATCAGCGGGGCTGTTTTCCCGGTAGGAGCCAGGGGTTTTGTAGATTTAGGGGAACAGGCAGAGGGTTTTCAGCCTCTTCCGCTTCCTCAAATTTCAAGAAATCACTATGAAGTCAGGCGGGCCCAGCTGGGGTTGGTTCCCGTGGGAGGTCGGTTATGGGAGTTTTACCCTGCCTGGGTCCAAATCACCTCAGATCAGTGGGTGTTAGAGGTAATTCAACAGGGGTATGCGTTGGAGTTTTAGCGGCCGGTGATAGACTCCTTTGTTCAGTCTCCGTGCAGATCAAGCGTAAAGCACAAGGCGGTAGGGAGACGGTGCAGAGACTGCTCTCCCTCAAGGCGATCGTACCGATCCCACCCGCCCAGTTAGGGTGCGGTCGGTACTCCATTTATTTCATAGTTCCAAAAAAGGAAAGAACCTTTTGGCCTATTTTGGACCTCATGAGGGTAAATCGTTGTCTAAAGGTGTCTCATTTTCGCATGGAGACTCTAACGTCCGTTATTGTGGCGGTAAGAAAGGGCGAATTTCTAATGTCCCTAGACCTATCAGAGGCGTATCTTCACATTCCAATTCGGCAGGAGCATCAGAAATTTCTCAGGTTTGTCGTCCCAATGGGACATTTCCAGTTTGTCAGACGGCTGCCTAGGGTGAGAACTTACACAATCTTGACGATGCATATATTCATATGATTCTTGCAAGGTATTGTGGGTATTGTAGTTCATTCACTCCCAAACACAGCTGATGACAATAATTTGAGTTGTGAAACCAAGTAGTAAGATCAATAAAATACTTCTTTTATTGATGGGGTTTAATTCACCCAGCACATGTATGCTTGATAGCACTATAAATGAGGTTACTTGCTTGCAGTGTTTAAAATGGATAACAAAAAGTCACAAAGTAAACCAGAAACAACCTTCAGCTTGTCAGGCAATTAGCTAATGTTTTCTTAGCAAATAATTACCAAATACAAAGGCACAAGGAAAACAATAAACTTTGCTGGTTAGGTTAACTTCTGCTTATTTTCCACGCAGATCTCAGCAGTGATTCTCCCTTGCTCACACACACAATCAGGTGCAGCCCTAATTACTATCCATGGACCAGCTGAAAGCCTTTAGCTGGCTGGCTGCTACTGTGTGAGCCCAAATCCTGCTTTAAGAGCTGTTTGCAGTGGAAATAAAGAACAAAGTTAGGTTTCTTTGTGATGGCTGATGTGTTTGCTCATAGAAAACTAGCAATAGCATTTAGATAAAGAGCAGTCCATGCAAATAGTTTCATCTGCTGTATTTCCCCCTGCATCAACAATCATAGGGTCAATATCATACATTGGCACAGATGAGTCTTTCATTAAGGCACTATCATGAGAATGCTTATTCCCTTGCTGCCATTCTCTATTATAGATAGGGTCTGGATCAGTGTTCATACCTGAGCCTCTCCTGCTATCATTATTCCTCTCTGTATAGCCTGGCCAATATGTAATCCAATTCTGATGTCCAGCCTTCCAATCTTGATCCCTGGACACTGGATCTTCTCTCACATACCTTCTGGCCTTGGTCTGAAAGTCCCTTCCACATGCAGTCTTCTCTCTTCCAGGTAGCCACTGGTGATTCCTATCTCTGCCACTCCATTCCTCTGGCTGAATCCAGTCCAATGGACTCTGCTGGCTTTTGGAATACCTCCCAGTATGAGTACTGCCTTGGAATCTCGCAGACCTTCCAATGGCCTTTCTTCTCTTCCTTCCAGAGAGTTTCCTTCTCTCTCTATCTGCGTGGCTTTTGCTGAAGCTGTTCTTCCAACTCTCCCTGAATCTGTTATCTGAAGAATAATCTCTATTCTTATTCTTTCCTAATGTGTGCTGCTCCCTAACACAGCGCAGCTGTCTTGAATCAGGCCCTGCCCTTTGAGATGAGTGCTTAGGGATTACCTCATAGCTCTCTTGATTGCACACACATTTCCTCACTTCAGCCCCTCTCATGGCTGCTGGAAACCTGGTGCATTCTGGGACTGGTAGTCTTTTATGTGAAAACTCTGTTTTCTTGCTTCTACCAGAACTGACAGGTTGATTGTTCAGAGTCACATCATCTTTTCTATAGCTCCTACCTGAGCTATGATAAGCTTCCTTATCACATACCCCCCTGCTTAAGTTATTACGGACTGGTTCTACTGGTGAAACTGCTTCTCTACAGTCCGTAATACCTACGAGAGTGTTATCTTCTTGAAGCTCACTTACTTCCTGACTGGGTTCAAGGTCATTATCTACAGGCCTCTCCCTCCAAGACTTAAGTACATTAATATGGTAGGTCTGCCTACGCCCTCTGGCATTTTCTACCATATAAGACACTGGGCTTACTTGTTTAACAACCTCCCATGGCCCTTTCCACTGTACCTCAAATTTTGGAGCAGTTCCTGCTACTTGAACCAAAACCTTTTCACCAATGCTTAATTGGCGGCTTTTGGCCTTTCTATCATACCACCCTTTCTGGCGAACTTGACTGTCCTGCAGGTTCCTCTCAGCAACCTGCGACGTCCTTTTCAAACGTGCTCTCAAGTCACGTAGAAACAGTGGCACCTCCTGACTTCCTGGTTCAGGATCAATCCATTGTTCCCTCAAAATATCCAACAAACCCCGGGGAGCCCTACCATACATCAACTCATACGGAGTTACACCTAGTGACACTTGAATTCTTTCCCTGCAGGCATATAAGGCAAAGGGTAATAACATATCCCATTCTTTTACCTCTCCTGCTAACCCCCTTCTCAACATTTGTTTGAGAGTTTGGTTGAATCTCTCCACCAAACCATTTGATTGTGGATGGTAGGCTGAGGTTTTCACGTGACGAATGCCAAAGGCATCCCAGACCTGGGCCAAATATTTGGATACAAAATTGGACCCTCGGTCAGTCAACACCTCTCTTGGGAATCCTACTTCACAAAACAATTTTACTAGCTCTAAAGCTATTGTTTTTGCAGAAACATTCCTCAATGGTATGGCCCAGGGAAACCTTGTTGCCTGATCTACCATAACTAGGATGTATTGGAAACCTCGGGGCGTTTTAACTAATGGGCCTACAATATCCATGGCAATGCGACCAATTGGGTCTGTGATGATTGGCATGGGGATCAATGGCACCACCGGTGGGTGAGCCGCTGTAACTCGCTGACACGCTGGACATGCAGCACAAAACTGGGCAGTTTCTTTGAAGATACCTGGCCAGTAAAAACGCACAAGTATTTGATCCAGCGTTCCTTGCATACCTTTATGACCTCCCACTGGATGATCATGTGCTAGCCTAAGTACTAGCCCTTTGAAAGTTGTGGGTACCACCAATTGTTTACGTATGGCACCATTTCTGGGGTCCTGACTCTCTCTATATAATATGTCATTATCTAGTCTGAATCTGGGCAATTCCTCCCTGACCTCCTGAGCATACTTAAAAGCTCGGGTGAGAGCTTGATCAGCTCGCTGCTCTTGTGGAAAGTTAGGAAACTTTGCCACCAACTCAGCTGGCACCCAGGGTAAACTTTGACCAGCTAACATCTCAGCCCTACCCTGTGCTCTGCAAAGTCTCTCACGCCTCTTTTGTGCTTTCAACTTTCTTACTTTACCAGATGATGGGGTTATTAAATCATCATGAGAGGGTAAATCTCCTAATAACTCTGCCTGCTCCCCCTCCTCCTTCTGCTGGCTCTCTAACTTAGCCTGCGAGCGGGTGGATACAAGGCCCCTCTTATTACCCATAGTTTGGCCTTCTGGAAGCTTAACCATCTTTTTAGCTAGGGACTGAGGACTTCCAAAGAAAGGCCCGGGAGCTATTTCCATTATTAAACCTTCTCCCTCCTTCTTTCCTAGCCCTTTCACTAGTTCCTGCTTAAATCTTGGCCAGTCCTTCCCTAGAACCAAATCAAAGGGTAGCCTAGGCACCACTGCTAATAGGACTTCCTCTTGTTCCCCCAGGTACTTAACCTTAAGCCTATAGGTGGGATATGATGATGCAGCACCATGAATGCATCTGATGTGAACTTGGCTTTCAGGGGTTCTAGGCACAAATCTTTCTTGGGCCTCTATCCTCTTCCAAAGCCTTTTTGACATCATACTCTGGTCTGCCCCAGAGTCTAATAATGCATTTGTGGTAATTCCTTGCACATCAACCATCAAAAGAAATCCTTCCTTGGGCTGTTTTAAATCCAGACCCATTAAACTAGTGTGTGTCTGGCATCTCTTCTCTAAATGTCCCAATTTCCCACACTTGAAACATTTCTTTCTATTCCACTGTGTCATCTGGTTTGATACAGTACATTCATTTTCAGAAACATTCTTAATTATTCCTTTTTCTGATACAGCACATCTAGCCTCAGCATCCATCTTTAGAGGGCCACCCATTCTATGGCAAGCCTGCGTGGCTTCCAAGAATCTCTCTGCTAGCATGGTTGCCTCTCCAAGATTTTGGCAATTTTGCTGTATAAGAAAAACATTCAAATCTTTAGGTACCCCAAGCATAAATTGTTCCAGCATTATAATATCTAATAACATTTCTACTGTCTTTTGCTCAGGCTCTAACCATTTTACAGCTAGACTTCTAATTCTCTGACTCAGAGCCCTGGGTGTCTCACCCACTTTCAATGTAACAGCTCTAAACATTCGCCTATACTCTGAAATAGACAACCCTAGGCGATCTCTAATAGCTGCCTTTACATCCTTATAAATCAAAGCCTGGGCTGCTGGCATTGCTCTGTAAGCTGCTAGTGCCTCACCAGTTAATGAGGCTGCCAGCCTTACTGCCCACTGGGTCTCTGGCCATGCTAAAGCCTGTGCCACTCTTTCAAAAGACTCTAGAAAATCATCAACATTATCTTCTGGAGTTAATTTCCCAAAATTAAATGCCCCAATCCCTTGATTGAGTCCCACAGTGTCCACATGTGGTGCACCAGTACTAACTGCTGGTCTTGCATCTGTTCCACTTTGGCTCTGCAGCTGAACTAGAGCTTGCACCAGATCAAGCACTGGTTTCTGCTGTTCCATTATGGCCTTCATAGCAGTGTCCTGGGCCTGCTGTGATAGCTCCTGCTGCTTGCTAAATTGGGCTGCCATCCACTGAGCCATCTCCGTCGGATCCATCTTGACCCCTGCAAGAAAAGAAAAAAGAAAAACCCAAGAGCAGCACCTTCCAACCAGGTGTGGTTTTTTTTTTTTTTTTCCAATTACCCCCTGTGCTTACACACATCCACCACTAGACATGCCCAGGTACATATTACCTTGTCTCAGTGATGAATCCAGCTTTTCACAGGGTCTTTTCATCTGGGACAGCTTCCTGGAACAACCACTTTTCTTCCAAAGTGCAGATGAGGGAAAGAAATCTTCTTACAGCTTTAAACTTGACTTTTATTTGTAATCCACAACAAGTAAATCCTCTTGGTGCAAGAGCAATCCGAAAAACTACGCCATTTGTCAGACGGCTGCCTAGGGTGAGAACTTACACAATCTTGACGATGCATATATTCATATGATTCTTGCAAGGTATTGTGGGTATTGTAGTTCATTCACTCCCAAACACAGCTGATGACAATAATTTGAGTTGTGAAACCAAGTGGTAAGATCAATAAAATACTTCTTTTATTGATGGGGTTTAATTCACCCAGCACATGTATGCTTGATAGCACTATAAATGAGGTTACTTGCTTGCAGTGTTTAAATGGATAACAAAAAGTCACAAAGTAAACCAGAAACAACCTTCAGCTTGTCAGGCAATTAGCTAATGTTTTCTTAGCAAATAATTACCAAATACAAAGGCACAAGGAAAACAATAAACTTTGCTGGTTAGGTTAACTTCTGCTTATTTTCCACGCAGATCTCAGCAGTGATTCTCCCTTGCTCACACACACAATCAGGTGCAGCCCTAATTACTATCCATGGACCAGCTGAAAGCCTTTAGCTGGCTGGCTGCTACTGTGTGAGCCCAAATCCTGCTTTAAGAGCTGTTTGCAGTGGAAATAAAGAACAAAGTTAGGTTTCTTTGTGATGGCTGATGTGTTTGCTCATAGAAAACTAGCAATAGCATTTAGATAAAGAACAGTCCATGTAAATAGTTTCATCTGCTGTATTTCCCCCTGCATCAACAATCATAGGGTCAATATCATACATTGGCACAGATGAGTCTTTCATTAAGGCACTATCATGAGAATGCTTATTCCCTTGCTGCCATTCTCTATTATAGATAGGGTCTGGATCAGTGTTCATACCTGAGCCTCTCCTGCTATCATTATTCCTCTCTGTATAGCCTGGCCAATATGTAATCCAATTCTGATGTCCAGCCTTCCAATCTTGATCCCTGGACACTGGATCTTCTCTCACATACCTTCTGGCCTTGGTCTGAAAGTCCCTTCCACATGCAGTCTTCTCTCTTCCAGGTAGCCACTGGTGATTCCTATCTCTGCCACTCCATTCCTCTGGCTGAATCCAGTCCAATGGACTCTGCTGGCTTTTGGAATACCTCCCAGTATGAGTACTGCCTTGGAATCTCCCAGACCTTCCAATGGCCTTTCTTCTCTTCCTTCCAGAGAGTTTCCTTCTCTCTCTATCTGCGTGGCTTTTGCTGAAGCTGTTCTTCCAACTCTCCCTGAATCTGTTATCTGAAGAATAATCTCTATTCTTATTCTTTCCTAATGTGTGCTGCTCCCTAACACAGCGCAGCTGTCTTGAATCAGGCCCTGCCCTTTGAGATGAGTGCTTAGGGATTACCTCATAGCTCTCTTGATTGCACACACATTTCCTCACTTCAGCCCCTCTCATGGCTGCTGGAAACCTGGTGCATTCTGGGACTGGTAGTCTTTTATGTGAAAACTCTGTTTTCTTGCTTCTACCAGAACTGACAGGTTGCTTGTTCAGAGTCACATCATCTTTTCTATAGCTCCTACCTGAGCTATGATAAGCTTCCTTATCACAAGTTTCAGGCACTTCCGTTTGTCCTAGCTACAGCACCGCGGACCTTCACTAAGGTGATGGTGGTAGTGGCGGCGGCCTTGTGAAAAGACGGAGTGTTGGTGCACCCTTATCTGGATGATTGGTTAATCAGGGCGAAGTCCCGAGAGGAGAGTGTAGTGGCTATGGCCAAGGTGGTGGCCTTTTTGCAGAGTCTCGGTTGGGTAGTCAACATGGCAAAGAGCAAATTGGAACCGTCTCAGAGGCTGGAGTACCTAGGGGCGTGTTTCGATATGAGAGTGGGACAAATCTTTCTGCCACAGCAGCGGGTGCTGGGGCTTAGGAGATTGGTTAGACAATTTCTCGGCAAGCGAAGCCCCACGGCCTGGGAGTACTTACAGTTGCTGGGGACCATGGCAGCGATGCTTGAGTTAGTTCTATGGGCAAGGGCTCACATGAGGCCGCTGTAGAGGGCGCTGTTGAGGAGGTGGTCGCATCAGAAGGATCAACTGTCTCAGCGACTGCCCTGCCCGCCGCTGACTTGCGCAGTGCTTCAGTGGTGGTTGCGCCCTGGGTGTCTGGAAAAAGGGATGCCCTTGGAAGCACCTGCGTGGATGTCTCTAATGACAGACGCCAGTCTTACGGGCTGGGGAGCTCACTTTTAGGGGCATTATGTGCAGGGGCAGTGGACCGAACTAGAGAAGAGTTGGTCGATCAACAGGCTGGAGTTGAGAGCAGTGGCACTAGTGCTGCAGGAGTTTTGACCGGCGCTCCAGGGAAAGGCCATTCGGATGTTTTCAGACAATGCAACCGCAATGGCTTACATCAACCGTCAGGGAGGCACCAGCAGCGTAGCACTAGAAGCCGAGGCAGAGAGTTTGTTAGAGTGGGCCGAGGACAATCTGGTGGCTTTGTCGGCGTCGCATGTAGCAGGACAATGTGGAGGCCAACTTCTTGAGTCGCTTAAGGGTGGACCCGGGGGAGTGGGTTTTACATCCAGACGTGTTCGCGATGCTGGTGCATCGCTGGGGAATGCCAGTTATGGATCTCATGGCGACGTTTCAATCGGCAAAGGTAGAACGTTTCTTCAGCCGAAAAAGGGAGAGAATGGCAGAAGGCCTGGACGCCCTTATACAGGCCTGGCAGAGGAGACGCTCCTTTACGTGTTTCCACCTTGGGTGTTAATCGGTCGGGTGCTGCAGCGCATAGAGCTCCACAGAGGTCAGGTGATTTTGATAGCGCTGGATTGGCCCAGAAGACTGGGGTATGCGGATCTGGTGAGGCTTTTGGTAGGGAAGCCCTGGCAGCTTCCGGCTCAAACGGATCTTCTGACACAGGGGCCCCTGTGCATGCCTCAGGTAGATCGATTCTCGCTTACGGCTTGTCTCTTGAGAGGGCTAGGATGACAGCGAAAGATTATTCGGCGGGGGTGATTGCCACTTTGCTGAAGGCTAGGCGGCGGTCTACCTCGTTGGCCTATGTTAGAGTGTGGCACGTGTTTGAGGCATAGTGTGTGCGGATAGGAGTTTTGATCCCTTGAAGGTGTCGGTTCCGCAAGTGCTGTCCTTCTTGCAAGATGGTTTTCAGAAGGGTTTGGCAGCCGCTTCATTGAAGGTTCAGTTGGCAGCGCTGTCCTGTTATAGGGGTAAGGTGCAGGGAGAGGCGCTCGGAGGGCATGTGGATATTAAGCGTTTTTTGCAAGCAGTAACCCTGTTGAGGCCGCCGCATAAACAAGTTGTTCCAACATGTGATCTCCCGTTGGTGTTGGGGGCATTAGGGAGAGCGTCCTTTGAACCATTGGCAAAGGCAACTCTGAAGGATCTCACGCTGAAGGTGGTGTTCTTGGTGGCGATTGCTTTGGCGAGACGAATCTCAGAATTGCAAGCACTGTCCTGTAGGAAGCCTTTTCTGGCTTTCTTTGATTCTAAGGTGGTTTTGAGGCCGGTACCATCCTTTTTACCGAAGGTGGTTTCCGTTTTTCATGTGAATCAGTCAGTGTCTTTGCCGGTGTTCACGGCACAGAGCGGGGGTCAGGCGACGGGACAGTTGCATCTGTTGGATATTCGGCAAGCTTTGAAGTGGTATATCCGCAGGACAGCCAGTTTTCATAAATCAGATAGGTTGTTTGTGTTGTTTCAGGGAGCAAGAAAGGGCAAGGCAGCGTCTAAAGCTTCTATTGCCCGGTGGTTGAAGGAGGCCATCGCGTCAGCGTATCTGTTGAAAGGCCGGGTGGTTCCAGAAGGACTGAGGGCTCATTCCACTAGGGCACAGGCAGCCTCTTGGGCAGAATGTAGTCTAGTGCCAGCGGTGGAAATATGTAAGGCAGTGACCTGGTCTTCCTTGCACTCTTTTGTGAAGCATTACCGTCTGGACGTTCAGGCGGAGAGGGACACCTGTTTTGGATCGGCGGTGCTTCAGGCTGGTCTAGCGGGGCACTCCCATTGAATATATTCACTGCTCTGTTACATCCCCAGAGATTCGGGGACTAGACTGGAGGGACGATCAGGAAGATTAAATTAGATTTACCTGCTAATTGTAGTTCCTGGAGGAACTCCAGTCTAGTCCCGTATCCCACCCTGATAGTGGAATGGACTACGGCCTGAAGCAGGACTAAGATAACAGGTAAGAGTTACCGGTGGCTATCCTGCAACGTAGGTTTCCTAACTCAGGGTGTGGTTTGGGGGGAGGGTCAACATCCTTTGCAGGAGAAGGAAAGGTGGACCTCAGCACGCAGAGTACATTGCAGAGGATTATGTACATAGTTTGGCTTGGCGTCCTTTAGTGGGCAGTTAATGTTTTAGGTTTTGGTTATGATGTACTTACTACTTAATGGTTGCTCTGGTGAGTCTGCTTTGTCAATAGGTAACTGGTGAGGAGAGGCGGATCCGGGGCTTATATACCAGTGATGTCACAACACTTCTCAGTCTCCAAGCTGCTGGAGGAGGATCACAACCCAGAGATTCCGGGACTAGACTGGAGTTCCTCCAGGAACTACAATTAGCAGGTAAGTCTAATTTAATCTTTGCTTGCTTAGCTTAAAGCCTGTCATTACAATACAAACTGAATGTAAACATGCCTACACAAATTGTGGAGGCAGAACTCCATCAGGTTGAGACCAGATTAGCAAAGACTAGTGAAGATTTGCCCATGTAAAGTAGTCCCACTTTGCTGTCAGTGTCAGTTTCCACCTCAGGGATGATCTAAAGGGGATTATTCCCTTGAAGATTCCTTTAGAAGCAAGGAGGAGAGGCAATGAGAGCTAAGAGGGATAATTATTGATTTTAATCAGAAGGGTTTATGGGCTAATCTTCTCTGGGTTTATTATTTATGCTCTGTTTAATTTGCTGTTTGATTTATGGCTAGGGGGCTTAGTGTTTTGTCTAAATCCCTCTGTGAGAAAGAAGTGTTTGATTAATGGGAGAAGTAGGTGTATATTAGATTTGTTTAATATTTTAATGGATTGGTAGCAAGGATTAAAATACCTAGGGCCCCTTTTTCTAAGATTTAGCTGAAGTTATCTGCCACATAGCCCACAGCAGATAACTCAAGCTAAATGTTAGTAAAAGGAGCCCCTACTGTGCTTGCATCTTTATCTTTATTTTTATTGATTTTTGATATACCACCCTAGGCTACACGGCATCAGAGCATTGTACAATTACAAAAAAGGCTGTATGAAAAAGGAAAGGAATGCCATAGTTCAGACAGGACAGGGTGAGAGAGAGAGAGAGAGAGAGAGAGAGAGAGAGAGAGAGAGAGGACAGGTAAAAGGTAAAGCAGATGGTGAAAAATGGTTGGATTATGATTGGGTGAGTGGGTGGTTGAATGCATGGTGAAAGAGGTGAGTCTTCAGCATATTTTTAAACTTCAGCAGAGAGGGTTCTTAGCGCATGGTGGCAGGCTTATATACATTTTGGGATTGATATTCTGTGGCAGTGGTCAGTGCTTGGCTGCTGCCATTGTTATTTATTTATTTCAAAAGTTTTTATATACCATCCCTTCCAAAGATCAGGGGTGGTTTACAGAGAACTGAACTTTTTACATTGAACATTTTGAATGGAATAACAAATAAGAGTGATTGGCAACTGAGGTTAATTATACACATTTGACAACTATGTTCAAGGTTAACTATATACAGAAGATCATAGCTTTACATAGAATTCTGGATGGCTTGTTGCTCATTGTGTTGGGTGGGGGATGTCTGGAGAGTGGGTATTTTGCAAGAGTGTGGGGATTTACTGTCATTGCGTAGTGTTCAATAAATAGGTGTGTTTAATGTGTTTTCTAAAGGTTTG
Organism: Ichthyophis bannanicus; assembly: GCA_033557465.1. NCBI lineage: Eukaryota > Metazoa > Chordata > Amphibia > Gymnophiona > Ichthyophiidae > Ichthyophis > Ichthyophis bannanicus. The sequence goes on from CM066031.1 coordinate 1,827,882,074, forward strand.
TAGGTCTTTAATTTCTCCAGGACCAAGCAGGAAGTCAGTCCTCACATATGGGTGACGTCGATGCCGACGGAGCCCCCGTGCGGAGCATTTCCCCAGCTTTCAAAGAAAGCCTTTGGGAATGCAGCGCGCCTGCGCGGTCCACTTCCTGCCCAAGGGTGCCATCTTGCTCAGTCTTTCTTTTTCCGCGGAGCTCAACGGACGTGAGTTCGTTTCACCCGGGAAAAGTTGATTTTTTTCTGTGAATTTCCCTTTGTCTTATCCGATTCAATGCCGGTTCCCTTTCCCGCCTGGGCTCGGTACACCGGTATCGAGTCCGGAGTTTTGATTTTCGTTTTTTGTCCTTCGTGACTAGCATTCGCGCTCTTTTTGTGTTTTCACTGGCAGCCTGGTCTTTTGACCTTGCAGGGGCTCTTTTCCACCGATGGCTGCCAGCGGGTTCAAGAAGTGTGATCGGTGCAAGAAACTTATGTCTCTCACTGACACACATGACTGCTGCCGCCGTTGCCTCGGGCCCGACCATGACCCGCTAGCCTGTGGCCCGTGTGGCAAGATGTCGTCGAAGGCGCTTCGGAACCGTCAGCATTCTGTTCGGGTCCACCTCTCAGCTTTAGCAGCTCACCACTCACTGGTGGAGGGACATTCTTTGTCAGGTCACCCCTTGGTGTCCCGCTTTCTCAGGGGCTTGCTTTTGCTCAAGCCCCCCATCCGTCCTCCTGCTCCTGAGTGGGAGCTGAATGTGGTCTTGCAGCAACTGACTCGCCCACCCTTTGAGCCGATGGCTACTTGTCCACTACGCTTCCTCTCCTGGAAGACACTCTTCCTGATAGCCCTTACCTCGGCTAGGCGAGTGAGTGAGCTTCAGGCCCTGGTCTGTGATAGGCCTTACACCAGGATTTATAGGAACAGGGTAGTCCTCAGGACTCATCCCAAGTTCCTCCCTAAGGTTGTCGCCTCTTTCCACCTCAATCAGGAGGTGGTTCTTCCAACATTCTTCCCTAGGCCTCATGCAAGCCAGGCTGAAGCAGTCCTGCATACCCTGGACTGTAGGAGGGCCTTATCCTTTGGAAGATGCGGTATATAAATGTGAATTAAATAAATAAATAAAAATCCTTCTACCTTGACCGTACGCAGGGGCATAGAAGGGCTACTCAGCTCTTCGTATCTTTTGACCCCAATAAGTTGGGGTTAGCTGTGTCCAAGCGTACCTTGTCTATCTGGGTGGCTGACTGTATCACCTGGGCTTACAAGGTGGCTGACCTTCCTTTGCAGGGTAGGGTCACGGCCCATCGTGTCAGGGCAATGGCTGCCTCAGTGGCTCATCTCCGCTCTGTGCCCTTGGTAGACATCTGCAGGGCTGCAACTTGGTCTTCAAGCCAGACTTTTGCAGCCCATTACTGTCTGGAAAGGGAGTCCTGTAGGGACAGTGCTTTTGGCCAAGCAGTACTCCGGAATCTCTTTGAGGTTTAGGCAACTCCTGCCCTCCTGCCCTCTGTTGGGCTACCGGTGGAGGTTGTGTCCTTGAAAAGCCTTTCTTTGCTGCTGGGACTAGAGGGAGTTCTCTTGTTCAGCCTGGGTTCCTCGGTAGCCCAGAGCTAGGGAGTCACCCATATGTGAGGACTGACTTCCTGCTTGGTCCTGGAGAAAGAGTAGTTACTCACCTGTAACAGGTGTTCTCCAGGAGCAGCAGGAATCAGTCCTCACAACCCTCCCTCCTCCCCTTGGAGTTGCAGTTGTACATAGTTTGTGTTTTTACATTTTTGTGTGCTCTTCTTAGCTATGTCATTTGACTGAGGTAAGCTGGCACCTTTAGGCGGGAAGGGAACCGCGCATGCGTGCCAGCATTCCCAAAGGCTTTCATGGAAAGCTGGGGAAATGCTCCGCTGGGGCTTCATCGGCGCCGATGACGCCCATATGTGAGGACTGATTCCTGCTGCTCCTGGAGAACACCTGTTACAGGTGAGTAACTACTCTTAATCAGCATAGCACATCAGGCTTTAAAATCTGATGTATCATGAGCATTAAAACATGCACATAACATGCTTTATCTGCTGGTTCTAACACACGTCAATTTATGGATCACTTAACTTGAGCAAATGAAAACTAATTTTGCTAATTCATTGCTTGTTTTTATTCTGTGGTTTTCTTACACAGATTAATGTTTTGATTGTAATTATCTTAATCACTTAACTCTAAAAGCTGCTTTCTACAATCATGTGACTGCAGGATAAAGTTTTGCAGTAACTGGCAGGCCTTAATTAAATAAATGAAGGAAACAATTTATTTTGAAGGCGAATAAGGAGATAGGTACAGTAGCTATCTTTTGCAGCTCGACAGTAAGGAAACCGCTTATTATGTTAGTTGATTTTAACCTATCTTCCTTGTCCAATAACCAAGAAACATCCTTCATTGACGCGATGGAAGAAATGGGTTTTAAGCAGACAATTAATCAACCAATCCACACCAAAGGCAACATCCTCGACTTAATATTCCTTCCAACCCATTACACAACATCATCTCAATATGATCCACCCTCCATAACTCAGGTGCCCTGGTCTGACCACTTCATGATATGGTTCTCCCTCCACTACCCACATCCTACCAGAGTTTATACTGACAATTCACACCAAGGACAGAGGTTTCGCCCATTCAACAAGGAAGCGTTTCTTGAAACAGTCCTTACTAGGTTAGATCCTTGTAGAATCAGTATCAAATTGGAACTCTATAATAAGGTCAGCTTCAGATCCGTTACCATCACAGATGCGCCACAAGCATAGAAGAAATGAAAAATGGTATACTGCCGAACTAGTGACATTAAGGAAAGGACTCAGGAAAATGAAAGCCACCTGGAGAAGGAAGAAAACTCAAGAACTCAGATTGCAATATTTCTTACTGCTTAAAGCCTACAAAGATGCAATCAATACTGCCAAAAAACAATATCATTCCAAAGTATTGTCAAAGGTCATCAACCGTCCTAGGGAATTATTCAAGATTGTTAAATCTCTGACCAATTCCCAACTAACAATACACGCAAGATCTCTATTAACCCCCAAGCTTTAGCCGGCCATTTTGCAAACAAACTCAAACAAAACTGCCATTTCACACCAACCATCCTATCTCATCCAGATACCAGCCACCTTGAATGGAGCTCCTTCCATCCTATCACAAACAAACAACTGCTCCAGACATCTCCAAACTAAATACTGCAACCGCACTGATAGATCCCTGCCCGGTGGCATGGATAAAGGCAACAAAAACAGACTTGCCCCGGATTTGCTGAACATAGTGAATCAACCACTACATCAAGGATGCATAACAGAAGACCTCAAAAGGTCAGCAATACGACCATTGCTAAAGAACTAAGCTCTAGACAGCAATGACCCCTCTTCATACCGCCCCATTGCAAGAATTCTGTTCCTCGCCAAGATTATTGAGAAGGTTATACAGATTCAATTGCAGGACTATATAGACTCATCAGCACCATTAGATGAGCAACAATACGGATTCCGCCCATACCACGGTGTGGAAACCCTCCTATTAGCACTATTTGACACTATCATCAGGGGCATCGATAATACCAAGCGAGCCTTCATTCTCATTTTCCTTGATATTTCTTCGGCATTCGACAATGTAAACCATGCCATGCTCATCTCCAGACTTTCCCAACTAGGCATTAAGGATAAAACCCTTGATTGGTTTAAATCCTATTTCACTAGCCGGACCCAATATGTACAAATAGACCAAGTCACATCGTTGCCATTTCTACAAGAACAGGGCATCCCGCAAGGCTCCGCCCTCTCTGCACTACTGTTTAATCTGTACCTTCAACCCATCTGTGCCATATTTCAATGCCACAAGATAAATTATCACATCTATGCAGACGACATTATGTTGTACTCATCTTTCGATGTATCCCACCCTGAATATGACAATATATCATGCTGCCTAACTGAAGTGGAATTGTGTCTTAAATCAATGAACATGAATATTAATTTCAAAAAGACGGAAGTACTATTTGTAACAAGAAATACGAACTTCACTCCACCGACAGAAATCAACATCGGAAACATCTCCCTACCAGTTAAGGCAGAGGTCAAATATCTAGGAGTCACGCTTGACAGGACGCTCAGCCTTACTCAACACATAAAACAAGCTGTTAAAACAATATACTTTAAAATAAGGACAATCCAACAGATGCAACCGATAATAGATAGCACCGACTTCAGAACTGTGGCCCAAACACTAATAGCACCTCATTTAGATTACTGCAATGGTATACTTCAAGGAACGTCTAAGAAAAACCTACACACTCTACAATTAGCCCAAAATGTCACAGCAAAGATAATTTACAAAGCGAAAGTAACAGACCACATATCTCCTATTCTCAACGCCCTGCACTGGCTACCAGTCTCATGTAGAATTACCTATAAATCTTTAGTTACAACGTTCAAGATCTTTAATAATATAGCACCATCTTTCCTGGCTACGCTTATCAATACCCCACATGAAAGCAGGTGAAGAAGAAGAGTGAACCTACACATGTTACTAGTTCTGGATACCATTCGAAAGACAAGGCGGAAGACAAGCAACACTGCTTTCTCGTTCTTCGCACCTACATTGTGGAACAACCTTCCAGTCGAACTAAGAGAAATTAAAGACCTTCAATCATTTAGAAAGGAACTAAAAACCTATCTATTTACCCAGCACTATCACAACCTTCAACATGATGATGTTCAGAATTTACAGGCCAGCACTGACCAACAACCATACTCTGATCCTACCTAGACAAAGCACACACCCACACTTCTTATACAGCTATATTACCATCTAGATCACCCAGCTTCAGATATATTTGTTGCCACTTATGTAAATAGTTACCTGATGTAATTTGAACGTAATTAGATTATAGGACGCGGCATTAATTTGCCACCAGTTCCATCTGTTCCATGTTAAGAGTTAAATAGTTAAAATGTTCTACAATTGTTCTTTGTAAAAATAATAATAGCTTGCTATTATTAACGTTTTGTTATCTGTAAACCGCCTCTGATCTCTGGAAGAGGCGGTATAGAAAAATGTATAAATAAAATAAAATAAATAAATAAATGAATAAATAAATAGGGTCCCCACTTGCTTCCAGCAGCAATCACTCCTAGAATCAGAACTTTAAAATCAATCTATCTTTTTAGGAATGTGTCTCAGAAAATAGAATGTGCCTATTTTTTAAAGTCAGTCCATCTCCCTATCTGTTTGTCCATGCAATCTGTGTTTGAGCATGTTATCTGTGTAAGGGCAAGGCCCTGGTAAGCCTTGAGAAGCTGGTATCCTCAAGCTACAGGAAACATTGCATTGAATCTGATACTAGGATCAGAATCCAACCCCCACGGTTCAAGATTGGCCCTCATAACTAGAAAAGGAGTTACTAGATAGGAAGAAGTTTTTCTTAACAACATGAAATCTATTGACCTAGACAGCCCAACAAGCAACCCTCCTCCCCAAACCCCACCCCCAACAACTCAAATCCAGTGCACTGGGACCCACCCAAGCTTGTGCCTGACCCCATCCTACTGAGTTTTCACAGTGCGGTGCACATGCATGCTATGTGCACATTGTGATAAGGTGAGCTGTGTGGATGAGATGGAATTTATTTATTTATTTAACTTCATTTATATCCCGCTTTTCACCGGGTCAAAGCAGCGTTACATTGAGGGTGGGGGAATTAAGTAAACGGGTGGGGCCAACACCAGGGAGGCAACAATGATGATTTAGGCATTGGACATACATTGGACATGGGACAGACATTGGACACGGACAGGTTAGTATGGTTTCGATCAGTGGTTCATGGTGGTCGGGAGGGGAGAGACGTGAGGAATGTACCTTTAAAAACAGATGTAAACAGGGTTCCCATAGAAACCACAAGCCACCGGAGCATGCAGTAGCTAGAGCTAAGCCCTGCCCAAGCAGTGACGTAAGAGCTAGGTTGAGCCCTAACAGCTCTCACGTGTGCAGAGAGGAGGGTATGGCTGGAAAGAAGCACCATTTTAAAACTGCTTCAGAGTTTGAGGAAAGGAGTCAGGAGGGAAGGAGTCAGGAGGAGAAAGGAAGCCACGGGAAAAGGGAGCACGAGGAGCGAAGGAGTGGAGAAGGAAGGACAGCTGATTCTTACTATCAGAAAGCAGTGGAACCAAGGTTGGAACCTGTCCTAAAGCACCCCAGAGAAAAGAAGTTGGAGAGGTTTGTTTCCACGTGGGGAAACAGCTCAGAGAGCCAGCCAAGTAAGAGAGGTGGGGAAGACAAGTTTGCTACAGTTCCTAACAGAGGCTTTTCTGAGGACGTGGTCAGAGAGCTGAGGAAAAGCGCTGAACGCTGTGCTAGCCAAAAGGCAGTGAGAGCAGCTCCAGGCAGGAACAGGAACAGTTCAAGTAAGTGCCGTGAATCAGCTTTAGAGGCTGTTGAGAAGCTATTCTGTGAGAGAGAAACTCCTTCTTTAAACACTGCTGGTGCAGAGCAGAAAGAACACTTTTTAGGAAAACTGAAAGAGTTTCTGCAGAGTGTAAAATTTAAACCTTCTGATATAAGCTCCCAGGAAGATGACTCAAGTGAAGCTGTTGAAGAAATGCAGATAGAAATGTATGAAAGTCCTTGTGATAGTGACGTAGCAGAAATGGAATGCTCATTCTGTAAGACAAACAAACTTTACATGTGCTAGGCTCAGGCCATGAGAAGAAGTTTGTTTAACCTGGTTTTTGTCAAGCTGAGTAAGAAAGAAAACTCTTGCTAGAAGTTTTAAGTTTGCCTGATGTGATTAGCAAACTATAAAACACACACCCCGTCTATTGTCTAAACCAAGCAACATAAAAGCTGTTAATGTCATTCACTAAGAACTGGGTCTCAGAAAAAACCGGTGGCACTATAATCATGGGCACAAAGTCCCTTAACGGTGCCAGTTTTTACATCAATGACCCTTTGAACTCGTATTTTTTTGGGAAAGTTTTTTATAATTCTTATAGTAAAAAGTCTTATGGCAAATCAATGTATTCTTGATAATGATACCAAATGTTGAACGAGAAGAAAATTCAACTTAGCTTTGTAACATTAGCCAGATGAAAAGGCAATTCCAACGCCTCCTTCTAGGCTGCCCAAGCGTTTCACTAAAGAAGTTTCTTCAGGGAATTGTCGTTACAGGCTAAAAACATAAAAACGTGAAATTAATGTCATGAAGCCAGTTGCTGCATCTCAATCTTTAAACAACATAGGTATGAACAGACCTTTCTTTTGGCGCATAACAAGCGTAATCAGTGCAGATTTTCTTCAAATATTTCTGTCAAGTTTCCGTGCACAGAACGCCGCGCATGCGAGATTGATCACAGTCGCCATTTTTAAAGGGAAAATCATGTGACTCAGACAAGCTGCTCCAACTACCAATAGGTAAAGTTACGATGCACATTCTAAGCACATTACTTCGTTAAATTCGACTACCTACTATAAGCAAAGTGAGAGATCTAGACGCACATTTAAACCCGATGGGTGTACTGAATTTAAAGTGAAGATCCACTTTTGTTCTCTCCAAAGTAACGTTTCGTCAATGGTTTTGCCTCGCATGGGAGCTGTCACTTGATCTACAACAAAACAGCGTAGTTGTTCAAAAATATGATTCTCTTTTAAACAATGTTGGACTAAAGGAGCTTCCAATGTCCGGCATTTTATACGGCTGTTGTGTTCCCTCATGCGTATCCTGAATGATCGGGTGGTCTTACCCACGTACAGTAACCCACAGGGACACCTTATGATGTAAATCACATTCGTGGAGTTACAAGTTGTATAATGCCGAAAGGCATAAGTAGTTTCATGGTGGAAAAATTCTGTAAGCTCCATCGTGATGTCACAAATGTTGCATTGTCCACATTTAAAATGGCCTAGCATAGGGATGGAATCCGTAGACACTGTATTAGACTCAATCGGCAAAACTGCTGGACATAATTGTTCTTTTAAATTGATGTTATGTCGCCAGACACATCGCACCTTATATCCCTGCAATCCCGGGACAGCTTGTAACACGTTGCTATGTTTTTTAACAATTTTCTTAATATCCTTGCTGTAAGGGGAAAACGTGGTTATAAAATTTATATTGGAGTCTCCTCCATAACTGCTATCACCCGGATTGAAGTGTCGGCGTTGCAATAAAAGAGAGCGATCACTAAATAACGCTCTCTTATAAGCATTCTTTACAACTCTGGAAGGATAACCTCGATCTAAAAAATCTCCCATCAGGTGTTTAGATTTTAACTTAAAGTCTTCCTTAGAGGAACAGTTTCTGCGATACCGCAGGAACTGCGACAGTGGAAGACTGTCTTTTAAATTTCTAGGATGTGCGCTAGTATAGTATAAAAGAGTATTACGGTCTGTTGCTTTTTTAAAAATCGACGTTTCCCACTCATAAATGCCTTTAGTAATAAGAATGTCTAAATAAGTAATTTGATGGTGATGACTTGAATAAGTGAACTGAATGCAGGGATCACAGGAATTTAACCATACAGAAAAATCATTCAACTCAAGTTCAGTGCCTTGCCACAGAAGGAAAATGTCGTCTATGTATCTGTGCCATGATTTGATCCGCTGTTGATACGGAGTGTTACAGAGCCATTTTTCTTCAAAACTCGCCATATAAAGATTGGCGATAGACGGGGCACAGGTGGCCCCCATGGCCACACCCGATATTTGCTGGTATATGGTGCCTTCAAAAATGAAGAAATTCTGTAAAATGGCCAGTTTTGCTAATTGTAATAAAAAAGACAACTTAGCATCACTCATATCTCCCCGGGATTGCAGAGCACTCCCAACCAAAGAAAAGGCTGCCTGTTGGGGTATACTAGTATATAATGATACTACATCAAAAGTGACAAGCAAAATATCCGCTTGACCTACCCAACTAGACAATCCTTGTAATATAGTCAAAAAAGAGGTAGAATCTTGAACATAGGAAGGAATTAATTTGACTAATGGTCTTAAATACGAATCGAGAAATGTGGATAGCGGTTCTAACACTGAACCCCGTGTGGAGACAATAGGGCGACCTGGAGGGTGAGATAAATCTTTGTGAATTTTAGGTAATAGTAGGTAGTCGAATTTAACGAAGTAATGTGCTTAGAATGTGCATCGTAACTTTACCTATTGGTAGTTGGAGCAGCTTGTCTGAGTCTCATGATTTTCCCTTTAAAAATGGCGACTGTGATCAATCTCGCATGCGCGGCGTTCTGTGCACGGAAACTTGACAGAAATATTTGAAGAAAATCTGCACTGATTACGCTTGTTATGCGCCAAAAAAAAGATCTGTTCATACCTATGTTGTTTAAAGATTGAGATGCAGCAACTGGCTTCATGACATTAATTTCACGTTTTTATGTTTTTAGCCTGTAACGACAATTCCCTGAAGAAACTTCTTTAGTGAAACGCTTGGGCAGCCTAGAAGGAGGCGTTGGAATTGCCTTTTCATCTGGCTAATGTTGCAAAGCTAAGTTGAATTTTCTTCTCGTTCAACATTTGGTATCATTATCAAGAATACATTGATTTGCCATAAGACTTTTTACTATAAGAATTATAAAAATCTTTCCCAAAAAAATATGAGTTCAAAGGGTCATTGATGTAAAAACTGGCACCGTTAAGGGGCTTTGTGCCCATGATTATAGTGCCACCGGTTTTTTCTGAGACCCAGTTCTTAGTGAATGACATTAACAGCTTTTATGTTGCTTGGTTTAGACAATAGACGGGGTGTGTGTTTTATAGTTTGATATACCCGTTTAATAACACTCAGACTACAGTTTATTGATGTGATTAGCAGCCATAGCAGTGGAAGACATTTATCTGAAGAAAGCTGAATGCAGCTGCTGTGGAAAGAATATTCCTGACTTTGATGTTTAAGCCTGTTTTGTTCCTCTTCTTTATTTACTTTGGAGAATTTATCCTTGCCTTGTTTTTGGCGCTATGAATTTTGATGCGAGGGAGAAACCCTGAAATAAATTTCTTTGTTTTGCCTAACAAACTGTGTGGTCACACTACTTTGCTTGGAGAGTATCTGAAACTACAAGTCCCAGCATTCAGTGCTGGCAGCCAAAGACTTGGGACAGTACTCAAAAGGGCAAATAAGGCAGCCCTTTTGCCTATTGGCCATTGGCCTAGGCAGGGGGTCACGACAACATGCACACACTGCCACTTGCCAGTAGGGTTGCAGTTTATATGGGGCAGTGTGTAGTGGTATGTGCAAACAAGTCAGGTTTGTGCACATAGATGGGACGGTGAATGGGTTGGATATGTGCTCAAGTCAGGATTGCACACGCAAGTGGAGCAGTGTACCATTTTAAGTTATGAAGCAGTCATACTGCTGAAAAATTAACTGTAGTGGAGGTAATTTTATAACATGGGGCCTATAAGAATTTCCAAAAAGGTATCTACTTTATAAAGACATCTTATCTGAACTTACTCACGTTCCACTTATCAATTAAAAATATTAAATAGTTCTTTCTTACATAAAAAAAAACTATGGGCCTGATATTTAAAACCATTTATTCAGATAGCAGCACTTGCTAATCAGATAAATGGCGCTGATCAGGCCAGCCACTGATTTTAAGTGGAATTATCCAGATGATACCTTTGAAAATCATCACATACTTCCTCGACGCTATCCAGATAGCGTTGGGACAGAGCAGTGTATTATCTGGATAACATTTGGATAACTATCTGCATAACCTAGGACAGTAGAATAACAGGAGATACTGGAAATTGTCACCAGTATACCTGTATATTCAGCTGTGCTATCCAAATATCAGCCAGAGATGAATATATGGGTATGTCTGTAATTTATTACATCCTATATCCCTTTCAACCCCAACCTATAAATTATCATTAAATGTAATGTGCACATTTGTTACCATCATTCAATGTTTAAACACTGAGTTCTTTATAAATCATTTTGACTTGTAGAAAGACAGTATAAAAAAGACGTTAAATAAAATAAATAATGAATAAATACATGGTTTTTCTTTTTAAATTTTCAAAGGCTCTATTGAGGTCTATACATGTAACAAAGTATTACAACAAGCTTTCCAACTCAATGACAGAAATCAGCAACTTTTCATAGCCTTATTTATTTATTTTATTCTCTTATATACCGTGCTATTCTGCATCAGTGCGGTTTACATTGAACAAACTGAAATTACATTGAACAGGGCATTTTAACTTGGAGATAACTATTTTACAGGGAACATGGGCTATGGAGGGTTAAGTGGCTTGCCCAAGACCACAAGGAGCACCTGTGAGAGTAGAAACCCCAGTCCTTCCAGCCCAAGGTTGCTGTCCTCTACTGGGATTTGAACCACCGACCTTCTGGCCCGAAGTACTTTGTCCCAACCACTAGGCCACTCCTCCATGCCTTATCTTTACAAAAACTTTTCCATTTTCCCCAACTACCCCATGAACTCCCTAACAATATGCAACATAAGAGTTGTTAATGCCATTGCTCACTCTATTCCAACAACCTTTAAAGAAGGAAGTGCAGTTTGCCAGATGGATCCACATAGCATGATAAGAAAAAAAAAAGGATTCCCTCTATTACCCTGTACCCCTCCCTTGTCCACCTCGCCACCCCCACTCGTCCCACTCTTAACCATCTCCAAAGCAACAAGACACACTGAGGTTCCCTACTGCCCCACATCACTGAGTCCATACAAGTCCACAAAAGGCTTCCATATCTGTTCAAAACACTCAACTCTATATGTTCTTTGTGCAATCACTCTTTCCATACTATTGGTTCCCCATATCCGTACAACCCATGCAGTCAAAGGAGGAGGGGTTAGCTGCTTCCAAGCCAAAGCCAGATTCAATTTGGCCACATTCATGCAATGCTTTACCACCTCCAATTGCAGATATTTTGCTCCTGGACTTAACATATTGAATAAATAAATTCCTGGATCTCAGGACACTTCCAGACCCAGCAGCCTCTGTATTCTGTATTGTATGCCCTTCCATAAGAACATAAGATATGCCATACTAGCTGAAGCCAAGGTCCATCAAGCCCAGTATCCTGTTTCCAACAGTGGCCAATCTAGCTCACAAGTACCTAGCATTTTGCGCAGAAGCCTCAGGTTCCACAATGCTTGTATTGGGACAAGCAGTGGAATTCCAGGTTCCCCTTTAATAATGGTTTATGGATCTTTCCTCCAGGAACTTGTCCAAACCTTTTTTAAACCCAATTACACTAACAGCTTTTACTACATTCTCCAGTAACGAATTCTAGAGTTTGATTATGCGTTTTCTCTTATTAGTCTTATATGGGTTACATTGCATGTCCCCTAGTCTTTCTACTTTTTGATGCCATAAACAATCAATCTACATTTACCTGTTTCACTCCATTCATGAATTTATAGACCTCTATCATATCTCCCCTCAGCTGTCTCCAGGGGCGGCCCAAGGGGGGTGCGGGGCCATGTGCGGAGGCTCGGTGCGGGGCCTCTTTTGCATAAGGGGCCTCATTTGCATATATATTTGCATAATGTTACCATACACTAACTTTTAGTAAACGTGCCTCTTAATGAGTGTATGGATAAAGAAAGACTAAAAGATTTCTACATTACTATAATCCAGTGCCAACCGTCAGGCACATTAGAAACTACTACAAACACTGCCCGTTCAAACCCTTAGCAAACCCACTGTATCATAACAGCACTACCAGGACTCACAAAGCACCATACTCTATCTATCTATCTATCAAAAGGCAACATTGCAAATATTAAACCAATACATTTCAGAGAATAACAATAGATGACCTACTGGGGAAAGAGAACAAGTGGCAATGTCAAATAGGAATTACATAAACAGAATACCTCAGCTCAGTTACACATGCAGAACATAGACCATCACCAAACAAAGAACAAGGAATCACAATTTAGAAATAGGAAGACAATAATTAAACTGGGAACCCCAAAAGACAAACTTGCAATGTACAACAACACAGTAGAAATAAAACTATAAATTAATTTCCTCTTGTATTAAACAAAGCGCAGATGTTAATGATGCACATTTCCCAGAGCTGACATATTTCAGTTAATAAATTCAAAATAAAGAGATATTTTTCTACCTTTTGTACATTTCTTTTTCAGTTGCAATTGCTCCAGCCACTTTCTTCTGGTTTCTTCGTGTCTTCTGCTATCTCTCCATTGTCTGCTGTCCATTTGTCCTTTCTTCTATCTTCTAGTTTTTTTCCATTCTCTCTCTACATCTGCTTTAACAAACTAATCTTTCTCCTTTTGCTCTTTCCTTATTCCTATTTCATCCACTCAAATTTTACCCCTCCATCCTCAATCCCCACTTACTCTCCCAGTACCCGGCCAATTCTAGATTTTTCTTCCCTCCCACACAAAATATTTTCCCCCTCTCCATTTCACTCTCCCAGCTTCATCCCATTCTAATCCTCCCCCAACATCAGCTCCCTTCTAGTTCCAGCCCCACCCAGCATCCACTCCCTTCTAGTCCCTGCATCAGCCCATTTCCAGTCCTTGCCCCCCCATCAGCCCATTTCCAGTCCTATCCTAGCCCCACCATCAGCCCATTTCCAGTCCTAGCTCACCCATTCATTTCCAGTCCTATCCGAGTCCCTCCATCAGCTCATTTCCAATCCCAGCCCCCCATCAGCCCATTTCTAGTCCTTTCCTAGCCCCACCATCAGCCCATGTCAAATCCTAGCTCCCCTCCACTCAGCCCATTTCCATTCCAAGCCCCCCATGAGCCTACTTCCAGTTCTAGCCCCTCCATGAGTCCATTTCAATCCAAGCCCCCACCACAGCCCATTTCCAATCTTAGCATGCCCCCAACAGCCCATTTACAGTCCTATCCTAACCCCTCCATCAGCCCATTTCCTGTCCTAGCTCTCCCCCACCACTCAGCCCATTTACAGTCCTAGCTCCCTCCCCTCACAGCCCATTTCCATTCAAAGCCTCCTCCCCATCAGCTATTTGCAGTTCAAGCCCCCCTTCCACTCAGCCCATTTCCATTCCATGCCCCCTCCCCTTCAGCTATTTGCAGTTCAAGCCCCCCTTCCACTCAGACCATTTCTATTCCAAGCCCCTATCCCCCTTCCACTCAGCCCATTTCCAGTACTAGCAACCCCGCAGCCCATTACCAGTCCAAGCCTCCCATAGCCCATTACCAGTCCTAAGCCCCCCATCACCCCATTTTCAGTCTTAGCCCCCCCATAGCCCATTACCAGTCCTACCCCCCATCAGCCCACCTCCAGTCCTAACCCCCCATAGCCCATTACCAGTCCTAACCCCCCATCACCATATTTCCAGTCCTAGCCCCCCATAGCCCATTACCAGTCCTAACTCCCCATCACCCTATTTCCAGTCCTAGCCCCCCATAGCCCATTTCCATTCCAAGCTCCTGTCCCCATCAGCTATTTTCAGTTCACGTCCCCCTCCCATTCAGCCCATTTCCAGTACTAGCAACCCCCCAGCCCATTACCAGTCCTAGCCCCCATCACCCCATTTTCAGTTTTAGCCCACCTCCATAGCCCATTACCAGTCCTAACCCCCCCATCAGCCCACCTCCAGTCCTAATCCACCATCAGCCCATTACCAGTCTTAGCCCCCCCATTGCCCATTACCAGTCCTAACCCGCATCACCCTATTTCCAGTCCTAGTCCCCCCCATAGCCCATTTCCATTCCAAGCCCCCATCCCCATAAGCTATTTGCAGTTCAAGTCCCCCCTTCCACTCAGCCCATTTCCAGTACTAGCAACCCCCCTAGCCCATTACCAGTCCTAAGTGCCCCATCACCCCATTTTTCACTCTTAGCCCTCCCCATAACCCATTACCAGTCCTAACCACCCCATCAGCCCACCTCCAGTCCTAACCCCCCCATAGCCCATTACCAGTCCTAACCCTCCTCCCCCCATCAGCCCAGGGAAACCTTAAAAGAAAAAAGAAACTTGCTGCTGCTGCTGCCGCCGTGGCAGCGGCAGAATGAAGTGTCTCCTGAAGTCAAGTGTCTCCTGTGGGCCCCCCCCGGCTGCCTGGCAGAGCCCACCTCAATCACTCTCCTCGGTGTGGCATTCAGAGGCACGAAGGGAGAATTTCTCTCGCGGCTCTGTTAAGCTCGCCTGGGCTGATGGGAAATTTCTCATCAGCTCCGGCAGGCTTAACAGAGCCATGAGAGGGACACTTTCCCTTTGCGGCTCTGAAAGCTGCACTGAGGAGAGTGATTGAGGCAGGCTCTGCCGGGCAGCCGGGGGGGGGGGGGGGCCCCGGGAGACACTTGACTGCAGGAGACACTTCATTCTACCGCTGCCACAGCGGCAGCGGCAGAAGCAGCAGCAAGTTTATTTTTTATTTTAAAGTGGCTGATGGGCAGAATGTTGTTTGCGCGGGGCCCCCTGAAACGCGGGGCCCTGTGCAAACAACATTCTTGCTCAATGGACGGGCCGGTCCTGGTCGTCTCTTTTCCAGGTTGAAGAGCCCTAACCTTTTTAGCTTCTTTTCATAGGAGCATCCAGTTCTGGTCATCGTATCTTAAAAAGGATATAGCGGAATTAGAAAAGGTACAGAGAACAGCCACCAAAATGGTAAAGGGGATGGAAGGATCCCCCTATGAGGAGAGGCTTAAAAGGTCAGGGCTTTTCAACCTGGAAAACAGACGGCTGAGAGGAGATATGATAGAGGTCTATAAATTAATGAATGGAGTGGAACGGGTAAACGTAGATCAATTGTTTACACCTTCAAAAATTAGAAAGACTAGGGGACATGCAATGAAGCTACAGGTAACCTGTTTAAGACTAATAAGAGAAATTTTTTTTCGCTCAACGCGTAATCAAACTCTGGAATTTGTTACTGGAGGATGTAGTAAAAGCTGACAGTGTAGATGGGTTTAAAAAAGGTTTGGACAAGTTCCTGGAGGAAAAGTTCATAAACCATTATTAAAGAAGGCCCAAATAATCCACTGCTTGCCCCAATACAAGCATTATGGAACCTGTGTGTCTTTTTTGGAAACTGCTAGGTACATGTGACCTGGATTGGCCACTGTTGGAAACAGGATGCTGGGCTTGATGGACCTTGATCTGTCCCAGTATGGCATTTCTTATGTACTTAAGCTATACAACCACGATCCACCCCAGGGACCACCACCCATCGACCTGCCAGAGAATCCACTCCTCGATAGTGAGCCAACAGTTGATGAAGTGAAGAGTGTGATAAGATCATTGAAGAACAGAAAAGCACCTGGAGTGGACCCTTTTACTGCCAAAATGATAAAAGCTGGGGAGAAATCCTACTGCAACAGCTTCACTTCCTCCTCACACTCATCTAATGCATGGAATGAGTTCCATTGGCATGGAAGAAAGCCATCATCGAGCCAATCCTGAAGAAAGGCAATAGCCGGGAATGCAAGTACTACTGTGGCATCAACCTCCTTTCAGTCATTGGCAAGGTGTTTATGAATATGATACAATCAAGGCTGCAGAAACATCATGAACAGACCATCCAAGAAGAGCAAGCAGGATTTAGGCCACATTGGGGCTGCACCAATTAAATATTCACCATTTGTCAACTGGCGGAGGAAAGGATCAGGTATGGAAAATGAACCATAATCTTCACTGACTTCAAATCCACATTTAACTGTGTTCACTGGCCCTCCCTGTGGAGTAGGAAACACAAAAAAGGAGCCTAAGCTCTCGCAGAAGGGAGAACCAAACACAAAAAAGTGAGAGGCGTGCGGAGGTCACAGGTGTCTTTATTAAATGATCCCCAACGTGTTTCGGCAAACACCTTCCTCAGGGGGTATGCAGCTTAAAAGATAACAGATAATAAATAAGTAATAAAACATAAAACTGATAACAATAAATAAACAATAATATAAAGACAATGTAAAACAATAAAAACAATGATCAACTAATAAAATAAAGTTGTAATATATCGTAAAAGTGATAATAATAATAATGATAAAAGCAATAAAACTTAATGCATAACAACACCCAAATAATGCTCTTTAAAAAGTTAAGAACAATAAAAACACACAATAAAAGCTATCTGTCAATAGGACCTAATGATGTAAAACAGAACAAATAAATAAAACGCAGGGCAGAGGGTAACCCAGAGAACAATGGTGGTGTAAATATGAGAGAGACAAAGGGGAGGAAGAGAATCCAAATGAGATAGTGTGAATGCAATACTTTCTTATTCTATAGAGATACTCATATTTGCACTCTGTGAAAATCTTGTGCAAAAATGCTAATGTGCAATTGTAACTCTGTATGATAAAAGCAATGAAAGGGCAAAAACATTATTCTCATGTGTAATGAAGTGGGAGCAACATCTAAAGAGATGCAGTTATCTCTGTGCTAATGTGGAGACTAAAATCCATAACTACCATATTAGAGAGGAGGGGCAGCATTATATTTTTAAAAAAATAATTGGAGTGATGAGCAGAAAAGAAAAGAATGAACTTGGAAAGGAGGATGGGTAAACCATATCCAATCATATGTGCATATGCCATCTAATGATAAGCAATAAAAACGTCTTACTACTGAAAACAATTCATGAATGACTCAAAAGTCTGTATAAAAACAATACATCCTTAAGGTCAGGAAAGGGCTGGCAAAGTCTGTAGTACCAGCATGTATATAAACTAATTGAGAGACAGGCACTGTGTTCAGTTTAAGGGATAAGAAGTAAATTTCCTATTTTATAGAGTAACAACTGATATGTTGTATACTAGTACTTAAACAAAATAAGATCCACATAGTGAAACAGAAGGACTGTGAGAGCAAAAAACGTTGACCAGTAAGCCAATTTTTAAGAATTAGAAAATTGTGCACCTCAGAGGAGGACTTTGAACGCAATGCCGTAGATATGCACAAAAGATTTAAAGAGCGAGGTTAGCCACAGGATTGCATTAAAAAAGCTTACCTATGTGCGTGCACCACAAACCGGGCCTCTCTTTTAAAAAGTTTGGACAATCCATAATTAAACAGAATTGCTGTTCCAAGGGTTGCAGAGCAGAGATGGCATCCATCTGTCCAAGAAAGGTCAACGCATCTTCAGTAGTAGACTGGCTAATCTACTGAAGAGGGCTTTAAACTAGATTCATTGGGGATGGGTGAAGAAAGCCCCCAGGTAAGTGAAAGCCCCCAGTTAGGTGATACATTAAATACCTTTATAGAAATGGGTAACAGGGGTAACATATGGAAAGCAGTGTGTATAAATGCCCGTAGCATGGGAAATAAGATCCCTGATGTTGAAGCTTTGATGGGAGTGGCTGACTTGGATTTAGTGGCAATTACAGAAACATGGTTGACAGAAAACCATGATTGGGATGTAACTATACCTAGCTATACTTTATTCAGAAAGGACAGGGTAGGAAGAAGGGGAGGAGGAGTGGCAATATATGTAAAAACTACTATTAAAGCTTTGGAATTACAGAACTTAAAAGGGAGAGAGGAGGCATTGTGGGTTAAACTAGAAAGAGGGAAAGAGAAATCAATTTGCATTGGTGTGATATACAGACCTCCCTCACAAGAGGAAGAGGTGGACAGAGAGTTAATTGAAGACATACGCAGCATTGCTAGGAAAGGGGAAGTGCTACTGATAGGAGATTTCAATATGCCAGATGTTGATTGGCACATTCCTGCTGCAGTATCATCTAGAAGTAAGGAGATCCTGGATTCTCTACAGGGAGAACTATTCAGGCAATTGGTAACAGACCCCACACGTGAAGGGGCCATACTGGACTTGGTGCTTACCAATGGTGAAAGTGTTTCTGATGTTGTAGTGGGAGATCATTTTACATCCAGTGATCACCAGATGGTGTGGTTCAGTATTAGGACTAGGGCTGTTAGAATCCATTCAAAGGTGAGGATCTTAGACTTTAGGAAGACTAACTTTGCGAAGATGGGCCAATACCTCAGGGAGTCGTTAGTGGGATGGGAACAGCTGGGGGATGTAGAAAAACAGTGGGCAAAACTGAAAGGGGTTATTTTAAGGACAACCAACCTTTTTGTTAAAATGGTAAATAAAGGCAAAAGGAAAAGGAGACCGCTATGTTTTTTGAAGGAAGTAGCTGAAAAAGTGAAGAAAAAGAGGGAGTCCTTCATGAAATACAAGAGATCACAGAGAAAGGAAGACAGGCATCTGTATTTGGAAAAACGTAGAGAAGCTAGCAAAGTAGTCAAGAAGGCAAAGATTCAAAAGGAGGAGGAAATAGCCAATGCAATAAAAAGGGGGGATAAGACATTTTTCCACTTAACCCTCCATAGCCCATGTTCCCTGTAAAATAGTTATCTCCAAGTTATAATGTCCTGTTCAATGTAATTTCAATTTGTTCAATGTAAACCGCACTGATGCAGAATAGCGCGGTATATAAGAGAATGTAAATAAATAAATAAAATAAAATAAATAAATATTAGTGAGAAGAGGAAGGGCAAAAGTGGTATTGTCAGACTCAAGGGTGCAGGGGAGGAATATGTAGAAGCTGATAAGGATAAAGCGGAATTGCTTAACAAATATTTTTGTTCTGTGTTCACAGATGAAGAACCAGGAGCAGGACCTCAGAAAACATCCACAAATAGGAACAGAAGCGAGGGACATCTTGAACAATTTTCAGAAGACTGTGTTCGTGAGAAACTAGCTCAACTTAAAGTAGACAAAGCGATGGGACCGGATGGGATACACCCGAGAATATTGAGGGAACTTGGGGACGTTCTAGCAACTCCACTGACTGACCTTTTCAATGCCTCGTTGGAATCGGGAGTGGTGCCAAAGGACTGGAGAGAGGCTCATGTGGTGCCTTTACACAAAAGCGGAAGTAAGGATGTGGTTGAAAACTACAGGCCGGTTAGTTTAACTTCGGTGGTGAGTAAATTATTGGAAACGCTGCTGAAAGAGAAAATAGTGAGGTTTCTGGAGTCCAGCGGATTACAGGATCCGAGGCAGCATGGATTCACCAGAGGCAGGTCTTGTCAGACAAATCTGATTGATTTCTTTGACTGGGTGACCAGGGAGTTGGACCGAGGGAGAGCTCTAGATGTGGTGTATTTAGATTTCAGTAAAGCCTTTGACACTGTTCCTCACAGGTGACTTATAAACAAACTGAGCACCCTAGGGATGGACCCTAAAGTTACTGCTTGGGTTAGAAATTGGTTGGGTGGGAGGCGACAAAGAGTACAAGTAAATGGAGCTCACTCTGAGGAGAAGGATGTTACCAGTGGTGTGCCCCAGGGATCTGTCCTTGGTCCGATTCTTTTTAACATCTTTGTTAGTGATATAGCGGAAGGACTGTCGGGTAAGGTTTGCCTCTTTGCGGATTAAACCAAAATCTGCAATAGAGTAGACACAGAGGAAGGTGTAGATAACATGAGGAGGGATCTAGCTAAGCTTGAAGAATGGTCTGGAATTTGGCAGCTGGGATTTAATGTTAAAAAATGTAAGGTCATGCATTTGGGCTGCAGCAATCCAAGGGAGCAATACAGTATATGGGGTGAAGTACTTTTGTCCACTAAAGAAGAGCGGGACCTAGGTGTGGTTGTGTCTGATGATCTTAAAGTAGCTAAACAGGTAGAAAAGGCGACGGCAAAAGCTAGAAGGATGCTTGGGTGCATACGGAGAGGAATGGCTAGCAGAAAAAAGGAGGTGATAATGCCTCTCTATAAATCTTTGGTGCGACCTCATTTGGAGTATAGTGTGCAATTCTGGAGACCGCACCTTCAAAAGGATGTGAACAGGATGGAGTCGGTGCAGAGGGTAGCTACTAAAATGATTAGTGGGCTTCATTATAAAGCATATGAGGACAGACTTAAGGATCTTAATATGTACACCTTAGAGGAAAGGCGGGATAGAGGTTATATGATTGAGATGTTTAAATACCTCCGTGGCATAAATGTTCAGGGAGAGAGCCTCTTTAAATTGAAAGCAAGTTCTGCTACGAGGGGACATGGGATGAGGGTGAAGGGAGATAGATTCAGGAGTGATATGCGGAAATATTTCTTTACGGAAAGAGTAGTGGATCCATAGAATAGTCTCCCAGTGGAGGTGGTAGAGATGAGGACAGTAACTGAATTCAAAAAAGCATGGGACCAACACAGAGGATCTCTAAAGATAAAAAGGGGACTGTTGTAGTTGTTGATATGGAAGGACAGACTAGATAGGCCATGTGGTCTTTTTCTGTCATCATATTTCTATGTTTCTATGTCTGTGTCCTCACTTTCTCCAGCTCTTCAAAGGACATTGTTCGTATACTAAAGAAGGAGTGGCATCTGTTGTCTGCTTTACCAATGTTTGCTTCAAAGCAGTTAACTATTGCTTATAAACGCAATCCTAATCTTACCAACATTTTAGTACCTTCAGCTTTGACAAGACCTAAATCTCAGTCCAAGACCAGAGGTCACTTTAAATGTGGGCAGTGCTCTGTGTGCCAGAACACCATAGTCACCAAGGAATGTTTTATACACCCTATATCTCACAAGAAAGTTTACATCCAACAATATTCCAACTGTAGAACTGAGAATGTCATTTATCTCATTTTGTGCCGATGCAAGCTGATCTGGAGTGGAGGAGTAGCCTAGTGGTTAGAGCAACTGTCTCATACCCAGAATATCAAGGGTTCAATTCCCACTGGCATGCATTGTGACCTTGGGCAAGTCACTTTACCCTCCATTTCCTTGGAAGAAAAGGCTGGCAATCTACTTCCAGTGATACATTGCCAAGCAAACCCAGAGGTAGCACTTTAAAAAAAAAAACCTGATCTGTGTAGGAAAAACTAAGAGACAAGTATGTACCCACAACATAGAAGTTGTTTGTAAAGACAGATACCAGACAAACCTCTGGTAGCACATTTATTTATTTACATTCTCTTATTATACCGTGCTATTCTGCATCAGTGTGGTTTACATTGAACAAACTGAAATTACATTGAACAGGGTATTATAACTTGGAGATAACTATTTTACAGGGAACATGGGCTATGGAGGGTTAAGTGGCTTGCCCAAGACCACAAGGAGCACCTGTGGGACTAGAAACCCCAGTCCTTCCAGCCCAAGATTGCTGTCCTCTAGTGAGATTTGAACCCCCAACCTTCCAGCTTGAAGTACCTTGCCCCAACCACTAGGCTACTCCTCCACTCCACATTGGATAGATAAAGGCCATACTGTTAGTGATCTGAAGCATTTGGTACTCAGAACTGTAATTCTGCATTGGAGGGGCAATGATGTGGATAAAATTTTATTAAAACTGGAACAGCATTATATTTATGAGTTCAACAGTATGGAGCCCAATGGTTTGAATCAAGAGGTTATTTTATCAGTTTTCCTTTGGTTGGTTTTCGTTATTTATTTTTCTGTGAGGTCTAAGTTATTTTTATTTATTTTCCTTTTTATACATTATCATTTTTAACACTTATTGATTTATTGATTTTTTGACTATTTTTTATGGTTCATATCCTGTCCTTTTAACTGCTTATAAACTTTCTTCTGTGGTTTTTATCTCATTTTTATATTTCACTTGAGTCTCTGTTTTTACACATGAATGCTCTGGAGAAGAGCTGTGCATGCCACTCCCCCCTTCCCTCCTGTGGGCAGGTCCATGAGTTTGATTAACATCTCAGTTGAGAAATTGGGCAGTTGATGGTTCGTCTAATTCCCGTCTCAGTAAACTACCCTTTAAAAGAAAGTTACTGTTTGGGGAAGACCTGGACAAGTTGGTAAAGGACCTTGGTGAGTCAAAGGGTGGCAGACTTCCGGAGGATAGGCCGAAACAGGAGAAGCCCAGACAGAGCGTTCGGGGTCAGTTTTGGGATTTTCGGAGATTTCAGGCTACTCGTTTCGGGGGTTCCCAGCGGGGACACTTTGCTTTGCGAGCTCAGGGATTTCGCAGGTTTCGGGAGCAAATAGAGGTTTCTCAGCAGGCTCCACAGCGGTGGCTCATAAGCCGCAATGAAAGGAGACGGGTCCCGGTGGGAAGACCACCGATAGGAGGGCGTCTTCGGCAAGTTTCTTCCTGCCTGGACCCACATCACATCCGACCAGTGGGTGTTAGAGATTATCCACGAGGGTTATGCGCTGGAATTTGTGCGGCCCGTGCTGGACTCCTTCGTAATGTCTCCATGCAGAGGTCAACAGAAAACTCTGGCGATTCACGATACCTTGGACCACCTTGTGTAGATGGGAGCTGTCGTACCGGTGCCGGTGGCAGAGTACGGCGTGGGTCGGTACTCCATTTATTTCAAGGTGCCAAAGAATGATGGAGCGTTGCGCCCTATATTTGACCTGAAAGGCGTGAACTGCTGTCTTCAGGTACCGCATTTCTGAATGGAAACGTTGCAGTCGGTCATTGTAGCGGTGCGTCAGGGAGAGTACTTGACATCCCTCGACCTTACAAAGGTGTACTTACACATTCCTATCAGAGCAGCTCATCAAAAGTTTCTGAGGTTCGCGTTGCCCTGGTGACAATATCAATTCCAGGCATTGCCCTTCGGCTTGGCAACGGCGCCACAAACTTTCACCAAGATTATGGTGGTGGTGGTAGTGGCGGCGGCGTTACGCAAGGAAGGAATTCTAGTTCATCCATATCTCGACAATTGGTTAATTCATGCCAAGTCCGAGGCCGAGAGCGTCCAGGTAACGGACAAGGTGGTAAAGTTCTTGCAGAGCCTCAGCTGGGTGGTCAATCCAGCCAAGAGTCGTTTAGTACCAACCCAGGACCTCGAGTACCTGGGGGTCTGGTTCGACACAGCGAGAGGACAGGTGTTCCTGCCGGACCACCGAGTCAAGGGGCTTCAGCAATTGGTGCGCAAGTTCAGGGCCACTCCGGTGCCTTCGGTATGGACATATCTACACGTGCTAGGGACGATAGCAGCGATCCTGGAGGCGGTACCTTGGGCCAAGTTTCATATGCGCCCGTTGCAGAGAACGCTGCTTCGCAGGTGGTCGCATCAGGCCGATTTGTTGAATAAACGACTCCCTTGCCCTCTGCAGGTCAGGCAGTTGCTGTGGTGGTGGCTGCTCCCGGAATCGTTGGCGGCCAGAGTGGTGCTGGAGCAGCCGGTCTGGCTTCCGTTATTGATGGACGCAAATCTCGCAGGTTGGGGAGCCCACTGCGAAGGGAGGTTCGCGCAAGGGCAATGGTCTCCCATCGAGAGAGAATGGTCGATAAACCAGCTGGAGCTGAGAGCTGTCTTCCAAGTGCTTCAGGCGTTTGAGGCATTGGTGATAGGTCAGGCAGTGCGAGTGTTTGTCAGACAACTCGGCGGCGGTGGCCTATATCAATCGACAGGGTGGCATGGGAAGTGTGGCTATGGAGGAGGAAGCGGAGCTTCTGTTTGCGTGGGTGGAGAGTCGGTTGACAGCAATTTCGTCAGCGCACATTGCGGGAAAGGACAACGTGATGGCCGATTTTCTCAGCAGGACCCAAGTAGATGCAGGAGAGTGGGAGCTGCATCCGGATGTCTTTGCATAGAGAGTTCGCCAATGGGGTCCGCCGATGATGGATCTGATGGCGACCTTTCAGGCAGCAAAGGCCAATCGTTTCTTCAGCAGGAGGCGGGAACAAATGTCTGAAGGCATAGACGCTCTGTTGCAGCAGTGGCCGTCGACGGGTCTTCTATATGTATTCCCTCCGTGGGCGTTAATCGGCCGAGTGATTCAGTGGATCAAGGCTCATCCGGGAAGAGTTCTCTTGATAGCGCCGAACTGGCCAAGACGCCCGTGGTACGCAGATCTTGTCCGCCTTCTCAACGGGGAGCCCTGGCGGTTATTATTATTAAAGACTTATAAAGCGCCGCAACATATGAAGTGCTGTACCGGTGACGGCAGACCTGTTGGTTCAAGGCCCACTTCTCATGCCTCAGGTGGGTTGGTTCTCGCTTACGATTTGGCCATTGAAAGGGCGAGGCTGAAGAAAAAAGGTTATTCGGCGGCAGTCATCATGACCTTGCTCAGAGCGTGAAAACAGTCCACATCGCTAATTTATGTGCGTGTCTGGCATATATTTGAGGATTGGTGCTCAAGGCGGCAAGTCCGGGCGGCTACGGTCTCCGTTCCCTTGATTTTATGTTTTTTGCAGGACGGGTTTGAGAAGGGTCTTGCAGCCAGCTCCTTGTGGGTGCAACTAGCAGCTCTTTCGTGTTATCGCGGCAAGATACAGGGTGTTGCCTATGTGCCCATGCGGATATATTGCGGTTTCTCAAAGCAATAGCTAGACTGCGGCCCTCGCGTAGAGTGTTGGTTCCGCCGTGGGATCTCAATTTGGTATTAGGGGTGTTAGCCAAAGCGCCCTTTGAGCCACTGCACAGGGCTTCGGTTAAGGATCTGACGTTAAAGGCTGTGTTTTTGGTTGCTATCTGTTTGGCGAGGCGCATTTTGGAGTTGCAAGCATTATTGTATAGGGAACCATTTTTCCAGGGAAAAGGTGGTGCTGCGGCCCGTGCCGTCCTTTTTTGCCTAAGGTGGTATCTCCTTTTCACCTGAATCAGGCGGTGGCTCTGCCGGTGCTAAGGTCACTGGAGGGAAGTGACTTGGACCGCAGTCTGCGCCGCTTGGATGTGAAGCGGGCGTTGCGACAATATTTGAAGGCTTCTGCAGTATTTCACAAGTCGGACCGGCATTTTGTGTTGTTTGGAGGTATCTGCAAAGGGGAAGCGGTGGCTAAGGCCTCCATTGCCAGATGGATTAGGGAGGTGATTACATCAGCTTATTTGCTACAAGGTCGGGCGGTGCCCACGGGTCTGTGAGCTCATTCTACCAGGGCGCAAGCATCCTCTTGGGTGGAGCACGGTTTGGTTCCGCTGGAGGAAATTTGTAGGACGGCCACCTGGTCTTCCCTTCATACTTTCAGTAGGTACTACCGCCTCGATGTGGCGGCAGCGAATGACGCCTGTTTTGGGTCGGCAGTGTTACGAGCCGGCTGGAAAGTTCCCTCCCAATGATTACTGCTCTGTTACATCCCAGAGGTAGAGGACTGAACTGGAGGAATGATAAGGAAATGATAATTACACTTACCTGGTAATTGTAGTTCCTTGAGTGATGACAGTTCAGTCCTCCTTCCCAACCGGGGTGATATATGTTAGCAGTGAATGACTGGTTGTAAGTCCAGGAAGATTACAGGTAAGTTGGTTTTTGAAAAAGATCATTCTTGCTCTTTCTGCTAGCTGATTCTATGTGTAGCTGGAAAGGGTGTAAGAAGGGTCTGTCTGGGACAGTCTCAGGTGTACATATTCAAGGTTGTAGTTAAGTTAATGTTACGGTTGATATAATAGCTACTTATTTGTTGCTCCTTTTGAATCGGCTTTGTCAATAGTTCACTGGGGCTGATGGGAGAGATCAGCAGGTTATATCCAGTGATGTCATGATTTTGACATGCCCAGTCTGCAAGCTGCAGGAGGAGGTTCACAACCCAGAGGTAGAGGACTGAACTGTCATCACTCAAGGAACTACAATTACCAGGTAAGTGTAATTATCATTTAGTCTCCATTAATCATTAGCACAGAGATAACTGCAAGATTATGTTGAATAAGCTTTTAGTTTTAATAGCTCTCATTAGATGTTGCTCCCACTTCATTACGCAGTAATGAATTCATGATAATAATGTTTTTACCTTTTCATTGCTTTTAGCATACAGAGTTACAATTGCACATTAGCATTCTTGCACAAGATTTACACAGAGTGCAAATGTGAGTATCTCTATAGAATAAGAAAGTATTGCATTCACACTATCTCATCTGGATTCTCTTCCTCCCCTTTGTCTCTCTCATATTTACACCACCATTGTTCTCTGAGTTACCCTCTGCCCTGCGTTTTATTTATTTGTTCTGTTTCATATCATTAGGTCCTATTGACAGATAGCTTTTATTGTGTGTTTTTATTGTTTCTTATTGTTCTTAATGTTTTAAAGAGCATTATTTGGGTGGTGTAATGCATTAAGTTGTATTGCTTTTATCATTATTATTATTATCACTTTTACGATATATTACAACTTAATTTTCTGATCACAGTTTTTATTGTTTTACATTCTGTCTTTATACTTTATCCAATGTTATTATTGTCTATTTATTGTTATCATTTTTATGTTTAATTATTTTTATATTATCTGTTATCTTTTAAGCTGCATACCCCCTGAGGAAGGCTTTTGCCGAAACGCGTTGGGGTTCATTTAATAAAGACACCTTGACCTCCACACGCCTCTCGCTTTTTTTGTGTTTGGTCCTCCCTGTGGAGTGGCATTGGAGAATGAGCATGTGATGCTGAAGATCATCCAACTTCTCCAAGCATCATGCAATGGCTCAATCAGCAGTGTGCGGATCAGAAATGAACTATCCAAGGAATTTCCTATCCAAACTGTAGTCCACCAGGGAGATGTCGCCTCACCCCTGCTTTCAATAGACAGGAGAGGCAGAACAAATACATCAGCGTGTGATGTTCGGTAATAAAACATGTTTGAGGGAACAACCTCTCAGTATTGATTAATAATTTAAAATGCAGCAAGATAGTATGTTCATATATGACATTAAAGAAAAAAACATAATAATGGATACACAAACCTGAAGTAAAGGATGCAGAAATTCCTTTTCTTTTAGTGAAATGAAAAGATAGTGTCAATGTAAACTTGGTTATAAAGCCGCGAAATGCACGCCAAGGCTAGTTCAAAGGGCACTCTGTGGTTTCCATGCGGTCCTAAGAGCAACCAATTTAGGTCAGTATGTTAAAGCCCTTGAAGAGTCTCTATATCTCATAGCATGTGCGTGATCTTGTGTAGACAAGCGCAAGAATTAGAACTTTTGAGATGCATTAATCATTATGGGCCCGATTCTGTTACAAACGTCGATCTCCTCTGTACGTCCGGTCTGAACCGGATATACAGAGGGGATCAGAATCGCGAACAGTCCTGCACATGTAGGCTGGGACTGCGATTCAGTCTGGCCTGCACATGCAGGACTGTCCCCGGCTAACTCAGTCAAGACTCTTCTATGGAGCTGCGGCGCCATGATGTCATTTATTTATTTATATTCTCTTATATACCCCGCTATTCTGCATCAGTGCGGTTTACATTGAACAAACTGAAATTACATTGAACAGGGCATTATAACTTGCAGATAACTATTTTACAGGGAACATGGGCTATGGAGGGTTAAATGGCTTGCCCAAGACCACAAGGAGCACCTGTGGAACTAGAAACCTGTGGGGGGAAGGAGGGGGAAGAGGAGGAGGGAGGGAGGGAAAGGGGAGGAGGGAGAAGGGGAGGGAGAGGGGGAAGGGGGAGTAAGAGAGGAGGGGGAAGGAGAGGGGAGAATAGAAGAGAGGGGGAGGGGAAAGGGAAGAGAGGGGTGGGGATGAGGGATGTGGGGGAGGAGGGGGAAGAGGAGGAGGAGGGAGGGGGAAGGGGAAAGGGGAGGGAGAGGAGAGGGGGAAGGAAGGGGAGAGGTAGAGGAGGGGGAAGGGGGACAGAGGAGGGAGAGGGGGAGGGAGGAGGGGCAAAATGGAGGGGGAGGGGAGATAAAGGGGGAGAGAGGAGGTGCAAAAAGGAAGAGAGGAGGAGAGGGGAGGGGGAGGGGGAAGGAGGAAGAGGAGAAAGGGGGAGGAAAAACAAGGTATAAATCTATAAATATGTAAAAAATTATAAAAAATTAAAATAAAAAAATATAACATAAAACCTTCAAGCGAACAAACAAATAAAAAAGTGATGATTACAAAAATACTGAAAAATCAATCTCTTGGTTCAAGCCATAAGGTTATAAGGTCTTATACTCAAAAATATATCTTTGTTCCATTCTCAATAAAAGTTGATCCAAGTCCCCACCTCTCCAATGTGCCCTAAGCACTTTAATGACTAAAAACTTCAGATCAGATATAGAGTGGCTCTTGGTCAGTCAATGTTCATCCAAGGAATTATCCAGAGCCCGGCGTCTGATGCAACCTTTGTGCACACCATAGTAGATGAGCTAGTATCACTGATTTTGCTATCAGCACTGCATCGAGATCGGACCTGCAAATTCCCCTGCAGGGAGAATGGGAAGGGGCCAAGTGACATCAGCTTTACCAGCTTCATATTTATCCCTTTGCTGAGACCAACAAGAAACCTTCAATCCACTTTCATCACCGGTTTTAATTTATTAATAGAAAGGGAAAGAATTCATTAAGACTGTGATTCCTGGCATGCTCCAAGGACAAAAGAGCATGTTGATGTCTTAACATTAGACTATAAATCAGGTCTTTTACAAGATGACACAGCTCAAGGAAAAAGACTGCCGGTACAGACGACATGTCCTGAATATTTCTTTCTTCATTAAGCACAGTTAGAATTAAGAACAGTTTTTCTAGGCTTTACATACAAGCTACTATCAAAACTATTTCGAGTGGTTTAATATGACTTATGTACAAATAAAAATGGCTTCTTTGCTTGGCTCTCTTTTCCTTAATTTTTTTTAGCAGGTGCCGCTAACAGGATAAGTGTTGCTGGATACTGACCCGCGTGTCTTCAGATCTGGACGTTCACTCTCATTGTCAGGAGTTGACAAAAAACAACTTCCAAATGTTTCATGGAATTAGTTAAAAAAAACCAAAGCACTGATGGCAGCCAAAATCTATGATCCCCACCCAATCTGCCTATAAAGTAGCATGTTTCTCAATAAGCTATTTTGGTTGGAAACTTGACTTTTCCTAATGGTCAGCTAATTAAATGGAAATGTCCAAGCAGTCAGTCTACTCTCAGGTTATGCAGTTCAAGCTAAGAGATGCTAAAGCTGAAAGCTTGTTGATTGGTACTACTTGCCCACAAGTTTCAAACTTAGGCCCATTTATAATAAAGTGGGACATTTATTTACAACTGGTATTGTGCAACAAAAATTGCTAAAATGCAAAAATATTGGCAGTTTTGCAGTTTACTGTAAAACCCCTTGAGTGAAAACATTTTGCAAATGGTGATCTTAGTTGTAAATTCCATGTAAACGTTTATGTAAATTCCATGTTAGTGAGCTGCTGTGATGAAAATTCATGCAAAGCACTCATTTATGCAAAAAAATGTGAAAAAAACAGCATGAGAAGATTTTGCAAGCCAGTTTTTGCAAGACAAATAACTACATCTCATAGGTGTCATTTTTCTGAGGTGTTGGAACCCAACTGCAACCTCCCTGACATGGCCCTGCTTACTCCCCCAAAATTTCTCCCATAGGAGATAGGATCAATGATCACTTGCTCCTGCCTCAGATATCAAGATGTCTAAATCCTCGTGGTACAAAGACTATACTTCTATGGGTCAGTCTTCCAAATAAACAAGCACATCTGAGGCAGGAGCAAGTGAACATCGTTCCTGCCCCCTATAGGGGAAGAGCTGAGGAGTTAAGGGGGCCTTTGGGATGGTCACAGATGGGTTCTTTTGAAAGGGTGGGTCATCACTGGAGGGGACAAGGCTGGATGGGGCGATCACATTTTTAACCCGAGGATGGGACTGGCAAGAAGCTTCAAGATTCCATCCAGGGACCTTTCAAAAGCTGCTGCTGCTGCTATGTGCAATGGGTTACTTAACTTAAAAAGAGTTTCACATGTTGCCATGTCTGGGAACATGCAAGTAATTTTTCACAAAGTTTGGTTGCTAAAACAGCTCCTATACCACAAATATTTTTTGTGGCTTAGTATACAAATGCCTTAGTGTGTTTGTTAAATCCATTACTGTTCATGATGCATCAAAATGCAGTCATAATCATCTCCCCATCTATTGCATGATAGGGCATATAAGGCTGCAAACTGTAATTCTTCAACAATAGGCTTCATCTCAAAACAATGTGGAATGAAAGGTGTGTTCATTTTCTAACTTTTCAAAGCACTATGATGTTTAATCTCACCCATATTATTAGTTTTGTTTTGCTAATATACAGTAGCTCCTTTAACATAAGCATCAGATAATAAGACAAATGTTAGATAGCTCATTTATGTTAGGAAATCCATAGGGAAGTGTCTAATAGAGACTGCAGCGTTATTTTAGAAGATCAGGTCTGCAGATGTATTGAGATATCTCCAGGAACAAGCAGGAATGAGTCTTCACATATGGGTATGTCGGTACCGACGGAGTCTGCGCGAGAACGCTCCCCAGCGTCCAATCAGAACGCTTTTGGAAGCATCCCAACACGCCTGCGTGCTGCCTTCCCGCCTTTCCCAACTGCCTCTCCTCAGTTTTTGTTTTTCCGCGGAGCCGGCAGGACGTCCTCCTGTCACCGCAGAAAATTCTTCCTTTATTTTTGTTTTTTCTTGTGGTCGCGTCTACCTTCCCTCGACCCACCGGTACCGCCGGTGTTTTCTTTTTTCTTTTCTCTACAAATATTTCCTTTTGTGGGAAATTTTTTCCTGTTTAGTGCCTGACAGGTTTTGGCCTGCTAGGCCTCTTCGCTTTCCCTCATGGAAATGCTAGCCACTAGAATGTGTTTTAACTGTGGCGCTACCAAATTAGTTTTAGACACCTATAATTGGTGCCTTCCATGTTTGGGACCTGAACACCATCCGCTGGAGTGTCCCTCCTGCACTACTATTTCTGAAAGACGTTTTCAGCATCGAGCTCAACTCGATACGCCGTTCCCCTCAGACCTGAGGGTACCAGCTATATCTTCTTTTTCGCAGGATCAGGTAACCAAACAAAAGTCTGTAAAGACTAGCCAGTCCTCGGGTGGTAGGTCTCATGTACATCATAGCGATGCCTTTGGGCTTGCCCCCGAGGACATATTGGCTTCAAAACCCCGGCGGGAGAAAGCATTAACGGGGTTTCAGGTTGTTCCCGGGGTTTTTACCTCGGTGAACATACCTGAGCCATGCCCGGTGGTGGTATCCGCTTTGAGCGGTGCCGGTACCCCGGCATCGGCAATGGTGCTGGATGAAACATTCCACACTGATGATCGCAGTCTAGCGCTCTCGGTATCTTCTGTGCTGCTAGAGCCGCTACCGACCGATCTTCCCACATCGGCCCCGGTACCGATGCTGGTATCCACGTCGGTGCCCTCCAGATATGCATCAATAGACTCGCTTCTTTCGATGCCGAGTCTAGAATCGATCTCTTGTCTGGATGACTGGGTACCGACTCGTCTCGGTACCGACTTCAGACGGTACCGAAGACATTCTACCGATGATCAAGGTCTGCCACTTTCGGTTACCTCAGTACCGATAGTGCCGTCACAGACTGATCTTCATATATCGGTGTCACTGATGGTACCAGTCCCGATACCGGTATCGACATCAACATCGGTGTCGGTACCTCCCATGCTCCTTTCAGCCGGCTCGCTTCCTTCCATACCGAGTTTGGAATCGATCCCTAGCATGGACGAATTACTACCGACGAGTTGCGGTACCGGTTTTCAGCGGTACCGACAACTATCTTTCAAAGATAATCCGATGCTCCACCCCTCCAGATCTTCTATTCTACAGAATCTGACTGAACTGGTGGATGCTAGAGCTAGTTTTTCAACAGATCTAGTTCTTCCTCCTCTTCCTTGAGGAATCCCCTCTGGGGAGATTTCTTTTCAAGCTTTCCTGCTTGATATGGCCAAGTTACTTGCCATTTCTCCAGGACCAAGCAGGAAGTCAGTCCTCACATATGGGTGACGTCGGCGCCGACGGAGCCCTCGCGGAGCAATTTCCCCAGCTTTCAAAGAAAGCCTTTGGGAATTGCAGCGCGCATGCGCGGTCCCCTTCCCGCCCAAGGGTGCCATCTTGCTCAGTCTTCTTTTTTCCGCGGAGCCCTACAGACGCTGTTTGTGATTGCCATAGAAAAAGTTGATTTTATTTCTTATTCTTTTCTCGGTTCGACGCCGGATCCTTTTCCCGCCCGGACCCGCTACGCCGGTAACGGGTCCGTTCTTTATTTTTCATTTTTTTGTCCTTCGTGACAAGTGTTCGCGCCATTTTTTCTTTTTCACTGGCAGCCCTGTCTTTTGACCTCGCAGGGGCCCTTTTTCCCCCGATGGCTGCCAGCGGGTTTAAAAAGTGTGATCGGTGTAAGAAACTTATGTCTCTTACTGACACACATGACTGCTGTCTCCGCTGCCTCGGACCCGATCATGACCCGATGATCTGTGGTCCGTGTGGCAAGATGTCCTCAAAAGTGTTGAGGAGTCGGCAGCATCAAAGAGAACGAATCTTTTCTGACTCCGTGTCTGGCCGGGCCTGGACCTCGTCAGAGGCTTCGACATCCCGGGACTCCGGTCCTGAGCATCGTCGGAGTTCCTCTGAGCGGGGGTCTCCTGCACGGGAACATCATGGGAAGAAGAAACCCGCGAGGGCGGCGTCGGTGGACGCTCCTGGTTCCTCGAGGGCCAGGTCGCATAGCCCCGATAGCCGTCTCGGTCCTCGGAGTCGGAGAGGCCTTTGAAACATCCTCGTCTCGAAATGGAGTCTCCTGGACACGTGAGTACTGTAGTCCTCGTGGACTCACCTCCGAAGGAGCCGACGTCGGGCCCGACGCCGTCGGGGCCCGAGTCGGGGGCTGCTGGGTCTCCTGAGCTCGGACTCAGGTTGATGGCCTTGGAGAGCAGTTTGGCTGCCTTCATGGACCAGCAGCGGGCATTGATCGCTGGCCTCGCCAGTACATCTGCCCCGGCCACCGGGACGTCAACGTCCAAGTCGACCCCGGAGACCGAGCCGATCCTCGAGTCCATGTGAGCTCGAGTCGATCCTCGGTCGCGGTCTCCCTCGGCCTCCCGTTCGGGACCGAGGTCGTCGACGCCGACACCCTCGGCGTCGGGACGGAGGGCATTGGTGCCCGCCCGACCGGAGCCGCCCGATTCCTCCTCCGAGGAGTCAGCCTGGGAATCGGAGGACGAAGAGTCACCTGGTACTTTTCAGAGACGGTCCCCCCCGGAGGACACCCGGTTCTCGGACTTCGTGCGGGATATGGCCAAGGCCTTGGTATTCCCCGCGGATCCCGAGGAGGAGCCTCGAGCCGAAGAGCTCGATGCCCTCCAGTATGACTCTCCCCCAAAGGAGGCCTTTACTGTACCAGTTCCTCCAATGCTGGAGCGACTTCTCTTCCGCATGTGGGAGAGCCCGGCATCAGCGCCGGTGTTAAGCAAGCGGGTCAATTCCATTTATCGAGTCCGCAAGAGCCCCAGGTTCCAAAAGGCACAACTACCGCACCATTCCATGGTGGTGGAATCGGCCATGCATCGACTCAAGAGTCAGAAGATGCACTCCTTGGTGCCTCCCGGCTGGGAGGCCCGGAACCTGGATGCCCTCGGTAGGAAGTGCTTCCAGGGCTCTATGCTTGCTTGTCAAGTCCAGACCTACCAGCTCTATATGGGCATGTACCTCCGAGACCTGGCAAAAGAAATTGCCGGGTTCTCTGCTGGTCTCTCCGAGGAACCTTTGTAGAGGTTCCAAGCCTTGGCCACTGTTATTCGAGAGTGCTTGAAGTTTATCTCTCGAGCAGCCTACGATGGCTTCGAAGCATCGGATCGAGTAGCCGGAGCTGGCATCGGTGCCCGCCGACAGGCTTGGCTTCAGTCATCCGACCAAGAGCCATGGGTACAGGACAAGTTGGTTGATGTCCCCTGCAGAGGTGAAAACCTCTTTGGCAAGCCCATGGCTGAAAAGGCTACAGAGATCGAGACAGAGACTCTGACCAGGACTAGGCTGTCCAGAAAAACCTCTGCCCCTTCTCAGAAGAAGAAGGTCTCGGGGAAAAAGCCCTTTTACCCAAGGAAGGTGGCTGCCTATAAACACTACTCTCAGTATCAGGCCTCAGCAGCTCCCCAAAAGGGTCAGCAGGCCAAGAGACGGGGTAATGGGTCCCGTAGGCAGCAGGTCCCCAAGCCCACAACACCGGCCCCTGCTCAGCAGGGTGGGGGTTTTTGACTCCATCAGCATAGCCTCTTCCCCTCCGCTGGTTTCTCTCAGCACAGGAGGCCGGCTGGTCCACTTTGCCCACAGGTGGTCAGCCATCACATCAGATACCTGGGTGCTTCATATAGTTCAAAAAGGCTATCTTCTACACTTTCACCAGGTACCTCCCTCCTACTTTCCAGGGGAACCTCCAAGACTCCCTCTGCACAGGGATTTACTCCTTCAGGAGTTAGCAAGTCTTCTTCAGGAACAGGCTGTGGAACCGGTGCCCCACCACCTGAGGGGTCAAGGCTTTTATTCCAGGTACTTTCTGATTCCAAAACGAACAGGAGGCCTCAGACCCATCCTGGACTTGCGAAACCTCAACAAGTTCCTGGCAAGGGAAAAGTTCAAGATGCTTACCCTTGGAATCCTGCTGCCCTACCTCCAGCAGGGAGACTGGCTATGCTCCTTAGATCTGAAGGATGCCTATACTCACATCCTTATTCATCCAGACCACAGACAATATCTCAGGTTTGTTGTGGGAGGAAAATCATTACCAGTATAGAGTACTGCCCTTTGGCCTATCCTCCGCCCCCAGGGTGTTCACCAAATGCCTAGCAGTGGTGGCGGCCTATCTAAGACTTCAAGGCCTTTTTGTGTTCCCATACCTGGACGACTGGCTCATCAGGGCCCAGTCTTCCCAAGAGGCCACTCAGGCCACTCATCGCACTGTAACTCTGCTCCAGCACTTGGGCTTTGTCATAAACTTCGCAAAGTCCACTTTGCTCCCCTCTCAAAATCTCGAATTCATCGGCGCAAGGTTGAGCACACTTCAGGTGCGCGCCTTCCTGCCTCTAGACAGAGCACACAGGCTCATGGATCTCGCCAGCCACTTTCACAGCAATTCCCTAGTCTCTGCAAGGGAATTTCTGAGACTGCTCGGCCATATGGCTTCCACGGTCCATGTGACCCCCAATGCACGCCTGAACATGCGACCTGCTCAATGGTGCCTTTGCACTCAATGGCATCAGGCCACGGGGAGCCTGGCGGACTCCGTACAGGTATCCGACCTGCTGGTCTCTTCTCTGCGGTGGTGGCTTCATCTGCCAAACCTGCTGCTGGGGGTGGATTTTCAGTCTCCTCAGCCTTCTCAGGTGCTAACAACCGATGCTTCTCTCCTGGGTTGGGGAGCACATTGCCAAGGGTCATGTACTCAAGGCCTCTGGACTCCTTGGGAGTCTGCTCAGCAGATAAACTTCCTGGAGCTCAGAGCCATCCGCCTAGCGCTGAGAGCCTTCTCCCACCTCACTTCTCACCAGTCTGTGCTGGTCCAGACGGACAACCAAGTTGCAATGTTCTACGTGAACAAACAAGGTGAAACAGGCTCCTTCCTTCTCTGTCAGGAGGCACAAAAACTGTGCTCTTGGGCCGTCCACCACGGCATCCTCCTCAAAGCTGTCTATCTCCCAGGTCAGGAAAATTACCTGGCAGACAAGCTAAGCAGGATCCTCCTACCACACGAGTGGAGATTGGATCCATTGGTGGTTCAGCGGATCTTTCTCAAGTGGGGCCTCCCCACCATGGATCTGTTTGCCAGTCCTCTGAACCGGCAGCTTCCCAGATTCTGCTCTCGACAACCGCATCCTCTCAGAGTAGCGGCAGATGCTTTTCTGATTCCATGGTCCACAGGCCTCTTGTATGCCTTTCCTCCCACGCCACTGGTGTCTTGCACGCTCTTCAAGGTTCTCAGAGACAGAGCCTCAATGATCCTAGTGGCTCCCCGGTGGCCGAGACAGCCCTGGTTCCCGCTTCTGATGCAGCTGGCGGTGGACACTCCTCTTCCTCTGGGGTTTCAACCCGATCTCCTGTCACAGGATCAGGGGACTCTTCTACACCCCAACCTCCGGTCCCTTCATCTGATGGCCTGGCTGCTGAAAGGGTAGTCCTTGCTTCCCTCCTGCTGCCTCGGGAGGTGGAAGAGGTCGTCTTGGCCTCCAGACGGCCCTCCACCCGGAAGTCCTATGCTCTCAAGTGGCGTCGGTTCTCCGTGTGGTGCACTCAGCAGTCTGAGAATCCCTTCTCCTGCTTGGTGGCAGTGGTCTTGCAATATTTGCTTTACCTCTCCAATCTGGGCCTTAAGTCCAACTCTGTCAGGGTCCACCTCAGTGCTCTCTCTGCGCATCACGCACCAGTGGATGGCAGGCCTCTTTCCAACCACCCTTTGGTGGCTCGTTTTCTCCGAGGCCTCCTTCTCCTTAAGCCTCCTTTGCGCCCACCAGCCCCTGAATGGGATCTGAATGTGGTCTTGCAGCGGATTACCTGTCCGCCCTTTGAACCTATGGCTACCTGCCCTCTTCGTTTTCTTTCCTGGAAAACCTTGTTCTTGGTAGCCCTTACCTCTGCTTGGCGCGTTAGTGAACTGCAGGCCCTAGTGTCTGATCCTCCTTACACTAGGTTCTACAGGAATAGGGTAGTCTTACGGACTCACCCTAAGTTTCTTCCAAAAGTGGTATCCCCTTTTCACCTCAACCAGGAGGTGGTTCTTCCGACCTTCTTTCCCAGGCCGCACACCAGCCGGGCTGAAATGGTCCTGCATACCCTGGACTGTAGGAGGGCTGTTCAGCTCTTCGTTTCTTTTGACCCCAGTAAGTTGGGGCTACCTGTCTCCAAGCGTACTTTGTCCATATGGGTTGCTGACTGTATCGCTTGGGCTTATGGGGCGGCCGGCCTCTCGTTGGAGGGTCGAGTCACGGCTCATCGTGTTAGGACGAAGGCTGCATCAGTGGCTCATCTCCGCTCTGTTCCGTTGGCAGACATCTGCCGGGCCGCTACTTGGTCTTCAAGCCAGACTTTTGCGGCCCATTACTGCCTGGAGAGGGAGTCCCGCAGGGACAGTGCTTTCGGTCAGGCAGTCCTCCATAATCTCTTTGAGGTTTAGGCAACTCCTACCCTCCGGCCCTGGTGTTGGGCTACCGGTCGGGAGCGTTTTCAGAGAAGATTCCTTCCTTCTGTGCTACTGAGCTAGAGGGAGCTCATTTTTCCACTTGAGGTCTCTGGTAGCCTTAAGCTAGGGAGTCCCATATGTGAGGACTGACTTCCTGCTTGGTCCTGGAGAAAGAGTAGTTACTCACCTGTAACAGGTGTTCTCCAGGAGCAGCATGAATCAGCCCTCACAACCCTCCCTCCTCCCCTTGGAGTTGCAGTCCTATCACTTCGTTTTTGCTAATTTTTTGCTGTCTTTTAGCTATGTCATCAGACTGAGCAAGATGGCACCCTTGGGCGGGAAGGGGACCGCGCATGCATGCTGCAATTGCCAAAGGCTTTCTTTGAAAGCTGGGGAAATTGCTCCGCGAGGGCTCCGTCGGCGCCGACATCACCCATTCCTGCTGGTCCTGGAGAACACCTGTTACAGGTGAGTAACTACTCTTTCTCTACCTGGTGAAGACCCCGCACCAGGGGATCCACAACCTATACAGATCCCCTGCAATCCAAGGGAAGTCATTATGTTTCCTTTGCATCAAACCTTACAGGATCTCCTATTTAGAACGTGGGAAACTCCTTTAACGGTATCCCCACCTTCTAGGGCAACGGATCTTCTATACAAGGTGCCCCCTTCTCCAGGTTTTCAAAAGTCTCAGCTCCCTCATCATTCTCTTGTTGTAGAATCAGCAATGAGGCGGGTTAAGAGTACTAAGAAGCACTCTTCTTATCCGCCAGGTTGTGAGGCTAAGACTTTAGATGCCTTTGGACGTCAAACATTCCAGGCATCCATGTTTTCAGCAAGAATCCTGTCATATATTTTCTATATGGGATTATCTCTTGAGGAAGTCACAAAGGATCTACTACTTTTGACCCCTTTCCTCCAAGAACCTAAAAGAGCAGATTTTTCTATCCTAGTCAATCATGCTCAAAATGTTTCTAAGTTCCTTACTCGTGCTTCCCTGGACTCTTTTCGAGTCTGTTAGCAGAACGTCTGCTATAGCCATAGGGGCACGACGTAGAGCCTGGCTCCAAGCTTCAGACTTGGACAAATGCATACAAGATAGACTGGGAAATGCTTCTTGCACTGGAGAGAATCTCTTTAATAAAGAGACTTTACTCCAGGCTGCTCAGTTAACCACTGACACTATTGCTTTCACAGGCTTGTCTATGCCTTCCTCTATCCCAGTTTGCAGAAAATCTACTAATAAGCTTTGTTCCCTTAATCCTTGTCTTGTTTTTTCCTTCCATCCTCAACTCTTCATGGCGTAATCCATGTTGAGCACAAGAATGCACCATACCCTTTTTACCCTCATCAGGGGTAAATATGGTATTTTTATTACATCTTTTTCTCCAGCTACCTGCTGGAGTTATGGAAGGATTCAGACTTCCTGTCTGCAGATTTAAAACATCCTCTGCATTTTCCAGGTAGGTCTCCATTCTGGGTTATTCAGGGGCTAGAGTTCTTAGAGGACTCTAGACTTCTCTTGCCAGTGAGAGAACTCCCTGGCCTTCCTACCCATAACCAGGAAGTAGAGATTCTCTAAATATCTTCTCAAGCAGGTACCTCCCTTCTTGTTGATAGATAAACCTTTCTCTCTCCACATACCCTATGTCCGGACATGGGTATTGTGATAAGGAAGCTTATCATAGCTCAGGAAGGAGCTATAGAAAAGGTGAAGTGACTCTGAACAAGCAACCTGTCAGTTCTGGTAGAAATAAGAAAACAGAATTTTCCCATAAAAGACTACCAGTCCCAGAATGCACCAGGTTTCCAACAGCCATTAGAGGAGCTGAAGTGAGGAAACGTGTGTTCAATCAGGAGGGCTATGAGGTAATCCCTAAGCACTCATCTCAAAGGGCAGGGCCTGATTCAGCACAGCTGCGCTGTGTTAGGGAGGATCACTCATCTAAGCAGAATAAGAGTAGAGTTTATTCTACAGATGACCATCTTCATGATCACCTTGGATATCCAGAGAATTGTCCTCAGTATCCTGAGAATCAGCTTGAGTTTGATCATCAGTTTCATCTGAAGGATCATCAGAAGCAGAAGCCAAACCGGACGGACAGAGAGGGAAAGAGACCCTTTGGAAGAAGGAAGAGAAAAGCCTTTGAGAGGTCTAGAAGAGTCCAAAGCAGTACGTATACTGGGAGGTATTCCAAGGGCCAGCATACACCATTGGACTGGGGAAAGCCAGAGGAATGGTGCTGCAGAGCTAGGAATCACCAGAGGCTACCTGTGAGGGAGACGGCTGCACGTGGAAGGGACCCTAAGACCTGTGCCAGAAGGTATGTGAAGAGAGATCCAGTATCCAGGGATCTGGATTGGAAGGCTGGACATAAGAACTGGACTACATACTGGCCAGGCTATATAGAGAGGAACTCTAGCAGCAATGGAAGCTCAGGTATGAACACTGATCTATGCCCTAGCTATAACCTTGAAAGACAGCAGGGAAACAAGTATTCTCCTGAAAATGTTCCATTGAGAGATTCATCTGTGCCAATCCATGATATTGAACCCATGCTTGTTGAACAAGGGGGAATAATAGCAGATGAGGATCCTGTTTATATGGACTGCTCTCTATCTAAACTCCGTTGGTAACTTTCTGTTATAAAGTACAGCAACCATCACAAAGAAATACAAATTTGTTCTTTAATCTACTCAGAAAAGCTCCTGAAGCAGGATTTGACCCACACAATAGAAAGCAAGCCAGCTAAGGGGTTTCAGCTGGATAACTGCTAGCAATTAAGCCTTACCTAATTGCTTGTGAGTTAGGAGAGAATCACTTCTGTATCTATGTGGGAAGTAATCAGAAGTTAACCTGAAAAGAACAGTTTGTTTCTTGCTTTGTGGCTTTTCATTTGTTGTTTTCCTGATTTTTACTTTGTTTTTCCAAGTTAACACTGAAAGCAAGTAACCTAATTTATGTGCTACCAAGCATATCTGTGTTGGGAGAAATAACCCCATAAATAAATATCTTATTGGCTTTACCCAAGAGCACGACTAAATTATTGTCAGCAGCTGTGTCTGGTGTGAATGAACTACATTGCCCACAATACCATGCAAATCATATAGATATATGCACTTGACAAGACTGTGAAGATTCTCACCCAGGCAGCCGTCTGACAAATGGCGTAGTTTTTCGGATTGCTTTTGCACAAAGGGGATTTACTTGCTGAGGATTACAACTAAAGTTCAAGTTTAAAGCTGGAAAAAAAGATTTTCCCTCAACTGCACTTTGGAGGAGAAGTGGTTGTTCCAGGAAGCTGTCCCAGAAGGAAAAGACCCTGTGCAGAGCTGGATTCATCACTGAGACAAGGTAATAAGTACCTGAGCATGTCTAGTGGTGGATGGGAGTAAGCACAGGGGTAATTAAAAAAAAAAAGTAGAAAAAAAACACACCTGTTTGGAAGGTGGTGCACTTTGGTTTTTTTTTCTTTGTATTTTCTTACAGGGTTCAAGATGGATTCAAAGGAACTAGCTCAGTGGATGGCAGCCCAGTTCAACAGGCAGCAGGAGCTAGCACAGCAGGCTCAGGACACTGCTATGAGAGCCTTAATGGACCAGCAGAAGCCAGTGCTTGATCTGGTGCAAGCCCTAGTTCAGCTGCAGAACCAAAGTGGAACAGATGCAAGACCAGCAGTGAATACTGATGCACCACATGTGGACAGTGTGGGACTCAATCAAGGGATTGGGGCATTTAGTTTTGGGAAGCTAACTCCAGATG
Source organism: Ichthyophis bannanicus (assembly GCA_033557465.1). Taxonomy (NCBI): domain Eukaryota; kingdom Metazoa; phylum Chordata; class Amphibia; order Gymnophiona; family Ichthyophiidae; genus Ichthyophis; species Ichthyophis bannanicus. The sequence goes on from CM066031.1 coordinate 1,827,923,597, forward strand.
ATAATGTTGATGATTTTCTAGAGTCTTTTGAAAGAGTGGCACAAGCATTAGCATGGCCAGAGACCCAGTGGGCAGTAAGGCTGGCAGCCTCATTAACTGGAGAGGCGCTTGCAGCTTACAGAGCAATGCCAGCAGCCCAGGCTTTGAATTATAAGGATGTAAAGGCTGCTATTAGAGATCGCCTAGGGTTGTCTATTTCAGAGTATAGGCGAATGTTTAGAGCTACTACATTGAGAGTGGGTGAAACACCCAGGGCTCTGAGTCAGAGAATCAGAGGTTTAGCTGTAAAATGGTTGGAGCCTGAGCAAAAGACGGTAGAAATGTTATTAGACATTATAATGTTTGAACAATTTATGTCTGGGGTGCCTAAAGATTTGCACACTTTCCTTATACAGCAAAATTGCCAAAATCTTGGAGAGGCAACCATGCTAGCAGAGAGATTCTTGGGAGCCACGCAGGCTTGCCATAGAATGGGTGGCCCTCTAAAGATTGGTGTTGAAGCAAGATGTGCTGTATCAGAAAAGAAAATAATTAAAAATGTTTCTGATAATGAATGTACTGTATCAAACCAGATGACACAGTGGAATAGAGAGAAATGTTTCAAGTGTGGAAAATGGGGACACTTAGAAAAAGGATGCCAGTCACACACTAGCTTAATGGGTGTGGAGTTAGAACAGCCCAAGGAAGGATTTCTTTTGATGGTTGATGTGCAAGGAATTGCCATAAATGCTTTGTTAGACTCTGGGGCAGACCAGAGTATGATGTCAGAAAAGGCTTTGGCAGAGAATAGAGGCCCAAGAAGGATTTGTGCCTAGAACCCCTGAAAGCCAAGTTCACATCGGGTGCATTCATGGTGCTGCAACATCACATCCCACCTATAGGCTAAAGGTTAAGTGCCTGGGGGAACAAGAGGAAGTCCTGGTAGCTGTGGTGCCTAGGCTACCCTTTGATTTGGTTCTAGGAAAGGACTGGCCAAGATTTAAGCAGGGGCTAGTGAAAGGGCTAGGAAAGAAGGAGGGAGAAGGATTAATGGAAATAGCTCCCGGGCCTTTCTTTGGAAGTCCTCAGTCCCTAGCTAAAAAGATGGTTCGGCTTCCAGAAGGCCAAACTATGGGTAATAAGAGGGGCCTTGTATCCACCCGCTCGCAGGCTAAGGTAGAGAGCCAGCAGAAGGAGGAGGGGGAGCAGGCAGAGTTATTAGGAGACTTACCCTCTCATGATGATTTAATAACCCCATCATCTGGTAAAGTAAGAAAGTTGAAAGCACAAAAGCGGCGTGAGAGACTTTGCAGAGCACAGGGTAGGGCTGAGATGTTAGCTGGTCAAAGTTTACCCTGGGTGCCAGCTGAGTTAGTGGCAAAGTTTCCTAACTTTCCACAAGAGCAGCGAGCTGATCAAGCTCTCACCCGAGCTTTTAAGTATGCTCAGGAGGTCAGGAAGGAATTGCCCAGATTCAGACTAGATAATGAAATATTATATAGAGAAAGTCAGGACCCCAGAAATGGGACCATACGTAAACAATTGGTGGTACCCACAACTTTCAAAGGGCTAGTACTTAGATTAGCACATGATCATCCAGTGGGAGGTCATAAAGGGATGCAAGGAACGCTGGATCAAATACTTATGCGTTTTTACTGGCCTGGTATTTTCAAAGAAACTGCCCAGTTTTGTGCTGCATGTCCAGCGTGTCAGCGAGTTATAGTGGCTCACCCACCGGTGGTGCCATTGATTCCCATGCCAATTATCACAGACCCAATTGGTCGCATTGCCATGGATATTGTAGGCCCATTAGTCAAAACGCCCTGAGGTTTCGAATACATCCTAGTTATGGTAGATCAGGCAACAAGGTTTCCCTGGGCCATACCATTGAGGAATGTTTTTGCAAAAACAATAGCTTTAGAGCTAGTAAAATTGTTTTGTGAAGTGGGATTCCCCAGAGAGGTGTTGACTGACCGAGGGTCCAATTTTGTATCCAAATATTTGGCCCAGGTCTGGGATGCCTTTGGCATTCATCACATAAAAACCTCAGCCTACCATCCACAATCAAATGGTTTGGTGGAGAGATTTAACCAAACTCTCAAACAAATGTTGAGAAGGGGGTTAGCAGGAGAGGTAAAAGAATGGGATATGTTATTGCCTTTTGCCTTGTATGCCTGCAGGGAAAGAATTCAGGTGTCCCTAGGTGTAACCCCATATGAATTGATGTATGGTAGGGCTCCACGGGGTTTGTTAGACATTTTGAGGGAACAATGGATTGATCCTGAACCAGGAAGTCAGGAGGTGCCACAGTTTCTACGTGACTTGAGAGCACATTTGAAAAGGACGTCGCAGGTTGCTGAGAGGAACCTGCAGGACAGTCAAGTGCGCCAGAAAGGGTGGTATGATAGGAAGGCCAAAAGCCGCCAATTAAGCATTGGTGAAAAGGTTTTGGTTCAAGTAGCAGGTACAGCCCCAAAATTTGAAGTACAGTGGAAAGGGCCATGGAAGGTTGTTAAACAAGTGAGCCCAGTGTCTTATGTGGTAGAAAATGCAAGAGGGCGTAGGCAGACCTACCATATTAATGTACTTAAGTCTTGGAAGGAGAGGCCTGTAAATAATAATGACCCTGAAGCCAGTCAGGAAGTAAGTGAGCTTCAAAATGATAACACTCTCGTAGGTATTACGGACTGTAGGAAAGAAGTTTCACCAGTTAAACCAGTCCGTAATAACTTAAGCAGGGGGGTATGTGATAAGGAAGCTTATCATAGCTCAGGAAGGAGCTATAGAAAAGGTGAAGTGACTCTGAACAAGCAACCTGTCAGTTCTGGTAGAAATAAGAAAACAGAATTTTCCCATAAAAGACTACCAGTCCCAGAATGCACCAGGTTTCCAACAGCCATTAGAGGAGCTGAAGTGAGGAAACGTGTGTTCAATCAGGAGGGCTATGAGGTAATCCCTAAGCACTCATCTCAAAGGGCAGGGCCTGATTCAGCACAGCTGCGCTGTGTTAGGGAGGATCACTCATCTAAGCAGAATAAGAGTAGAGTTTATTCTACAGATGACCATCTTCATGATCACCTTGGATATCCAGAGAATTGTCCTCAGTATCCTGAGAATCAGCTTGAGTTTGATCATCAGTTTCATCTGAAGGATCATCAGAAGCAGAAGCCAAACCGGACGGACAGAGAGGGAAAGAGACCCTTTGGAAGAAGGAAGAGAAAAGCCTTTGAGAGGTCTAGAAGAGTCCAAAGCAGTACGTATACTGGGAGGTATTCCAAGGGCCAGCATACACCATTGGACTGGGGAAAGCCAGAGGAATAGTGCTGCAGAGCTAGGAATCACCAGAGGCTACCTGTGAGGGAGACGGCTGCACGTGGAAGGGACCCTAAGACCTGTGCCAGAAGGTATGTGAAGAGAGATCCAGTATCCAGGGATCTGGATTGGAAGGCTGGACATAAGAACTGGACTACATACTGGCCAGGCTATATAGAGAGGAACTCTAGCAGCAATGGAAGCTCAGGTATGAACACTGATCTATGCCCTAGCTATAACCTTGAAAGACAGCAGGGAAACAAGTATTCTCCTGAAAATGTTCCATTGAGAGATTCATCTGTGCCAATCCATGATATTGAACCCATGCTTGTTGAACAAGGGGGAATAATAGCAGATGAGGATCCTGTTTATATGGACTGCTCTCTATCTAAACTCCGTTGGTAACTTTCTGTTATAAAGTACAGCAACCATCACAAAGAAATACAAATTTGTTCTTTAATCTACTCAGAAAAGCTCCTGAAGCAGGATTTGACCCACACAATAGAAAGCAAGCCAGCTAAGGGGTTTCAGCTGGATAACTGCTAGCAATTAAGCCTTACCTAAATGCTTGTGAGCTAGGAGAGAATCACTTCTGTATCTATGTGGGAAGTAATCAGAAGTTAACCTGAAAAGAACAGTTTGTTTCTTGCTTTGTGGCTTTTCATTTGTTGTTTTCCTGATTTTTACTTTGTTTTTCCAAGTTAACACTGAAAGCAAGTAACCTAATTTATGTGCTACCAAGCATATCTGTGTTGGGAGAAATAACCCCATAAATAAATATCTTATTGGCTTTACCCAAGAGCACGACTAAATTATTGTCAGCAGCTGTGTCTGGTGTGAATGAACTACATTGCCCACAATACCTTGCAAATCATATAGATATATGCACTTGACAAGACTGTGAAGATTCTCACCCAGGCAGCCGTCTGACAGTATGTATACATATATATATATATATGTTTACATGTATATGGACATCTGCATGTCTGTGCCCATATATATATATTTACATATATGAAGGATATATCTATATTTACCTATTTATATATATGTATTGCAATATATGATAGTGGGTAGTGTGGTGTCGAAAGCCCTCTAGAAGACATGGAACTGGATGAAAATCCTGAATTCCTCTTGGAAGTGAATGGCAGTGCACATGTGCAGGGGAATTACAAGCCAAGTCAGAGGAAAAGTCAGCTCCCTGCAAAAGTCAGGCCACGCCCTAGCTCAGAGATGGAGACAGGCTTCCCTCCTGATTGGTCACACAGGTGCAGAGAACAGGGAAGGCCTAGCAGGCAGCAGTGTTTAAAATCACGAGCAGAGCAAAGCAAGAAAAGTAAGGAGTGTCATCAGAGAGGTGAAGAAGGAAGTGAAGGAAACAGAGGCTCAGGCTGGAGCCCTGACACAATTTCAGACACGGGAGAGAGAGACCGGGTGGAGAGAGATACAGAGACAGCAACTGAAGGCAGAGGCACAAGTGAACGGAAGAGAGGTGGACGTGGAGCAAGGAACAGGAACAGCTGTTGGAGCTGGAAAGGTGAGAGAGGAGAGAAAGAAGCTGAAGCTGTGCTTAGCTGGAGGAGAAAACCAGAGGGAATTTCCCCAGAAAGCAGCTACCTCAGAGGGACTGGAGTAGGACGGAAGGAGCCTGCATTTCAGAGCCTGGAGGAACCCAGGAGGAGAGAAAGCAGCGTTTGTCTGAAAGAAAAGCCCCAAGGTAAAGCCAGCAGTTTCATTACTGATAATCTAGCAAAGAGACATTTTGCCAGTCTTAAAGGGCAGGAAATTGTATCTTCACCTTCCATTGTTAAGGAGTGGGTAGAGAGCTTATCAGAAGCTAAAAGCCATAGTCCTGTTAAAAGTACAGCCTTTGAAACCTCAAAGTTAGAGGCATTAAGGAAGCTGTTCTCTGAAGAGAAGGTTCACTCCCCTAATTTAAAGGTGCCAACGCAGGCTGAGTTGCTGTGGAGCCAATTTCAGGAGTACTTGAAAGAAAGGAAGTTTGAGAAAACTCCTAACCTTGAGAGAGACACTATTTGCTCTGATGATACTGAAGGAATGCAAATAGATTCATGTTTGCCTAATAATGGTGAATGTTTGCCTATTCCAATGGACTGTTCTTTAGCCCTAAGGAAAGATTCTGCAGTGAAGAATGTGAGCTGAGAATCTGTGAAATCACTATAGGAAAATAAGGGCAGTCTCTGTTTATGCTGAAGAAAGCTAAGTTTGAGTTTACTGAGTTTTACCACTGGCTGAAGTTAAGCAGTGCTGTAAAAGAACTGTGTGCTTTCAAAAGAGAAACCACGACTGTTATAAGTTTGTCTTACTGCTAATTGACCACATGGGGCAGTCCCTGGTGGGAATGTGTATGAGAAGCAGAACAGCTGTGAAGGAAAGCTTTTGTTACGTTATCCTGATTTAGTCCTGATTTCATCTTTTATGTTGGAGATGTATCCTTCTGCTTATGTTGTGTATTGAACCTTTTGCATGACCTGGAAAATCCCCACAATAAATTTCTTGCCGCCTTACAACCACCGACTCAACTACAATTCTTGTCCCTCAAGAGTAAAGAGCACTACAAGTCCCAGAATCCTCTGGTCACTTTAAAGGGAACTTTATTCAAGGGGGACATACAAGGCCGTTGTCCAGTCTGCAAGCCCTTGGGCTCAGAGGGCGATGTGGCAGTAGATATATGTCTATATACTATTTCGGTCTGTCTGCCTATATATATATATATATATATATATATATATATATATATATATATATTCCCCTACGGACCCGACAGATACTCTCTATCCCTTTCCATGCTGTCCCAGCATACTTAGGGTTCTCCATAATCAACCACTTCCTGTGGTAGTTGAGGAGTTTTTGTACCATGACCTTCAGTTTAGGTACACCTGAAGCCCTCCATATATTTTCCTTTTCAATTAGGAGGAACTTTCTGAATCTTCAGAAAATGGGAGGCTACAATGCCTCATTACTCCTATCCTTCTTTGTTATCGGATATAGGCATCTTCGAAGCTCCCTTCTCCTATAAGAAATATGTCTCTTTAAAGTCAAAAGAGCTTCAGTTTTATCTAATAGGGACTTCCGCGTTTTCCGCAAAGTCCTGCCTCATTGAACCAGCCCATTTCCACACTGGGATTGTTTCTTCTCACCCTAAGGGGTCTAACCTCAGCCTGTTTTTTGCACAGTTATTTACCTCTCCTTACACTGAGGTACTCCCTGGGGATATTCTGTTGGTTCATATTCACAAATCTACATGAACCTCCATATACCCCTTTACAATACCATCAGGTGAGGTCCATAGTGGTTTATTGCTCTCAATATTACCACTAAATATCACCTGCACAGAGACTCCTATCTAGGCATCCTGTTTGGTCCAGCTGTTCCACAGCACATCTCTTTAGTTCAACTCCTACCCTCCATCCCTAGGATGCCTGGGGTTTCGGTAAAATAGCATGACTCTCAGATTCGCAACATGCTGGGACTCCTCCAGGCATCTTAGCTTGGGAGTCCCCATATGTGAAGACTCATTTCTCTTGTTCCTGGAGATAGCACAGTTACTTACCTGTAACAGGTGATCTCTGGGAACAGCAGGAATAAGTCTTCACAACCCACCCACCTCCCCTAGGAGTTGCATTTCTCTATCTCTATCTTTCCCTTTCTCTCTCTCTCTCTTTGTCTCAGCTTTAAAACTTAACTGAGGAGAGGCAGTTGGGAAAGGCGGGAAGGCAGCACGCAGGCGTGTTGGGATGCTTCCAAAAGCGTTCTCATTGGACGCTGGGGAGCGTTCCCATGCAGACTCAGTCAGTACCAACGTACTGTGGTGAGGAAACCACGGCTGATTATAGAAATGCACAGGAAAAAAGGTCCTGTCACTTTAATTCAGGTTGTATCAAAGGTTTCCCCAGTAACCAGGAGTCTGAGACTCAGAAGCTAGTCATCCCTAAGCCCCGCCCACAGCAGCACGTCAGGGAGAAGCTTGTCCCTAGTCACATGTGCTGGGAGCAGGGTGTGCCTCAAAGGGAAGGAAAGTTTAAAAAGCTGATTCACAGAACAGAAGTTGGTTCACGAGGTTCAGGGAGTTCACGAAGTTCAGAGGAGAGCCTAATCCGTAGTCCACGGAGTTCACGAGGTTCACGAGCTTCAAAGAGTTCAGAAGAGGGGCCAACACGGAGTCCAGGAGGCAGAGCAAGTAAGAGAGTGTTTGCAGAGCCTGAGAGACAGAGTGTGAGAAATACTATTTGCTGTGAAGAGGAGATTGATGAGAGATTGCCAGACACAGCTGGGAATGAGAGGCTGGTGTCAGCAAACGGAAGGTCTGCACTTGAAGAAAAGCATGACTGGTTTGCAGGACGGAGGGAATCCCTAAATACCTCAGAACCAAGGCAAGTCTGTCCTTCTCAATGCCTACAGAGGAAAAGCCCCAGAGAATTACCCATAGGAGAGAAAGCTAAGTTTAAGCCTAGCCAGAGTCCCAGGGAAAAGAGAGACAGCTGGTCTAATCAGCACGTAGCTCAGCTAACAGACGAGTTGCTGCAGAAGCAGACTTTACTGAGAAGGCTAAGTGATTTAATAAGGAAGGAAAATAGTCAGCTCTCTGTGCCGATACCTTATGCCATAAGTGAGGGTGATAGAGAGGAAGAAATGGACACAACGAATGTGAATAATAGTATTATGGATTGTCAGTGTACTATGTGTTTTAACTCTGACGGTGAAGAATCCTAGAAAAGCCATTATAGCTGTGCCATGCTCAGGAAGCACGTTAATTTGTGAAGACGTCACAAACTGCAAGAAACAGCTGACTGTGCTGACAAAGTGAAAAGCTAAGTTACATGTTTAAGGAACATTTAAAAGTTTTGTTTTTGACAACAAGAAGTTGTTTCTGTCTAAGAAGAAAGCATTTATCTGTTTAAAGTTCTGAAAGTGCCAATTTGATTTCTCAAGCAAAGTGATGCCTATTTCTGTTGGAAGTTATATTGCAAAGCATAATTTGTTCCTGTTGTTTTGAAGCAGTAGCGTGGATTAAAAATCCTTTCCATACTTTATGCCTCACGCCTCCTGTGTATGAAGAAACCCTGATTACATTAAAAAGAAATATTCTCTGTCTTGTGCCTAAACCCTCGGATCACAACTCCTTTGCCTTAGGATATACTACGATTCCCATCAGCCCTTCTGGCAGCCATTACAGGGAGTCTTGTCTTAAGGCTAAAAGGCGACCTCACCTGCTGCCAGTCATCTACCTGGCCAGGAGGGGGCGACAGTACCCATATGTGAAGACTTATTCCTGCTGTTCCCAGAGATCACCTGTTACAGGTAAGTAACTGTGTTATCTCAGCCCCCAGGAATAGACGGATGAAAAAAAATATACATAAAATACACATGAAAGTGATCTGAAATAGGGTCAGTTCTATGTGTACAATACCCATGCACCAAAGAGGGGGTGAAGATGTGTAAATGGCGACAAAAATGGATATACACATGTGTCTGGGTCCATCTCATCCCTTGCACATATAAAAGCCACCAGACATAATGGGCACTTGTACATAGAAGAAATGGTATTTCCAGACACTGCATGTGTAAGTTTCATGTGTAAGGACTGCTTGGCCACATCTTACACATTCCCACCTGCTCTCAAGATGCACATAGCATGGCTTGTGCTTGTTGACCTGTTTCTGATTCCTGCATATTCCAGCATCCACTAGTGGGCCTTTTTAGAGAGCATTAAGATGGTGACCAGGAGGGAGAGGAACTCTTCAGATGCAGAAAGTGACTTCCTGATACATCTGGTGCTGTCTAATGGGGGCACCATCTTCCACTCCAATAGGCAGTGCCTGTAATATGCTGCAGTGTATGGGGTGTGGGGGCAGTTCTGGATAGCTCTGGAAAGGTAAATGGAAACCATTTTCCCATGCACCTATTCCAGCACCTGTTAGCCATCTAGCAGAGAGATGACACCTGTTGGGTGAGCAACAAAGCAAAGAAATGCCAGGAATGGTCAGCCATCCTGCAAAAGATACTCCCTCACAGAAAAATATAGTGTCATGCTGTCTCATATTCTTTAAAACGCTGAGATAGCAAAGCTGTAAAGGCAAAGCATATCTACTCCAAATCTGTCATGGCCCCATAAGGAAGCAAGGCAGGTGGACAGCCCTTCCCCTCCCTTTTTAAATGCACGACACAACTATTAGTGTGGCATAAGTAATGCATGTATACTGTGCTCCACAATTTGTTTCTCTCTACATAGAGAATCAATATATAATACATCCAAAGAGCTACTGCTGAAACAAGGTTGTGCAGGAAATGTTTTTCCTAATAAATAATTTTCTTTCAGTTGTTAAAAGCAGGAACAGGAGTTGAACCCTACCTGTTAACATGGCACTGCCCCTCCTCTACCTACTATACCAACGCCTCTCTGCTTAGTTGCCTTGTTATAGCAGATTATAACTTACACCTAGTCTGGAAGTGGCAGGGAGCATCGATGATGAGGTTGCTATGCAAAAAAATATTCACCTCTTTCTTCTAATCTCGATGCTTCAACATCATGGGTGACACTGAGGTGCAGAAAATGTGCTTTAGGACCATCCAGGGGATGCAGCATAATATGTTGCAGCAAATGTGACAACCATTGGCAGAAGAGGAAAGTATGGAACAGCTGTAGTAGCAGCAATACTAGAAAGTGGGTGCCTGGCATATCAGTGATGGCAACAAGGTAGAAAGACATGTCCAGGGCCAGGCCATTGCATGTATGCACACGCTATGCAACTGGGGCGCTGACCCTTTATAAGATATGCACACAGACACAACTTTGGCCTATACTCCCTTTGGGGGAAGGGAGGTGGCAATGTAGCTCTACTCATCCACTTACAAAATTGTTGCTACACATGCTGAGGTGAATCTCTTTGTTTCCCAGGTTACAGACAGCATTTAGTGATGGATATGACAAATCACCTAATGGCTGGAATTGGCAACATGTACAATAGAAAGCCCCTCTCATTATACCCATTGCTGTGGTAATAAAGGGGAACCATGCCATTAACCTAGATTTGCGTCAATGCACTAGTTCATAGCTCAACTGTAGCCATTGCGTAACTCCAAAGTATACCATGTTGTGGCTATGTGTCTAAAGGAGGTGCACTATTGAGGTACTCTAGACATCCATCCCAACTCCCTCCCCCACCATCAAATGGGGCCATCACTAGTTTACCTGAGCTACATATTCCTCTCTATATTGTACCTATAACATCATCAAGCCTCACTGTTGTCCTGGCCACTGGTTACCACTAGAATAAAGGCTAGGCCAATGAAAATAACTTGCTCAGTTGTCTTTTTTAACTCTCCTCAGGTGATCTCAGCCATGGGTTGTTTCTACAACACCCTTAAGTTGTACCATATCCTAACACATTTGACCCAATTTTGAGCATCTTGCCTAGATGTTTCCATTTATGCTGACATTCAGCTGCACGATGCATTTTCTTAACACTACTATCAGTGTATACTTTATATGCATTGACACCCAAAATTGCTACCTATGCATGTAAAATACATGTGTAGGCACTGAATAGAGGCACCTGCAGGTTTTCAGACAATCAGAGAATCAGATAGCAGAGGTATCTATTATTTAATTACTGATTACCTCTCTAGGATGTAAGAAGTCCAGCTAGCTGATTTCCTGTAAGGAATGCTCATCCAGGGTCTCCAGTACTTGCTGAATTTGGTCAGTGAGTACTTCCGCCTGCCCGGTTTGGGATCTATCACTTGCCTTTTTTCTTTGCTGTCCATCTCAGTTCCTCCATTCATTTTTTAGATCCTCATGATCTATACTGTTGTGGAAGATGGAGTTGATCTTGTGGCAGATCCCCGCCAGAAGTCTTTGTTTTGCATGTGCACTGATTCTCTAGCCTGCATGACCAGGGCCGGATTTACCTATACGCCATGTACGCCATGGCGTAGGGCCCACAGCCGGAAGGGGCCCACAAAAAAAGAACAAGTTGATTTTTTTTTAATACAACTTAAAAAAAAACCTGGCGGCTGCTGCCGCGGGGCCCCCTCTGCTGCCGCGGCAGCACCGACTGACCCGCGGGGGCCCCGTCTACAAGCTGAAGCCGTCGGTTCGGTTCGTTCCTCCCTCCCTCTCTCCCTCCGTGCAAGCTGCAGGCTGTGAGAGACGCGAAAGGAGAGTGTCTCCTCGCGTCTCTGTTAACGCGAGGAGACGCTCTCCCTTCGCGCCTCTCACAGCGTGCACGGAGGGAGGGAGGACTGAACCGAACCGATGGCTTCAGCTTGTAGACGGGGCCCCCGCGGGTCAGTCGGTGCTGCCGCGGCAGCAGAGGGGGCCCCGCGGCGGCAGCCAGCAGGTTTTTTTTTAAAATTAAATTTTACTTTAGGCCGACGGGGGGGGGGGGGGTAGGACTGGTAAGGGGCTATGGGGGGGGCGGGGGCGGGAAATGGAAATGGGCTGGGGCGGGTAGGACTGGTAATGGGCTATGGGGGGGGGGTAGGACTGGAAATGGGCTATTGGGGGGGCTGGGGCTGGAAATGGGCTGGGGGGGTTAAGGCTAGAGGGGGGCTGATGGGGTTAGGACTGGTAATGGACTGTGGGCTGTTGGGGGGGCTTAGAACTGGCAATGGGCTTTGGGGGGGTTAAGACTGGTAATGGGCTGTGGGCTGATGGGGGCTGTCTGGTAATGGGCTGGGGGTTAAGACTGGAGGTGGGCTGATGGGGTTAGGACTGGTAATGGACTGTGGGCTGTTGGGGGGGCTTAGAACTGGTAATGGGCTTTGGGGGGGTTTAAGACTGGTAATGGGCTGTGAGCTGCTGGGGGTTGTCTGGTAATGGGCTATGGGGGGGCTAGGACTGGAAATGGGCTGGGGGGTTAAAACTGGAGGTGGGCTGATGGGGTTAGGACTGGTAATGGGCTGTGGGCTGATGGGGGGGGGGGTAGGACTGGCAATGGGCTATGGGGGGCTGACTGGAAATGGGTTGATGGGGTTAGGACTGGAAGTGGGCTGATGGGGGGTTAGGACTGGTAATGGGTTATAGGGGGGCTTAAACTGAAAATGGGGTGATGGGGGGTTAAGGACTGTAAGTGGGTTGATGGGGGGCTAGGACTGGTATTGGGTTGGGGGGTTGCTAGGACTGGAAATGGGCTGATGGGTGGCTAGGACTGGAAATGGGCTGATGCAGGGACTAGAAGGGAATGGATGCTGGGTGAGGCTGGAACTAGAAGGGAGCTGATGTTGGGGGAGGATTAGAATGGGATGGGGCTGGAAGAGTAAAATGGAGAAGGGAAAAATATTTTGTGTGGGAGGGATAAAAAATCTACAATTGGCCGGGTATTGGGAGAGTAAGTGGGGATTGAGGAATGAGGGGTAAAATTTGAGTGGATGAAATAGGAATGAGGAAAGAGCAAAAGGAGAAAGATTAGTATGTTAAAGCAGATGTAGAGAGAGAATGGAAAAAAGTCTAGAAGAGAGAAGAAAGGACAAATGGACAGCAGACGATGGAGAGTTAGCAGAAGACACGAAGAAACCAGAAGAAAGTGGCTGGAGCAATTGCAGCTGAAAAAAATGCACAAAAGGTAGAAAAATATCTCTTTATTTTGAATTTATTAATTGGAATATGTCAGCTCTGGTAAATGTGCATCATTAACGTCTGCGCTTTGTTTAGTACAAGAGCAAATTAATGTATAGTTTTATTTCTACAGTGTTGTACATTCCAAGTTTGGCTTTTGGGATTCCCAGTTTAATTATTGTCTTCCTGTTTCTAAATTGTGATTACTTGTTTGGTGATGGTCTATGTTCTGCATGTGTAACTGAGCTGAGGTGTTCTGTTTATATAATTCCTATTTGACATTGCCACTTGTTCTCTTTCCCCAGTAGGTCATGTATTGTTGTTCTCTGAAATGTATTGGTTTAATATTTGCAGTGTTGCCTTTTGATTGGTAGAGTATGGTGCTTTGTGAGTCCTGGTAGTGCTGTTAGGATACGGCGGGTTTACTATGGGTTCTAAATGGGCAGTGTTTGTAGTAGTTCCTAATGTGTCTGGCAGTTGGCACTGGATTATAGTAATGTAGAAATCTTTTAGTCTTTCTTTATCCATACACTCATTAAGAGGCACGTTTACTAAAAGTTAGTATATGGTAACATTATGCAAATATTTATGCAAATGAGGCCCCTTATGCAAATGAGGCCCCGCACCCCTCTTGGGCCGCCCCTGCTGGGGGCCCACAATTTTTGTTGGCGTAGGGCCTCACTCAAGGTAAATCCGGCCCTGTGCATGACCAAACAGCTTCTATGAAGCTTTATGATCTAGATCTGCTAGAATGAAGTTGACTTTTCTGGTGTGGGTTTTCTTCTCTGATGCCATGGTAAACAATGTAACAGCACAGATGTTTTGCAAAATGCAGGGATCCATGTGTAAATGGAATTTTTATTCACATCACAAATGTGGCACTTGTATGTTGGTGCTTTACATGTGATTCTTTCTGAAATTGCTGTCAGCTGTGCACGTGCATCCAAAATACACGTTTGTCTTGCTCTGCTTGTCAGCAAGTAGCAAATCCTGGCGTCGGCTCTTTGGCTTTGATCCCTTCATTCAAAACAGGGAGAGAGAATAATAATAAATAGTAACAATTCACAGACACAGAATTGTATCTAAATAATGACTGAAACTTCAGGAGGGTTTTGCAAAGCTTTGCAAAACTTTGCAAGGTCCTGCTCCCCTTCTTCTTCAGCAGTCTTTTATTGGATCAAGAACCAATACATGGTATAATTTTTACTTTATCTTTCTGTCAAGCATTGCTAATTCATATTTAAGCATTTTGCTAATTCATATTCATAATTTGCATCTACATGTCATTGTTGTACAGGTCCTGTTGTTATAGGTCATCCGGACACAGAGACACTCGGCTGTCTCTAGACATAATTTCTAAGAAACATTTTCTAAAAACAGACGCTTCTAACTGTAAGAGAACATTCCTGTTTCCTAAGAAAAAATATGTTGTCTTTCTCTGCAACCAAGGTGTCATTTTTGGCAACTCTGAAAGTCTAAGAGAGACCTTCAAGTATATTTCCATAGTAACAATCTCTTATAGTTGAACTGGAATGTCCAAACTGTTCAATATGCGCACTGTTAACCCTTGCAGAGGGCCCCTCTCTAGTATTACCATCACTGAACACCTATATGGTGCCTCAAGGTATACACAGCACTGTACATACAGGCCCTCTTTCAGTTAAGGGCTATTTTAGAAAGGTTTGAGCACATTTATCCTGCTTATATGAAGTTTAATGCTAATTTTCAAAAGGGTTTGCCAGAACTACTACAGTATGTAAGGTAACTGTACTGTCTGTGTCATGAAGATCCTTGCTCCCTGAACTGCTTGGCCACACTGGTAGCTTGTAGTCAGAGGGTGCGGATTACAGTGATGCATGTCATGCATGCACTAAAGACCTCCATGTCTTGATTCTGTTGCTATAGTAGTTAAGATGTTCCAAGAGCTTTTCCCTACCCTCCAAGAACCCCACCTCCATCCTACCCCCCCAACTGTATATAGTACATTGTAAATAGCGCATGCTGTATATATTGCACCTATTAATTAATCAACGCAGGTACCACCCCCGTCAAACACATCTTTCCAACCACTGCATGCCATCCCCCCCACCCTATCACAAACTTAAATCATTTGATGTGAAAGCTGCCTTGATTTTAGGATAAGGTGGGATACAAATCCTTTTAAATAAATAAAATAAAAGAACTCTTCTAGCAATTTCCCAGGTCTATGCACAGTGGTACATGAAGAATGTAGACATGCCTTCAGAAAGTGTAATGGCTCATCTCAGAGTTGAGTACAAGAAAATTTAACCATGGACATGAGGGGTGTGTCATACATGGTGAGAACTGTGGCAGATATGGCTTTAGGAGGTATAGGCCCTGTTGCCAGAAGAAATTACGTGAGATCAAGATATAAATATAACAAGATTTTACTTGGTAACTAGCAAATGGCCCTATATTTGTCACATATACATAAAAATAATTTCAATCAAATAGGGACAGAAATTAAATTCAAAATAACATAAATACAACAAAATTTAAATTGCCCCCAGGCATCTATGGCATTTAGGAGGGCACATAGCCCTGCCCTCATTCCCTCCAGATGGGTCACCATGAGGCCCGTGGAGTTCAGTATGTTCATGGAGTCCTGATGAATCTCTTGGCACTTAGCTATGATTTTCAGCAGGAAATCAGAGATACAGAATTCCTAAGGGGCTTCACTGAAACATGATGGCAGAAAAATACCATATGGACTATCCATTCTGCCCTTCCATACCAACTACTATAGTCTCCTGTTTTCCTTTAGAGATCTTCTGTGTTGGTCCTATACTTTCATGAATTCAGATACTGTCCTGGTCTCTACTACCTCCACTGGGAGACTGTTTCACACATCTATCACACTTTCTGCAAAGACTTATTTCCACATATTACTCATGAGTCTATGCCCTTTCACCTTCGTCCTATGCCCTCTCATTTGCAGAGCTTTCTTTCAATTGAAACAGGCTCAACTTCTGTGCATTTATGTGACAGAGATATTTAAGCATCTCTATCATATCTCCTCTCTCACGCCTTTCCTGCAAAGTATACATATTGAGATCTTTAAGTATGTCCCATATATCTTATGATCAAGTCCACTGACCATTTTGGTAGCCACACTGCACAGACATCATTCTGTTTATATCCTTTCAAAGGTGTGGTCTCCAGAATTGTACACAATACACCAAATGAGGTCTCATCAAAGACTTATAACTAGATTCGTTGGGGATGGGTGAAGAAAGCCCCCAGGTAAGTGAAAGCCCCCAGGTAAGTGAAACATTAAATACCTTTATGGAAATGGGTAAAAGGGGTAATATATGGAAAGCAGTGTGTATAAATGCCTGTAGCATGGGAAATAAGATCCCTGATGTTGAAGCTTTGGAGGGAGTGGCCGACTTAGATTTAGTGGCAGTTACAGAAACATAGTTCACAGAAAACCATGACTGGGATGTAACTATACCAGCTATACTTTATTCAGAAAGAACAGGGTAGGAAGAAATGGAGGAGGAGTGGCACTATATGTAAAAACTCCTATTAAAGCTTTGGAATTACAGAGCTTAAAAGGGAGAGAGGAGGCATTGTGGGTTAAACTAGAAAGAGAAATCTATTTGCATTGGCGTGATATACAGACCTCCCTCACAAGAGGATGAGGTGGACAGAGAGTTAATTGAAGACATACGCAGCATTGCTAGGAAAGGGGAAGTGCTACTGATAGGGGATTTCAATATGCCAGATGTCGACTGGCACATTCCTGCTGCAGTATCATCTAGAAGTAAGGAGATCCTGGATTCTCTACAGGGAGAACTATTCAGGCAATTGGTAACAGACCCCACATGTGAAGGGGCCATACTAGACTTGGTGCTTACCAATGGTGAAAGTGTTTCTGATGTTATAGTGGGAGATCATTTTGCATCCAGTGATCACCAGATGGTGTGGTTCAGTATTAGGACTAAGAATATTAGAATCCATTCAAAGGTGAGGGTGTTAGACTTTAGGAAGACTAACTTTGCCAAGATGGGCCAATACCTCAGGGAGTCATTAGCAGGATGGGAACAGCTGGGGGATGTAGAAAAACAGTGGGCACAACTGAAAGGGGATATTTTAAAGGCAACCAAACTTTTTGTTAAAATGATAAATAAAG
Organism: Ichthyophis bannanicus; assembly: GCA_033557465.1. Lineage (NCBI taxonomy): Eukaryota > Metazoa > Chordata > Amphibia > Gymnophiona > Ichthyophiidae > Ichthyophis > Ichthyophis bannanicus. The sequence goes on from CM066031.1 coordinate 1,827,940,624, forward strand.
GTAAAAGGAAAAAGACTGCTATGGTTTTCGAAAGAAGTAGCTGAAAAGGTGAAGAAAAAGAGGAAGGCCTTCATGAAATACAAGAGATCACAGAGAGGAAGACAGGCATCTATATTTGGAAAAACTTAGAGAAGCTAGTAAAGTAGTCAGGAAAGCAAAGATTCAAAAAGAGGAGGAAATAGCCAATGCAATAAAATGGGGGGATAAGACATTTTTCAGATATGTTCGTGAGAAGAGGAAAGGCAAAAGTGGCATTGTCAGAATCAAGGGTGAAGGGGAGGAATATGTAGAAGCTGATGAGGATAAAGTGGAATTGCTTAACAAATATTTCTGTTCTCTGTTCACAGATGAAGAACCAGGAACAGGACCTCAGAAAACACCTGCAAACAGGAACAGAAGCGAGGGGCATCTTGAACAATTTTCAGAAGGCTGTGTTCGTGAGAAACTAGCTCAACTTAAAGTAGACAAAGCGATGGGACCGGATGGGATACACCCTAGCATACTGAGGGAACTTTGGGACGTTCTAGCAGTTCCACTGACTGACATTTTCAATGCCTCGTTGGAGTCGGGAGTGGTGCCAAAGGACTGGAGAGAGGTTCATGTGGTGCCTTTACACAAAAGCGGAAGTAAGGATGTGATTGAAAACTACAGGCTGATTAGTTTAACTTTGGTGGTGAGTAAATTAATGGAAACGGTGCTGACAGAGAAAATAGTGAGGTTTCTAGAGTCCAGCCGATTACAGGATCCGAGGCAGCATGGATTCACCAGAGGGAGATCTTGTCAGACAAATCTGATTGATTTCTTTGACTGGGTGACCAGAGTTTTGGACCGAGGGAGAGCCCTAGATGTGGTGTATCTAGATTTCAGTAAAGCCTTTGACACTGTTCCTCACAGGCGACTTATAAACAAACTGAGCACCCTAGGGATGGACCCTAAAGTTACTGCTTGGGTTAGAAATTGGTTGAGAGGGAGTTGACAAACAGTACAGGTAAATGGAGCTCACTCTGTGGAGAAGGAAGTTACCAGTGGTGTGCCCCAGGGATCTGTCCTTGGTCTGATTCTTTTTAACATCTTTGTTAGTGATATAGCGGAAGGGCTGTCGGGTAAGGTTTGCCTCTTTGCGGATGATACCAAAATCTGCAATAGAGTAGACACCCAGGAAGGTGTAGATAACATGAGGAGGGATCTAGCTAAGCTTGAAGAATGGTCTAGAATTTGGCAGCTGGTATTTAATGTTAAAAAATGTAAGGTCATGCATTTGGGCTGCAGCAATCCAATGGAGCAATATAGTATAGGGGGTGAAGTACTTTTGTCCACCAAAGAAGAGTGGGACCTAGGCATGGTTGTGTCTGATGATCTTATAGTAGCTAAACAGGTAGAAAAGGTGACAGCAAAAGCTAGAAGTATGCTTGGGTGCATACAGAGAGGAATGGCTAGCAGAAAAAAAGTAGGTGATAGTGCCTCTGTATAAGACTTTGGTGCGACCTCATTTAGAGTATAGTATGCAATTCTGGAGACCGCACCTTCAAAAGGATATAAACAGGATGGAGTCAGTACAGAGGGTGGCTACTAAAATGGTTAGTGGTCTTCATTATAAAGCATATGTGGACAGACTTAAGGATCTTAATAGGCGGGATAGAGGTGATATGATTGAGATGTTTAAATACCTCCATGGCATAAATGCACAGGGGGAGAGCCTCTTTCGATTGAAAGCAAGTTCTGTTACGAGGGGACATGGGATGAAGGTGAAAGGGGATAGATTCAGGAGTGATATGCGGAAATGTTTCTTTATGGAAAGAGTGGTGGATTCGTGGAATAGTCTCCCAGTGGAGGTGGTACAGATGAGGACAGTATCTGAATTAAAAAAAGCATGGGACAAACACAGAGGATCTCTAAAGGAAAAAAGGTGACTGTTGTAGTTGTGGATATGGAAGGACAGACTAGATAGGCCATGTGGTCTTTTTCTGTCATCATTTTTCTATGTTTCTGTGTTTCTATATTTCTTATACAGAGGCACTATCACCTCCTTCTTCTTGCTGGCCATGCCTCTTCCTATTCACCCAAGCATCGTTCTGACTTTTGCCGTTGCCTTTTCTACCTGTTTAGTCACCTTAAAGTCATCAGAAACAATCATCCACAGGCTCTGCTGTTCTTTTGTTGACAGAAGTACTTCTTCTCCTATACTGTATTACTCCCTTGGATTGTTGCAGCCCAAAAGCATGACCCTGCATTTTTAGTGATAAATCTGAACTACCAAATTCTTGACCATTCTTCAAGCTTCGCTTGATCCCTCCTCATTTTATCTACTCCTTCTTGGGTGTCTGCTCTATTGCAGATTTTGGTATCATCTGCAAAGAGGCAAACCTTACCCGACAGTCCTTCAGCAATATCACTAATAAAAATGTTAAAAAGGATTGGACCAAGGACAGATCCCTGCGGCACACAGCTGGTTACATCCTTCTCCTCAGAGTAAGTTCCATTTACCTGTACCCTTTGTCGCCTCCCACTCAACCAATTTCTAACCCAGTCAGTCACTTTAGGGTCTATTCCTAGGATGCTCAATGTATTTATAAGTCATCTGTGTTGGATGGTGTCAAAGGCTTTACTGAAATCTAAATACACAACATCTATGGCTCTCCCTTGGTTCAACTCTCTGGTCGCCCAGTCAAAGAAATTAGATTTTCTGAGAAGACCTGCCCCTAGCAAAACCATGCTGCTTCAGATCCTGCAATCCACTGGATTCCAAAAACCTCGCTATCCTTTATTTTAGCAGTGTTTCCATTAATTTACTCACCACAGAGGTCAGACTAACTGGCCTGTAGTTCTCAACCTCATCTTTACTTATGCTTTTGTGGACCACATGTGCCTTTCTCCAGTCCTGTAGGACCACTCCCGACTCTAAAGAAGCATTGAAAAGGTTAGACAATGGAGCTGCACATTTCTATCATGCATATTGATGCATATTCATTGTAATTATCATGAAAAGCTGACTAACTAGGTGTATCCCAAGGACTGGATTTAAAACCCCTGGTCTACATGCATAGGCACCATTTTTCAGTGCCTATACAGTATGTCTAGCACAGTGGTTCCCAACTCGGTCCTCGGATACCCCCAGGCCAATCAGATTTTCAGGATATCCACAATGAATATGTATTAGATCTGCATGCACTGTTTCCATTGTATGCAGATCTATCTCATGCATATTCATTGTGGCTACCTTGAAAACCTGATTGGCCTGGGGGTACCCAAGGACTGAGTTGGGAACCACTGATCTAGAATATGAATTTTGGCTCAGACGCAGAAAAAATATTTATAACCAGGGCCTATACGGAAGTACTCACTGACCAAGAGCAATAGCGCAGGTGACAGCCCTTTCCTCAGTTGTGGCCTCTATGTGTATATCCCCTTTTTCCAGCTAGCATGGTGCTGTTTGTCCCCACTTCCCTGCATCTATTGGTACAACAATCAGGGATCTCAGCATACTATTACGCTGATGATATCCTCTTACTCTTCCACACTTCTCCCTCATCCCCTGATCTTGAGCCTTTAAACACCTATTTTGCCACTTGGCTAGAGCAGAATCAGCCCATTCTTAATCCAAGCAAAACCTCAGCAGCCTGGCTGTCTGACTCACTCCTCCACCATCACAGTCACCCCTTCTCTGCGGTGCCTCCATTCCTCTGCTCCCCATCTTCCAGTATCTTGGAATCACCTTTGACACATCATTATCCTTTCATGATCATATTAGCTCAGTCATTCTCAGTTCCCCCTTCTCCCTCTGTCAGATCAGAGCCGCTCACCCATTCTTGTCCACACCATCGCTGACAACTCTTCTCCTCTCCCTGGTTATGTCCTGCTTGGATTATTGCAATGTTATCTATGCCGGTCTCCCTTCCTTTCAGCTTCAAAGATTACAGCTTATCCAGAACACTGCCATCCATCTATTGGCTCATGCTTCTCTTTACGATCATGTCACCCTCCTCCTAATTCACTATCACTGGTGTAATGGGTCTGCTCCTTGTTGGTCACTCCAGGCCAGGAAATCCCGAACCCTCATCTGCGGTGTGCTGCTCCGGCTGGCTGGAATCCAGGGGAATAAAACTCACAGACCACACAGAAGGACAGTATGCAAGTTTATTCCAAAGGGTGGAGAGATTGTCCGTATTTTATACATTATCAGAAACATATCCATACGTCATCCACCCATCTTCTGGGGGCCCACTATAGTTTATCAGTAACTAATGCAAATACAAGTCATCCTTGAGTAGAACAATCAGTTTAGCTTACACAGCACATTCCTTTTTCCATACCCACCAGAATGTACAAAGGGCACACACATAGGATTCTGATTTCTATAGGATTCTAATTTCTCTTGTGCAGGCCTCCTGTATATGCACTTAAACTAAGCATTATTATTACAAAGGGCACATATATAGGATTCTGATTTCCCTAACAATCCCCCCTTTGGGCCTGCATAGGTCCACTATAAGAACAGCCTAACAATCTACTACAAAATAACTAAACAGACATTATTAATGGAACATCTGTATGTGGCAGCTCAAGTACATCAGCCACCGTAAAAGCAGGAGTATAGAAATACAAAAAAGTGGTAGAACTTTGTAGGGCCTTTCAACAACAGCCAAGAACAAATGAATATACAACAAAAAAGAACAAGAATTATAAAACCGCTCAATAGGGCAATAAGCAGCCCTTTGAGACCACCCCAAAGAAAATACATCAGAGAGTAATCATGAGAAACTTCCCTGTAGTTGAAGAACAGTATAGAGCAGTATTAGACAGGCTAAAAGCAGAAACAATAAAACAATCTGTAGCATTAAAACTAGAGACAGTTTACAATGAGCAAGGGACCTAGTCATATCCCAAAGAGGGGCGAGTAACACCAATGTTATACAAGAAAGTAGAAAAAGAAACATGGGGCTGGGTGCAGTTTAAATTGTCAAGTACAGTAAACTTCTACATTTCACACAGATTAGAAGGTACAGTAATGAGACATGTTGAGAGAAAAGCTTCAATTTGTAGCGAGCTGCACACACAAAAAGTAAGGCAGTCTGGGCAAGTAGTATTGCCGTATTAACAGTTCCCGAAACGGGCTGAAGGAGGCACCACATGAGTGGTAGGAGGAGTCAACACAGTCTTGTGCGTGATGGTCAGGAGGCTGGAACCGAAGATGTCAGTGGAGACGATACACGCTTGATTCTTGACGCATGGATCCACGAAGGGGAGGAGTCACACAGGATGGCTGACCATGTGATAGCGATCACTGTAGTTTGGAGGTCCGTAGAGCGGGTCTAAGGTACCGTGCTTGTGAGGTGCTCTGACCTGTCACCAACCTTGAAGGGATATGTTGGTTCGGTACCTCTAGGCCGAAAGCTGCCTTTCTTCAGGAGTCTTCTCCTCTCCTCTCCAGTTGCTAGGGCCTTGGCTGCCCCGGCGTCAGCTGCTTCTCATCCTGGTCCTGAAGCCTGATCTGTATATGGAGAATGTTTCCAGCGAGGGCAATGGCTTCAGGATCTTTTAGCCGCCACCTTCACTGTAATCGATGTTATCAGAAGAACTTGGAACGGTCCCATACTGGAAAAGGGGCTTGTACCATGTGCTGGTGATATGTCTTTACCAAAATCCAGTCTCCGGATTGAAAGAAAAGAGCTGAGTCATCCAGTAGAAAGGACTGGACCTGCTGAGCATACCTGTGGAGGGAAGAGAGTTGCCTCTGCTGCTAGGAAATACAAGAGATCAAATGTGAGGCTCAGGAGTATAAAAGGTAAGCAGTCTTCCATATAACAGTTCAGAGGGAGAAAAAGTTCAGTCTACTCCCTTGGGGCAATTTGTTTGGTTGTTTGTTTATTGAACAGAGTCAAAGGCAAGACAGTTTAGTGTCTTTACAAAGTTTTTTTTTAAAGATTTCGGAGGTTCCCCCCTTTGTGGGTTGCTGTTTGCACACAACAGCCAATCCTAAGCAACTCAATTTAGCTAATACATTTTGACAAGATGCCCACACTTCCTCAAATTTTTTCACAATTTTAGAATTATACCAATTTGTAAAAACTTGTGTAAGTAACTTTCCTCCTTTAGCTTCATGTGTCGGGCCAGGACACATAGAGGCAAAAAGGGATAAAAACATCTGAAAAGCACCACGTGGCCAGTGTGGGTCTCCCCAAAGCTCATTAGGATGAAAAGTGCACTCAGCCTATCTCCAAGTATCTATTTCCAATTATTGGGTATATCTCTGGGCTAGATAACTTTCAAAATTGGAGTTAATGGGGATGGCATAATCAAATATTGTAAAGTATTCATTGTCAATTTTATTTCTAGGTGGATACATCGGATACATCATTTCACACTTCAATTTACTCTCACCATTTTATAATGTTAATCTGAGTTCTCTTTTCCAACATGAATATTCCATCACACTCCTCTCAACACCACTTTTTTTCCACTTACATCATTCCATCAAACTACATGCATAGGTCCTTCTGTCTTTTTTATACCATACTAGTGTATCCTTATTTGGCAAGGCTGCTAAGAACATCAAACAATTGTTAGAAACTTAGTATTTTTGTAAACAAAAGGTATATATAAAATATAAATGTAGATCCTTTTAACAATATGAGTAAACAGTGCTCACTCTAATTAGCAACTGCCTAAACAAAATATAGGTGAAGTCCTTACAATATAGACTAGTGCTTCACGGCATTTTATAACATCCCAATAGGAAGGAGTATGGCTCATATCTCTCGTATAACTAGAATCTATCGTATACACTGTTCTCAGTGAGAGTGCTGTTGGACTGATTTTAAAATTGCAGTGTTCACAAGGATTTGAGTAAGCTACTCATTAATTATGGTGTCAAAAAGAGATCCTTTTAAGGTGAGAGATCTAAGAGGATACAAGGCATATGAAGTTGGGCCTCATGGCGATGTTTCCTCGGGTTCTTCTTGGCCTATTCCCCCCTGCCTAGTCATGTCTCTTCAGAGGCATAAATATGCAAGGTTCATGTTCTTCAGGCCTTGTGGGTCCTCGAGAAGTCTTAAAGCAGTCAGAATTCCGGTGGCCCAGATCATCACGCTCAGAGCAGCACGTTTATTGCCTTTTCCAAGGCTGTAGCCTCACCTTCTGTCTCTCTCTCTCTCGGTTATCTTTTTTATTTATTTATTTTTTTTTCCAAACCTCTCCTAGATCGTTGCTAACAATTAAAATTTTGTTTATCCAATCAACTCAAGTTAATGTTATTGTTTTATTTGTCTACTAACTTTACAAATATTCTCATGTTTTCAGGGAACTAAGTTTCATCTTTCCACTAAATAAGATCTATATGCTTGGGAACAGAGCAATTTCAGATCAGCCTCTTTCCAAAATTCTATAATTTCTATGTGTACTGAACCTCTACATAATGTACTGCTAGAACAAGTATTTTGGTAACATAAAGTGCAAGTGTGTAAACTAAAGAAAACTTGTATGTCATAGTGCTACAATATACTGTATTACTAAAACTGAAATGTTAAAAACTTTTTCTCTCTGGACCCCAACACATCAAATCAGAAAGATAGCCAGTACCCATGGTGCTACTGTCCTGTTCGTCAGTCATCAGCACCGAGCTTAACAATGCAAAGTAATTAACTTAAAATCTTACAGTTCAAGAAACAGACATTCAAATAACATGAAACTGCAAAGAGGTGAATTCAAAATCATGCTTTGTCACATTTAAATTAAAATCTTATACATAATACTTGAGACTGGTATCAAACTGATCTGAAACAATGAAATTATGTTAAAGCAATCTACTTTGAGTAACAGTTCAACCTTGATGTTATCTCAAACACAGCAAAGTAAACAGCAAGTCTGTCTTAAGTCCAAATTCCTTCAGGCAAATGCAGATAGCTGAACAAGAGTCCTAAATACTAAAAGTTTAAAAAGAAAAAGTTGCTTGAGAATTGTCACTAATTGTGATTGCTATTAAATTCCTATAGTTACAACTCTATGTGTTTTGTAATATATGAACAATAATTATGACCTCTGAGGTGCTTGCCACAAAATATAAAAATCATTGTTTTTTTTTTAAACTCTTTAACCATTTGTGCCTTCTGTAGCCCATGGGAGGGGCTGCCCCCTTTCCCTCTCTCTTCTTTGTTCTCTTTGTGAAGTTTCTGGTTTCGTTTCTGATGTTGTAGGGGGAAGGGATAGCTCCAACCTAAATTTTTTCTCTTCTCCAAGACACCCTGAATCTTTTCTTTCCCAAGAAATGCAGCAGATTGTGAATGGCTTCTATCACAACTGGTTTCTCCTGCTCTGAACATAGAAGATCATCTACATAGTGCCTAGGGAGCAGGCTCAAACATATACCTCAAATCTACAATACTAAACCATTTGTGCTCATGCAAAATTTAGCTCAATATTTTTAACCAAAAGCATAAATATACAAATCAAGGGGTTTCTTTTGAAATAAGGTTTTCAAAGGAAAGTATCCGTTGCTAGGTCTGGACAATCTTATTCAGATTCCTTAAATCCTGCACCAACCAGCAAGTAAAAGAAAAACAATATTAACTGTAAACAAAACATATATTTTTTTTTTCAGCTTGTTGGGAAGGACACTAAGGAGTTACTTATTTGGGAAACTTCTGTTTCAGTTCTTATTTAAACAAGAGATAAATCAAAGCTTACAAGTGCTTTCTTAAGAAAGTTCGCCCTGCATAATGAACTAGACCCTCGTGGTATTTGGAGCGCACCCCACTCCCCGAATTCCTCCACTATTTACATTATACATCTCACTCACACACAATCAGTCTCAGTTCCCAATAGAATGTACAAACCACCAAGGTAGATACCAAAGTCCCACTTTTCCTTACCTCGGTCTGTGCACAAAATTCACTTGGTTGCTGCAGTGCCTACTTTTTAATTCACTGTCTGTCATATTCCGATTCACAATATCTCTAGTCACCCAGGACCAGTACCAGCTAGTAAGAGACCTCTCCGCAGAGAAGGAGGTGAGACTGTTGAAATCAACAGGACGCGTCTTCGCACCTCCACTCAGCAGGAGTCACTCCACCGTGGGAAAATCCCAGCGAGCCCCATCTGTTATTTACACCTTTACCTGTGGCCAATTCACCTTTAGCCAAGCTGGCCAATGAGACTCTGAGAGGGATATTGTGAAGCAGATTAAGAGCTCTTTTAGTATTTCATTATTCAGTACATTGCTATAGCAATGGGTGTCTAAATACAGACACACCCTTTTACATATCTCAGTGACAGTTATACCATTGTTGAGTACAAAAGTAATTTTCTTTCTATTTAGCTTGTCTTGGCAATAAATAGACACTCTACAAACAAATAATAATTTACGTTTTAGTATGCTGTTTAACTTTAAGTTTCTGTTCTGTCTGCCTGTCCGTAACCTTTGAACACAAAGAACAGAAAGGGAGGGGAGGGAAAAGCAAAACAGTGGAAGAATAAACAAACAGCACTTGTCACTTACATTCCAGGGACACGGAGTCATCAGTTCTAGAGAGGGGGGGGGGGGGTGTCGTATAGGCACAAAGATAAACTAAGCACAGTAAACATGCTAACAGGCTTATTCAGCAGAATCCTGTAACTTACACTGACAATTTATGTAGAATGGCTGTTTTTTAGCTGCAGTTTTAAAACGTATCAAACTTATCACAACATATAGCAGAACATACATTCACGCGGATTCTGAAGTGGTCCCCTCACCTTGGGACCCCCCATCCTCTAATTAATTCACAACAAACGCACGGCTGGCCAGACACACAAGCACACAGCCTTCACAGCAGCCGCAGATGAGAAAGAAAAGAAATCTAGCTTTCCCACCGATTCCCACCCAGGGAACAGGAAAGTCTTAATTACCATTTAATTACCATTTAACCATGCTACCAAAGCAATAGGGACACTCCCAACCAAAGGGAGAATACCATTTCTAATTTAGACCGTGCTACCAAAGCACAGGGATCCCTGGGCCACGGGAGTATCGCACTTCTGACACCAAATGTAATGGGTCTGCTCCTTGTTGGTCACTCCAGGCCAGGAAATCCCGAACCCTCATCTGCGGTGTGCTGCTCCGGCTGGCTGGAATCCAGGGGAATAAAACTCACAGACCACACAGAAGGACAGTATGCAAGTTTATTCCAAAGGGTGGAGGGATTGTCCGTATTTTATACATTATCAGAAACATATCCATACGTCATCCACCCATCTTCTGGGGGCCCACTATAGTTTATCAGTAACTAATGCAAATACAAGTCATCCTTGAGTAGAACAATCAGTTTAGCTTACACAGCACATTCCTTTTTCCATACCCACCAGAATGTACAAAGGGCACACACATAGGATTCTGATTTCTATAGGATTCTAATTTCTCTTGTGCAGGCCTCCTGTATATGCACTTAAACTAAGCATTATTATTACAAAGGGCACATATATAGGATTCTGATTTCCCTAACAACTGGCTTCCCATCCAATACCGTGTTCAGTTTAAGTTCCTCACTCTGATGCACAAGGTTCATCATACAGGTACTCCGACATTTCTTCTCCCTTGTCATACTTCACAGTCCCCATCACACTCTGCGTTTTTTTTCACTCTAATCCTCTTCATTTACCTTCTGCCACACATGCTAGGTTTGAAGCAACTCAACTTTCCACTTTTTATTTTCTGGGCCCCTACCTCTGAAACAATCTACTCCCACTTCTTCATTTGGAATCATCCTACTCTAGGTTCAGATCTCAACTCAAGACTCTACTTTTCCATAAGGCCTTGTCTGCTCATTCCTTAATCTTTATTATCTGCCTGTGACAGAATTATATGTGTCCTTTCCCTGCTCCCCCCTCTCTCTCTTTCTACCTTGTCCCTTCCCCTCAGGATGTTTGGATTTCTTTTATATTATTTATGGAGTTTTTTTCCTTCTTGTTTTTATTGTAAACCGCTCTGATATATCCATGAAGGGCAGTATATCAAAATTTAATAAACATAAACATATGAAATCAAATGATTGTCAGCTACCCTGGAGAGGTGATCTGCATTTAAAGAAATGAGTTGCCAGCTGCCCTGGTTTCCTCTAGTGTCAAGGGCCTTTCCTTATTGGACCCTATAGCCATAAAGTATAGACAGTAACAGCTTGGGTGCTGATGTGTGTCTAACTTGGCCAGCATATAGCCATGCAATGTTGTCCTCCAAAACACGTCACTTGCAATGACACCAACTGGGGTCCTTTTCAGGATGTGCACAGGTCAAAGTACATCTTTAGCTGTACCTCAAACCAGAAGGAGCCCATTAAAATAAAGTATAGAGGACTAAAAACTTAGCCAGGGATGGGTAAATGTCACATATCTAATATAGCTTGCATTGCATTCATGTGCTCAGGTTTCTAAAGGTTATATAGAAATTCCTGTAGTGCACAGCCAGACACTGCTGCATGCAATACATTCCAAACTGTTGCTTAAAGAATGGTATATCAGACCTTCATTCATGTGGAGTATGTGATATGGAACTGGGATGCATAGGATTCCTTTACATTGAAGATTGAGCCTACAACAGCTGAGCCATAATACGAGAGATGTGTTAATTGCTTCTTGATTCACACATTCTGGATATATTAAAACCATGTGCATGTAAATGTGTCAGTGTTGGGTAAGGCAGGGCTTATTTAACAACCATCCTCTAGTGATATGGCCACTCTAAAATTTATCATGGATCACCCCTGGAACTCTTTTTAAAAACTGGCATTACGTTGGCTACTCTCCACTCTTCAGGTAGTTCAGATGATTTTAATGATATTCACAGATTACTAATAGTAGGTTTGCAATCTCATTTTTGAGTTCTTTCAGCACCCTGGGATGTATACTATCCGATCCAGATGATTTGTTACTCTTTAGTTTATCTACTTGCTGTATTACATCGTCCCGGTTTATAGAGATTTGTTTTAATTCCTCTGTTACATCATTTTTACAAAGCTGCCAAGTTACCTAGTTCCAGGAGTGAGATTTTAAATCAGTCTTGGATTTCTGACAATCTCATTCTGATGCAATATGGGACCTGCAACACTGATTCCAATGGTTAAAATCAGGGACTACAAATAGCATATTGCATTGCAATGCAAATTTAAAACCAGAACTGGCAAAAAATCTGACTCCTGGACCTGGGTAACTTGGCAACTCTGCCTTTAAATATTATTTCTGGCATGGATAACTTCCCTTCATCTTCTTCAGTAAAGACTGGAGCAAAGGTTTCATTCAGTGTGTCCACTATGGCCTTGTCTTCTCTTACTGCCCCTTTTACCCTTCTTATCTAATGTTCCAACTGACTCACAGATTTTTTTTCCTACAAATGTACTTGAAAATGTTTTTATTGTGAGTTTTCCTTCCATAGCAAGCTTCCTTTCACATTCTCTCTTTGCCTTTGTTATCAATGCCTTGCAAGCCTAAAGAAACTGGGAAACTTGTTTTTGAGAAGGGTTTTTATATTATATCTCATTTCAGAGTTGCCAAGTTAACCAGTTTCAGGAGTGAGATTTTGTGCTAGTTCTGGTTTTAAATTTGCATTGCAATATGGTATGTTATTTGTACTCTGATTTTACCCACAAGAATCAGTACTGAGTCCCATAATGCATCATAGTGAGATTGTCAGAAATCCAGGAATGACTTAAAATCTTACTCCTGGAACTGGGTAACTTGGCAACTCTGTAATTTTAAGCTTTTTTTGTGTTTGACAGTTAATCCATGGTCACTTTTTAAAACACCAGAAATGTGGGAAAATTAGTGTCTAAAAGAAGATCTGTTTTTCACTGTTTAAGACTGATAGTAACATTTCTGATCCTGCTTTTTCAAGGTAAATATGTGCTTTTTAACTGTATTTGACTGATTTCTATGGGAGCCCTCTTTTTGTTTTCACTTTCATTTTCATCTTAGCCACTGTTCTTAAAGTGATAGGGGCTTTTTATGGTTTGTTTTTTTTTTCTGAATTTGTGATTTCTCTTTTTCTTCATGATTCACTTGTAAGTCTTTATTACCAAGCACATTTAGTAGTACATATTATATATTTATATATTTTGTATATATTTATTTTATTTTTAAATATATTATTTATATTTATTTAATCTTATTTTATAGTCAGGTTTGGTATTTTAAGTACACTTTTGTTGGATGATTTAGAAGATAGGTCTCTTAAAAAATATACCATTTTATTTTTTATTTAATTTTATTATATTATTTATTATAATTTTTGTATTTTATCTTTATGTTTATAGTTTGGTCTTGATTTTTACTGGATGGTGCCACATAGATATTCATTTTGGTTACACATATCTCTGGTAGGACCCATGAATTATTATGGGGCATGTTTACTAAGTGATGTACTGGTAATACAGCTTTGGGCCGCGTTACTAGTGCGGGATCTCATGTGAACTGCAGAGGACGGGTATAGTCATCCCACTGCAGTTAATGCAGGTCGCTTGGTAAACCCACTGTAGGAGCAACTAAAGTTACCCATCGAAGCGGCATTAGTTGTATTGTGGCAGGTGCAGGCCTGTGACCCACAGTGTCTGAACATAAGCAGGCCAGCATGGCTAGCTTGACCTGTAAATGAGGCCTGTGGAGAGGCATATAGGATTGCACATCCCCCAATATGCTGCTATTGTAAGATAGAACTCAGTAGAAATATTGAATTAGCTTAGGTAAGCAGAACTGCAGTATTGAAAGATGGAAAAATACAGAAAAGACATGTTTAAAAGTTACTGATAAGAAAAAGTACATCTGCAAAGAAATAATTGGGAGTGCTGACAGATGAGTTGCAGAGCCCAGCTCCTCTGCATGTACAAATTGGTTCTATAACCTTGAGAGTATGAAAGTAACAAGTTGATGAACTGACCATTGTAATTGGGACTAGAAGGGGGGCATGCAGGTGTCATGCCCACTGGAGGGACATAATTGGATAAACTTATCAGTACCGGGACCAATAGAAGAGGTACGGGAGGTACGGGAGGTTACCGGGACCAATGAAATGTTTTTCTATACCTAGAATGGAGCAGAAGTCTATAAAAGTTGTTGTAATGCTTGAAAACTTTGCTCAGCCATTTTGAAATTGATTGGTTCGAGACTTGTGCACAAATAAATGATTTGGACCTTTTGAACAGACTCCTGGTATCATTGGTTTGTCTGCGCTTTGCTGCTACATATTCCTTGGTGCGTTGGCCGGGAAGTTGTGGAATCAAAGTGTATATAGGGCAATATACCACGACTTTCCGCCTCTATAGGCTTGGTCCTGCCGGGATCGCGCCCTTCCGACGAGGGCTGCTCCCTGGCGCCACCGGTCCCTTGTATTGGAGGGAGCTGGTCGGACCTCGGCGGGTGACGAGCCCGGCTGGAGTCAACGCCTCGAACCCGAGTGAGGGGAGTCCGAGGTCCAACTCATGCGCCTGCTTGGGAAGTTTGAGGACCGGATCCGGTGAGTATAGTTTTGATTTTGGGTCTAGACAGAAATAGAAAGAGCAGTACTGCCATTGGAACTTGGAACTTTGGAATTTGTAATCTCGAGATATTGGGAATTGGTAAGAGAGCATGATCACCTCTCAAGGAAGGGCCGAGTAACCCCGCATGGGAATTCGCCGGGTGAAACCCCCATCCTTTTTGTAATTGGGAAATTGGAAAAGACTAGTCAGAACAGATAGAAACGAATGCATTCTGGGATACGTTGCTAGCATGATTGTGTGAACGAAGTGTGAATGAGAGGTCTGGCAGCACGGACCAAGTGAAGGCGGACCCCTGAGTAGCGCATTTCCTGACCGGGCAACCGCGTTCAGGTCGCGAAAAGGGGGAAGCGATTGTCATCTTGTCTTGTTATTTGTATTCCCTATACGTTTCCAGGGCCGTGTGGACCCCTTACCCACGGTCCGCCCTCCTTTTCCCTTCTGTCTGTTGTTGCGCGCACACATCGAAATGGGAGGGGCGGGGTCTACTAGAAACACTCCATTAGAATGTATGATCGCATATTTTAAAGAGGGATATTCAGGAGATTATGGTATTAAAATGACAGCAGCCCATTTGCAGATTTTGTGTACTAGGGAGTGGCCCGATCTAGACCCCATCTGGCCCCGAGAGGGAACGTTCAAAGTAGAGATTATTCAGTCAATACACCGTAGAGTGCGGATAGCGCACCCCGACCAGTACCCCTATATAGATTCCTGGTTAAGTATTTGTGAAGATCCGCCCCCCTGGGCGCAGCGCTGTTATGAGGAACAGTGCAGAATAATGTTAGCTAAAACAGATTCTAGACAGAAAACGGAACAGCCTAGAATGAAAGAGCAGGATACGAAAGCCAGAAAGAAGCCCATCCTGGCAGATCCTGATTCCCCAGAAATAACTCTCAGGCAGTCCCGAACCCCAGGTCCAGTAAGAGTAGCCCGGCGTCCTGCCCCAGAACCCCAGAGACGGCCAGAGCCGAGGCGGGACCCAACCCCTGATCCCCCACCCGGAGGAGAGAAAGAGGAAGAATTAGTGGAAAAAGAAGAGGGGGACCTAAAAAGCGAGTCAGAAGTGGAGACAGAAGAAGGAGAAAGAGAGAATCCCCCAGATGAGGAGGAAAAGTGTACAAATAATTGAGAAAGCCAGCGCTAGCACTAGTACGCCAGTGAGAGAGAAACCCAAAGCAAAACCTGTTGAGAAAAAGAAAGTGACTCCTGCAAAGGCAACAACGATAACCCTTAGATCCCAAAAGACACCCATGGCAGCCAAACTGTTTCCCTTACGGCAAGTCCCGGGAGTGCCCGTAAAGAATGATAATGATGAAGTGGTAGCGGGACCCCTAACTTATGTATATATCCCTTTCTCTACAACTGATTTATTGAATTGGAGGTCGCATTACGCCTCCTATACTAGTAAGCCCCAGGAGCTGACAGAATTAGTAACTAGTATTATGGAAACTCACCAACCCACTTGGCCAGATTGCCGTCAGCTCCTGACCACCCTATTCACGACAGAAGAGCGAGCAAGAATTAGAAAAGCAGCTATTGAATGGATGGCAGAGAACCCTGTAGCTCCGGCACAGGGGCAGAATATAATAGACCGTCGAGAAGCAGCTCAGAGAGAATTCCCGAATGAAGACCCCCAATGGGATCCAAATACAGATGAAGGATCCACAGCCCTAGCCCGTTTTCGCCAAGGCTTTTTACAAGGCCTGAAAAGGGGGGGCCAGAAAGCTATGAACCTTTCCAAAGTTGCAGGAGTAATTCAAGGGATAGATGAGAGCCCAGCAGATTTTTATGAAAGATTAACTGAAGCATACAGAATGTATACTCCCTATGATCCTGAGGCACCAGGAAGCTTATGTATGGTGAATTCTGCTTTTGTAAACCAGTCTCAACCAGACATTAGATGCAAATTACAGAAGTTAGAAGGGTTTGCGGGCATGAATGCAACACAGTTATTGGAAGTCGCTCATAAGGTGTATGTGAATCGTGATACTGAAAGACAGAGAGAATGTGATAGAAAGATGAAGAAGAAAGCTGATTTTTTGGCTGCGGCCATAGTGGAACAGAAAAGGGGAGGTGTCCCTAGTCGAAGGAGCAGAGGAAGAGGGCGGGGTCAAGGCGGAGGACGGACCCAGAGACTAGGCGTGAACCAATGCGCCTATTGCAGAGAGGAAGGACATTGGAGAGATACGTGCCCGCAACTCGAAGACGCCCAGCATGATGACGACAGCAGCCATCAGTGGCGAGAAGAAAGACGAAGCTATCCCCGAAGCCGAGGAGGAGCCAATCGAGAACAATTCCAGCGAGAGAGTGGAGGAGCCATTCAAGCATTGGCCACACCAGCCCATGATGAGAATGACGTGGATTAGGACAGACCGGGCTCCAAGTTTGCTTTAGGTCTCCAGGAGCCTATGGTCGGAATACAAATAGGAGACCAAATTATGGACTTTATGGTTGATACTGGAGCACAACATTCAGTAATAGACAAAAAGATAGCCCCATTCACTACAAAAGCAGTCACCATTATAGGAGCAACTGGTGCCAAAGCCACAAAGTCTTTCCTTCAAAACCGAATATGCAGTCTGGGAGGACAGCAAGTAACTCATCAATTCCTTTACATGCCCGAATGTCCAGTGCCACTACTGGGACGAGATATGTTAGCCAAGCTTCAAGCACAAATATCTTTCTCTGAACAAGGAGAAATGCAAATGACAATAAATTCCCAAGCCAAGCCAGCAGGAGTAATGCTGCTGACCGTTCCCCGAGAAGAAGAATGGAGATACTACATTGATGATTCGATCCAAGATACCTATTTTGAACAAACTTTGAAAAGTATTGATGCACCACCTGGAGTATGGGCAGAAGGCAGCCCCCCAGGCCTAGCCAAACATATAGCTCCAGTGATTGTAACCCTTAAGCCTAGTGCTACACCAGTGCACGTCAAACAGTACCCTCTCCCAAGAGCCGCAATTGAAGGCATTCATCGCCACCTACAAAGATTGCTTGAGTATGGCCTACTAAAAGTATGCCAATCCCCATGGAACACTCCACTTTTGCCAGTAAAGAAGCCTGGGACGGATGATTATCGCCCAGTGCAAGATTTGAGAAGAGTAAATGATGCAGCTGAGACCATACATCCAGTCGTACCCAATCCTTACACCCTCCTAGGACTGATACCTGCTGAAGCTACCCATTTCACTGTACTGGATTTAAAAGACGCATTCTTTTGCATAAGATTAGCCCCTGTAAGCCAAATATTGTTTGCATTCGAATGGCAAGACCCCATCTCTGGAAGAGGGGGCCAACTTACCTGGACAAGATTACCCCAAGGATTCAAGAATTCGCCTACCATCTTTAGTGCCGCACTGAATCAAGACCTCTCAAGCTATCCAGTAGCCCCGGGGAAGAGAGTGCTTCTCCAATACGTGGATGATCTGTTGATAGCTGCCGTATCAGAAAGTGAATGTATACTAGCCACCAAAGATCTCTTGCAGTTACTAGAGGAAGCTGGATACAAAGTTTCCAGAGCCAAAGCACAGCTATGCCAAAAAGAAGTGAAATACCTGGGTTTTCGTATCACCCAAGGAAGCAGAAGATTAGGCAGAGAAAGAAAAGAAGCAGTATGTAGAATTCCAACTCCAACAACCAGAAAGCAAGTCAGAGCCTTTCTGGGAGCGGCAGGATATTGCCGAATTTGGATACCTAACTTTGCCCAAATTGCCAAACCACTGTATGAAGTCACAAAAGGAGAAGAAAAGTCGCCACTGGAGTGGGGACTTGAGCAGGATACAGCCTTCCAAAAGTTAAAAGAAGAATTAATGTCATCACCAGCGCTTGGACTACCAGATGTCCACAAGCCTTTCCACTTGTTTGTACATGAGGCACAGGGAAATGCCTTGGGCATGTTGACTCAGAAATTGGGGAATTGGGAGCGACCTGTAGCCTACCTATCGAAACAATTGGACCCTGTGGCCAAAGGATGGCCACCTTGCTTGAGAGCAGTTGCAGCTACAGCGCTACTAGTGAGTGAAGCAGACAAACTCACACTAGGACAGAACATACGAGTCACTGTGCCACATGCAGTCCTTGCCCTTATGGAACAGAAAGCAAATTATTGGCTCACCAATTCCGAATGTTGAAGTACCAGAGCATGTTATGTGAAAACCCACAGATACAACTTGAAGTGAGTCATGCCCTGAATCCAGCCACCTTGATACCCATCAGTGAAGAACTCCCAGAACATGACTGTATCGAAGTCATGGAGACTGTGTTCTCCAGCCGACCCGACTTGACAGATGTGCCCATAGACAATCCTGACCAAACCTATTATGTTGATGGGAGCAGTCTCATCCTTGATGGACGACGCTGTGCCGGATATGCAGTCGTCACTCAACATGAAGTAGTTGAATCATCAGCTCTAGCCTCAGGCACATCAGCCCAGAAAGCCGAATTGATAGCACTCACCAGAGCATTGTTGTTAGGAGAAAAACTTATACTGAATGTATATACAGATTCCAAATATGCCTTCACTACCCTGCATGCCCATGGAGCTCTCTATAAAGAAAGAGGACTCATCACATCCGGAGGAAAATCAGTCAAATATGGTCCCGAAATATTGATGTTACTTGATGCAGTTTGGGCCCCAACACGTGTAGCTGTCATGCATTGTCGAGGACATCAAGCAGGAAAAGGAGAAGTTGCCCGAGGAAATAGATTTGCAGATGCCTCAGCACGACAAGCAGCTATGACAGGACAAATTGCCCCACAAGCTATGCCAATGCAAGCAGCATTGTTTCCAGTACCTTTGAATCTATGGACCCCACGATATACCACCAAAGAATTAGATTACTATTGTGACAGAGAAAATGGAGTACTGAAAGATGGATGGATTGAGCTGCCACCAGAAGAGGGCAGTCAACCTCCTGGGCGAATAGTAATCCCTGAACTGTTAGGACCATCCTTTGTCAAAGCTTTCCACGAAGCTACCCACTATGGGAAGAGTGCCATGGAAAAAGCACTCAGACCACATTTCTACATCCCTCTGATGACAACCATATCAGCTTCAGTAGCACGACAATGTCAAACTTGTGCCAAGAATAATGCCAAGCAAGGCCTTATTACAGCACCCCGAGTTCAGTCAAGAGGTGTGACCCCTATGCACAACCTCCAAGTTGATTTCACCGAAATGCCAAAAGCCAATGGGTACCATTACCTATTAGTATTAGTTTGTACTTTCTCTGGGTGGGTAGAAGCATTCCCAACCAGAACTGAGAAAGCCCGAGAAGTTACCAAAGTCTTAATGAGAGAGATTGTCCCCAGATTCGGAATTCCAGCAGTAATAGGGTCAGACAATGGACCCTCATTTGTCTCCCAAGTTACTCAGCAGTTAGCAAAAGCTTTGCAGATACAATGGAAACTCCACACTGCATACAGACCCCAGAGTTCAGGGAAAGTTGAGCGAATGAATCGTACCTTGAAGGCCCAAATGTCTAAGCTTTGTCAGGAGACACAATTGAAGTGGCCCCAAGTGCTCCCCATAGCTTTATTCAGAATACGCTCAGCTCCTGTAAAGTCAACAGGATTTTCCCCTTTTGAAGTTTTGTATGGTAAACCCCCACCAATAGTGCAGGGAATCAAAGGAAGTCTAGCCCAAATTGGTTCAGAAATAACCAGACAAGAACTTCTAGCTCTTAGTTTTGTTCTGCAGACCCTCCATACGTGGATCCAAGACCAGTTGCCTATCAACTTGACGGAACCCTTGCATCCCTACCAGCCTGGTACTTCGGTGTGGATCAAAGATTGGAAGAAGACACCGTTGGAACCCCATTGGAAGGGACCGTACACCGTCATCCTGTCTACCCCAACTGCAGTAAAGGTAGCCGAGATCGACGCCTGGATCCACCACAGCAGAGTCAAGCCCGCCGCTGATCCTGAACCTGAGCAGTGGACAGCAGAACAGCATCTTGATGCACCCTTGCGAGTTACTTTGAGACGGCAACCAGCAGCTTAGACACTTCATCACAAGTGCTTTGCAGCAGCCAAGTCTTTCGAAGAGGATTGCTGTTTTCCATGCAGCAACAGCTTTGTTTCAACGAACCCAATTTGTGTGTGATTTGACACACTACTTTGAGACTACATTGACTAAGCCAGACTTCACAGGCCAACTGAAATTGTTAAAAAGTTGGTCAATGTGTACTGGACAACCTGAGGATCTTCAATCAACACTCAGCACCCGTTAAATTGCTTCATTAGCAAACGGGACGAAGAATAAAAGACCGTCGTGATCAAGATCAGCAAGCTGAGGATTCAGAAGAACTCCAATCAACATCAACATGTATCTTTACTTTTGCTTTGCTTTGGTTGCCTTCTTTGGAGGTTTTGAACAGACTCATGCTCTACCTCCATGCACTGCCTGCATTACTTCTACTAGAATTGGACTGAAAGTAACTCAGACTTTGCTTTATCATTCTTACTATACCTGCAAGGGAACAGTAACTCGGTGTATCTATAACACCACTGAACTAAATGTTTGCACTCATGGAAAAATTAAAACATGCTATAATCCGCATCAGAATCCATCCTATTACACGATGGAAATAAGATGGAAGGATGCAGATGGACCTATATTAGCTGCAACGCCACCACTTAAGGACATTACTAAACCTGCTGTTTTGAATTTTGATGCATGCAATGCTATTAATAGAGATAGTTATTCCACCTGTGGTACATGGGAGAAAGCGTATCGAAATGACCATAAGTATATGTGTCCAGAAGGTGCCACGGGATGGAGAAAGTGTACAGGTAAAAAGGAACCAGGCTATAGTACTGCCCCAGCAGCAGACTACTATTGCCCGTATTGGGGATGTGTTTTTTATGCTACCTGGAACACTGGTATAACTGATGAGAAAATAGATAAACGAATGGCTACTTTAACCAAGCCAACCACAAATGATAAATGTCAGAAAGATGCTTGTAACCCCTTACACTTACGTATACACAATCCCCATGCATGGAAACAAGGATATAAGTTTGGTTTACGTATTGCTGGAGGAGCAATAGATCCAGGGACCATTGTGTATATCAGATTGAATACCCAAGCCCACAAGTCATCTAAATATCACATTCATAATACTTTCTATGAAGCCATGCATGTAAATAAGTTTGAGATCCCTCACCCCTCACAGAATTTATTTCTAGAATTAGCCGGAGCAGTAGTATCTAGTCTTAAGATCACAGATTGTTATTTCTGTGGCGGAACCCAAATGGGAGATCAGTGGCCATGGGAAGCCCAAGAATTGAATTATTCCATGATTTACAATCAGACTGAATTACACAAGACTACCAGTGAATGGGTGTTAGCGCACTCAATCGTTGGACGTCTTTGCTATGCCAGAACTGGACCCCAGTTCACCCAAAAGGTAGGACAGCTGGTCTGTCTTAGCCAGAAGTACTATAATGCTACGACCAAGAAGATAGCATGGTGGTCAGGAATTGGACATCCTGAACCTCCTAACCCATTAGCCAGATTTCCTGAACTTGCAGGTCTATGGACTAACCTTGCCAAAGTCCAAGCCTGGCAAGCCCCACCTGGCCTATATTGGATCTGTGGAAACCGAGCATATGCACAACTCCCACCACACTGGGGAGGAGCATGTGTCTTAGGAACCATCAGACCTTCTTTCTTTCTTTTAAACACTGAACATGGAGAACAATTAGGATACCCAGTATACACTACCCACCGACACAAAAGAGCACTAAGACAGAAGAGAGAGGCCTTACAGATAGGCAAGTGGGAGAAATGGCAAGGTGATGATTGGCCACCAGAAAGAATCATTGAATATTATGGACCCGCCACTTGGAATGATGATGGTATGTATGGTTATCGTACCCCAATTTATATGATTAATCGTATTATTCGCTTACAAGCAGTAGTTGAAATAATAACTAACGAAACTAGTCATGCTCTTACGCCCTAACCTGTTAAGCTTCTCCTCATAGGGGTATCCTTCCATCCCCTTTACCATTTTAGTGGCTCTTCTCTGTACTTTTTCTAATTCCGCTATATACTTTTTAAGATACAGTGACCAGAATTGCACACAATATTCAAGGTGTGGTTGCACCATGGAACGATACAGAGGCATTATAATATCCTTTGTTTTATTCTCCATTCTTTTCTTTGTGATTTTATTTGCCTTCTTGGACACCGCTACACACTGGGTGGAGGGTTAAAACGTGTTATCCACAATGATACCTGAATCCTTTTTCCTGGGTGGTGTAACCATAGTTTGGGTTGTTCTCTCCTAGGTACATAACTTTGCACTTGTCCACATTAAATTTCATCTGCCATTTGAACGTCTAGTCTTCCAAACTATCAAGGTCCTCTTGCAATTTTAACAATCCTCCTGGGTTTTAACATCTTTGAATAATTTTGTGTCATCTGAAAATTTGACTACCTCACTCATTATTCCCATTTCCAGGTCATTTACAAATATGTTAAAAAGCAGGGTACTCCACTATTCACCTTTCTTCATTGGGAAAATTGGCCATTCAGCCCTACCCTCTGCTTTCTATCTTTTAACCAGTTCCTGATCAACAATAGTTTACTGCCTCCTATCCCATGATTTTTTAACTTCATCAAGAGTCTCTCATGAGGGACCTTTTCAAAGGCTTTCTGAAAAAACAGATACACTATGGAGGTTATTCTGAGCCATGAATAGCAGGAATGGACGGCCCAATTCAGACATCCATTCCTGCTATTCGTGGCTTCACCTGCCCCCAAATAACTTCCCTGCCGGTTGTGCTGGGAAGTTAGATGGGGGCGGGGAATGGGCCGCATGGAGGCGGAGAGTGTGCAGGCAGTGGGCGGTCGCCGGCCCTGAATGTACAGGATCGATTCTAATGTTGGCCCTCTACCTCCAGGGCTGGCAAAATATCTGGGAAAGTTATTCCACCTCCGAGGTGGATTAACTTCCTTGGATGTTTGTTTTTGGAAGGCCCAGGGCATGGATGGGGCAGTGCGGCCAGGGTTTATTCCCCGCAGCCTGACCTGGCCTTTGGAGGCCAGATCAGGGGTCAAGCTGTGGGAAATAAACTCTTTTTCTTGGCGGCTGACATCGCTGCTTTTAAATGGAGCCACAGTGCCGTGGCAACAGGATGCCATGGCGCTGCAGCTCCATTTAAAAGCTCTGACTGAGTTAGTCGGGCTACTAATGACATGACGTACAAAGGGGATGGACATGCAGGACAGAATCAGGCCCTATATCAACTGGCTCACCTTTGTCTATCTGTTTATTCATACCTTCAAAAAAATATAACAGATTAGTAAGACAAAACCTTCTTGGGCTAAAGCCATGTTGGCTTTCTCCCATTAAACCATGACTATCTACATGTTCAGAAATTTTGTTCTTTATAATGTTTTCTACCATTTTGCCTAGTACTGATGTCGGGCTCACCGGCCTTTAGTTTCCCGGATCACTCCTGGAACCCTTTTTAAAATTTGGTGTTATATAGGTCATTCGCCAATCTTCAGGTACTACAGATGATTTTAATTGTAGTTCACAGATTACTACTAGTAGGTCTGCAATCTCATATTTCAGTTCTTTCAACACCCTTGGGTATATACCATCCAGTCCAGGTGATTTGCTACTATTTAGTTTATCAAATAGTTGTAGTATATTTTCCTGGTTTATCAATATTTCTTTCAATTCTTCCAATGCATCACCTTAAATACTATTTCAGTCATAGATAATTTTCCTACATCTTCTTCAGTAAAGACTGAAGCAAAGAATTCATTTAGCCTCTCTGCTATGGCCTTGTCCCCTCTTAGTACCTCTTTTACTCCTCTATCATCTCTCTCACAGTTTTTTTGCTACGAATGTAATTGATAGTCTTTATTATGCATTATGCTTCCACAGCAAGCTTCATCTCAAATTC
This sequence comes from Ichthyophis bannanicus, assembly GCA_033557465.1. Classification (NCBI taxonomy): domain Eukaryota; kingdom Metazoa; phylum Chordata; class Amphibia; order Gymnophiona; family Ichthyophiidae; genus Ichthyophis; species Ichthyophis bannanicus. Next base: position 1,827,965,046 of record CM066031.1, read on the forward strand.
TCTCTTTGCCTGCCTTATCAATGCCTTGCATCTAACTTGCCTTTGCTTATGTTATTTCCAGTTTTCATCATTTGGATCCTCTTACCATTTCCTGAAAGATGCTTTTTTTTTGGCTACAATAGCCTCTCTAACTTCACCTTTAAACCATGCTGGCAGTTTTTTGGACTTCCTTAAAGCATGGAATGCAGCTGGCCTGGGTTTCCAAGATAGTATTTTTAAACAACGCCCATGCTTGATGTAAATCTTTAACCTTTGCAGCTGCTCCTTTTAGTTTTTTCTTACCAATTTTCCTCATTTTATCATAGTCTCCGTTTTGAAAGTTAAAAGGCAGTACTGTGGATTTTCTTGCTGACCTTCCTCCATTTATGAAATCAAATGCGGTCATACTATGATCACTATTGCCAAGTGGCCCCAACACCCTTATCTCTTGCACCAGACCTTGTGTACCACTAAGGACTAGGTCCAAAATAAACATATGAACATAAAAACATAAGATGGATTCCTCTCATGTTGGTTCATGAACCAGATGCTCCAAGAAGCAGTCATTTATTTCATCTAGAAACTTTATCTTCCTAGCATGTCCTGCCTTTACACTGACCCACTGGGGTAATTGAAATCACCCATATTTTTACTGTATTGTAACTTTTGTTAGCTTCCCTGATTTCTTTGAACATTTCATCATTCATTTGTTCATTCTGGCCAGGCAGTCGGTAGTATACCCCTACTGCCATTGCCTTCCCCTTTTTACATGGAATTTCAATCCATAGAGATTCTACCATGTATTTTGTTTCCTACAACACTTTAATCCTCTGTGACTCAATGCCCTTTATAACATAGAGCGCTATAATTTGTACCCAGTTATCACAGTGTTCCACTGGTTGTCCTCCTTTCACCAGATCTCTGAGGTACCAAACATATCTAACTTCTTATTTAGTGCTATATATTCTAATTCTCCCATCTTATTTTTTTGACTTCTAGCATTTGCATACAAGCATTTTAGAGGATGTATTTTATTCATATTAATCTGGTTATCGGTAGGCCTGGGTAATTTGGAATGTTTAAGCTCTTCTCTATACTTAAGGGCATTTGGGGTACTTTAGTCTTTATTGGAACCTCTCTTTTGATATTCCCTAACTTCAATCTTTTGATAGTATCCTTCACGGATACATCATTCCGAACCATGTGCTCTTGGGCGACTGTTGGCTTTCCCCTATTATTTAGTTTAAAAGCTGCTCTATCTCCTTTTTAAAGGTTAATGCCAGCTGCCTGGTTCCATCCCGGTTAAGGTGGAACCCATCCCTTTGGAAATGCTCCTCCTTTCCCCAGAATGTTCCCCAAAACCCTCTTCTTTGCACCATCGTCTCATTCGGAGCTCTGCCTGTCTTTTGGGTCCTGCATGTGGAACGGGAAGCATTTCAGAGAATACTACCCTGGAAGTTCTTGGCTCCAGAACCTCCCTATCACTCTTTCTGATGTCATTGGTACCAGTATGTACCAAGACAGCAGATTCCTCCCCAGCGCTACCTAATAACTTGTCTAGGTGGCGCATGAGATCCGCTATCTTTGCACCAGGCAGGCATGTTACCAGGTGATCCTCATGTCCACCAGCCTCCCAGCTATCTACATGCCTATTGATCGAATCACCAACTTTAACGGCCATCCTTATCCTCCCCTCATGCCACATGGCCCTGGAGAAACCTCCTCAGTGCGAGAGGGTTTTACATCACCTGGAGGACAGGTCCTAGCTATAGAATCACTTCCTGCTACACCAGGGTGATGTTCTCCTGTTGCGTGACCTCTCTCCTCCATGCCAACAGGGAGATTGCCAGACTGGAGGTGGGACTTCAGTACTACGTCCCTGTAGGTCTCATCTATATACTTCTCTGTCTTCCTTATATCCTCCAAGTCTGCTACGCTAGCCTCCAGGGATTGGACTCATTCCCTGCCAGCAAAGAGCTCCTTGCACCTAGTGCACACAAAAGACCCCTCACCAACTGGGAGAAAATCATACATGTGACACGCAGTGCAAAAGACTGAAAGCCCCTATCTCACTGCTGGACTGCTGTCTGAAATTTAGTTTTAAGTTTTTCTTCAGCTATGAAAGTTGTTTACTTACTTATACTTATACTTGCAGGGATACTTATACTAATATAACTATACCTTATATGTTAAATGGACTTTGTTCACCTCAAGATTAATTAATCTCAGGTCCTTGATAAATGTATTCCTGATGAGGATAACCAGCCGCACCTGAAAGTGATTTTGGGCACCTCCCTCCCTTTAATAGGTTTAAGAGCCTATAAAGCTAAAATTATTCCAGAGATGGATGGGAGTCCATGTGGGAGGGAGGGAAAGAAGGCTTACAAGCTGGCTTACTACATGGTGCCCTGACCTGTGCTTCTAAGGTTAAGCCTTACCAATTTCCTGGGTGATTCACACAGCCCTTGGTTTGATAGAGGGGGCCTTTTAAATTGCCCCTTTGATCTGTCACTTGCTTTTAGCATCTATTTAAGACAACTTCACAGATCTTTTGCTTCCTAACTGGAAGGCCTCTTTGTAAAGGTTACTAGAAACAAGTTTAGTTCTTTGTACTCAGACTATTTATTCTACTTGTATGCTAAACTATACTCTGATTTGATTTAAATGAAAAGCTCTCTGGTGGTACTAAGACCTGACTGACTCAGCAAACACACTGAATTCTAAAATACAGAGATTTATCTGCTTTAACCCAAAGACTACCCTTTTTCCTCAAGATTTAAAATATATTCCAGAAGATAAATACTTATAAGTACAGATCTGTTTCCAGTTGCAATAGTCCCTCTGAGTAGTCCTCTTTTAGGTAGTGCTTGAGTATTCAAAATGTTCTTCAAAATGCGGACAATTCCATCTTGGGGTATATTTGCGTAAAATGATATCTGTTGTTACTGTAATAATAATGGCATAATCTCTAACTTAAGAAGAGAGAGACCCCATACAATGACGTGGAAATTTCCATCATTAGAATAATAATAGTAGTTACAGGAAGGTTAAGATAATTGCTCCAGGCTACACAGTGAGTGACAGATAACGGATCTGAAACAAGTCATCTGGTTTTGCAGACCTGTGCTCCAATCATTACACTAAACTTCTAGTCCTATATTTATAATGACTCTGCAGAACTGAACAAACTTTGCTGTGCAACATCCTAGGCTGAAGGAATGGCTGTACCCTTGAAAGAGAATAACACTTATTGGCAAAGTAAATGTGAGAAAACTGAACTTAAAAGGTCTGAATCATTTCTGATAACAGTAAGTAAGAGCATAAAAATAACCATATAAAATAATTTTATCCCATAACGTAAGATATGGTAAAATGTTCTATAAATTGTCAAGTGAATTTTCTGCTGAACACATCTTTTATTAAATGGATCTTAATGTATATTGTAATTGATCACATAACTCTTCATAAAGTTAATGGAAAGTCTGGCTTTAACCACTGTTGTCTCAGAGCTTGCCTCATTTGCAAAGTTCAGGGGCTTTTGTGCTGAACTATATTTTGTACCAGAAAGTAGCTGACATAGATATACTATGCAAGTCAGCATTCCAGAAGATAGTTTTGGAGACAAAATGAATTTCTTAATTTCTTGCATTATGTTTACAATACGGCTTCCCATATTTGCTCTGATGACCTCCCCCCACAACCAATCAGGTTTCCAGGATATCCATACTGAATATGCATAAAATAAATTTGCATATACGAGTCTCAAAATATATGTGTGATGGGGTCTATAGAGTGTTGCCTGTCCCTCTCCAGAAGAATTATCAACAGGCCCTTTTAAGAGACCCTGCAGCCCAGAGTTCAGGGCTGGGAGGGCATGGCACACAGGAATAGGTTAAAAGCTCAACAGGCTGCAGGAAGGAGAGAGGCCCATGTAGCTAGGAGTTCTTTCCAGGCAAGCCATTCAAAGGTAGGAACTGGGCAAGGAAGGAACTTTAACTGGGTTGGAGACCAGCTTTGTGAAGATTTAACAAACTGGGTCTGAATAAAAACACATTTTGTTTTCTCTGAATTGCTGTCAAGTGTGTTTTAACAGAAACCCCTTCCCACCGCATATCACATTACCACAGTATGCAAATATATTTCATGCACAGAGCCGCAACAAGGGCTGTGCAAGCGATGCTGCTGCACAGGGCACAAGTACAGAAAGGGCTCTGATATCACACTGGGCTTCTAGGATGCTCAGAAAGAGTAAGCTACTGATTGTGACTGGGAGGGAGGTTCCAGCTTCGTTAATTGCACAAGGTGCATTTCTAGCTTGGTACTGCATTGCTCATGCATATGCATTGTGGATATTCTGGAAACTTGGTTTGCAGCTTGTCGTTCTGTGAGGGCTTGTGTTCATCAGTGATGCTGAGAGCTAAGCTATCAGTAGCTTAATTACTGGCAGGGTCTCCCAAGATGGACAGATCTCAGCTGAGGTGCCAGGCTAAGACAAACCACCCATCTGGGCAACAGTGGAATGGGACAGTGTTGATGGCGGAGGATCACATTTCTGTTACAATGGCAACAACTCTAGAATTACCTGCATGGAAGAAAGACCTGGCAAATCTACTTCTTTATTTTGCCACGAAAACCCAGTGGATAGTGTCACAGGGCCTACCTTGGCAGCGTAACGGACTGAGGTAGGTTGGACATAAAAACATTTGAGGTTGGGTTTGGCTAATATCTTACAGGGCCCAGGGACTTGCAGCCCTGGTAGCTTCCTTTGTTACCAAAAATCCCAAAGAATACAAAGGTCCGAGTGGAGGGAAAACAAAAGGCATTTATTTCCCTTTCTTGCAAAAAGGTTCATATGCTTGGACATAAACATCAACACAAATTCCTTACTTTAGGTTAAAGAAAAGTAAAACATAACGTTAAAGCAAAGCTGTTATCTTCACAATAAATGGTGTATCAAAACAAACAGTCTCTATTCCCCAAGATAGAGCTTATGTGCTAAGCAGGGACTCCAGGCTTCCTGTCTTACAATAACTACAGCCCAGTACAAACGTGGATAGCAACAAAAGGACGTATAAATAAACATTTTATTGAAAACCAACTATAGCCACTGGCCCGACACTGGCCGTGTTTCGGAAATCTTCTTCAGGGGCTTTTAATGGCTAAAAAACAAATATAAATATAACATTAGTATAAAAAATATATTATAAAGGGTGAGGAACCAACCCTAAGACCAAACATATAAGATAAGTTAATGAATATGTAAAATCATAATCAATAAAATAAAGTACAGCCAATAAAAAACGGAGGAGAAAGACAATCCATAAACGAGACTACCAAAATAAATACAGATACATACATTGAAGTGGTCGAATTATTGTATAAAAAGATAAATTATGTTTTTAAGACAATAAATAAATAAATCATACATAAAACCAATAAATATACAAAAACAAAAAAGCATAATAAACTCCGTTCATACAGTAAAAATTGTAAATCTGAACATGTATAAATCAATAAATAAGCTAAAAACGGGAGACCACGTGATGTGGTGAGCTCGAACGGACGTGTCCGGTGTGAGCTCCGGGCCCCCTGCCCCCTAAACCGTGGCATCCCGCCGTGAAACCCTGCCAGCCGGGGTCCCACTGCACAGAACAACTTGCGCAGGTCCTGATACCGTACCTTGCCTTCATACTGCCATGGCTTCAGCGGCCAAACTTGGGCGAAGGGAGAAAGACCGGGGCGCCGGGACCTCCAAAATGGCGGACTCCCCCCCGAAGTCGACTGGGCTTCCCACCTCGCCAATCCTGACGGCGGAGGTCTCGGCAGCGGTGACCAGTGTGCTGTCGGGGCAATTTGATGCCCTGCATACGAAAATGGATGCGATCCAGAACTCCCTAGGGGTGCTGGGGTCCCGCATGCACGAGGCCGAGACCCGCATAACGCAGACCGAGGAAGACCTGGCAACGCTTCAACGGGAACTTCGGGCGGCACACAAATTAGTCATGGACCATGCACTCAAACTGGACGATTTAGAGAACCGGTCCAGGAGGAACAATTTAAGGCTTTTGGGGGTAGCCGACTCCATACCCAATAAGGATCTCCCGGGGTTTGTGGAGGCTTTGGCAACATCCCTGCGGTCTGAGACTGGACAGCTCACCCCCATTATAGTGGAGCGCACCCACCGGATCGGGCCTAAGCAATCGGCAAATGATCGCCGACCCCGGGTGGTCCTGGCAAGGTTTCTCAGCTTCCCGCAGAAGGAGGAGCTGCTTAAAACTGTACGGCAAAGGGGAGCGGTGGAATGGGAGAATATGCACATCCGTGTCACCCAGGATTATTCGGCTGCACTAAGTCAACGCCGAAAAGCTTATGCCCCCCTCTGCCAAAAATTAATAGCTGCGAATATTCGATTCCAAGTGCAATATCCAGCGCGATTGGTGGTGTGGAATGCGGGGACCCGCAAGAGCTTTGAATCAGCGGGAGAGGCTTACATCGTCAGCGACAGACCCCAGCACTTCGCCATGTTAGCGAGAGGACACCTTTGAATCCTGGATAAGGGGTAGACTGTTCAACACATGGGCGTTTGCACGGGTGGCGCAGGGTTTGATCTGCCGCTCCCCTGGTTGCAGAAGGGAATTCAAAATGTGATATGCTGATCTGCGGGACCTCCTACTATCTGCTATGCCTCAACTTTAACCCTTTTTGTGATGCTCATGCAGTACCTCGAGGAGCGGGCCTTCTGTCTGCGGAGAGTGGGATCGTGGGCTCCATTATGATCGGCCACGCCCAGCGGGAATGGGAGTCAGTGGACTTCCTCAGGAATTTCTATTTCCCTTGGAACGATGGACCTGGTGCAGTAGGAAGGGGATTGTAACTTGTATAGCCGGTTTCAGGCAACTGTATTACTATGCAACGATACAATGTTTCTCCCCTCCTTTAAGGTAACAATTACTGCAAGAAAGTAGCTGCTATGCATTTGGCGGGCGGGAAGCTTTGCTCAGGTCTCTCGATCCTGTTCATTGATCATCCCCCAGAAGTGGAGGGGTCTATGGGTATGGGACCGCGGGGGCAGTTGGATCACCGAGTAGTTCAGTGGGGGTCCGCAGTCCCCTGGGATCCTCCTGGCCGGGAGGCTCTCAGGGGCGGTGGTGGCCCCTCCTGTCCGCGATGCCAGCGCTGTATTTTATTTGGCCCTGGGGAATATACAGTTGGACCTGTGCTGCCCTCCGCGACCCCCCTTTATTTAGACCTTTACACGGGTGGACCTGTGCCGGAGACCGGGGGCCTCTGGACCCAGGGTTACGAGACTGCGTGGGGGGGAGTACTCCATGCTGCGACTGCCGGGGTTGACCGCTGCAGCGATTAGTCCGCGGCCTCGGGTTGACCTGTGGGTTTCCTTTTTCTTTCCTCCCTCTTGATGGCTAGTTGGTTAGCTGCTGCTTGGAGTGCTGCCCATCCACCCTCGGCCCGCAGGACTGTGTTGCTACAGGGATGGGCTCTGCAAGGTATTTTACCCCTGTTCCCCCCCCCCTCTGAGATTGTTTCTGTTGTTGTTTTGTCGTTGTTTTACTAGGGTACTTGGGGAGGGTGGAAGGGGCTGGGTGAGGGTGGATTGGAATGGGCTGGGTATAGAAGTTTAGATGGGGGTGGAAAGTGGGGGGTAATCTGGTACAAAGGTGGGGAGGGGGTCCTATCCACATCCTTAAGGTCTCCTACGGGTAGGGAGAGGAGTTTATTTGGTTGGGGGAAGGGGATGGTGGGGCGTGGGCATGGGGGGATAGGGGAGGGTAGAGAGGGGGGGGGTTGGTTTGGGCAAGGGAAGGGGGGAAGGGGGGTGTGCGGGTACGGTTAGCAAGGAGCATTTTTCTATCCGGGGAGGGACCTCAGGCTGGGGAGGTTCGCCCCCATTATACTAACCGACTGAAGTTGTACCTGTTGAGGGTCTACTATCCAACCTGAAGATTATCTCTTGGAATGTCTGCGGGATAGGTAACCCTATTAAAAGGTCGAAAGTGTTACAAGTTCTGGCGCGATTGAACTGCGATGTCGCCTTGTTACAAGAAACTCACCAGACTGCTGACGAACATGTAAAATTGCAAAGAGCCTGGGTGGGGCAGAGTAAGGGAGCCCCGGCCAAAGGTCGAAAGGGTGGAGTGGTCACACTTATTAGTAAAAAGACACGATTTGAGTTGATTAACGAGTTTGTGGACCCCGAAGGCCGCTACCTCCTGCTGCATGGACATTTAGATGGCAAGCCGATAGTTCTGGGGAACCTTTATGGTCCCAACGTGGTGGATCGCGCATTTTATGCCCGCTTGGCGTCCCAGGTAGAGCAGCTTCCGGATGTTCCTTTGATATTAGCCGGTGACCTGAATGGGGTCCTAGACATAGCGATGGACACTGTTGGGGCAGGGGGTGACAGAGGTCGGGCCCCCACTACGGCAACACTTCGGGAGCTATGTCGGCGCTTGGGCGTCGTGGATCCATGGCGTTTGTTACACCCCCTCGAGAGGGACTTTACCCACCAATCGCGGGCCCACGGGTCTAGTGCCCGCATTGATTACATCTTGGTCTCGGAAGGGATATTCTCACAAGTGGACGATGCGCAAATTGGTCCCACTGCGGTATCGGACCATGCTCCGATCTGGGTGGATTTAGCGTGGGGAGTGGTAGCGGACACGACGCGCATCTGGCGGTTCCCCATAGGTCTTGACCGGGATTTGGAATTCCAAGCCCATCTGAAGGGTAGCTGGGAAGATTTCATGATCCATCACGAGGTACATGCTGCCGACCCGGAACTGCTCTGGGAGACTGCTAAGGTGGTGCTCCGGGGTAACATTATCGAATACACGGTGCGAAAGCATCGACGTCTGGCGCGGCAAATTGTGCAATTGGAAAAACAGGTGGTCAAGGCACACCGTCGGTGTGCTGGAGACCCCTCAGGGGATAACCGCAAACGTTACTGGGAACTGCAAACATCGCTTAATGAACTTATACATCAGCGGACGAAAAAATCTCATTTTTATTACCGATATTGTCTATATCAGTTTGGGGACAAACCTGGCCGTCTCTTGGCTCGCTGCCTACGCGGTAGTCGTGGAAGTAGATCGGTAGCCGCCTTACGGGATGAGACAGGTCAATTGTATAAGGATAACTGGACTATTGTGGGGCGGTTCCGCTCCTTTTTCCAACAACTTTACGCGCGAAGGGAGTGGTCCCTGTCCACGATGCAGGCTTACCTGCGGAAACTGACTTTACCGAAACTGACCACAGAGCAGCGGACTAATTTGGATGCCCCAATCACTGTGGAGGAGGTTAGCGGTGTTATTCAGCGAGCGCAGCGTTATAAGGCGCCCGGGCCCGATGGTTTTGGGGCTGAGTTTTATAAGCTGCTCGGTGACGTGCTCCCCCCGGTTCTTGTGGGCTTGTATGGTCGTAGAGCGCAAGCTGGGCGGTTCACTTGGGGATCCAATCAGGCTTATATTACTTTAATACCCAAGCCCGGGAAAGATCCTACTCAGGCGGCTTCCTACCGCCCTATCTCGCTGCTGAATTTTGACATGAAGATATTGGCGAAAGTGTTGGCAGATAGATTGGCCTCGGTGCTTGGTGGCCTGATTCACGAGTCACAAGTGGGTTTTGTTCGGGGACGATACGCTGTCCGTAATTTGCGGAAGATTTTGGCATCGTTAGAATGGGTTCGGACGCGGGAGCTGCCTTCTTTGCTGATCAGCTTTGATGCGGAGAAAGCCTTTGATCAGGTGCACTGGGACTATTTGAAAGGTTTATTGCCATTTTACGGATTGGGAGATACGTTTTGCAGCTTTGTGACGCTGTTATATACCGATCCGACGGCAGGTATACTTTGCAATGGACTGCTCTCCGATCCCTTCCGTTTAGAACGGGGTACACGTCAGGGGTGCCCGCTTTCACCTCTACTTTTTGTTCTTTCTTTAGACCCACTGATATGGACCATGGAGGAATCCACGAACATCCCGGGGGTGCAAATTGGGGCTACGGGATTCAAGGTGGCCGCCTTTGCGGACGACATCTTGGTACACCTTACATCTCCCCAGAGATCCTTGCCACAGTTGTTGGAAGCCTTTTCAACATACGGTAGATTTGCAGGGTTATGCATTAACACGGAGAAATCCGAGGCTCTAGATGTGGGGGGTTCGTTGCGGGCTCACTGGTCGGGCAATTTTCCCCTACGATGGGCGGGAGAGGCCTTTGTTTATTTAGGTATCGTGTTGACTAGGGTGCCTGCATCGCTGTATAAACAAAACTTTGATCGGGTGTTCCTGAAACTCCAAGCGCAACTGCGGGCCTGGACGCCGTTGCCTCTGTCTCTGCTGGGTCGGGTGGCGGCTGTACAGATGGTTATACTCCCACGCATACTTTACTGGATTCAAACCCTCCCAGTGTGGTTGTTGCGGCGTGACGTACTACGTATAGAACGGGAAGTCCGACGGTTTTTATGGAAAGGGGCCCGAGCGCGCATACCGCTCCCTCGGCTGCGGGGGGGTTGGAAGACCGGAGGGGTGGGAGTTCCGGATTTCTGGAAATATGCACTGGCTTGCCAAGCACGCCATCTCAGCGATTGGCTGGGGGACACCGATGTGTATACCCCCCGTGAGTTAGAGCGAGCCTTCATGGCGCTGCATGCCTTGGAAGCGGCCTTGCAGCTACCCGGGGCGCAACTACCACCTCGATTGACTAATAGTGTTTTACTGCAGGCGACGCGATGTACTTGGCAGCAGCTTAATAAATGTTGGGGCAGTAATCCCACCGTGTCGTCCTGGCTACCATTACGAGGCAACGTTCAGTTTACCCCTGGTTCCGACTCGTCTGCCTTTCGGCACTGGGAGAGAGCCGGTATTGGTCGCTTAGGGCACGTAGTTGATATGGCAGGAAAATGTAAGACATTGGCGGAGCTTGGTGCGGAGTATGGCTTGAATCGGTCGACTTCTAGTTTTGCTTACGCCCAACTGTCTCATTATGTAGGCTCTCTATCCCAATCGGAGCTCCGGGTGGAGCACTCGACGCAGATTTTGGAATTTCTGAGCTTGGGAGCGGAGAGTCCTCCAACGATTTCCGACCTGAAGAAGCGCTTAGATGGCCTCACATGCCCCACGGATTTTTCAGCTCTGGAACTAGCATGGGCACGAGATCTGGGCCGGGCGGTGGACCCGGGCTCCGTGTTGAATGCTTTACGGCAGATTCGATATTTGGCGGAGGGGGCTCGGGGGCGGGAGGTGCAATACAAATCTATCCTTCGAGCACACTTTTCCCCAAGGAGGGCATTGCGTAGCCACCTTGCCGAATCTGGAGGCTGTCCGAGGTGTTCGTGCTCGTTGGCTGATCTAGGTCACATGTGGTGGAATTGCCCCGTGATACAATCTTACTGGCAGCGCATAGGAGATTATCTTGGTGGTCTACTGCGACAGCGGGTCACTTGGACAGGATTATTAGTGGTGCTGGATTGCTTGGGACCACTCCACCCTAAGGGGCGGAGGGAGCGTTTTCTGGTGCGTAAGGCTTGTCTGGTGGGGAAAGGACCTATTCTCCGTAGATGGCGAGAGGCAGCGGCCCCTACATTTTGTGAATGGCGTAACTGCTTCCACCAGCTCATGCTTTTTGAACGCCGCCGTGCACAGGGGTTCCCCCGGCGCTGGGCCCAGTTTCTGTTGGTCTGGATGCCCTATATTCAGAATTTGGGCCCTATTGCCCGCAGCGAGGTGCTTAAGGTTGGATAGGGATGCTCCTGGTTAGTCTCAGGTGGGGTTGGGGGTTGGGGGGGGGTGGAGGGGGGGGAATATTAGGGTTAGTATTTAACCGGTTTGTTTTGCCTTGTTTGAGGTTCTTAGCCTCCGGCGATGGATCAGACACAACCACGCCTGGAGGGGTTTTGTAATGTAAATTTACTGTTGTTTTGTGAACCTGTTGGTTGTTTTATACTGTATGTTTTACTCAATAAACAGATTATACAAAAAAATAAGCTAAAAACGAATAATTCACACACCACATGCAAATACCTGAATTGGTATCTCAAACATCATTACATCAATCCGAAATTATATAAATAAATAGTTCATAAATTAAAACAAATTTCTCACCATTTGAGAACACATAAATTAATGTCTCAAACACATACATTATAAAATAATAGATAAATTAACATTCAAAAATACTTATAAACTATTTTAATAAGTGAGCTCTTAAGGAATGTGGCGTTTAGGCAAGCATTAATAATCATACCTGTGGTTATATGCTACTCTTATACGTGTTGCTTTTTTAAAAAAAGGAACCTTTAACACTCCTAAGGAGGTAAAAAACATATATAAGCAAGTGATAAGCAGAGAGATGAGGGCGACCAACAAACGAAATGCTCTATATTTAGTGCAATCTTTAACCCTAACTGTAGGCACTCCTTGTGGTCTTGGGCAAGCCACTTAACCCTCCATTGCCCATGTTCCCTGTAAGTATTAGTGTATGTGTCTCATATCCCCTCGTGTTAAATGTATCCCCCAATTGACCGCTTTGACCCGGTGAAAAGCGGGATATAAATACAGCTAAATAAATAAATAAGCTAAATAACTAACGGACCAAAAACATAAGATACCTGTCCAAGGAGGTTCATATCCACATCCGGGGATGTGGGAGACAACTGATGACCACTAAACCTATAGGAAATAAATTAATATTACATATGTAAAAAATACTAAAATAAATAAATAATACCATAAAATATAAGTACTTGAAAACATGTGTGTTACACATCGAAGTGCACACACTCACACTATAATGAAGGTAAAGGCTAAAAAATTCCTTTAAAGATTTTTTAAAAAGAACATTTAGAAACAAACTGGGACGTCCAGGATTGGACGTGATCTATCCAGATTTTGTCTGCCACTTTACTAAATTACAAATGGATAAAAAATGATGAAAACCAACCTACCCTTAAACCTGAGGGGCATTACAAATCGAAAGGGCAACATACACGTGATAATAATTACAAAACAATCGCACCCAACTAAAGTCAGCATGCTAGAAAACATACTAGACTCTACTGGCTGTGCTAATTGGATTTAAAAATAAATAAATAAATAAATAAAACGCAGACATTAGAAAGCGCATCCGGGACCATTTTATAAGTATCTAAACCCAGGCTTCCTGTCTTACAATAACTACAGTCCATCTCGGTCTCTGAAGCAAATTCCACCTGCATCGGTTCCCCTTCTGAAGCCTCTGAAACCAAGTCAGTACTTGCTGGCCAATTGTAATCAGGCTTTTTATATATCCTCTGTACAACCTCCCAATGCTCCGGGTTGAATGTAGGGCGTCGGTCCTGCGCCCTCATATACTGGGAACTGTCTTCCTTTTGCAAGTGTTTTACCTTAGCTTCCTGCAAAGCTTTGTCATTAACAAGTCTCTTATTCGGTACGTGTTTCTTGCACCTTATCTCATAGGCAGTTTCACAAGGACAGTATTCCTCTGCTCCCTGTCCTCCCCATACAACAGCAGTCTGCAACCTGCTTTCAGTTAAACATGGGTTACCTTTTCTCCTTGGCTTGTCTACTCCCGGTGATGTTTGAGGCCTGCTCCGGCTGGGATCCTGCCTGGCCTGAACAATAGGCCTTAAGTTCTCCAACCGTCCTTCTGTTGGCTTTAGACCGCAGTCACAGCCACACCTTGGCCTCTCTGTACGAAAAGCACCCACTCTGAATGGAGCTATCCCACCTTCTCCACGGTTGCTCCTTTCCTCAAGCCACTGCGGCTGCTGCCGCCTCCTGCAAAACCCTTGTCCAGGGGTTACTGCTTCTTCTGGATATCCTGCCCATTCATTCGGATGTCCTGCCCATCCTGCTGGTTCTGCTGGTTCTCCTGGCAGTCCTCCTTCCCCTGGCCGTCCTGCCTGTTCTGCCTTCCAGTCTTCCAGACTCTCTTTAAGAGGTACTCCTCTCTTCCTTGATTGGAAGCTGGCTGGCATTACCTCATGACCTAGGAAGTGTGGTTCCTCAGTTCCTCGGAGGTCCCTCTTGCTCCCCCTATCAGGTTCCTCATAATATTGCAGCCTGTGCTCGACTTTTCCTGCATTTAAAACATTTTCCTCTCTTCTCAGAGGGTCTGCAGCATCACAATAGTCACAAATCAAATTGAACTATAGTGCTGGAAGATGAGACCCTCAGGTCAGAAGGCACTGAACTGGCTACTGAGGATAAGCTAAAGATTTCTCAGAATAAAGCCAGCATTTGTGATGTGGTTGGATCTGCTGATGTAGCTGCACATGAAATGAGAGTCAGAAGTTGCAAAGATATCTTACATATTGGGACATGGAATGTACGAAGCATGAACCAATCTTCGTATCTTGAATTTTCCTGTGATATCTGGTGTGACTCCTATTGATCTTTTTAAAAAGTATCTACAAGAGTCGTTGTCTGTTCCCCCGGATTTGATACCACCTGTTGCAAAAGCGTTCTATTTACTATCGGGTAAAAGAGAAGCTAAATCCTCTAACATGAATTTGGATATGGATTTTCTCAATGTCTCTGACCTTCTTCAGTCTCCTAAAGAGGATGAGCTGTTGGTTTCCACATTACTTATTACCTTTGCCTTAGCTTCGGATAGGGACTGGCTCCTTAAGCTTTACTATAAAAAAGAGCCAATCTATTTTATAGGAAGAGAATTTTGATCTTCCCAGATGTTGCTAGAGACACACAGAAAAGGCGTAGGCAGTTTTTGCTACTTAAACCAGGAGTTATGCAATTAGGTGCTTCTTTTATGTTGTGTTTTCGATGTAAGTGCATAATTATATATAAATCTCAGAAGTGCTTTTTTTTCAACCTAAGGATCTTTCTTCATTCATTAGTGCTCGAGTGTCTATTTCTTCAGATCCTGAGTAGGATTATGCCATCCTTTTGTAGGATTGTTCTCGGGCCTTCAGCTCCCATTTAATTTTTGATAATGGTTACCTCATATGTATATCAATGGGGTTTTCCTGCCCCCATTGCTTGTTCTTTTCCACTCCTCCTATTTTGAGGACTATACATATTTCTTGCTGTTTCTCTTTGATCTGTATTGTTTGCTTGTGTTCGATTTGTGAGATGTATCTTTTCTGTACAAGCGTTGTTGCTTGATTTATTTGTAAAATTTATAAATATAAAATAAAAAAAAAAAATGAACCAAGGGAAGTTGGAGGTGGTCAAGAATGAAATGGAACATGTACAACTCCGATCTATTGGGTGTCGGTGAAATGAAATGGACTGGCATTGGTTACTTTTCATCTGAAGATCACATGATCTACTATGCTGGAAATGAAAGACAAAGAAGAAATGGTGTTGCATTTATAATCAATAAGAAACTTGCAAGAATTGTAATGAAATACAATGCAGTGAATGCTTAATTTCTATTCATCTACGAGGAGTGCCCATCAACACAACTATAAATCAGGTATATGACCCAACAACAGCTGCAGAAGAGGATGAAGTTGATGAATTCTATGAACAAGTACAAGCTGAAATTGACAGAACATGCAAACAGGATGACTGAAACGCAAACGTTGGCAACAAAGAGGAAGGCAAAGTGGTTGGAAAATATGCACTTGGCAACAGAAATGAAGCTTGAGAAAGACTAATAGAATTCTGCAAAACCTATGATCTGTTCATCTCAAACACCTTCTTCCAGCAACATAAGCGTCGACTATACACTTGGACTTCACCCAATGGACTGTACAGAAATCAAATTGACTACATCTGTGGAAGACAATGATGGAAAAGCTTGATAACATCAACAAAGACAAAATCTGGAATTGACTGTGGTACAGATCAACAACTACTAGTATGCAACCTCAAAATAAAGTAGAGAAAGGGCAAGCCAGTCATGAATGTAGCAAAATATGATCTTGAGAATATACCACTGGAATTTAAAAACTGCCTGCAAAATCAATTTGCTGCTTTAGATGCAAATGACAGTTCCAGAAGTGTTATGGAATGACATCAAGAAGGTTGGGTTGGAAGAAAGCGAGAAATCTATACAAAAACTGAAAAAGCAAAAACGGCCAAAATGGATGACCGAACAAACTCTGAAAATTGCCCAGACATGCAGAGAAGCTAAAGCCAGAAGAGAAAGAGAGGCAATCACAGAACTCAATAGAGATTCCCAATGTGCAGCAAGACAAGACAAGGAGAAGTACTATAATGATGCATGCAAGGAAATAGAATCAGAAACTACTAGAGGAAGAACATGATTGACTTTCGTAAAGCTACAAGAGTTAAAGAAAAAAATTCCAGCCTCAAATTTGAATACTCAAGGATCCATTTTGAATGATTCTGAGGAGATCAAGAAAAGGTGGAAAGAATATACAGAGTCATTATGCTATAAAGATCAAGTGGATTAACAGCCGTTTCAACCTGTACCGTATGATCTGGAACCATTGGTGATGAAAGAAGAAGTCAAAGCAGCACTGGAAACCTTCTCAAAGAACAAAGCACCAGGGTTTGATGGAATTCCCATTGAAGTACTACATCAATCAGATGAAGCTGTTATCATACTTACAAGGCTCTGCCTGCAAATATGGAAGACAAATTCATGGCCAACTGACTGGAAAAGATCTATGTTTATATCAATACTGAAGAAAGGTGACCCGACTGACTGTGGAAATTATCGCACAATTGCTCTGATCCCACATGCCAGTAAAATTCTACTCAAGATCATTCAGCAAAGATTACAACCATACCTGAAACAAGAACTGCCTGAAGTGCAAGCAAGGTTCAGGAAAGGGCGAGGAATGAGAGACATCATTCTGGATGTGAGGTGAATCTTGAAAAGACAAAAGAATACCAAAAGGATATCCACATGTGTTTTATTGACTACAGCAAGGCTTTTGATTGTAAACCAAGAGAAACTCTGGGCCACATTAAGAAGCATGGGTATATCAGAACACCTGATTGTTCTCTTGCACAACCTTTACAAGGATCAAGAAGCAACAGTTTGAATGGAACTAGGAGAAACAGAATGATTTAAAATCAGCAAACGTGTATAACAGGGCTGTATACTTTCCCCCTACCTGTTTAATTTTTATGCAGAACAAATCATCAGAGAAGCAGGACTGTATGAAGACAACTGAGGTGTGAAGATTGGTGGAAGACTCATCAACAACCTTTGCTATGCTGATGATACCACATTATTGGCTGAAAGTGAAGATGATCTGAAACAATTGCTTCTCAAGACCAAGGAACATAGTCTTAAAATGGGCCTGCACCTTAACATTAAGAAGACAAAGATCCTGACAACTGGCAAAATCAATAAGTTCATCATTGATGGAGAAGAAATTGAAATAGTTGACAACTTTAACCTACTTGGATAAACAAGCAATAAAGAAAGGACAAGAAGTCAAGAAATTTGACGCATTGCTCTTGGCAGAATGGCTATGAAGGACCTAAACAAGATTCTCAAGAGCAGAGATATCTCTTTCCATACAAAGATTTGACTTGTCCAGGCCATGGTATTCTCAATAATATCATATGGATGTGAAAGTTGGACAGTGAAAAAGATAGACAGGAAGAAAATCTATGCCTTTGAATTATGGTGCTGGCGATGAATATTGTGTATCATGGATTGCCCAAAGAACAAACCAGTCAGTAGTAGAGGAGATCAAACCTAAGCTTTCCTTAGAAGCTCAGGTGACAAGACTTTGACTTTTATACTTTGGACACATCATGCGAAAAGAGAGATCGTTGGAGAAAGACATAATGCTTGAGAAGGTAGAAGGTCACCTTAAAAGAGGAAGGCTGGCAATGAGATGGATCAATACAATAACAGCAGCTATGGGTGCCACTCTATCAACAATGAGCCGCCTGACTGAAGAGCAAACACAGTTTAGGTCAACTATCCAGAGGGTCACCATGAGTTGACTCAATGGCACTTTACTACAACAACAACAACAACAACAAAGCTTCAGACCGATAAGCATGGGTATACATCACAACAATGGCACGACCCTTATCGGCCCTCTTAATCACAATGTTTAAATTGGATTGCAATTGTGCTAAAGCCTTATTCTTTGCCCTGGATATCTCAGGACACTACGTCTAGAATGAGCATGTTGTAATGCCTCAGCATCTCTGAAAACTAGCTCTTTATAGGTTAAAATAGCAGAATGAAGAGCCCCAGGAGGAAATAAGACGTCTCCCCAAAGAAAGCTTTTATTTTTAATTTCCGTATTAACATATCAAAATCAATTTGAAACTGAAAAGGGTTATGAGACATACGCAGGACATAAGATAACCCCCATCCCAAAACACATTCCTGGGCTGTAGAGAGTTTACCAGAGGGCAAATTAATCGCTACTGATTCTGAGGATGTTTTTGGGACTGTGTCCATGGACGACATTGTGACTGTCCTTCTGATTGATTTTTCCAATTGCCACGACCTCTGCCTTGTCGCCCGTGGCGTCCTCTTCCTCTCTCTAAATAAAGCTGTTCTTCTTCAGATGAATGCCAATCAGAAACCAATGATTCATCAGTAGAACAATTGACCTGTTTGTTTTTCTTTTTGTTATCCAGACCCATCCAAAAATAAACAAAGCCAGTCTTACAATCCTGATCATCTCTGGCTAATTTGCGCAGTTTACGACATTTCACTTCAATGCGCAAAGTATCCAACTGTTGTTTCAGTTTATCATACTACTCCTCAAAAGTATTTCCTTGACGTTTGGATTGGATTGGCTGCTTGGGCTGTGTTCGGATTGATGGCTACAAGTGATTCTGATTTGGTGGATCATAGCGCGATGTCAGTGTTTTGAAGTATGCTCTTTTAACCTCTGTGGTTGTTGTTGAGTGTATGTTAGGTTTTGTTTGTTTTGACTTTTCAGTGCAGATTATGTTGATGAGCTAACTAATTGTGGTGCTTTTGCTGTTTTATTTGTAGACTATCTCCTAATGCAGCTTACATTGTGAAACGCTGCCAGCATCGGCGTGCTTGTCTGGTGTTATGAAGCCATACTGAGGCTATGAAACCATATATGTTTCTGAAGATGTGTGATTTCCATATTTTAAACGGAAGGTGTAGGCACCTTACGTTTCACATGGTTCAGTTTAGAACATAAGAACATAAGATATGCCATACTGGGTCAGACCAAGGTCCATCAAGCCCAGTATTCTGTTTCCAACAGTGGCCAATCTAGGTCATATGTACCTAGCAGTTTCCCCAAGGGACACAGGTTCCACAATGCTTGAATTGGGTCAAGCATTGATATCCTGGGTCCCTTCTTAATAATGGTTTATGGACCTTGCCTCCAGGAACTTGTCCAAACCTTTTCTAAACCCAGCTACACTAACAGCCTTTACTACATCCTCCGGTAACAAATTCCAGAGTTTGATTACACGTTGAGTGAAAAAATATTTTCTTTTATTAGTCTTAAATAGTTTACCCTGTAGCTTCATTGCATGTCCCCTAGTCTTTCTATATTCTGATAAGGTAAACAATCGATCTATGTTTACCCGTTCCACTCCGTTCATTAATTTATAGACTTCTATCATATCTCCCCTCAGCCGTCTCTTTTCCAGGTTAAAGAGCCCTAACCTTTTTAGCCTTTCTTCATAGGAGTATCCTTCCATCCCCCTTACCATTTTGGAGGCTCTTCTCTGAACCTTTTCTAAAATCGCTATATCCTTTTTAAGATACGGTGACCAGAATTGCACACAATATTCAAGGTGCGGTCTCACCATGGAACGATATAGAGGCATTATAATATCTTTTGTTTTATTTTCCATTCCTTTCCTTATCATACCTAGCATTCTATTTGCTCTCTTGGCAGTTGCAGCACACTGGGCCGAGGGTTTTAACATGGTATCCATAATGATGCCTAAATCTTTTTCCTGGGTGGTGGTTCCTAATGTGGAACCTTGCATCATGTAACCATAGTTTGGGTTGTTCTTCCCTAGGTGCATAACCTTGCACTTGTCCACATTAAATTTCATCTGCCATTTTGATGCCCAGTCTTCCAATTTATCAAGATCCTCTTGCAATTTTCCACAATCCTCTTGGGTTTTAATAACTTTAAATAGTTTTTTGTCATCTGCAAATTTGATAACCTCACTCGTTATTCCACTTTCCAGGTCATTTATGAATATGTCAAAAAGCAGCGGACCCAGCACAGATCCCTGGGGTACACCACTATTCACCTTTCTCCATTGGGAAAATTGGCCATTTAGCCCTACCCTCTGCTTTCTATCTTTTAACCAGTTCCTGATCCACAATAGTACACTGCCTCCTATCCCATGACTCTTTAGTTTTGCCAGAAGTCTCTCATGAGGGACCTTGTCAAAGGCTTTCTGAAAGTCCAGATACACAATATCAACCGACTCACCTTTGTCCACCTGATTATTCACTCCTTCAAAAAAACATAACAGATTAGTAAGACAAGATCTTCCTTGTCTAAAGCCATGTTGGCTGTCTCCCATTAGGTCATGACTATCTACATGCTGAGTAATTTTATTCTTTATGATGGTTTCTACCATTTTTCCCGGTACTGATGTCAGGCTCACCGGTCTGTAGTTTCCCGGATCACCCCTGGAACCCTTTTTAAAAATTGGTGTTACATTGGCGATCATCCAATCTTCAGGTATTAGAGATGATTTAAATGATAGTTCACAGATTACTAATAGCAGGTCTGCTATCTCATATTTCAGTTCTTTCAACACCCTTGGATGTATACCATCCAGCCCAGGTGATTTGCTACTCTTCAGTTTATCTAATAGTTGTAATACATCTTCCCGATGTATCGATATTTCCTTCAATTCTTCCGCACCTTTAAATACCACTTCAGTCATGGGTAACATCCCTACATCTTCCTCAGTAAAGACTGAAGCAAAGAATTCATTCAGTCTCTCTGCTATCGCCTTGTCTCCTCTTAGTGCTCCTTTAACCCCTTTATCATCTAATGGGCCAACTGACTCTCTCACAGGTTTTTTGCTACGAATGTACTTGAAAAGGTCTTTACTTCGCGTTTTTGCTTCCACAGCAAGCTTCTTCTCAAATTCTCCCTTTGCCTGCCTTATTAATGCCTTGCGTTTGACTTGCCAGTGCTTGTGCTGTTTCCAGGTTTCGTCGTTTGGCTCTTTTTTCCATTTCCTGAAAGATGCTTTTTTGGCAACAACAGCCTCTCTGACCTCACCTTTAAACCATGCTGGCAGTTTTTTGGACTTCCTTCCACTTTTCTTAAAGCATGGAATACAGCTGGTCTGGGCTTCCAAGATAGTATTTTTCAACAACAGCCAAGCCTGATGTACGTCTTTAATCTTTGCAACTGCTCCTTTTAGTTTTTTCTTAACTGTTTTCCTCATTTTATCATAGTCTCCCTTTCAAAAGTTAAAAGGTAGTACTGTGGATTTCCTTACTATCCCTCCTCCACTAATTAAATCAAAGGCGATCATGCTATGATCACTATTGCCAAGTGGCCCCAACAACCTTATCTCTTGCACTAGATCTGGTGTTCCACTAAGGACTAGGTCTAATATGGCTTCCCCTCTGGTCGGTTCATGAACCAGCTGCTCCAAGAAGCAGTCATTTATTTCATCTAGGAACTTTATCTCCCTAGCATGTCCTGACGTCACACTGACCCAGTCGATACCGGGGTAGTTGAAATCACCCATTATTTACTGCGCTGTAACTTTTGTTAGCTTCCTTGATTTCTTTGAGCATTTCATCATCCATTTGGTCATTCTGGCCAGGCGCTCGATAGTACACCCCCACTGCCATTGCCTTCCCCCTTTTACATGGAATTTCAATCCATATAGATTCTACAGCAGATTTTGTTTCCTGCAAAACTTTAATCCTTTCTGACTCAATGCCCTCTCTAACATAGAGAGCAACCCCTCCACCAATTTGATCAGCTCTATCATTACGATATAGTTTGTACCCAGGTATCACAGTGTCCCACTGGTTGTCCTCCTTCCACCATGTCTCTGATATTCCAATCATATCTAACCTTTCATTTAGTGCTATATATTCTAACTCTCCCATCTTATTTTTTAGACTTCTAGCATTTGCATACAAGCATTTTAGAGAATGTATTTTATTCATATTAATTTGGCTATTGTTAGACATGGGTAATTTGGGATCTTTAAGCTCTGTCTGCTCCATACTTGAGGGCATTTGGGCTACTTTACTCTTTTGTGGAACCTCTCTGCTTTTGGTAGTATCCTTCAAAGATACATTCTT
Organism: Ichthyophis bannanicus; assembly: GCA_033557465.1. Lineage (NCBI taxonomy): Eukaryota > Metazoa > Chordata > Amphibia > Gymnophiona > Ichthyophiidae > Ichthyophis > Ichthyophis bannanicus. The sequence goes on from CM066031.1 coordinate 1,827,987,246, forward strand.
CCGAACCATCCGCTCTTGGGCGACTGTCGGCTTTCCCCTAATATCTAGTTTAAAAGCTGCTCTATCTCCTTTTTAAAGGTTAGTGCCAACAGCCTGGTTCCATCCCGGTTAAGGTGAAGCCCATCCCTTCGGAAGAGCCCCTCCTTTCCCCAGAATGTTCCCCAGTTCCTAACAAATCCAAACCCCTCATCTGTGCACCATTGTCTCATCCACGCATTGAGACTCCGGAGCTCTGCCTGCCTTTTGGGTCCTGCACATGGAACAGGAAGCATGCTACCATGGAAGTCTGGATTTCAACTTCCTACCTAAAAGCCTAAATTTAGCCTCCAGAACCTCCCTACCACGTTTTCAAATGTCATTGGTACCGACATGTACCAAGACAGCAGACTCCTCCCCAGCGCTATCTAAGATCTTATCTAGGTGGCACGTGAGGTCCGCTACCTTCGCACCAGGCAGGCATGTTACCAGGCGATCCTCATGTCCACCAGCCACCCAGCTATCTACATGCCTAATGATCGAATCACCAACTATAACGGCTGTCCTAACCCTTCCCTCAAGGGCACATGGCCCTGGAGAAACCTCCTTGGTGTGAGAGGGTTTTACATCACCTGGAGGACAGGTCCTAGTTACAGGATCATTTCCTGCCACACCAGGGTGATGCTCTCCTGTCACGTGACCTCTCTCCTCCATGGCAACAGGGATGCTGCCAGACTGGAGGTGGGACTTCAGGACTATATCCCTGTAGGTCTCGTCTATGTACCTCTCTGTCTGTCTTATGCTTTCCAAGTCTGCTACTTTAGCCTCTAGAGAACGGACTCGTTCCCTGAGAGCAAAGAGCTCCTTGCACCTAGTGCACACGTAAGACCTCTCACCAACTGGGAGAAAATCATACATGTGACACTCAATGCAAAAGACTGGAAAGCCCCCATCACGCTGCTGGACTGCTGTCTGCATCTTAGTTTTAAGTTTGTGTTTAGATCTAAGTTCTTTACTTACTAAGGGTTGCTATGGATATTTATACTAATAAAACTGTACCTAATACGTGTAATATACCTTGTTCACCTGAAGCTTAACTAATCTCAGGTCCTTAGTGTATGACTGATTTGGGTAATGAGCTTCACCTGAGAGCACCTCCTGCCTTTTATGATGTGTAAGTACCAATAAAGCTACGATTATACCAGGGGTGGGTGGGTGTGAGGAGGGAGGGAGGGAAATAACACTTATTAAAAGAGGGCTGCTACACAGTACCCTGTCTTGTGCTGCTGAGGTAAGCTATATTCTGATTTGATTTAAATTATAGCTCTTAGCTGCTGCTAGGCTCTAACTTCTTATGAAATTTAAACTACAAACTCTCTGCTGGGTTCTAAATTTAACCAGAAAGCTCTCTTCTGTGTTTTAAATTTAAGCTAAAAGTACTTTGCTGATGCTAGGCCCTGAGTGACTATTAAATGTAAACTACAAGCTCTCTGCTGGGTTCCAAATGTAACCAGAAAGCTCTCTTCTGTGCTTTAAATTTAAACTAAAAGTATTTTGCTGTTACTAGGCCCTGAGTGACTATTAAATTTAAACTACAAGCTCTCTGCTGGGTATGAAATGTAACCAGAAAGTTCTCCTCTGTGTTTTAAATTTAAACTTAAACTGCTGCTACTAGGCTCTGACTGATTTAACAAAAAATAGTGGGTTCACAGATTAATTAGCTTTAATACAAAGAATTCCTTTTAGAAAATTACCAGAAGTATATACTCACAGTTGCAGATCTCTCTCCAGAAGTTGTTGTTGTTGTTAAGTGCCGTCGAGTCGGAGTCGACTCATGGCGACCCTCTGGATAGCTATCCTAAATTGTGTTCGGTCTTCAGTCAGGCGGCTCATTGTTGACAGGCTGGTACCCGTAGCTGCTGTTATTGTAGCGATCCATCTCATTGCTGGCCTTCCTCTTTTGCGTTGACCTTCTATCTTGCCAAGCATGATGTCTTTCTCTAATGATCTCTCTCTTCGCATGATGTGTCCGAAGTATGAAAGTCGAAGTCTCGTCATCTGAGCTTCTAAAGAAAGCTTAGGTTTGATCTCCTCTAGTACAGACTGGTTTGTTCTTCGGGCAGTCCATGGTATACACAGTATTCGCCGCCAGCACCATAATTCAAAGGCATCAATTTTCTTCCTGTCTGTCTTTTTCACTGTCCAGCTTTCACATCCATATGATGTTATTGAAAATACCATGGCTTGAACAAGTCGAATCTTTGTATGGAGAGAGACATCTCTGCTCTTGAGAATCTTATCTAGGTCTTTCATAGCCATTCTGCCAAGAGCAATGCGTCGTATGATTTCTTGACTGCTTGTTGCTTCTTTATTGATAGTTGATCCAAGTAGGTTAAAGTTGTTCACGATTTCAATTTCTTCTCCTTCAACGATGAACCTGTTGATTTTGCCAGTTGTCATGATCTTTGTCTTCTTTACATTAAGGTGCAGGCCCATTTTGAGACTATGTTCTTTGATTGTGAGAAGCAAATGTTTCAGATCATCTTCACTTTCAGCCAGTAATGTGGTATCATCAGCATAGTGAAGGTTGTTGATGAGTCTTCCACCAATCTTCACACCTCTGTTGTCTTCATACAGTCCTGCTTCTCTGATGATTTGTTCTGCATATAAATTAAACAGGCAGGGGGAAAGTATGCAGCCTTGTCTTACACCCTTGCTTATTTTAAACCATTCTGTTTCTCCTTGTTCCGTTCGAACTGTTGCTTCTTGATCAATGTACAGATTGCGCAAGAGAACGATCAGGTGTTCTGGTATACCCATTCTTCTTAATGTGGTCCAGAGTTTCTCATGGTTTACACAGTCAAAAGCCTTGCTATAGTCGATAAAGCACAAATAGATATCCTTTTGGTATTCTTTAGTCTTTTCAAGGATCCATCTCACATTCGCAATGATGTCTCTCGTTCCTCGCCCTTTCCTGAACCCTGCTTGCACTTCAGGTAGTTCTTGTTCTAGGTATGGCTGTAGTCTCTTTTGAATAATCTTCAGCAGAATCTTGCTGGCATGTGGGATCAGAGCGATTGTGCGATAATTTCCACAGTCAGTTGGATCACCTTTCTTTAGTATTGGTATAAACACAGATCTTTTCCAGTCAGTTGGCCATGATGTTGTCTTCCATATTTCTTGGCAGAGCCTTGTAAGTACGGTAACAGCTGCATCAGATTGCTGCAATACTTCTATGGGAATGCTATCAATGCCTGGTGCTTTGTTCTTTGATAAGGCTTTCAATGCTGCTTCAACTTCTTCTTTCATCACCAATGGTTCCTGATCATAAGGTATAGGTTGAAACGGATGTTGGTCCACTTGATCTTTATCATATAAAAACTCTGTATACTCCTTCCACCTTTTCTTGATCTTCTCAGCATCATTCAACATAGAACCTTGAGCATCTTGTAACATTCCAATTCGAGGCTGGAACTTTTTCTTTAACTCTCGCAGCTTTAGGAAAGCCGATCTTGTTCTTCCTCTAATAGTTTCTGCTTCTATTTCCTTGCAAGTGTCATTGTAGTACTTTTCCTTGTCCTGTCTTGCTGCACGTTGGAAATCTCTGTTGAGTTCTACGATTGTCTTTCTTTCTCCTTTGGCTTTAGCTTCTCTGCGTTTCTGGGCAATTTTCAGAGTTTCTTCCGTCATCCATTTTGGCCGTTTTTGCTTTTTCACCTTTTGTAGAGACTTCTCGCTTTCTTCTAGCACAACCTTCTTGATGTCATTCCATAACTCTTCCGGAGCTCTGTCATTTGTATCTAAAGCAGCAAATCGATTTTGCAGGCAGTCTTTAAATTCCAGTGGTATATTCTCAAGGTCATATTTTGCTGCATTCATGAGTGGTTTGCTCTTTTTCAACTTTAGCTTGAGTTTGCATACTAGTAGTTGATGATCTGTACCACAGTCAGCTCCAGGTTTTGTCTTGGTTGATGTTACAGAGCTTTTCCATCGTTGACTTCCACAGATGTAGTCAATTTGATTTTTATACAATCCATTGGGTGAAGTCCATGTGTACAGTCGCCGCTTGTGTTGCTGGAAGAAGGTGTTTGAGATGAATAGATCATTGGTCTTGCAGAATTCTATCAATCTTTCTCCAGCTTCATTTCTGTTGCCAAGTCCATATTTTCCAACTACTTTGCCTTCTTCTTTGTTGCCAACTTTTGCGTTCCAGTCACCCATGACTATCAGGATATCCTGTTTGCATGTTCTGTCAATTTCAGCTTGTACTTGTTCATAGAACTCTTCAATTTCATTCTCTTCTGCAGCTGTTGTTGGGGCATATACTTGAATTATAGTTGTGTTGATAGGCAATCCTCGTAGACGAATAGAGATTAAGCGTTCGCTGACTGCATTGTATTTCATTACAGTTCTTGCAAGTTTCTTCTTTATTATAAACGCAACACCATTTCTTCTTTGTCTTTCATTTCCAGCATAGTAGACCATGTGATCATCTGATGCAAAGTGCCCGATGCCAGTCCATTTCAGTTCGCTGACACCCAACAGATCAAGTTGTACACATTCCATTTCATTCTTGACCACCTCCAACTTCCCTTGGTCCTTGCTTCGTACGTTCCATGTTCCAATGTGTAAGACATCTTTACAGCTTCTGACTCTCATTTCATGCGCAGCTACATCAGCAGTCAGACTTCCCGAGGGCTTTGATCCAACCACATCATAAATGCTGGCTTTACTCTGAAAAGTCTTCAGCTCTTCCCCAGTAGCTAGTTGAGTGCCTTCCGACCTGGGAGTCTCATCTTCCAGCACCATAGCACAATTTGTTTTGTTGTAACTATCCATTGGGTTTTCATGGCAAGATACAGAAGTAGATTGCCGGGCCTTCCTTCCGCGCAGTTTAAGTTTGGTGTTGTTGCCGTTGTCACAGAAATGTGATCCTCCGCCGTCAACACTATCCCATTCTGCTGCTGCCCAGATGGGTGGTTTGTCTTCGTCTGGCACCTCAGCTGAGACCTGTCCATCTTGGGAGACCCTGCCAGTAGTTAAACTACGGATAGTTTAGCTCTCAGCATCACTGATGCACGCAAGCCCTCACAGCACGACAAGCTGCAAACCAAGTAACAGTCCCTTTTTCTAGTCCTTGAAGAAATATAGTGGTTCTTTTATGGCCCACATTGAATTTCCATACCATCCTTTACTGATGCCTATCACCTTCTGTTGTTCTGTTTTTGGAATTTAGATTAGTAGTAATTTTTGATAGCATTGCTCAATTTGGTGTACTTTTCTGCAATCTGTTTTTTAGGCTTCTTTTATGCCTGTTGACAAGATAAGCAGCAAAGCAGGCTTGCCAACTAATCAACAGGAGTAGGAGCACAGCACACCCACAGCCTAAACTGTGCCATTTTGAGTCTTCCCAGGGCTTACTATGTAACTGAGGCAATAGTAGATTATGTAAATTGCCCAAATTCACAAGCAGCATCAGTGGGATTTGAACTCTGGCCCCCCCTCTAGTTTGCAGCCTGCTGCCCTAACCACTAGGTTACTCCTGTCCTCCTGCATTGGGCAGGAGATTCATGCTTTGGAGGCATATCGCCCATCCAAAATTAGGAAAGTCCCATGGAATAAGAGCCAACCAGTTAGTTTTCCCTTTACTTGTTCCATGGCTGATGCTTCCTGCTTGAGATTAAGAGGCAGGAAGAATCTGCTGTGTGATTGGAAGCTGTTCAGGGTTGCAGTGCCGTGGAGAAGTGCTACAGAGGGATGGAGTGAGGCTGGGCAACAGCAGAATGGGGCCAGGCATGAGCTGGGTTGAGAGGTGGGGCCAAGATCTCCCATGTAAAAATTGCTCCCACTTGGTATCTCTCAGTATTAAGAAGTTTAACAAAAATATACTAGAAGCAAAATCCCTTCTGTTTCCCTTACTGTAATTACATGTTGGCTTAAAAAGACTGAAATTGTAGCCCAATTTGGGTTTTCTTTTAAAATATACTCTTTGACTGTGAGTATAAAATTAGTTTGTACCCATGTATGGCCTTTAAGTATGACTTTGTATTTTTCAATGCAAGCTACTGTCAAATATGGAAATGTTTTGATGTTTCGGTGTATGTCAAGATCTGTTTAAACAAGACTTGCAATTTGGTTTCACAACTTTTTAATTAATTTAAATGTGGAAGTGTGTTTAAGAGGATAAAATGTGTCTTTCAAATATAAGTTATTATAGGAAAATAGAAATTAGCAATTAGCATTCTGGATGTAAAACATGTTTCTCAGGCTTGATACTGCAGGAGATATTCCTACAGGTATGAAAGAACCTTGCAATTAGTGACATTTATAAAATTAAACTGGCATAGAGTGGAACACAAAATGAGGGTGGTAATTAGCATTAAAATGAGCAATTGACTTCAAATTACTAAGCACTGGGAAATTATACTTTGAGCTTCCACCCTCACCGCCCCCCCATGCACAGTATTTTTTAAGGGAATAATGATAAGAAAGCACTATGGGGCTCCGTCATTATAAAAGACCTTCACAAAACAATTTGGTCATATCAGATTGAACTCTTGTCCCCCAGCTAAAGCTGGTAAAGTATTTGTCATATTGTAGCTACCAAATTCTACCTAAAATAAGCTTATTTATTAGCCAGTTTGTTTGAGCAACCAGCACTTTAATCTTGCTGTTTATATCATTATAGAACCTCACAGTAGGTTAGACATGATAAAGATCGGGCAGAGAACTAAAAAAGGATCTTGTTGGGGAATGGATTCTTTGGTGTTTTGGAAAAAGAAGAGTCTTTGTAAAGTGATTGATTTTTTGGGGTGGGGGAGGGCGCCTTTGCTGAGCTTTGGGGAGCTCCAAGTCAAGTTTGGGTTGGGAAATATGCATTTCTTTGGGTATTTGCAGGCCCGTCATTATGTTGTTTTTTTGTTGGGGGGGGGGGGGGAAGAAGCTTTAAGGGACGTTAGCTTTGGGAGGGTGGTCATGGGGAAGCCAAAAGGCTGTGGTTTGATTTCTTGGCTTCATAGGAGTTTGCTTTCAGAGTTGGCCGAGGGATCCTTTTAGGATAGCTATTCAGAAACGGGTGGGAACATTGCAGATTGAACTGAACAGGGATGATTTCCATGCATGAGTGTTTGGAGTGTGAACGTTGGTTGAAAATGTGGTGTGGCGAGAGATGCATTTCATATTCGTGCATCGGCTGTATATTTTCCCTCAACAAGCTTACAAAGCAGGGCTGATAGCTTCTGGGGCATTCTTGAAATGTGGGGAAGGGGAAGGTACGTATTTGGATTTTGTGTGGGCTTGTGTGAAGATTCAGGAAGTTTGGGTGTTTGTCTTGGTGGCTAGAGGTGGAGTTGGATGTGTGTCCAGAGGTATGCTTGCTGGATGCGAGTGATGAACTTTCCTTGGGGGATAGTAAGCCAATTTTGTTTGTGTAGAACGCATGTTTGGCCATGAGGAGATGAATAATGATTCAAAGGATAAGGGATAAGCTTCACTCATTGTGTCAATGAAGGTATCAGTTGCATGAGTTGATGCGTATGCAGCACATGCCAGTTGAAGGGTTAGGATTGTGCAGGCAAAAAACTCTTGTTCGTATATGGCACCCCTTTTTTATGTTACTTTCTCAGAGGTGTCAAAGTGTTATACTTAATGATTCGACCTTGTCTTGAAAGTCCTGCCGGGGGAGGGGAGGGGCTTTGGGAGGAAGGGGTTTGGAGGCTGCAGTGCTATTGTTTCTTGCAGTTATTATGTTTTTCTTGATAAAATCACAATAAACAGATTTTCTAAAAAAACAAAAAAGAATCTTGCATTGTATTTACAAAGATGGTGGGATGCCAAAGAAGAACATATAAACAGAATAGATGACAACAGAAAGCCAATCAGTCCATCTTGCCTGCTCCTTAATCTGTCCAAAGATAAATCCAATTTCCTTATTTGCCAATCAGAGCCTGGTGGTAGTATCACAAGACTATAAAGGATTCAGTAGAGCCATTTTAAAGAAGACAGCTGCCAGGATAGGAGTAAGTGAGGATCAGTCCTGCCCTGGACTTCTTGATCATCTTAGGATGAGTTGGGATCCTGGGAGAGGAAAGAGAACTGGGCCAATCCTATTCTCATTTATGGAAGGAGTGAGGCTTCGGGGAGGTTACAGGGGTGGGAGGGGGGCTTTCTGACATTTTAGCCCTGCACTGGGGCTGAGGAAAGGGGTATCAGACCCACTGGACCACCAGGGATTGCAGATCCTCCTAGGGCAGGGGATTGGTGGGGTTCCCCATTCAAGCCAGTGCGTTCTTTAATTAGTGCATGCTGCTACCACCTGAAGAGGGTTCATTTTATTTTTCCTGACAACTCTCGAGCTGTAATTATTTTTTTCCATGAAAACAGGCCCACAGAGCCTTTTCTGCATGCTGGTTTTCATATTTCTTTTTACAGTGATGAGCTGCTTCTCATGGTGTTGTTGTTGTTGTTAATTGCCATTGAGTGAATATTAATTCATGGCAACCTTGTGGACAGTTGTCCTAAACATTGTTTGATCTTCAGTCCAACAGCTAATTGTTGCTAGAGTTACATCCAAAGGCGACTTTTCAGTTCACTATTGGGCACTTGATACAGGGCTGCTGACGCCCGAAACATGCATGTCGTGCTTTTTGAACCAATTTGAAGTTTCTTCGCCTTGTTTCACAGATAAGTGTGTTTACACTATTCTCACTATTAATGCTTGTTTGCTTGTTTGAATAAAACGGGCCCGTCTGGCGTTGAGGCGGGAGTTTTTCCCCTCCCCCCTCTTGCCAGTCAGGTCCCGACAAAAACATCTTGTTTCACAAGCTGACTATAAGTATTGGGGGTATCCTTGTGGCTTTCCCAATGACTTTCAGTTTTTTGTTTTGTTTTTTTTGTTGAGAGTTACATCCATAGCTGCTGTTATTGTATTGATTGCTTTTTATGAGTTTGCATCAAAACAACCCATTAATGAGAAAATCTCCATAAATTTCCATGCAAAGTGTTCTTTGCATAAATGTTTACTACTGCATAGGGTACTTTGTTTATAAAATTTGATTGACCGCCTTTTAAACCTAACAGAACATTTGGAGAATTGGTCCCTGAAAGAAGCATCACAGCCCAATAAAAAGAGAAAACAAAACATATTTAAAACAAGGAAGTACTTACCCATACAGTAAACAAAGCCAGCAACATATTAAAACAGTTTACAGTACTCAATAAAAAGGAAAATAAAATAAATTTAGAAACAAATAAAAATTAATTATAAAACAAATGAAACAGAAGGAGCATGGCCAAAAAAGATAAATTGCTTTTGTAACCTGTGTTAATGGCCAAAAGCCAACTGAAAGAGCAATGCTTTCAAGGCTCTCTTAAATTTTTAAAAAAGACAACTCCTGATATAGATAAAGGAGAAGAGAACATAAGAACATAAGATTTGGCATACTGTGTCAGATCAAAGGTCCATCAAGCCCAATATCCTGTTTCCAACAGTGGCCAGTAAAGGTTACAAATACCTGGCAAGATTCCAAAAGGTAGATAGATATCCAGATATCCCCAGTCCACTTTACTAATGGTTTACTGACTTTTCCTCCAAAAACTTGTCCAACCCTTTTTTAAACCCAGCTATACTAACAGCTTTTACTACATCCTCTGGCAATGCATTCCAGAGCTTAATTATGAATTGAGTGAAAATATATTTTCTACAATTAGTCTTAAATGTACTACTTTGTAGCTTCATTGCATGCCCCCTAGTCTTTATACTTTGTATTTTGTACAACCTATTCATATTTAATTGCTCCACTCCACTTATTAATTTATAGACTGTTATCATATGTCTCCTGAGCTATCTGGTCTCCAAGCTGAAGAACCTAATCTTTTAGGGCCCAATATTAAAAAAGCGTTTACACAGTTAACAGCCAGTTAACTATGTAAATGCCTGCTAACCAGATATTCGAATATCCCCGACTAAGTCCCCTACATTCCCCGAAGCTAGCTGGCTAGCATCAGGGCGTCCCAGGAGGCATTCCAGGGTGGAGCAGGGGTGGGAATCGGTGCTAACTATAGGTGCTGAGGCTAACTGTGCAGTATCCAATATCGATGCTGCACGGTTAGCCTCGGTGGCTTCTGGGAAGCGCGGCCAGACCTGGATATTCACTTTGGTTGCCGTGAAAGTGAATATCCGGGATTTGGGGGTTGGCAGACAGGACTAAGCAGTTAAGGCGCTTAGCCCTGCCCAGTTGAATACCAAGCCCTTAATCCCTTCTTCATAGGTGTATCCTTCTATCCCCTTTAGCCTTCAGTCACTACCCTCTGTCATGGCGGCTACCAGTTCTCTGACACATCTCATCCCATTGATTGTAATGAACATAAGAACATAAGAAATGCCTTACAGGGTCAGACCAAGGTCCATCAATCCCAGTATCCTGTTTCCAACAATGGCCAATACAGGCCACGAGTACCTGGCAGGTTCCCAAAGAGGCCAAATGTTCCAAAATGCTTGTCCTGGGGCAAGCAGTGGATTTCCCGAGTCCTCTTTAATAATGTTTTATGGACCTTTCCTCCAGGAACTTGTCCAAAACTTTTTAAAACCCAGCTACTCCAGAGAGTTCCGGTGGCAATGAGCTGGTGAGACACGGTGCTGATCAGCTCCAGGGTGACCCCTGATTTTCCTTGCTTAAGCCCCTCAATACAGTGGTGCGGACCCCTCATCCCCTCACGTTGAAATCGGGGGTAGCTGTTTGCGCGGTGCGGCACTTAGTCCGGGTCCCCAGTACCCGCTGAATGGCCTCGAAAATTGCCCGTAAAGACAGGAGCCGGGTTCCGGAGAGTAAGATGGCGGATGAGACACCGACGAGCCTTGCAGCTCCTCAGCAGCACGATATGGTGGCTGAAGTAAGTGCTGCTGTGGTTTCGGCGCTTGATGAACGATTTCGCTCGTTAGCAGAACAGATGGCTCATGTTACCCAAAGTATCGGGGATTTTACCGGGCGTCTTGAACAGGATGAGGCCCGAGTCTCCACGGTGGAAGACGTACAAACCGCGCTGGAAGCAAGAGTGAGGACATTGGAGAGCCTTGCAAAGCAGCAACGAGACAATCTCGATGATATCGAGAACCGGGGGCGCCGGAAGAACCTGCATTTTGTTGGGATAGCGGAGTCCGTGTTGGACAGTGCGCTTGCAGGGTACCTGGAGACCTGGATTGGACAGACCTTCCCCAATGCTGTGAAAGGCCAGCTCAAGCTGGAGCGTGTTCATCGACTGGGACCGCGGCAAGATGGCTCGCGTCGGCCGCATGCGGTTATAGCACGGTTCCTCGAATTCCGGCAGAAGGAAGAGGTCTTAAGGGCAGCCCGAGGGCGTCGTCGGGTGCCGGGAGATGGCCCGCAAATATTGGTGTTCTAGGACTATTCGGCTGCTGTTAGTCAACACCGCAGGGCCTTTTCAGCGATCTGCGGACAGCTATTCAATAAAGGTGTGCGTTTTGTCTTGCTGTACCCTGCGAAACTGAGGGTTGAGCACAGGGGCCGTATGACCTACTTCGGCACCCCAGGGGAGGCCCAGGCCTTCCTGGAGCAGTTAAATGGAGCTTCGGACACATGAGCCTCAGTGGGCTGAGCGAAAAGCGCATGGCGACCTCCATGGTAGAATGTGGGAGATCTGTTGGAGTATACGTGAGGGGGGTGGGTGGAATGCAGTGCTGTTAACTGCAGGGAAGGCTCTGGCTCTATATCATATTTTCTGTTATCACCTGTGTATGTATTGTACAATAACTGTTCTCTTGTGTGGTTTTGAGGTGCTCACTCCTCCCCCTAGTCACTGCTCCATGATCTCTGTTACATTGGGGTTATGTTATGTTTGATTAATCAAGTGAATGGTGTGGAGGTACGGTGGGGGCTGGGGGGGGTTTCCTATAGCTGGGGCAGTTGGGGAGGGAGTGTGTGTGCTTGTTGCTTTAGTGGGGGGCAGGAGAGGGGGAAAATGCAGGGCAGCTAAAAGAAGAGGGGAGGACTTGTGTAGTACTGGAGTGGGCCCGGATGCCATTGGAACAGGGTGCCCAAGGGTGCATGGTGGGGACGCGTGTTGGTTGGGGAAGGTTTGGAGGGGGGGGATAGGGGAAGTTGCTGTATGGTGGGGGGTGGCTAGGGGCCAAGGGATGGGGGAGGGAGAGAGGAGAGGGGACCGGTGGGAACCTGGGAATGGTTTGGTAAGGGTTTGCTGTCAAAACACCTTCAAGTTGGGGGGTTGTGGAGAGAAGGAGAGGTGTGGACCCTAGGCTGGGGGGGTCTGGGCCTACAAGGCAATTTTTCTCTTATGCAGAGGGGGTGCTGGTGGCCATTCGATAATGGGTAAATCCTTGCACTTTGCTTCCTGGAATGTGTGTGGGCTGGGTTCCCCCATGAAGCGATACAAGGTTCTACAACAGTTGAGCCTGAAAAGGGTGGATGTAGCCATGCTACAAGAAACACACCAGTCAAGTGTGGAGCATGATAAACTACTTAGAGGTTGGGTGGGTAAGGTATATGAGGCTGCTGCAGTTGGGAAAAAGAGAGGGGTGGCTATTCTGATCTCCAAAACGGTGGGGTGGGTGGAAGAGAGGGTGGAGATTGATGCCGAGGGTCGATATGTGTTTGTTTGGGGGACTCTGGATGGGATGAGGGTGGTGCTGGGCTCTATTTACGCGCCGAATATGTATGAGGCTCGTTTCTATCAACGAGTGTCACAGATGGTGTCCGGTCTTGGGAATTCTCCATTGATCCTTGGAGGTGACTTTAATTCGGTTCTGGACGACAGTATGGATCGGTCGGGGACTGCTGGTCCTTGGGATCAGCGGAGTGCGTGCCGTGTTCGGGGTCTCTGTGAGGGGTATGACTTGCTAGATGTTTGGCAGATTCTGCACCCCGGGGACAGGGAGTATACCCATCTGTCTCGGGCTCATGGGACGTGGTCGAGAATTGATTATTTTTTGCTGTCTAAGGATTTGTTTAGTTGGGTCGCTCGAGTGGATATTGGGCCGCCAGTCTTTTCGGATCACGCTATGGTAATCATGGAACTGCAACGGCGTGAGCGTGGCAATAGACGGATTTGGAGATTCCCTTTGGATTTGGCCGACGATGCTGAGTTTGCGAAATATATTCGGAACAGATGGGCGGAGTATTCTTTGCATAATGCCCAACATATGGACACGCCTGCCCTGTTCTGGGAGGCAGGGAAGGCGGTGCTTCACGGGGATATTATCAGCTATCATCTCAGGAAGAGGAAGCGGATGAATAGTAGAATAGTGCAGTTGGAAAAAGAATTGTCTAAAGCCCGCCGAAGGCATGCTAGCTGTCGGACCGAGGAGGCTAGACTACGGCTACAGGAATTGCAAAATAAGCTGGAGTTATTGCTTGGCCAAAGGGCCAAGAAATCTCTGATGTACTACCGGTACCAATTGTATAGGCATGGGAGCAGGGCTGGGAAGTTACTCTTCCCTGGTGCGGGCGGAGGGAGGATCTAGGCAGGTGGGGGGGATTTGGCATACAGATGGGACCATCAGAAACAAAGCGGAAGACATTGAGCAGGTGTTCTGTGAGTACTATCAGAAGTTATATGCGCAGGAAGGAGCGGTGCTCGGGGGAGGGTGGGCTCGCCTGAGGGACTGCAATATGCCGCGGGTGACGCCGGAGCAGTTGCAGGAGTTGAATGCACCGATCTCGGTAACTGAGGTGCGGCAAGCTATCGTTGGTCTTAAGAATGGGAGAGCTCCTGGTATAGATGGGTTGAGGGGGGAGTTGTACAAAATTCTGGAGGATAAAGTGGTACTCCCTCTGGTAGAGTATTTTGAGGCCTTGATACAACAGGGGAGGTTTCCTTACGAGGTGAACAAAGCTGTAGTTACGGTGCTTCCGAAGCCTGGTAGGGACCCTCTTCTGCCTAGTTCTTACCGACCTATCTCTTTGCTGAACGTGGACATTAAAATCTTAGCGAAAATAATGGCGGAGCGGCTGGCGGGGCTCCTGCCTGATTTAGTCCAGAAAGAGCAGGTGGGCTTTGTGAAGGGCCGCCATGTGGTGTATAGTTTTCAGCGGATCTTAGCCTCCATCTGTGCTAGCAAAAGGGATAATCGGCGCTCTATGTTAATAAGTTTTGATGCCGAAAAGGCGTTCGATAGAGTGAACTGGGCATTTATGTACCAAGTGCTGGAGATAGTGGGGATCCATGTTTTTTTCGTGGATGTTGTGCGATTGCTGTATGCTGACCCTAGAGGAGCGATCTTGATCAATGGTAATATTGTCCCCGGAGTTTATGATACAAAAGGGTATGAGGCAGGGTTGCCCTTTATCGCCTCTCTTATTTGTGTTGACGTTGGAACCTCTATTGTGCCAACTCAGATCCTCGGCAGCTTTTCGGGGTATACGTGTGGGGCGGTCTGAATTTTGTGTGACGGCTTTTGTGGACGATCTACTGGTGCACATTGAGAACCCGGAGGCTGGATTGCCGGCTCTATTGCAGCTTTTTCAGGACTATGGTGAGTTTTCGGGGTTACGGCTCAATCTGGACAAGTCGGAGGCTTTGCCGTTGCTTCCATCCATATCCCAGAACTGGCCGGGTGTATTTCCCTTGAGGTGGGCAGAGGGCCATTTTAAATACCTGGGGATTTATCTGCCTGCGGATTTGCTGACTTTATATTGGCTTAACGTCTCGGTGTTGTTGAAGCATTTAACGGACCGGGTACAAAAATGGAAAGATCTTCCATTGTCCTTGGGGGGTAGGATAGCATTATACAAGATGACGATCTTTCCTAGGTGGTTGTACTTTCTACAAACGCTACCACTGCTGTTGAAGCGGAAAGATATCCGGCAGATGGAGAAGCAGCTAAATCTCTTGCTTTGGAGGGGACGGCGACCGCGGATACGATTGGCAGTGCTACAGCGGTCTTGGGCAGCAGGGGGCATGGGCTGTCCTGATATCAAGCAGTATAATTTGGCTTGTCTACTACGGTTTGTTCGGGATTGGCTGTGGGGGACTGGAGACTATACCCCGCTTGAGATGATTGGGGCATTGGTGGCACCCCTGCAGGTCCGCTACGTCTTGCATGTGCAGAGTGTGAAGGACATCGATAGGAGAGTGTGGTCAGTTTTGCTGTCCCCGGTTGTCAGAACTTGGAGGCATTTATGTGCTCAGATGGGGTGTCTGGCGTCTTGCTCCCCTTATCTTCCCGTGCGGGGTAACAAAGACTTCCTACCCGGTTTGACTGAGAGGAGTTTTGTGCGATGGGAACGGATGGGTATCTCCACTCTTGAGCAGCTGTTAGATGGTGAGGGGGCTCTGGTGTCCTTTGCCCAACTACAGGAACATTACTTGTGGACGGGAGGAGAGGTGTTTCCCTATGCCCAAATTCGGAGCTATATTGGCACCCTGCCGGTGAGTTCTCTGAAAGGGGATGTCTGTTCACGGTTGGAGGAGCTGCTATTGGGGGGAGATCGGGTAGTGCGGGTGGCCCAGTTACTTAGGTCCCTCCTGGAGCTCGCCTCGGTGGGTTGTGAAGGGGTCTTGGCGGGGGCCTGGACCCGGGACCTGGGGGAGTTGGTGGAGGGGGACTGGATTGTGCGCGCTATTGCGAGTATTCCAAAGCTGTTGGTGTCTGTGGAGTACCGGGATATGCAGTATCGGCTCTAGATGTGGGAGAGGGAGAGCTCTAGATGTGGTGTATTTAGATTTCAGTAAAGCCTTTGACACTGTTCCTCACAGGCGACTTATAAACAAACTGAGCACCCTAGGGATGGACCCTAAAGTTACTGCTTGGGTTAGAAATTGGTTGGGTGGGAGGCGACAAAGAGTACAAGTAAATGGAGCTCACTCTGAGGAGAAGGATGTTACCAGTGGTGTGCCCCAGGGATCTGTCCTTGGTCCGATTCTTTTTAACATCTTTGTTAGTGATATAGCGGAAGGGCTGTCGGGTAAGGTTTGCCTCTTTGCGGATGATACCAAAATCTGCAATAAAGTAGACACCCAGGAAGGTGTAGATAACATGAGGAGGGATCTAGCTAAGCTTGAAGAATGGTCTAGAATTTGGCAGCTGGTATTTAATGTTAAAAAATGTAAGGTCATGCATTTGGGCTGCAGCAATCCTAGGGAGCAATACAGCATAGGAGATGAAGTACTTTTGTCCACTAAAGAAGAGCGGGACCTAGGCGTAGTTGTGTCCGATGATCTTAAAGTAGCTAAACAGGTAGAAAAGGCGATGGCAAAAGCTAGAAGGATGCTTGGGTGCATACGGAGAGGAATGGCTAGCAGAAAAAAGGAGGTGATAATGCCTCTGTATAAGTCTTTGGTGCGACCTCATTTGGAGTATGGTGTGCAATTCTGGAGACCGCACCTTCAAAAGGATGTGAACAGGATGGAGTCGGTGCAGAGGGTTGCTACTAAGATGATTAGTAGTCTTCATTATAAAGCATATGAGGACAGACTTAAGGATCTTAATATGTACACCTTAGAGGAAAGGCGGGATAGAGGTGATATGATTGAGATGTTTAAATACCTCCGTGGCATAAATGTTCAGGGAGAGAGCCTCTTTCAATTGAAAGCAAGTTCTGCGACGAGGGGACATGGGATGAGGGTGAAGGGAGATAGATTCAGGAGTGATATGCGGAAATATTTCTTTACGGAAAGAGTAGTGGATCCGTGGAATAGTCTCCCAGTGGAGGTGGTAGAGATGAGGACAGTAACTGAATTCAAAAAAGCATGGGACCAACACAGAGGATCTCTAAAGGTAAAAAGTGGACTGTTGTAGTTGTTGTTATGGAAGGACAGACTAGATGGGCCTTGTGGTCTTTTTCTGTCATCATATTTCTATGTTTCTATGTTTCTATGTTACTTTGCCCCCGCTAGGGCCTGGAGGGCGGGGATGGCTCCCACGAATTCCTGCCCAAGGTGTGCGGTTGTAAGTGCTACGCTGGGACACATGTTCTGGCACTGTGACAAGGTACAGGGCTTTTGGCGTATGGTTGTTCGCTATCTTGAGCGGTGTTTGGGCACATCTTTGCAGTTGACGCCCGTGAACTTGGTCCTTGATGTCTGGAAGGAGGATTGGGGGGAGACACTGGGAGAGATAGAATGGAATTGGTTGCGTGTGGTGCTTGTGACAGCGTGCATGACCATCTTGCAGGCCTGGTTGGACCCCATGGGCCCTACATATGGCCGCTGGAGGATTCGCCTGCATGGGCTGTTGTGGTTGGAGAGATATAGGGTGGGGAACACACCAAAACGGTGGGAGGCTTTTATGAGGGGGTGGGGTCCCCACATTCAGATGTTGCCGGCTAGAACACGCAATCGGGTATTGGAAGGGGGGAGCGGGTTGATAGGCAAGGAATTGACTAAGAGGTTAATTTAGTTTGTGGGCTTTAGATTGATGGGCGGGGGGTACCGGTGTTTGGGAGGGGGGTGAGGGTGCTCTTAGGGTATCAAATCCATGGATAGCGGAGGTGACAGCTGGGCTGGGGAGAGGGGTTCCTCTCTCCTCTTGTCCAGTGGGAGGAGCCTTGTAGCTTGGGGTAGCGGGAAGGGATTGATGAGGAGTTAACCAGGCTTGCAGCGGTAAACCCTTGCAATGTGGGGGGTGGAGGGTTATCCACTTGAAGGCAAATTGCCCCAGAAATTGCCTAACCCTCAGGATCGATAGTTGGCTTCCTGCGGAGAAGCGGGTGGGTAATGGGGAGGGGGGAGTTGGGGGGTGGGGAGGGAGGTGTTAGGAGAAAATGTGGAAAATGTGTACTATCTATGCAGTACTGCTGGTACAATTGACTGTTTTCTATTCTTTTTACCACTGTATCGCCATACTATTATGTCGGAGATGTGATAGTGGTTAATAAAAAAGTTTTAACCTAAAACCCAGCTACTCTAACAGCTTTTACTACCTCCTCTGGTAACAAATTCCAGAGTTTGATTACGTTTTGAATAAAAAAACATTTTCTTTGATTAGTCTTAAATGGGTTACATATTGTAGCTTCCATATTTGTGACTTCCTCTGCACTCATGCCCTCCTGGATCCTTTACAATCTGGCTTTCGTCCTTTACACTCTACTGAAACAGCTCTTGCCAAAGTCTCCAGTGACTTGTTCCTGGCAAAATCCAAGGGCCTTTACTCTGTCCTCATGCTTCTTGATCTCTCGGCTGCTTTTGACACTGTTGACCACAACCTTCTCCTCGATACCCTGTCCTCACTTGGATTTAAGGGCTATGTACTATCCTGGTTCTCCTCTTATCTCTCCTATCGCTCTTTCATTGTTAGTTCTAGTGGCTCCTTCTCTGCTGCTATCCCACTCTCAATTGGTGTACCCCCAAGGATCTGTCTTGGGTCCGCTCCTTTTCTCTCTTTATACCCAGTCCCTTGGTGTGCTCATCTCTTCCCATGGCTTTCAGTACCATCTTTATGCCGATGACTCCCAGATCTTCCTCTCTACACCTGAAATCTCTCCGGCAATCCAGACCCGGATCTCTGCCTGCCTTTCTGACATTGCTGCTTGGATGTCTCTACGCCACTTGAAATTGAACATGGCCAAGACTGAGCTTCTTAGCTTCCCCCCTAAAACCCCCTCTCCTCTTCCTCCTTTCTCAGTCTCTGTGGATAACTCTCTACTCCTTCCTGTTTCCTCAGCCCGCAACCTTGGGGTTGTCTTTGACTCCTCTTTCCTTATCCACACACATCCATCTGATAGCTAAGACCTGCCATTTCTTTCTCAATAACATCAACAAAATCCACCCATTCCTTTCTGAACACACTACTAAGATGCTTATCCACTCCTTAATTAACTCCCGTCTTGACTACTGTAACCTACTCCTTGCTGGTCTCCCTTTGAATCATCTCTCTCCCCTTCAATCTGTTCAGCACTCTGCAGCACGGTTAATCTTCCGCCAGCCTCATCATGCCAATATTACCCCTCTTCTCAAGTCACTTCATTGGCTCCCTATCCATTTCCGCATCCAGTTCAAACTTCTCCTGCTGACCTATAAATGCATTCACTCTGCAGCTCCTCACTACATTTCTTCTCTTATCTCTTCTTATACCCCACCTTGGGAACTCTGCTCTTCTGGCAAATTGCTTCTATCTGTGCCCTTCTCTTCTATTGCTAACTCCAGACTTTGCTCATTTCACCTTGCTGCTCCTTATGCCTGAAACAATCTACCTGAGTCTGTACTCCAGGCACCTTCTCTGACCCTTTTCAAATCCAGGCTGAAAACTCACCTCTTCGCTGCTGCTTTTGGATCTTGACTCACCTGATCGCGTTGTTTCTTTACCTTTCCCCATTGTTTTAGCCCTGATTGTAAGCTCTGATGAGCAGGGACTGTCTCTTACATGTCTGTGCAGTGCTGCATATGACTTGTAGCGCTATACAAATGCATATCCCTCCTCAGCAGTCTTTTTTCCAAATTGAAGAGCTCCTTCCATTCCCTTTATGATTTTTGTCTCTCTTCTTTATACCTTTTCTAATTCAGCTATATCCTTTTAAAGATATGGCGACCAGAATTGCACACAATATTCAAGGTGCGGTCGCACCATGGAACAATACAGAGTAGTTATGATATCCTTTGCTTTATTCTCCATTCCTTTCCTTATGATTTCTAGCATTCTATTTGCTTTCTTGGCTGTCATTGCACACTGGGCCGAGGGTTTCAACATATTATCCACTATGACGCCTAAATCTTTTTCCTGGGTGGTGGTTTCTAAGATGGTACCTTGCATCGTGCAACCGTAGTTTTGGTTGTTCTTTCCTAGGTGCATAGCTTTGCACTTGTCCACATTAAATTTCATCTGCCATTTGGACGTCCAGTCTTCTAATGTTTCAAGGTCCGCTTGCAATATTTCACAATCCTCTTGCATTTTAACAACTTTGAATAATTTAGTGTTATCTAGTCTAGTGGTTAGGACATGATATCTCAGACTAGAGAATCAGGGGTTCAAGTCCCATCGGGGACAGCAATCTCAGGCTAGAGGGACTGGGGTTTCTAGTCGTATAGGCACTCCTTGTGGCCGTGGGCAAGCCACCTAACCCTCAGTTGTCTCAGGTACACATAGATTGTGAGCCCTTTGGGGACAAGGGAATGTAACCAGTATCTGCTTGTAATAATTACATAATGTAAACCACTTTGATTGAAGGATAAGGCGGTATAGAAAACTGGTTAAATAAATAAAATCTGAAAATTTAATCAGCTCACTCGTTATTCCTATTTCAAGGTCATTTATGAATATGTTAAAAACAGTGGGCCCAGCACAAATCAACGGGGTACTCTACTACTCACCTTTCTCCATTAAGAAAATTGGCCATTTAGCCCTACTTTCTGCTATCTTTTAACCATTTCCTGATCCACAGTACTACACTGCCTCCAATCCCATGACTTTTTAATTTCGCCAACAGTCTCTCATGAGGGACCTTGTCAAAGGCTTTCTGAAAATCCAGATACACTATATCAACTGGCTCACCTTTGTCTACCTGTTACAAATGGGAATGGAGTAGATACAATACAATTCACAGAAGATGATGTGTTTGAACAGCTTGCAAATCAAAGTGGACAAGGGCATTGGACCGGATGCGATACATCTCAGGAAACAGAAAGAGCTCAGAGAGGTTCTTGCAGGACCTTTAAAGGATGTTTTTATTAGATCCTTGGAGACAGGAGAAGTTCCACAGGTCTGGAGAAGGGCTGATGTGGTATCTCTTCACAAAATGGTAATAGAGAAGAAGTGACGATCTACAGGAAAGTAATCCTTACCTCGGTTGTGGGAAAAGTAATGGAAGTGCTCCTGAAAGAGAGAATAGTGGACTTTCTCAAAGCCATTAGGTTACATGATCCAAGGCGACATGGTTTTACCAAAGGACAATCATGCCAAACAAATCAGATTGAGTTCTTTGACTCGGTGACCAGAGAACTAGATCAAGTATATGCGATGGATGTGATCTACCTAGATTTCAGCAAAGCCTTTGATACTGTTCCTCATAGGAGGCTTATCAATAAACTGAACAGCCTGGGGATGGGACCCAAGGTACTGAACTGGATCAGAAATTGGTTGACTGACAGACAACAGAAGATGATGGTAAACAGAACTCGGATGAAAGGAAGCTGATTAGTGGTGTGCCCCAGGGTTCGATCTTGGGACTGGTACTGTTCAATGTATTTGTGAGTGATATGCCTGAAGGACTGAATGGAAAAGTCTGTCTTTTTGCAGATAAAGAGAGTAGCTCATTCAACTGTTCACCTTCGTATCACTGTTCAGTGTTTTATGTGTCCTACATAAGCCTCAGAAAATCCCCTGTCAGCACTGCAAGACCCAGACTAAATGAAAATGTCTCGGACGCGTGCGGGGTTATTAAACATCAATGGCTTATGACAAATGAAGAACTATGTAACCGACATCTGTTCGTGAAATATATCAAAACAGTACTCTGGTTTAGCAGAAAAATCACTTAACTTTTGTGATGACGTGTCCGGTCATAGTCTTCATTTCCAAAACATTTTTTTTTAAAGAATTTTGTTGCTTAATAGCCTTTTTCTTTTATAGTTGAAAGAAAAGCTGTGCCCCAACGCCTATCATATAAGGCACCCATGCGTTTCACCATTCAGTGTTTATCAAGGGACCCATTCTTCAACAAAATTTCTGAAAAATAAAAAAATGACATCAAATTTAACTAAATGATACCATCTGGGCAAAATGAAAAACAGGCTAGCTAATATCACCTTATGTTATTCGTAAATGTTATGTTCAAACCTAAGAATTGCACAGCTCCTGGTCTTGAATCATCTGTCGTTGTAACGTTCATCTATACACTCAAAGACGCCGCGCATGCGTCTAGATGGTGAAGTGGCCATTTTTAAAGAGAACAGAATGCATCAGACATTACGTAAGAACTCATTTATAAACAAGCCGCCCATTCAATGTTTAAATTCAAACCTGTGGGCTGGACAGTGCCCAAAGTGTAAATCCACCATTGCTCACGGTAAAGTAAAAATTTGTCACGTGGTTTCCCCAATCCACCATGCACTACCTGCTCGATGATCCAACAACGGAGTTGAACAAATGTGTGGCAATTGGCTGAGCAATGTTCTACCAAAGGCGCTTCCTTTCGAATGCATCGAAGGCGACTCTCATGTTCCTTCATCCTTATTTTGAAGGAACGAATTGTTTTGCCTATGTATAAAAGGCCACAAGGGCACTCTATTGCATAAACTACATAGGTAGATTCGCAGGTGGTGGCTTGTTTCAGTGCATAAGTAATGCCTCCATGAGAAAAAGTTGAACACTCAATAGTAATGGCACAAATGCCACACCGTCCACACTTCTTGTGGCCCGTCGGAGAAGTGTTAGAACTAACTGGTGTCTCGGACCGCAATTTGGTAGGGCTCAAAAGCTCTTTGAGGTTACGGCTCCGCTTCCAAACACAGCGTATAGATTTTCCTTGCAGACCCGGTATTGTGTCTAATAGAGAATGGTATTTTCTGACAATCTTCTGTACTCGGAAGCTCGCTGGAGAATAATGGGTAATAAAATTAATAAGGCCCTCCTTGTCAATGGTATCTGTCTGGGGCTTTGGAATCAACATCAAATCTCGGTTGTTGTATAGCGCTCGTCGATAAGCATGTTGCACCGTTTTGCTGGAATAGCCCCTTTCAAGAAAATTCAACTTAAGTTGTTTTGACTGCTGTTTACATTTTTGCGTGTCCGAACAATTCCGGCGGTATCTCAAAAACTGAGATAGAGGCAAACTGTCCTTTAGGCGAGGTGGATGAGCACTGTCATGATGCAAAAAAGTATTTCTGTCGATTGATTTACGATAAATCGATGTTCCCCATCCATTTGTTTCTCATGTAATTTGAACATCAAGGTACGTGATCTGACTTTTGTGAAACTCACTGGTAAACTTTATGTTGACATCTCGAGAATTCAACCAGCTGAGAAAAAGCTCGAATGTTGATGAGGTGCCCTGCCATAGCATGAACACGTCATCTATATAACGGTACCAAGCCTTGATGTTATTACGATATAGTGAGGTGGGAAAAAACTGTTGTTCAAAAAACCCCATGTACAGATTAGCAATTGATGGAGCACATGTGGCCCCCATAGCCACCCCAGAAATCTGATGATAGAGGACTCCTTGAAATTCAAAAATTTTTTTAAAAAGTGCCAATGAGGTGAGATCAAATAGAAATTGCAAGTGCAACGGAGATAAATCTCCACGAGCTGTCAGCGTTTGTCTTACTATCTGATTAGCTGCTTCTTGTGGAATACTCGTGTACAATGATTGAATGTCTAACGTTGCTAGATATATCTGATCGTCCCTAGCCCAACATGAGAGGTCTCTTAGTAGAGACAAAAAATGAGTCGTATCTCTCAGATAAGATGGAATTTCAGGTGATAATGGACGAAGAAAAGAATCTAAGTAGGTGGACAATGGTTCCAATAAAGTCCCCTTGGTGGACACAATAGGACGGCCTGGAGGTCGTGTAGCGTGTTTGTGTATTTTTGGGACGGTATAAAATTGAGCTAGACGTGGGTCAATCATGTTTAAGTATCTATGCTCTTTTTTTGAAATAAGCTTGTTGTTCAAGGCTTCTTGAGTAAGATCTTTAATAGTGGCCTGGAGTTGAATGTCTTTTTGCAGATGACATGAAAATTTGCAACAGAGTGGACTCCCCTGAGGGAGTGGATAACATGAGCAAAGATCTACAAAAGCTGGAAGAATGGTCTAATGCTTGGCAGTTAAGATTTAATGTGAAGAAGTGCAGTGTCATGCACTTGGATGCAGAATTCCAAGGGAATCGTATGCAATAGGGGGCAAGAGGTTGGTGTGCATGGACTAGGAGAAGGACCTTGGAGTGACTGTTTGTGAGGATTTCAAATTGGCAAAACAGTGTGACAAGGCGGTGGCCAAAGCCAGAAGGATGCTGCATTGCATACAGAGAGGAATTACCAGCAGAAAGGTCAACAAACTGGATGGGGGACGGAAGGCCTGGGTGCTGTTGAAAAGGTGAGGGGTGCAGGGGATTCCCTGCAGCCTGACCCTAGGTATTGAAGCCAGATCGGGGGTCAGGCTGCAGGGAAGCCATGGCACCACGGCTCCATTCAGGAGCCTGACTGAGTTAGCTGGGCAGAGGCCTGTACGTGCAGGCTGATTGGAATCTGGTCCCGGCCTGCACGTACAGGCCCAGATCTGATTCTGAACCGCGGGGCACGTCTAGCTGACAATCTGTATGTAAGCAAAATTTGTACCTGCCTTGATTCGACAGTCCAAGAAGATTATCCTGTATATATGTATTTATGTATATATGTAAATGAACTCCCCCATAGCTAAGAAGTGCTAACTCTGTATGATGTGCTTTTCTGACAATCTGTATGTAAACAAAATTTGTACCTGCCTTGATTCGGCAGTTTCACAATAGTAATCCTACCCGCTTCTGATCGCTGGAAGGAGCGGGCTACAAATGCTTGCTAAATAAATAAAATAAATAAATAAATAAATAAATAAATAAAATAAAGGAGGACGTACTAATGCCACTGTACAAGTCACTGGTAAAGCCTCACTTGGAATATTGTGTTCAGTTCTGGAGATGATATCTCACAAAGGATATAAAAAGACTGGAAATGGTTCAGAGGAAGGCAACCAAAATGATTTGGAGCCTGCGCTAGAAGACGTATGAGAAGAGACTTGAAGACCTAAATATGTGCATGCTAGAGGAGAGGAGGGACAGGGGCGATATGATACAGACCTTTAAATACTTAAAGAGTATTAATGAACAAACAAAACTTTTTCAAAGACGGGGAAGCTATAAAACTAGAGGGCATAACATGAAGCTGCAAGGGGGTAAATTGAAAGGTAACGTCAAGAAATATTTTTTCCCTGAAAGGGTGGTGGATGCTTGGAATGCCCTCCCAATGGAAGTGGTGGGACAAATACAGTGACAGAATTCAAAATGGCATGGGACAGACACAGTGGATTCCTTTATAGCAATAGCATAAAATAAAAATAAACTTAACAATAGGGGTGACCTGCATGAAGTGGTGGGTACACCCCTAAATAATGACATGGGGAGAGGTGACCTGCACAGCAAGGCAAGTGCACTTATCTTGCCACCATGCTGGGAAGACTAGATGGACATCCATCCCCGCTATTCATCCCCCTTCTGTTCCTGGCAGAAGCCTTCCCATATGAACAAGGAGTTTGTATGGGAGACCTAATCGGGGGCGGGAGGGGGCATTGCGGAGGCGGAACAAGGGCAGGGCTGGGTGGTCTTCAAATCCGGATGTACAGGGCCAATTCTGAGTTTGGGGTCAACAAACTGGATGGGGGACGGAAGGCCTGGGTGCTGTTGAAAAGGTGAGGGGTGCAGGGGATTCCCTGCAGCCTGACCCTAGGTATTGAAGCCAGATCGGGGGTCAGGCTGCAGGGAAGCCATGGCACCACGGCTCCATTCAGGAGCCTGACTGAGTTAGCTGGGCAGAGGCCTGTACGTGCAGGCTGATTGGAATCTGGTCCCGGCCTGCACGTACAGGCCCAGATCTGATTCTGAACCGCGGGGCACGTCTAGCCCCCGCAGGATCAGAATCAGATCTGCCTCTGCACATCCCATTCTGGTCAGATGCACAGAGGCTTGGACGCACTCTATGGAATGTGCCTCCACGTTACTTCAAAAAAATATAACATTAGTAAGACATGACTTTCCTTGGCTAAATCCATGTTGGCTTTCTCCCTTTAAACCATGGCTATCTACATATTCAGTAATTTTATTCTTTATAATGGTTTCTACCATTTTGACCAGTACTGATATCATGTTCACCAGTCTATAGTTTCCCGGATCACCTCTGGAGCCCTTTTTAAAAATTAGAGTTACATTGCCCACTCTCCAATCCTCAGGTACTACAGATGATTTTAATGATAGTTCACAGATTACTAATAGTAGGTCTGCAATCTCATCTTTTAGTTCTTTCAACACCCTTGGTTGTATACCGTCTGGTCCAGGTGATTTGCTACTCTTCAGTTTATCAAACAGTTGTAATACATCCTCCCGGTTTATCAGTATTTCTTTCAATTCTTCTGCTACATCACCTTTATATACCATTTCAGGCATGAGTAACTTCCCTACATCTTCTTCAGTAAAGACTGAAGCAAAAAATTCATTCTATCTCTCTGCTATGGTCTTGTTCTTCCTTAGCACCTCTTTTACCACTCTATCATCCAATGGTCCAACTGACTCACAGGTTTTTTGCTAAGAATGTACTTGAAAAGGTCTTTATTATATGTTTTTGCTTTCACGGCAATCTTCTTTACAAATTCTCTCTTTATCTGCCTTATCAGGTGCTCCTTGTGGTCTTGGGCAAGCCACTTAACCCTCCATAGCCCATGTTCCCTGTAAAAAAATAGTTCTCTGTGTGCTGTGCTTTCCTGTCTAATCAATGTGTTTATACCTCAAAAATTTCCTGTCATGATTTGACAATTTCCAATCTGTAATCAAACCGCTGCTGATCACTGGAAGTAGCGGTATACAAATGTATACTAAATAAATAAATAAATAAATCAATGCCTTGTACCTACTGTAACTTGCCAATACTTATGTTGTTTCTGGTGTTCGTCATTAGGCTCCTTTTTCCATTTCCTAAAGGATACTTTTTAAGCAACAACAGCCTTTCTAATCTCACCTTTAAACCATGCCGGTAGTTTTTTGGCCTTCATTCCACTTTTCTTAAAGCGTGGAATACATCTGGTCTGGGCTTCCAAGATAATACTTTTAAACAACGCCCATGCTTGATGTAAATCTTTAACCTTTGCAGCTGCTCCTTTTAGTTTTTTCTTAACTATTTTCTTCATTTATTTGTCATAGTCTCTGTTTTGAAAGTTAAAAGGTAGTACTGTGGATTTCTTTGCTGTCTTTCTTCCATTTATTAAATCAAATGCGATCATGCTATGATCATTATTGCCAAGTGGGCCCTTATCTCTTGCACCAGATCCTGTGTTCCACTAAGGACTAGATCCAAAATAGCTTCCGTTCTTTTCAGTTCATTTATTCATTTAGAAACTTTATCTCTCAAGAATGCTCTGCTGTAATATTGACCAAGTTGATACCAGGGTAATTGAAATCACCCATTATTACTGTGTTGTAACTTTTGTTAGCTTCCCTGATTTCTTTTAGCATTTCATCATCCATCTGATCATTATGGCCACATGGTTGGTAGTCTACCTGCACTGCTGTTGCCTTCCCTTTTTCACGTGGAACTTCTATCCATAGAGATTCTACAGTGTATTCTGTTTCCTGCAAAACTTTAATCCTATGTGACTCAATGCCTGCTCTAACATAGTCCAAGAAAAAACAACCCCACCAGTCAGTGACTACTGTATAATCAATTTCCAAAAAATCACCTACATAATGCAGAACTTCCAAAATCGATTAATTTTTTGTTGGACACATCAACAGAAGAGACATAGCTCACTCTTGAATGTTGATCACATCCATTTTAATCAATATATGGTTCTAAAAATGAGTCCCACTTATCTTATACATCTTTCTGCTTTGGCAAGAAGTAGTTATTTGCAAAGGAAGAACACTCCCGATCACTACGTACATGTTTCAAGTCCACTCATGACTCTGCTTCAGGCACTACGGGAAAGTGCAAAAGTTTCCTCCTTTAGCCAACACAACCGCCAGAAAATGCCAAACAAAAAAGGGGACATGGTTTTGAGAATCTGCACACTTATCTATTGGCTGCATAAAGGCATCATCATTTGCTAGAACCTCCAATAGAAAAAGAGGGGATTCCGCATGTCATCGGGAAAGCCCTCATATCATTGGTCAAATATCAAAATAAACTCGGCCAATCGATCTTTCTGTTCAGTCCGTGAGGGTGTACTGTATTCAGCATATAAATCCAGCGCTGTTCAAGCCATTGAAGTTTAAAAACCCTAACACCACTGTCAGGATCATATGGGGCATGATCAATAATCCTCCATGTCAGATCTTCAAATCTATGAGCCAGCATCAAACAATGCTCCACCTTTGGAGCAGATTGAATTTGAGATTGTATACGAGAAGCATGTTCTCTGAATTTTATCTTCATTGTGCGAATGGTGCGACCAATGTAAAATAAATTACTTGGGCACAGTATTAAATATACCACACATTCAGATGTACATATGATTTGCCAATGAAACTTATACCATCGTCCTGTATTTGGATCTTCCCAGAAATCACTGGATAAGGTCGTAATGCAAAATTGACATTGTCCGCATGCTATGTGCCCTGGATCATCCTCTGGAAATCGCAAGGAACGATCAATAGGTAATGCTGATTTTATGAAAATATCATGCAAATTAGATCCTCTGGCATATGCAATGGTAAGAGGTTTAGCAAAACATGAATGAAGGCTCAAAATTGGCCAATGTTTCTTCAACAAATGAACAATCTTAGAGGATTTTTGCATGAACAGTAAAACTCCCAGCATCATATACTGCTCGCCTTGAGGGTTCGAAGGAGTTTGTCCAGACAAAAGACATTCCCAATGAACATGACATGCTTGTTTATATGCTCTGTCTATAATCCTACTAAGATTTATTTATTTATTTATTTAACATCTTTTATATACCGCGCTATTTGTTTTCAGTGCGGTTTACAAGTAACAGAAGCTGCACAATCAGAAGACACTGGTGTGCTTACATTATAACAGGAAACTTAAACTTGGAACAGCAGGGTAAAAACTGTAACTATGTACAAACTGTGTAACTATGTACAATCAACAGGGTAAAAACTGTAACTATGTATAAACATATTGGATTCTTTAGTATTCGCAGGCAGACTATGGCCGGAATAAGGCAGGACATAAGAGAACTTGAGGCGGAATTACTTATGAGGGAATTGGAAGTGAAGAGTGAGAGTTTGTGGGTTTAGGAGTGTTGATGATCAGATGAGGATTGGATGCTTGTGCAAAATGGAGAAGGAATATGTGGTGCTTGATTGCCTTGCGAAATTGAGTGAGGTCTTTAATTGCTCTTATTTCAGGTGTGAGGTCATTCCAGCATTTAGGTGCATAGAAGGCGAAGGTCCTTTTCTTGGTTGATTGGGTACATTTGATGGACTCCTTGGGGATAATCAGGGTGTTGTCCGTTGTTGTCCTTCTCGTTCTGTTTTTTGGGGTGAGGGAGATGAGATCATTGAGAGACATGGGGGCAAGGTTGTTGATGATCTTGAAAGTGATGATGAGTATTTTATAGGTTAGCCTGCAATGAATTGGTAGCCAGTGGAGTTCCATGAGAGTCGGGGTGATATGGTCAGATCTTGCTAGACCACAGAGCACCCTAGCAGCCGCGTTCATAGCAAGTTGTAGTGGATTAATGATGTTCTTGGGGAGACCGTATAAGATGACATTTGCATAATCAAAATGAGGTAGTGTGAGGGCCTGGAAGATGGTCCGGAAGTTGTTGTGAGGTAGCATGGGTCTGAGGTGCCTTAGCGTTCTGATTTTATTGTAGACAGACTTGGTGACGTTCCGAATGTGTTCCTTAAATTCAAAATGCTGATCCAGAGTAATCCCTAGGTAACGAATAGATAGTTTACTGGGGAGATCCGCATCTCTTACTTTTAGAGAGGATGGGGGGGGGGAGAATTCTTTGTTTCTTGATATGAACAGAACTTCGGTCTTCTTGAAGTTTATACGGAGGTTTTGAGATGCTAACCAGTCTGTGATGGCATTGAAGCAGTGAATAAGGTTGGTGAAGTCTGGTTGACTGACTTTAAATGGAGTAAACAGTAGAACATCGTCGGCATAGATTAATGAGGAGATATTGAAGGTGCGTATAATTTCATAAATCGGCTGTAAGTATACATTAAACAGAAGCGCAGATAAGGACGATCCTTGCGGAACACCTTGATGTTGGTGGAAAGGTGTGGATGTGGTGGAACCGACTGAGAACATAAATTAGCAGCACAAGCATGAAATTCTTCAGTAGTGGAACAAAGCCACTGTAATCGCAAAAATTGGCTGAAAGGAAGACCCCTACGAAGGGATGACGGGTGGTGACTATGATAACAGAGGAGGCTATTTCTTTGGACCGGTTTTCTAAAAAGTGTCATTAATAAACTATTAGAGCTTTTATAAAGAGTGATATCCAAAAAATCAATAGTATAATAATGTATGTGAGCTGTAAATTGTATATTAAATTTTATGGTGTTTAGCCATAACTTGCAATTCTTCAAAAGATGACGTCCACAGAAAGATGTCATCCAAGAATCAATGCCAAAAACATACATATCCAAATGCTGCTTATGGATAAATAAAACGCTCTTCCATATCAGCCATGTATAATGTAGCAATAGAGGGGGCTACAGTGGCCCCCATTGCTATACCAAAAGTCTGTAAAAAATAACTTCCATCAAATAGAAAGTAATTATTCATGAGAACCAATCTGATCAAGTCTAACAAAAAGGACTTAGGAATCCATGATGGTGCAAACCGGAAACATGAATCAAGCAATAGCATGGCCTCCTCTTGATTGATGTTAGTATATAAGGCTGATACATCTAAATTCATTAACCATACCGTATCCACTGGCCGATGTAATTCATTCAACTGGCTCAAAAAATGTATAGAATCTCTGATAAACGATTTTACTAATGCAGCCTCTTTTTTCAGAAAAATGTCACAAAATTGCAACAAGGGTTCAAGTACAGAACCCCTACATGAAACGACCAGGTTAGTCCATAACCGATTTATGAATTTTTGGTACTGTGTACAATGTGAGTATTTTGGGATGGGAAACACATAAAAGAGTTTTTTCTTTAGAAGTGATCCATCCCACTTGATGGGCATCCGTCACTATTATTTTTGTTTGTTTCTGTAAAGAAAAAGTAGGATCTTCCAACAATTTTTTTTATAATAGAAAGGGTCCTGAAGTTGTGTGCATATACCTCTATAATAATCATCCATTGATTGAAGTACCACTGCACCACCCTGCCAGCATCCCTAATGATCATAAGTGGCTAGCTGATTTAATGACGTCTTCTCTGCCCTCGAAATATTGGAATAATCACATTTGAAAGCCAATTCCATTTTTTAAGTTCTGGCAGAACCACCTCCTGAAATTTGGAGATGATCGGATCATCAAGGCCAGGGGGTGTCCACTTTGATGGTGCATGAATCACAGAATTGCCAGAGGGAGCAGGTTTGTCAGCAAACAACTTTGTGACCTGTAATTTCCGAAAAAATTTGTGCAAAAAAACATGCATCTTAAAAGAATCGTATCTGACCGTGGGGACAAAAGGCAATCCCAAATTAAGTACTTGTTCCTGATAAGGAGTGAGCTCCTGTCCAGTTAAGTTGACAACTGTTGTTGATTCTGTTTGGTGTGCTGTCTGGTGTTTGGGGGGGGGAGGTTCTCCCCAATGTTCGTCCAAATGAGGTCGATGCCAATGTCAGCCTCATGAAGGGCCGAACCAAAAATCCTGATTGCCCCTTTCAGAAAAATCATGTCCTCTACAACGTTCACCCCTATCATAGAACATGTAAATAGTCATGGCTTAATGGGAGACAGCCAATATGGCTTTAGACAAGGAAGATCTTGTCTTACTAATCTGTTATGTTTTTTTGAAGGTGTGAATAAACAGGTAGACAAAGGTGAGTCGGTTGATATAGTGTATTTGGACTTTCAGAAGGCGTTTGACAAGGTCCCTCATCAGAGATTTTTGGCAAAACTAGAGTCATGGGATAGGAGGCAGTGTACTATTGTGGATCAGGAACTGGTTAAAAGATAGAAAGCAGAGGGTAGGGCTAAATGGCCAATTTTCCCAATGGAGAAAGGTGAATAGTGGTGTACCCCAGGGATCTGTGCTGGGTCTGCCGCTTTTTGACATATTCATAAATGACCTAGAAAAGGGAATAACGAGTGAGGTTATCAAATTTGCAGATGACACAAAACTATTTAAAGTTGTTAAAATCCATGAGGATTGTGGAAAGTTGCAAGAGGATCTTGATAAATTGGAAGACTGGGCATCAAAATGGCAGATGAAATTTAATGTGGACAAGTGCAAAGTTATACACCTAGGGAAGAACAACCCAAACTATGGTTACACGATGCAAGGTTCCACATTAGGAACCACCACCCAGGAAAAAGATTTAGGCGTCATTGTGGAAAACATGTTAAATCCCTCCGCCCAGTGTGCAGTGGTGGCCAAGAGAGAAAATAGAATGCTAGGTATCATAAGGAAAGGAATGGAAAATAAAACCAAGGATATTATAATGTCTCTGTATCGTTCCATGGTGCGACCACACCTTGAATATTGTGTGCAGTTCTGGTCGCCGTATCTTAAAAAGGATATAGCGTTATTAGAAAAGGAACAGAGAAGAGCTATCAAAATGGTAAAGGGGATGGAAGGATACCCCTATGAAAAAAGGCTAAAGAGGTTAAGGCTCTTTAACCTGGAAAAGAGACAGCTGAGGGGAGATATGATAGAAGTCTATAAATTAATGAATGGAGTGGAATGGGTAAACGTGGATCGATTGTTTACGTTATCAGAATTTAGAAAGACTAGGGGACATGCAATGAAGCTACAGGGTAAACTATTTAAGACATATAAGAGAAAATATTTTTTCACTCAATGTGTAATCAAACTCTGGAATTTGTTACCGGAGGATGTAGTAAAGGCTGTTAGAACATAAGAACATAAGATATGCCATAATGGGTCAGACCAAGGTCCATCAAGCCCAGTATTCTGTTTCCAACAGTGGCCAATCTAGGTCATACGTACCTAGCAGTTTCCCCAAGGGACACAGGTTCCACAATGCTTGTATTGGTTCAAGCATTGATATCCTGGGTCCCTTCTTAATAATGGTTTATGGACCTTTCCTCCAGGAACTTGTCCAAACCTTTTTTAAACCCAGCTGCACTAACAGCCTTTACTACATCCTCCGGTAACAAATTCCAGAGTTTGACACATGTTTAGAAGATTCATCATTCCTCTCATACATCCATCAATATACCCATGAAACATAGTAACATGATGACAGAAAAAGACCACATGGCCTATCTAGTCTGTCCTTCCATATCAACCACTATAACAGTCCTCTTTTTTCCTTTTTTCCTTTTTTTCCTCTGTGTTTGTCCCATGCTTCTTTGAATTCAGATACTGTCCTCATTTCTACCACCTCCACTGGGAGACTATTCCACAGATCCACCACTCTTTCCATAAAGAAATATTTCCGCATATCACTCCTGAATCTATCCCCTTTCACCTCCAGGCTGCCAGGGAGGGGCTCTTGAATAGTGGACGTCCTGCAGACACCTGGTTGAACCTGGGCTCCACAGCTTCTCCTACCAACAGATAAGTTTATAGCTTTGTATCTTTTAATAAGCTTGCCGCTTGGTATCTCTTAACTATGTTCTTACCTATCCTGTTGGTTGTGTAGCTGATATATAATATTTAACTGCTGTTTGGTTTACTTATCCTGGTGGTTGTGTAGCTAAGTTAACTGCTGGTTTTACATTCACTTCTGGGAATAATCTGTCTGCTTACATTCCTTGTGTAGCCCTCCAATCAGAAATATAAAGGTGCCCTCGGTTCAGGTAAGGCCTGCTGGCCAAGGACACTTAGGTTCCCACCCACCCCAGGGCTGCATTGCTTATATAGCGGTCATATATATTAACATCTATCCTCTTAATTCGACCACACATGTCTTGTATTCAGTGCAATAATTGTGGTGCCTTCATTCTGAGACGAATCATCTAGAACCTAAGAGCTTGCCCTATATGCCTCAAGTTGGCAGCCGTACATAATGAATTGACTCTATTAAGGGAAGAAGTAGCTGCAATGAAACACACCTCTTCTAGGATACAAACCAAACAAAGTCCCCCGCTGCTCCCACAGAGACTCAAACATCCCTGGAACAAATGGATCACAGTGGGCTCTGGTAGACTACGTCCTGTAATGCAGAAACACCCTGTACTTCAAGAGATATCACTGCATAGTGCTTTCTCTGCTTTGGTTAATGAGGATGCCCAAGCCAGGGAAGCTCAAGAGCCCTTAAATGAGATAGTCAATGCCCGATCTCCTGATAAAGCACCAAATATGAAGAAAGACTCAAGGAACAGAAAACTACTACTACTTGGTGATTCCATCATCAGAGGCACCAACTTGGAAACACAGTTCAAAGGAGGGAAGTTAGTCAAATGCCTCCCAGGCTCTTCATCTAGCAAGAATACAAACCAAATTGTTGATGTACTTAGCTCTGAAAGTGAGCACGTCAAAACTGATGTTATCATCCACTTGGGTACAAATGACCTGGCTAGAAACAGTGCCACTACAGTTCAAAGAGACTTTCAAACTCTGGGGGAGAAACTAAAGCCCATTGTTAACACTGTAGCATTCTCAGAAGTTCCACCTGTTCTTGGTAAGGGGGCAGAAAGGCTACATCGCATAAACAGCTTTAACGCATGGCTCCAAACCTGATGCAAAGAGGAAGGATTCAGATTTATAGGCGACTGGGGCAACAGATGGACCAACAAGAGACTATACTGTGCTGATGGACTACATCTCTCTGTCGCAGAGAAAAGAATCCTAAGTGAAAAATTCAGGTAGTATGTGGATATGCATTTAATCTAGAAAAAGGGGGTGACGGATGGAGAAGTTCAAGTTCTGGACGTCACTCCCTGCAAAAGCGGAACAACATCAGAAACAGCCACACTTCTAAACCACACATCAAAAACAAGTGGGAAGAAGTGGACAGAACAAAATCAATGCAAAACACACGCAAGCCAGTTAAATGCTGGAAAGCAATGAGCACAAATGTTCAAAGCTTATCAAATAAAGTTCCAGACCTGGAAGCCCTAATGGTGGAAATGGACTTGGACATTGTGGCCATTACAGAAACATGGTTTAATGAAGCACATGATTGGGATATAGCCATAGCTGGCTATAATCTATTCAGAAGAGACAGAGAGAATGGAAGAGAAGGAGGAGTAGTCTTGTATGTCAAAAGCAATATTAAAGCTACTGAAATGCAGGGGGCATGGGGAAAAGAAGTGCTCTCGGTTGTGTTGGAAAGAGGAGATGGCACTGTCATCCATACTGCTGTAGTCTACAGACCTCCAACTCAAATCAAAGAGTTAGATAACAAATTGATTATAGACATTGTCAAAATAGCCACAAAGGGGGAAGCGATCATATTGGGTGAATTTAATCTACCCGATGTGGATTGAATTACTCCTTCTGCAAATCTGGAAAGAAGCAAAAAAATTGTGGATGCTCTCCAAGATGCGTTACTTAGACAAATGGTGATGGAACCAACAAGGAAAAGCTCAGCGCTGGATTTAGTGCTCACCAACGGTGATAGCGTGTCGAATGTCTGGGTGGGTGCACCTGTGAGCAGCAGCGATCATCACACGGTGTGGTTTGAGATAAAAACCAAGGTGCAGTCCAACTATAGCAAGCTCAAAGTCCTAAACTTCAAGAACACTGACTTCAATAAAATGGCCATGTACCTAAAGGAGGAGTTGACAGGGTGGAAGGAGATAAGGGAAGTGGAATTGCAATGGGCTAAGCTAAAGGTGGCAATAAACGGGGCAACAGATAAATATGTAAGAAAAGTAAACAAGAACAAGAGGAGAAGAAAACCTGTTTGGTTTTTCAAAGAGGTGGCTGCTCAAATAAAGGCAAAAAACACAGCTTTCACAAAATTCAAAAGCTCACAAACAGAGGAACACAGAAATGAATACAGGATCAAACTCAAAGAGACAAAAAGAGAAATAAGGATAGCAAAATCAAAGGCAGAGGAAAAGATGGCTAAAGATGTTAAGTGTGGTGACAAAACTTTCTTCAGGTATATTCGGGAAAGGAAGAAGATGAGAGGTGGAATCACAGGACTCAGAAGTGCTGGGAATGGACTCGTGGAAAGTGACATTGAAAAAGCAAAATTGCTAAATGAATACTTCTGCTCTGTTTTTACTAAAGAAAGTCCTGGAGAAGGACCTCCCGTGACTCCCAAATATAAAAATGGGAATGAAGTAGATACCACACCATTCACAGAAGATGAAGTGTTAGAACAACTTGCAAAACTGAAAGTGGACAAGGCTATCGGACCGGATGGGATACATCCCAGGATACTGAAAGAGCTCAGAGAGGTTCTTGAAGGGCCGTTAAAGGACGTTTTCAACAGATCCTTGGAAACAGGAGAGGTTCCTCAGGACTGGAGAATGGCTGATGTCGTACCTCTACACAAAAGTGGTGACAGGGAAGTAGTGTCAAACTACAGGCCTGTGAGCCTTACCTCAGTGGCGGGAAAGGTAATGGAGGTGCTCCTGAAAGAGCGAATAGTGAACTTTCTCAAAACCAACAGGATGCAAGACCCGAGGCAACATGGTTTTACTGAAGGACGATCCTGCCAAACAAATCTGATTGAGTTCTTCGACTGGGTGACCAGGGAACTGGATCAGGGGCATGCGATGGATGTCATCTACCTGGATTTCAGCAAAGCCTTTGATAGTGTTCCTCATAGGAGGCTTATCAATAAACTCAGTAGCTTGGGGACGGATCCCAAGATGGTAAATTGGATCAGAAATTGGTTGACTGACAGACGACAGAAGGTGATGGTAAATGGAGCTCACTCAGATGAAGGGAAGGTGATTAGCGGGGTGCCCCAGGGATCGGTCCTGAGCCCAGCACTGTTCAATGTATTTGTGAGCGTTATTGCTGAAGGACTGAACGGAAAAGTCTGTCTTTTTGCAGATGACACAAAAATTTGCAACAGAGTGGACTCCCCCGAGGGAGTGGTTAACATGAGGAAAGATCTATAAAAGCTGGAAGAATGGTCTAATGCTTGGCAATTACGATTTAATGCAAAGAAGTGCAGTCATGCACTTGGGTAGCAGAAATCCAAGGGAAACGTATGCGATAGGGGGCAAGAGTTTGGTGTGCACGAATCAGAAGAAAGACCTTGGTGTGATTATTTCTGAAGATCTCAAGGTGGCAAAACAGTGCGACAAGGCAGTGGCAAAAGCCAGGAGGATGTTGGGCTGTATACAAAGAGGAATTACCAGCAGAAAGGAAGAGGTACTTATGCCATTGTACAAGTCACTGGTGAGGCCTCACTTGGAATACTGTGTTCACAGTTTTGGAGACCATATCTTGCAAAGGATGTAAAGAGACTGGAAACTATTCAGGGGAAGGCGACCAAAATGATTTGGAGCCTGCATCAGAAGCCTTATGAGCAGAGACTTGAAGACCTAAACATGTACACTTTGGAGGAGAGGAGGGACAGGGGAGATATGATTCAGACCTTTAAATACTTAAAGGGAAATAATGAACAAACAAACCTCTTCCAAAGACGGGGAAGCTGTAAAACTAGAGGGCATAACAGGAAGCTGCAAGGTGGTAAATTGAAAGGCAATGTCAGGAAATACTTTTTCACTGAAAGGGTGGTGGATGTTTGGAATGCCCTCCCGATGGAAGTGGTGGGGGCAAACACGGTGACAGAATTCAAAATGGCATGGGACAGACACAGTAGATCCCTTTACAGCAACAGGATAAAATCAAAATAAATTGAACCATATAAATTCTCAACAAATAGTGGTGTCCTACATGGAGTGGTGTGTTCACCCCTAAACAAAGACGTGGGGTGCGGTGGCCTGCACGGAGCGGCAGGTGCAACTACTCTTGCCATCATACTGGGCAGACTAGATAGACCATATGGGTCTTTATCTGCCGTCATTTACTATGTTACTATGTTTACTAGATCCATCCATCACTTGGAATATTGTGTTCAGTTGACCGTATCTCAAAAAGTATATAAAAAGGCTGGAAGCGGTTCAGAGGAAGGCGACAAAAATGATTTGGAGCTTGCATCAGAAGACTTATGAGAAGAGACTTGAAGATTTTTACACTCTGGAGGGGAGGAGGGACAGGAGAGACCTTTAAATACTTAAAGAGTATTAACGGACAAACAAACTTCTTCCAAAGATGGGGAAGCTATACAACTAGAGGGCATAATATGAAGCTGCAAGGGGGTAAACTGAAAGGCAATGTCAGGAAATACTTTTTAATTGAAAGGGTGGTGGATGCTTGGAATGACCTCCCAATGGAAGTGGTGGGGGAAAATACAGTGTCAGAATTCAAAATGGCATGAGACAGACACAGTGGATCTCTTTATAACAATAGGATAAAATCAAAATAAGCATAACTATTTCTTATATCTGAACAAATAGGGGTGACCTACACGAGCGGTGGGTACACCCCTAAACAAAGGCAGGGGGAGGGGTGACCTGCACAGAGTGGCAAGTGCACCTACTCTTGCCGCCTTGCTGGGCAGATTAGATGGACCATACTGGTATTCACAGACACCCTGAGACTGGGAAGCATGGTGAACCGCATGGGGGTGTGTGCACTGGGCAGGTGGCAGTGGGCCACCCTCCATGACTCTGAGGCCCTATGTGTATGCCCCTTGGCCCTGAGGGGGGCTGCTGGGCATGTACAGGGGGGACACCCTGCCCCTATGTCATCAAACTGGGAGATTCGCAGGCTGCCCCCCTGGCGACTCCCCGACATACATGTGGATGGTACACCCTGGCTGTGTACATCTGGGGTTTGGTCCCACCCACCTCACACCCACCTCCATATACATCCTACCCCCATCCCCCACAGCACACACAGTGGCCCTGTGCATGCAGCAGGGGATGTAGGCAGGTTACTGGAACAGCAGGAGTAGTGCTGCACGTACTGGTGTGTCATGTAGCCCCATCTACCACCACCCAGAGGTGTACCAGATGTGAGTCAGGCACAAGGCAGGGGCACTGTACATTCCCACGATGCCCAGGCCCACCCCCCAGCAGGGACTCCTGTGCTTTTGGGGGCACCCAGGCATATGTGGTGGGCTGTGAACACATAATGTCCCACTGGCATCTCTGAGACCATCTGACACAGCCACAAATATACACAGTCAGCTGTCCACAGCCCACAACATGTTAGTAACACTTTCCCCCTTCATCGGCACCCCAGCTGATCGATGGTATGTTGCTCTGTCTCTCACTTCAGGTAACCGGGGCTGCTCCCTACGTGAATGGCTGCTAACCCCCATATTCCACCCTGGCAGCCCAGCAAAATACCAGTACAACTGTGCACACAGGGCCATATGAGGGATCATTGAGCACACCTTTGGCCAGTTGAAGGGCCATTTCAGATGCCTAGACTGGTCCGGGGTGGGGGAGGGAGCTGCTCTACAGGTCTCACAAGGTGTGCCAGATCGCCATGGCATGCTGCATGCTCTACAACTATGCCCTGTGGTGCAGGCAGCCACTGCCAAATTAACCTGAGCCAGCCCTGGGTGTCAGCGATGAACTGAACGCCACTGCAGACACACCCCAGGGCTCACAGTCCAGATGGGGGGTGGAAGCACATGACAGTCTTTCCAGGCACAATTTGCTTGACTGCCTGTGCCATATGTTCTCTGGCTGTACCACCAAATGCACACGTCAACACCTGCGGAATGGCTGGGGCACATGCAGCAGTCACCATGGGCCTGTGCATGTCCACACCATGCAGACATGGTCTGTGTGGCTAGCCAATGCCTATATGTATCGTACACATTGCCTGCCTGGGATATTAGGCACAGCAGTGTGCCATCGTGAGCTGATGGTATGAGGACTGTCCCAGGGGTCGGAGATTCGGGGCCCACTCCGCCAATATTTTTGCTGACATGTGCCAGTAGTGTCCATCCAGCCATATGCTGTGCCCCTCAGACTCCATGTGTGCCATGACATGTGACCAGTGGCATCTTCCATAGGTTTCCTGCATGTGGGCCCATGTATCTGGACATGTGCTTCCAATGCATTGCGCCCATTGCTGACAGAGCTGGGATACACACATCGCACAATCCACCTGTCTCTTGTGCATCTGTTACCTACCCATGGCCCGGTGCCAGTGCTGCACACGTGGTGGCTATGATGGGGGGCAGGTCATGCACATGGAGTGCAGCATGCACATGGTATCCCCAACATGACAATGTCCAGCCACATAGGCATGCTTGGCAGCCATTAGACACTGCGGACACAGGCCCAGGCCTGTTTCTGTCACCATGGAGTGGCGAGGCCACTGCACAGGCGGTCCCATGCATGGGACAGGTTCTGTGGCAGCATGTGGCCCCTGCCCACAGCCCACCCACACTGCCACTGGCTCTGCCATGCCATATCTGGCCCCCCTACAGCACATTGGCTCACACATTCCACATGTGTCACATGCCTGGGACCCCCATGCACTCAACCGTCACCCCCTGCCATGACTATTGTGCCACCAGCACTGGTGGGCCACCCCAGGCCTCCCTACTCTCCCCCCTTCTATCTGTTTGGCACTGTGCAGTGCAGCTGGTCAACTGCAGGCCCCATCCTGCCCATCACTGCACACTACATGCAGCATGTCCAGCTCCCACTCAGATTCCACATCCAGGGCCACTGTTGAATGCAGCCCCAACTGTACAGTCTGTCTGCTGTTCCTCCCTACCTTCCCTGTCATGGGTCCCTCCACATCCCTCATTCCCCTCTCTCCTTTGAATTCCAGTCCATCCGCCTCTTCTCTTGGTCACTGCCTTGACTTAATTTTCTTCTCTTACTGCTCACCTTCCAATTTCTGTAACTCTGTCCTTCCCTTATCTGACCACCACCTTTTAAGCTTTACTATTCATCATCCCCCACCCCAGCCTCATCCTGTCTGCACTAACCTATTTAGAAACCTCCTTGCTATTGATCCTTTAGCTCTCTCCTCCTCTCTCTCCTTATCTCTTTCATCCACTCTGCTTTCCAATTCTATTGATGAGGCTGTGACCTCTTATAACACTGCACTCTCCTCCACCCTTGATGCTTTTGCCCCCCTCATCTCCCGTCCTGTTAGGCGTTCTTCTCCTCAGCCCTGGCTCTCTCCTATTGCCCGCTTTCTGCGCTTTTGTGCCCACTCTGCTGAGCGTGCCTGGCTCAAATCCCGCTCTTATCCTGACTTTCTCCACTTTAAAGTCATGCTCTCCTCCTTCCAATCAGCCATTGCGCTTTTCAAACAAATTTACTTCCTCAGTCTGACTAACTCTCTTTCCTCTAATCCTCGTCGTCTCTTTAGCACACTCACTTCTCTCCTCAGTGTGCCTCCACCCCTGATTCCTCCCTCCCTTTCTGCCCAAACCTTGGCTAACTACTTCCATGACAAAATACACACAATCACCCTCCAGTTCCCCTCCTCCCCCTTTTCCCCCCTATTTCCCATTTCTCCCCTCCCCAAACTTCTGCCACCCTTTCTTCCTTCCCTATGGTCTCTTAAGAGAAAACGTCGCTCCTTCTCTCTTCCTCCAAACCTACTACCTGCTCTTCTGACCCCTTCCCCACCCACCTCCTTAGCTCCATCTTTTCATCTCTCGTCCCTTCTATTTCTCATATTCTTAACCTCTCTCTCTCCACTGCAACCTTCCCTTCTGTTTTCAAGCATGCTGTGGTTACACCCCTCCTCAAAAAACCTTCACTTGATCCCACTTGTCCTTCTAACTATCGTCCCATCTCTCTCCTTCCTTTTGTCTCTAAACTACTTGAGCGTGCAGTCTATCACCGTTGTCTTGATTTCCTCTCCTCTCATACCCTCTTGGATCCTTTACAATCCAGCTTCCGTCCCCAACACTCCACTGAAACTGCTCTTACTAAGGTCTCGAATGATTTGTTCTTGGCAAAATCCAAGAGGGGTATGCAGGGTCAACAGTGGGAGACAGAAAGAGGGATGGGGCAGGAGGACAATTTGGGGGACAAGGGAGAATATATATATATGTAGGAAATGGGAGGCAGCAGAGGAAGAGAGAAGTGGAGGCAACGAGGGGGGAGTACAGGGTGAAGAAGTGGGATCAGGGAAAGGAGTAAGAAAGAGGAGGAAAACTGTTCAGCACAGTGTGCAGAGGCGAGGAGGAATGAAAAGGGATCCTGGTAGTCATCTTGTCAGGATGGGAGGTGTTATGTTGGGGCTGCTGAACCCCAATGTTGTATTTGTTGGGGTGTTAAGTTGAGGCCACTGGTCACCCGTTGTTTCTTTCTGTTGCTGTTTCTTGGCCTCCTTTTCTGTCTCTCTCTCTCTCTCTTGCCCTTCTCCCCTGTCCCTCTTGC
This sequence comes from Ichthyophis bannanicus, assembly GCA_033557465.1. Taxonomy (NCBI): domain Eukaryota; kingdom Metazoa; phylum Chordata; class Amphibia; order Gymnophiona; family Ichthyophiidae; genus Ichthyophis; species Ichthyophis bannanicus. Next base: position 1,828,029,341 of record CM066031.1, read on the forward strand.
TCTTTCCTCTCCAAAACAGAAGCATTATCATCTCTGTTTCATTGACCATTCCTTGCAACTCCTCCCTAATATTTTATTTACTTTTTTGAGTACAGCCATGCACTCAAATACAAATTGCAACATATGGTCCACAGTGACTCCATGATCCTTTCCCTAGATGGCAACTCCTAATATGCAGTCCAGTATTATATATCTATAATGAGGATTATTTTTCCCCATACAGTGTACATTCACTTTGCTGCCTTGTCACATTTGGCCACTGACTACACTGCTGAATGCCGCTGCCAGGTAACTCTGTCAGCTGCCAGGCTCTGGGCTCCCTGGAAGCCATGCTACTCAACTTAAGGACAGACACTGCAGTAATATCCGGCATGTTTAATGAAACCGGTACTGTAAATTTCAGCCCACACCACTGCATTGCTGTATAATTTTATACCCAGTAGATATGAAGATAAAATACATTAAAGGACTGACAGTTCATTGAGTTTCAGTGGCTGTCAAGGTTTATTGTCTTGTTATGACAACCGCTCCCCTTTTTTGCTGCTCTGTGTTGATCCACAGTTTACAAAAACAGTGGGTACCAGCCCTGAATGAAGGCAAACATCATTTCCAATTTAAATCTGGTCTAAGCACAGAGGACCCTTAGTTGAAAGCAATAGTAAATGCAAGGATTAGGTAGGATCCGTGGTAGAGTACAAATTCTAGCATACTAGATGGGGATGGTGGTCTTTTCTCCCATCAGTTTCCACTGCTGTAAGCTTCTGTAGGGTTGGAGCTGTGCTTTTATCATGAGTCTGCTGTAGTCTGCGTCAGAACTATATTTAGAATTCAGGCAGCTAATCGATGAAGACAATTACTTTATACCTCCACTGTACCAGTCCTGTGGGACATATGACTGAATTGTTTGCACCAGTAACATTTTTCTTATGCTGAAGAAACATATTTCATTTAACTGAATTTTTTTTTTAAAGAAAATGTCAATGTATAGAGCTATTCACATTTTTCTGGGAATTTATAAGCAATTACTTTGTTTTAAAATTTTCATCAATGGAACTTCTGAAAGATATCAACTCCAATCTTTCAGAAGTTCCATTGATGAAAATTTTAAAACTTTTTACACTTTGCTTCCCATTGGTCTAAGTGTCTCTAGTCCCAGAGGGGAAATTTATAAACAGATTGCGCTGTATGTGCATTGATCAAATATTTAGTGAATGAAAAGAATACAAACCTATTTCCTATCAGCTTGAATATTGAGCCAGCTAATTGCTCAATATGATGTTTTATTTGATATCAGAAAATTAAGCAGAAAACATCCCAGAGGACTCACAGACTGGGTTTATTTTGTCTTATTCATCTTTCTATAGAACTAAGGCTAGAGTCCTGTTACAATCTACTACACCATTACTCACTGAAATACAAGATGGGTGTTCAAAACTGAGGCATCATGGACCTTTATTCATCTTTACCATGGCATTTTATATTACCTTTCTCCTTCTATAACTCACCCGGTGCAACAATCCCCAAACCATGTATCCCATCGGAACCAATCCTGATATATGTGTGTGTAACCTCCTGTGTATAACCCTTGCAGATCTGTACCTGCTGCTTGGCAGACAGTGATCACAACCGTCCAAGAGCAAAGCTGTGTCTCAGTCTCTACTCTTGGGAAAATTTAGTGGGTTCTTTGAACAGGACCATTATACACCTGGAGGCATATGACACTTAAAACTCCACTCCCTCCTCTTCCCTTCTCAAAATAATGTCCAGGCTAGAATGTCTGTTATGAACCAAGGGGTTTACTTAAAGAGCTTTAGGGTCACTGATAACAATAGCAAAAACACAGATAGCAGAGACAACTAGATTACAAGCAGTTAACTCCTTTTCCATCCTCTCAAAATGTAAAAAGCAAATTAATTCTTTCTCCTCTCCCTCTGTTATATTATAGTAATTTACTCTTAGTGCTCCTTTCCTGGTACTGGAATTTTACTCCAAGCTTCTCCACTCCCTTACTTTTGTTACTCCTTGTGTTTGCCCTGAGTGGGATCCCCAACCCCCCACCTCCTGCTCCAGTAATGAGTTGGTAGTTGTGCAGGTGCAGGTCCAAAATGGTGCCCTGTGGTCACTCCTGGCTCTGATGTTGCTGGTTGCTGAGGGACTCCTGTGTTCCTCTCCTCCTTGAAGTAGACGGTGCCCCAAGATTGTTGCCCGTGGAGGGTTTGCACAGTCACAGAGGAAAGTTGCTGTAGGCTTGAGCCCAAAACACTTCCAAACCTGCTGCTCTCTCCTCCTGTAGTTATGGCCTCATGGAATGAGAGCTAGGGGATAACCACAGCCTCCTGTCCCTCTGGGGCAGACGCCTCTACTTCTCCATGGTACAGTGACTGGCTGCCAAAGACAGGGTGCTGCCTTTGGGAGTGGTTTATATGAACTGGAATAGAAGTAGCCACTCCTGTTTTGGAAAATTACCAGTTCACTTCCAGATTGCATTGCAGTAATTTACTGGGGACACTGGAGGTCTCTGCTTCTCAAAGCAGTGACATCCAAGGGGTCTTTACACATAGATCCCAACCCCCTCCCCCCACCTATAAATGTCATTGTTAAGTGATAGTTTGGTCTCCTCTTCCTAAAGGCTATGGGCATTGCCTTCCACTTCCCAGTCCCAGCCAACCTAATGAGAAGAAGCAAGACCCTGGAATTCATTCCAGGACCCCAAAAGTGTAGTGCTGAGGTATAGTGCTGCAGACGCAGGGCTGGACCATCTACAAGGCAGGTTAGGTGGTTGCCTAGGGTGGCAGACCTCAACCTGCTGGAGGGGGGTCAGAAGCGGCAGGCTATGTATTCTGAAGCACATGGCCTACATGGTGCCTGGGGCCACCACCATCTCGCCAGGCCATCCTACCGATGACTTGGCAGCAGCATGGGGCATTGGCACGGCTCAGCATGGGAGGGGGGGGCGGTACGACTTGGAAGAGGGGGACAGCACGGCCAGGGCTTCTTCCTGGGGTGACAGAAACCCTTGGGTCGGCCCTGTGCAAATGAGCCATCATATCAGGGAAGACTATATATTTTCAGTTCTCATATGATTTTGCTTCTAGTTAGCTCCAAATCTGCTAAATGTATATGTTTGAAGCATTCTGCTACAGTATTTCTAAGATCATTGCATTTAATTGATTCAATATGTTTACTTCCCGTTAATATCTTCATTATTAGCCCAACACATTTAATCAATGGAAAAGGGCAATGGACTTTCTATACCAAATAGAAAACATACCAGATATATTTGGCCTCTTGGGTACTAGGCTGTGGTTCAAACCACTAGGCTACTCCTCCACTCCTACCAGTACTATTAATCATTTATATAGTGCTACAAATCATACATAGTGATGTACAGACATATATAAAATAAGAAAGCTAAGGAGACATAAGGTAAAAACAATGGATCAGGATCCAAAAGCAGCCTCAAAGAAGTGAGTGTTTAGCATGGACTTGAAAAGGGAGAGAGATAAAGCCTAATAGAAACATAGAAACATAGAAATATGACGACAGAAAAAGACCACATGGCCTATCTAGTCTGTCCTTCCATATCAACAACTACAATAGTCCCCTTTTTTCCTTTAGAGATCCTCTGTGTTTGTCCCATGCTTTTTGAATTCAGATACTGTCCTCATCTCTACCACCACCACTGGAAGACTATTCCACGGATCCACCACTCTTTCCATAAAGAAATATTTCTGCATATCACTCCTGAATCTATCCCCCTTCACCCTCGTCCCATGTCCCCTCGTAGCAGAACTTGCTTTCAATTGAAAGAGGCTCTCCCCCTGTACATTTATGCCACGGAGGTATTTAAACATCTCAATCATATCACCTCTATCCCGCCTTTCATCTAAGGTGTACATATTAAGATCCTTAAGTCTGTTCTCATATGCTTTATAATGAAGACCACTAACTATTTTAGTAGCCACCCTCTGTACTGACTCCATCCTGTTTATATCCTTTTGAAGGTGCGGTCTCCAGAATTGCACACTATACTCCAAATGAGGTCGCACCAATGACTTATAAAGAGGCACTATCACCTCCTTTTTTCTGCTATCCATTCCTCTCTGTATGCACCCAAACATCCTTCTAGGTTTTGCTGTCGCCTTTTCTACTTGTTTAGCTACTTTAAGATCATCAGACACAAACACGCCTAGGTCCCGCTCTTCTTATGCGGACAAAACTACTTCACCCCCTATACTATATTGCTCCCTTGGATTGCTGCAGCCCAAATGCATGATCTTACATTTTTTAACATTAAATCCCAGCTGCCAAATTCTATACTATTCTTCAAGCTTAGCTAGATCCCTCCTTATGTTATCTACACCTTCCTGGGTGTCTACTCTATTGCAGATTTTGGTATCATCCACAAAGAGGCAAACCTTACCCGACAGCCCTTCCGTTATATCACTAACAAAGATGTTAAAAAGAATCGGACCAAGGACAGATCCCTTGGCCACACCATTGGTAACATCCTTCTCCTCAGAGTGAGCTCCATTTACCTGTACTCTTTGTTGCCTCCCACCCAACCAATTTCTAACCCAAGCAGTAACTTTAGGGTCCATCCCTAGGGTGCTCAGTTTGTTTATAAGTCGCCTGTGAGGAACAATGTCAAAGGCTTTACTGAAATCTAAATACACCACATCTAGGGCTCTCCCTCGGTCCAACTCCCTGGTCACCCAGTCAAAGAAATCAATCAGATTTGTCTGACAAGACCTGCCTCTGGTGAATCCATGCTGCCTCGGATCCTGTAATCAACTGGACTCCAGAAACCTCACTATTTTCTCTCTCAGCAGCGTTTCCAATAATTTACTCACCACCGAAGTTAAACTAACCGGCCTGTAGTTTTCAACCACATCCTTACTTCCGCTTTTGTGTAAAGGCACCACATGAGCCTCTCTCCAGTCCTTTGGCACCACCACGGACTCCAATGAGGCATTGAAAAGGTCAGTCAGTGGAGCTGCTAGAACATCCCCACGTTCCCTCAGTATTCTAGGGTGTATACCATTCGGTCCCATCGCTTTGTCTACTTTAAATTGAGCTAGTTTCTCACGAACACAGTCTTCTGAAAATTGTTCAAGATTTCCCTCGCTTCTGTTCCTGTTTGTGGGTGTTTTCTGAGGTCCTGCTCCTGGTTCTTCATCTGTGAACACAGAACAGAAATATTTGTTAAGCAATTCCACTTTATCCTCATCAGCTTCTACATATTTCTCCCCTTCACCCTTGAGTCTGACAATACCACTTCTGCCCTTCCTCTTCTCACTAACATATCTGAAAAATGTCTTATCCCCCCATTTTATTGCATTGGCTATTTCTTCCTCTTTTTGAATCTTTGCTTTCCTGATTACTTTGCTAGCTTCTCTAAGTTTTTCCAAATATTGATGCCTGTCTTCCTCTCTCTGTGATCTCTTGTATTTCATGAAGGCCTCCCTCTTTTTCATCACCTTTTCAGCTACTTCTTTGGAAAGCCATAACAGTCTCCTTTTCCTTTTACCTTTATTTACTATTTTAACAAAAAGGTTGGTTGCTCTTAAAATATCCCCTTTCAGTTTTGCGCACTGTTTTTCTACATCCCCCAGCTGTTGCCATCCCGCTAACGACTCCCTGAGGTATTGGCCCATCTTGGAAAAGTTAGTCTTCCTAAAGTCTAAGACCCTCACCTTTGAATGGATTCTAATAGCCCTAGTCCTAATACTGAACCACACCATCTGGTGATCACTGGATGCAAAATGATCTCCCACTATATTTTATTTATTTATTTATTTATTTAACAGTTCTTCTATACCGCTCTATTTTAGATCAGAGCGGTTTACATTCAACATCAACCATACAACACAGGAACCCTGAGTTGTATTTACAATAAACAGGAGATCAACTTGGAAGTAACTGGGGGGAACTATGTACATTGTTACATACTATAACATCAGAAACACTTTCACCATTGGTAAGCACCAAGTCCAGTATGGCCCCTTCTCGTGTGGTGTCTGTTACCAATTGCCTGAATAGTTCTCCCTATAGAGAACCCAGGATCTCTTTACTTCTAGATGTTACTGTAGCAGGAATATGCCAATCAACATCTGGCATATTGAAATCCCCTGTCAGTAGCACTTCCTCTTTCCTAGCAATGCTGCGTATGTCTTCAATTAACTCTCTGTCCACTTCTTCCTCTTGTGAGGGAGGTTTGTATATCATGCCAATGCAAATAGATTTCTCTTTCCCTCTTTCTAGTTTAACCTACAATGCCTCCTCTTTCCCTTTTAAGCTCTGTAATTCCAAAGCTTTAATAGTATTTTTTACATATAGTGCCACTCCTCCTCCCCTTCTTCCTACCCTGTCCTTTCTGAATAAAGTATAACCAGGTATGGTTACATCCCAGTCATGGTTTTCTGTGAACCATGTTTCTGTAACTGCTACTAAATCCAAGTCGGCCACTCCCACCAAAGCTTCAACATCAGGGATCTTATTTCCCATGCTACGGGCATTTATACACACTGCTTTCCATATGTTACTCCTGTTACCCATTTCCATAAAGGTATTTAATGTATCACTTACCTGGGGGCTTTCTTCACCCATCCCCAATAAATCTAGTTTAAAGCCCTCTTCAGTAGATTAGCCAGTCTACTACTGAAGACGTTTCAACTTTTCTTGGACAGATGGATGCCATCTCTGCTCTGCAACCCTTGGAACAGTATCCCATGGTCTAGGAAACCAAAACGCTCTTGATGACACCAATCACGCAGCCATTCATTCATCTCCAGGATGCGAGTCTCTCTGCCTTGGCCTTTACCCTCAACAGGGAGGATTGAAGAGAACACCACCTGTGCACCTAACTGCTTCACCCTCTGTGCCAGAGCCATGAAGTCACTTTTGATATGTTCTGAGGTATACCTGGCAGTATCATTTGTTCCAACATGGATTAGCAACATTGGGTAATAGTCAGTGGGCTTGATGAGTCTCAGCAAACTGTACAGACTCAGGAAGTTTGTTCCAGGCATAAGGAGCAGCAAGATGAAAGGATCGAAGTCTGGAATTGGCAGTGGAAGAAAAGGGCATAGAGAGAAGCAAGCCAATGGAAGAGCGGAGTTCACAAGGAGTGGTGTAGGGTGAGAGGAGAGAGGAATGGTAGTGAGGAGCAGTAGAATGAATGCATTTATAGGTCAGAAGGAGAAGTTTCAATTGGATATGGAAATGGAAGGGGAGCCAATGAAGTGACTTGAGAAGAGGGCTTATATGAGTATAATGGGTTTGGTGGAAGATTAGGTGTACTGCAGAATTCTGAACAGATTGAAAAGGAGAGAGATGACTCAGAGGGAGACAGAGGTTGCAATAGTAGAGACAGGAAGTGATAAAAGTGATAAAAGAGTGGATAAGTGTTTTAGTAGTATGTTCAGAAAGGAAGGGGTGAATTTTGTTAATGTTATAGAGAAAGAAAAGACAGGTTTTAACAATCCAATTCGATATCTCCTACCAGATAAGGGATCAAACTCAAAAACATCTCTATGTAGCAAACCCCAGTGCATTCACTGTTGTATAGATGGGGCTAGACAATGTTCCCACTAAGAAGCTTGAAGTTGCAGGGGAGTTTTCCGTCAGCATTCCTGCCAGTGTAAATGACCATGTTTAGGATTGCATAGCATAGGCAGGTCCTGAGGGATAGGCAACCTTCACGTACAGCTTCTCTCACTGGTCTGACTTTCATTCACTGCCATTGCTAGTTATGGAAAAGGCTCAAGTGATTTTGCTTCCTTCTTCCTCCATTGTAGATCCTATGCCTTCCCTTTTCATTTAAAAAAATTCAGTGGAGCTTCTTTCTTTTATTCTTCCTTTTCTGCTATCCAGTTTATCACAGGGTTCTGTCGTCATAGCTTGGAAGATGGCAGTTGTTGTTTATGTTTTGAAGAAACCTAAACTAGACCCCTTTATGCTATCCAGCTACTGGCCTATTTCTAATTTACCTCTCCATTCCTAGATCCTGGAAAAGCTAGTACTATCCTAACTTATGATTTATTTATGTATTTTTTTTTTTAATACATTAGCCTTACACCTGAAGCAATCTGGCTTCCATGCAGGAGAATAGAACAGAGCCCCTACTCATAGGCTTACTGAACAAAATTAGAATTAATTTAGATGCAGATATATCAGGTGTACTGGTCAATGCTAGATCGCTCATTGGCCTTTGACATTCATTCCTCATTTTTTGCTGACAGGGATTAGGTATCTCTTCAACAGTTCTGAAATGGTTTGAATCCTCTCCTTCAAGGTCTCATCTGATCATTCTCTTTCTACTTCAGAGTTGCTCCCTTTTGGTGTCTCTGAAGGTTCTTTATTAGCACCTATTTTCAGGGCCGTACCGAGTGTGAATGAGAGTGCACCCTGTGCGACTTGCACATCGGGCGTGCGCCCCCCTCCCACGGCGGGAGAGAAGAGGCGCGCCCGATGTGCAAGTAGCCGGCATTCTAAGCAGAGCAGGGAGGGACAGATCTGCTTAGCGTACCGTGAGAAGGCTTAAGGGGTGCATTTTAGCTGTCTTCCGTTGCCTGCTGCCGCTGAGAGAAGAAAAAGTGGTGGTGGCAGGCAACGGCAGACAGCTTAAATGCACCGCTTAAACCTTTGCGCCCCATGCGGCCGCACCGCTTGCACAGGGCTAGGTACAGTCCTGCCTATCTTGTTTAATATTTTTCTGCCCCCTCTTCTCTCTCTCATGCAATCACTGGACTGTAGCTCATATATTTATGTAGAAGATATCCAGATTCTAGTTTTCACCGATTTCATTGCACTAGATATTTCCCTGCTGGAGGCTTGTTTGAGTGTGAGGACCATGTGGCTGAAGGATTATAAATTGATTTGTAGTATGGCAATATGTGAATCCATCTGGTTTTCATGATCAAAGCCCCCACTTGCCTTAGCCCCTTCCACTTGCCTTAGCCCCTCTGACTCTGCATCAAGCGATCTGCTCAGTGGGGTTGCGTCTTGACTCTGCCCTCACATTAGAAGGTAATTTTATAAAGTTGCACCTAGTTAATATGGAATTTCATGATTGTATGTTACACATATATTATAAAGTCAAGTACAGGCTTTATAAAATACTAATGTAAATGACCATAGCTACCTTTTGCAAGTATTCTTTAATTGAAATGTTACATATAAATCACCTTGATTATACTGAGAAAGCGGTCTATAAAACTCACAAATAAATAAAATAAATTCATATTCTTTAATCAACACATGTCCTTGCTTGCACCGCACATGCTCTGAGCTAACCTCATCCGCATGCAAGCCTACAGTGCAAATACATCCATGCAAACAAAACATGTACTTTTATGCAACAGTAGTTGGTAATTTATAATAGGTTACTTAGGAGGGGGGTGACCACCTATTCACATAAATAACTAAAATACAGATATTTACACATGCTGTAAGTGCTTAAAACTAGGCACCTCCTTATAAAATACTCCCGTAGAGAGTGATTTTATAAAGTCATGCAGCCTAATTAGTGCGTGTTTTCAGATACCTACGGAACTCCTATTTTATAAAGTCAAATATGTACGCACTTGACTTTATACAATGCTAGTTTCAGTGGCAGGGAATGCACCATGCCTACCTTCAGAAAGTTTCTTATAATCAACATGTGTACTCTCTTGTACCGCCCAGGTTCTGCCTGAACTGCATTCTTGTGCATGTCCACAGTGAAAGTATACTCTAAGAAATTAACATGCATACTTTCACACGTTGGTATATTATAAGAGATCATTTTCATGCATAATTTGCCACTTCTGCAAGAATATAACTAAAATGCCTAAATCTAAACACCTGCTTATAAAATTACCTTCTTAATGACCAAATAAGCACTGTGAGGACATGTGCTTACATTGTACTTTGAAGAATTAGATTTGTTAAATCCTGGCTCCAACCTAATGAGCTTAAACCTTGCTTTTGCTTTTAGTTATCATAAAAGTTGTGTATTGCAATGCACTTGATAATGACCTTCCCCTAATTTCTCTTAAGCACTTAGAGCTCATTCAAAGTACATATGCTTGCACATGTCACTCTGCTGTTAGCATCGCAACACCGGCTCCCAATCTCAGCCACTTTAAATTCAAGGTTGTTACTCTTTCCCAATGTGCGCTGTACCTAGATCAGGCTCTCCATTTGTCGAACGTCACAAAAAAAAGCACAGTTACCTGTAACAGGTGATCTCTGGGAACAGCAGGAATAAGTCTTCACATATGGGTATCGTCGGTACCGATGGAGCCTGCGCGGGAACGCTCCCCAGCGTCCAGTAAGAAAGCTTTTGGGAGCATCCCACAGCGCCTGCGCGCTGCCTTCCCGCCTTTCCTAACCGCCTCTCTCCAGTTCGAGTTTTAAAGCTGAGACAAAGAGAGAGAGAGGAAAGGAAAGATAGATAGAGAGATACAACTCCTAGGGGAGGTGAGTGGGTTGTGAAGACTTATTCCTGCTGTTCCCAGAGATCACCTGTTACAGGTAAGTAACTGTGCTATCTCCAGGAACAAGCAGGAATGAGTCTTCACTTATGGGGACTCCCTAGCTGCAGATGCCAGGGAGAGACCCCATGGTTGTGTGCCCTTGCAGAGGGCTCCACTTCCCCCCCATGGATCTCTGGCATCCAACCAGGGTAGGTGGGTAGGAGTTGATTAGGAATGGAACAGGTGTTTGAGGACAGCCTGACCAAACGAGGCATCCCGGCGGGAGTCCTTGTCCAAACAGTAATGGGCTGTGAAGGTGTGAACCGAGGCCCAGGTGGCCGCTTGACAGATCTGGTCAATGGACACCGAGTTCAGATGGGCCATAGAGGCTGCCATGGCTCTCACATTGTGAGCTGTGACATGGCCCTCCAGAGAAATGTTCTTACTCTGGTAGGTGAAAGAAATACACTGAGCAATCCAGCTGGACAGTGTTCTCTTAGAGACTGGAAGTCCTAAATGAGAAGGATCAAAAGCAACAAAGAGTTGAGAAGACTTTCTATGTTGCTGTGTTCTTTGTAAGTAGAAAGCGAGAGCTCTCTTACAATCCAGGGTATGAAGATTCCTCTCTGCATTTGATGCATGAGGTCCTGGAAAAAAGACAGGTAAATATACCTCCTGATTCAGATGAAAAGGCGAGACCACTTTAGGCATAAAGTGTGGATTGGTCCTGAGGACTACCTTATCATGATGGAACCTTGTATAAGGTGGATTAGCCACCAAAGCTTGCAACTCACTGATGCGGCGTGCTGAGGTGACTGCAATGAGAAAAACAACTTTCCAAGAAAGAAATTTCAAGGAGGTGGTGGCTAAAGGTTCAAAGGGTGGCTTCATAAGCTGGCCAAGAACCAGGTTTAAGTCCCATGCCACTGGAGGTGGTCTAATGGGAGGTTTAGTTAAAAGAAGGCCTCTCATGAATTTTGCTATAAGAGGGTGAGAGGAGATAGGTTGTCCATTGAGAGGCTTGAGGGACGCTGCAATAGCACTCAAATGGACTCTTACTGAATTTGTTTTCAGGCCTGCATGGGATAGATGCAGGAGATACTCTAGTAGAGAATTCAGAGGTATTGCAAGAGGGTTTAGACCCTTCTCTGAACACCAAATGGAGAATCTTTTCCATTTGAAAGCATAGGAACGTCTAGTAGAAGGCTTCCTAGAGGCATGAATAACATCTCTGACTTGTTGAGAGAGATGAAAATCTTGAAGGTCTAGGCCCTCAGCAACCAAGCCCTGAGATGGAGTGACTGGGGGTTTGGGTGCCACAATGTTCCCTCTTCCTGGGACAGAAGGTCTGGTGCAGAGCCTAAGTCCAGGGAAGGAGCTTGAGAGAGATGCAGAAGTAGAAGGTACCACACTTGGCATGGCCAATGTGGTGCTATGAGGATCATGGTCCCTCAATCTCTCTGAAGCTTGAATAGTGTTTTGGGAATTAGGGGAATTGGTGGAAAGGCATAAAGGAAGTCTTGACCCCAGTGAAGGAGGAAGGTATCCTTGGCCTGAACTCCCTGACACAGCATTCTGGAACAGAACCGGGGAAGTTTGGCATTCCACGGACTTTCAAAGAGGTCTATGTCCGGGGTTCCCCAAATTCGAAAAATCCTGGCTACCTGGTCCATGTGGAAATTTTGAATTTATTAGACAAGCAACAAAAAGACATACAAAAAGCAAAAACAACCAACCCAACCAAGTCCCACACCCCCCCAAACCCCCACCCCCTCGACATAGCACAACAACAAGAATCATAGCCCCCCGTGACCCACCTCCCCAAACCCACCACCAAACCCAGCAGCCAACACACGTGCCACTCCCCCCATCAACAACCCGCAAGAGTCCAAACAATGTCCATGTCCCAACCCCCCCTCAGTCCAATGTCCATACCTGATCCAACCCCCCCTGTAATAATACCCCAGAGCAGTCCAAACATTGTCCATTTGTGTTTGCAGACCCACACCCCTCCCCCGCACAACTCCCACCAGTCCAATTGTTCGTTATGTCCGCTGGTTGGGGACTGCCAGACTCCCCCCCCCCAACCACCCAAATACAGAGTGCCCTGTCCCCATCCCTTCCCCTGCAGAGGGAGCAGTAGCTCCCCCCTTCCTCCACCCCGATCCCCGCCCCCTCCCCATCCACCCCACAAAAACAAACACATCAAAAGCAAATCTCTCCGCCCCCACCCCCCCAAACAAAAGCATAAGGGCACCTTGAGCCCGTCCCCAACAGAATCCCACCAAAAACATAACCAATTATACAAAGCAAAAGATAAACAAAAGATAAACATAACCCAGTGCTGCCCCGCAACCCAGACAGCGGAACGGGATGCACAGGACACGAAAAGGACGGACATAAACACAAAAACAATTGGGACAGCCACCCCCAAGGAAAAAGGGAGAGCGGACAAGTGGTCTAACCTCTGCAGCACCAGCTCCCCCCCCTTCTGGGAGAAAAACAACCCCAAAATCCTACCCAGCAACAAACCCCAGGGAAGGGAACCCTCCCCCTCCTGTCACACCCCCCTCCCCAGGGAAACAAAACAACCCCAAAGCCCTACAGGGACGAGAACCCCAGGGAACCCCTCCCCCTCACGGGGGGCGGAGGGTGAGGTGATGCCACAGACGCTCCCAACGATGAGCCTCCACCACCCGCCTTTCGCGTTGCGCCATGCTGGACACTTCCTCCAAAATGTCCCGCACCACGTCGTCGAGGGGCAGGACCAACCCCCGGGTCGAGACATGACAGCGCGCTTGCCACAGGTGGTAGCGCACTACAGCCGTGACGAGGTAGAGGGTCCCGGAGTCCTGCCTTAGAGGAAAGGACCAGGCCCCGTACACCCACTCCGCATACGTGAGGAGGGAAAGGTCGCGCAGGTGAAGAGCAGCGGACACCAACCGGCAGGCCTCCACGTTAAAGGGGCACTGCCGGAGGAAATGGTCCATGGTCTCCGTCTGTCCCTCACACCCGGCCCTCGGACAGACCCGCTCAGCCTGTGACCTGTACTTGAGGTTGTCCCTCACGTATAAACGCCCGTGGAAAGACAACCAGGCCACATCCCGAACCTTCTTCGGCAGCCGAGGGGAGTTCAAATGCCGAAGGCCCCGCTGCATCACATCCGCTGGACAGTCCCGCAGGGCCCACCGTGGTTGAAAGTGAGAGGCGAGTACCATCCGGCCTGTCTCTCCGCGGTATCCGCACAGCTGCTGGCGGCTGCGTTCAGTTTAAGGGATGGGGAACGTGGCATTTTTCTCCGTTCGCTCGATAGCTGCTGTGTATTCGCAAAGCCTCTAGGCTCTTGAGAGGGGACGACAGAGATACAAACTTCCTTGCCACTATGTCAATGGACTCTTTGCTCTTACTTGCCCCTATCACTGCCTTAGAGTTTGTAGGGGACTATCTTCTGTCAGGAGAGTGTTTCTGTGTAGCGCCACCACTGATGGCAGTATTGCATTCTGGGATATCACTTCCACTGTAGACTTTGCCAAGACTGCCCTGGAGCTCACAGATGGAGAAATTCAGCCAAAGAAACAGATCCACCTTCTGCTGCTGAAACTCCTCCTCGCAGTTGACCACATGAATCACTCTGCAACTCTCTGTGGCACTCTGGAAACAGTAAAGTGAAGATCAGCGCGAGTGAGGCAGAAACATCGGGGGTGAGAGCAGGAGCTCCCCCTTCCTCCATGACGCCAGCACTGCTCAGCGGCATAACAACCGCCGTTGTAGATCAGCGCGAGTGAGGCAGAAACATCGGGGGTGAGAGCAGGAGCTCCCCCTTCCTCCATGACGCCAGCACTGCTCAGCGGCATAACAACCGCCGTTGTAGATCAGCGCGAGTGAGGCAGAAACATCGGGGGTGAGAGCAGGAGCTCCCCCTTCCTCCATGACGCCAGCACTGCTCAGCGGCATAACAACCGCCGTTGTAGATCAGCGCGAGTGAGGCAGAAACATCGGGGGTGAGAGCAGGAGCTCCCCCTTCCTCCATGACGCCAGCAATGCTCAGCGGCATAACAACCGCCGTTTTCAGAGCGCGCCCGCGCCTGAGGGCCTCGCCAGAGGGCCCTTTGGCGTGGCCCTTAGGCGTTGGTCCGTGGCGTAAGTCTTTTGAAATGGTTCCCTACTGTTATAGCCTTTGTGTGAGGTGTGCTGCCTGGGACTGGTTTCACCCTTTCCAGATCGTATGTATTAGAATGTAACCCATGTTGTAACTTATTTTGTATAGTTATTCTATGTATGTACTGTAACATTTTCCCTGTGTCATGTATTTCCTTTTATTACCGCTTTGATTTTAAGAAAGGTGGTATATGTTGCATTCTCCTCTGTTTAACCTTGTATTGTTTTGTTTTGTTACCGCTTTGATTGAAGGAAAAAGCGGGATATAAATCTGTTTAAATAAATAAATAAATAAATAAATCCTTTCCGCCCCAAGGACTGGGCGAGCGGGTCGGTCACCCCCCACCGCCGAATGAGCCCCACCATCGCAAATACGTACGATGGGGCCTGTTCCCCGCTCCGGCGCACACGTGGGACCGAGAACGCCCCCTCCCACTGCTCCCAGAAGCGGGAGAACCATTCCCGATAGGAGGCCACCCACCAAACCCCATCCCCTTCCCGCATCCTACCTACGTGAAACGCCATAGACAGGACTGACAGGAAAACAAGGGGGTGCAACATACCCAAACCGCCCTCTGCCCGATCCAGGCAAACGATGTTGCGCTGGACAGGGTTCAGGTGGTTCCCCCACAGAAAACAGAAAAAGACAGCACTGACAGACGCCTGACGGGACGACGGAAGAACGAAGACCGTGGCCACGTGCAGAAAGAGGGGAAGCAGAAACGTCCCGAGGAGTTTGATCTTCTCCTCGAACGTACACCTCCACCCCCTCCACCGCAGCACCCGACACCGTGCAGTCTCAAGACAACGATCCCAATTGGACTCCGCACAGTCCTCCGACCCGAAGACGAGGCCCAAAACGCGGACCTCCCCCACGGGAGGAGGAAAGGGGGCGCAGGAAGGCGGGGAGGCCTCCGAGGGGCCCAACCACAGCGTCTGGCACTTGCTGTGGTTGACAACAGAGTGGGCTACCTCCGAGTACTCCTCCACGGCCTCCCGCAGGGCCTCTACCCCTTCAGTGCCGTCCACATAAACTGAGATGTCGTCAGCATAGGCGACGACGGTCACCGGGGGCGCACCAGGCGCCTCCAGGACCCGCAACCCACCTGAGGACAATCTACGGAGGAAGGGGTCGAGGGAAAAGACATACAGCAGGGGGCTCAAAGGGCACCCCTGCCGCACCCCCAAGGCGACACCAAACGGCCGTCCGAGCCACCCGTTAATAAACGGGAAGCTCACCCCCCCTCGGTACAGCGCCTGCACGACGAAGAGGAAACCCGCGGGGAGGCCGAAGTGCTGGAGCACCACCCACAGGTACCGGTGACTGACTCGATCGAAGGCTTTGGACTGGTCCAAGGAGACCAACCAATGGTCCCATTGGAGCGACCGGCCTCTCTCCACCACCTCCCGGACTGTGGCGACAGCGTCCAGACCCCCTCTCCCCCGAAAGGAACAATACTGGGAAGGGGACAGCAAAACGCCCGACACCTCCACCAGTCGGTTGGCCAAACACTTGGCCAGAATCTTCCGGTCCGCGTTCAGAAGAGAGAGCGGCCGCCAAAAGTCCAAGGAGCTATCGTCCTTCCCCTTGGAGAGCAGCAGCAGGACAGACTCGCGAAATGACCGCGGGAGAAACCCCGTGTCCATGATCTCCTGAAACAGGGAGGTCAGGAAGGGGGCCAGCTGGGCGATGAAAGTGCGATAGAACTCCACAGGGAGCCCATCGTGCCCAGGCACCTTCCCCAACGGCATGGCACGAATCGCCCTCTCCACCTCCACCTGCTGAATCGGAGCAGCGAGTGCATCAACCTGTGCCTGGACCACAGCCGAATACACCGGGGGAAGGCCCAGGTACTCATGGATATGGGTGAGGTCCACGGGGCGATCCCGAAACAGGTCCGAGAAGTATTCCCCCACCATCCGCAAAAGGTCCTCCTGGGAGGTATGAATGGTACCGTCCTCGCCCCGTAGGGCCATGACCTCCCAACGCCGGACCCTCTCCTTGCAAGTCAGGAAAGGGTCTGGAGCGGCGACCCCACCGGCCGCCCCCTCGAAGCATAGGGAGGCATGGCGATCATAAAGCAGGCCACGGAGCTGGACGCGTACCTCTTCTACCTCCTCCCGCGCTGCCCCTCGGGATACCAAACGATCCAGCAACCTCCGGAGGACAGTGTAAGTGAGGTAGCGGGATCGAGCCATGGAGGTACCCCGGGAACGGAAGAGTTGGCGGGCCCGCGTCTTCACCTCGTCCCACCAGGCGCCACAGGAGGGAAAAACACCCAACAGGGTCTCCTGGTCTGCGAGAAAGGCCAAGAACTCCTGGACCACCTCTGATGTTGCCAACAACTGCACATTCAGTCGCCACAGGCCAGGACCCCTGCTGAGCTCCTCGTGGTTAGCCAGGAAGGACACGGAGAGGACGCGGTGGTCCGAAAAGTCAACCGCCTGCAGCTGCGGAGGGGAACACTCCACCCGGGCACTCACATATATCCGATCGATACGACTCCTGCAGGTCCCATGGTAGTAGGTGAACCCCGGCAACCGTGGAAAGGCCCTGTGGAAGACATCCACTAGGTCAGCCGTCCGGGTCATTTCGGCCAAAAAGAGGCCCTCGTAACTGGGTGGGCAACGATCCCCCCCTCGGTCCTGCAAAAAGGTGGTGGTGTTGAAATCCCCGGTGAGGACCACCAAACGGGAGGTGTGTAAGTAGGGGCGGATGACCCGAAAAAGGGTCTTCCGCGCCAACTTAGACTGGGGGCCGTAGGCCACCACGAAACGAAACCGATGGGGCCCGCAGTAGCCGTCTAAGAGCAAACACCGGCCCTGCTCCAGTTCCCACACGTACTGCACCTGAAATCGGTTAGACGTGAACAAAACCGCCACTCCTGCGTACGGCTGGGCCGCAAGTGACCAGTACGAAGGACCCCACCTCCACTCCCGCTTCGCCCGATGAAGGCTAGCGAGCGAGGAGAGCCTGGTCTCCTGCAAGAAGATGACATCCAGCCCACTCGTGGAAAGAAAATCATAGGCCGTAGCCCGCGCCTGGTCCGTAAAAATGCTGGCCACGTTGATAGTGGCGCACGAGAACGCAGGAGTGCACGCCATGCCTAGTTCGTGTGCAGTGACCCTTTCCTCCTCTTCTCACCATACCCTGGATCCCCGGAATCCCGCTTGCAGGACAAGCCCGCGAGCTGGAGCAACTCCTCACGGTCCACGTTGACCACCTTGAGGATCTCCTCCTCCTCCTGCTCGACCCTGTCACCCCACGAGGCGCTAGTGTCCCTGAGACCACCAGGCAAAGCTGTCGCAGGGGCTAACCCAGCTCCCATGGGGCGAGGGGGCACGGACAGGTCAGGGGTCGGAGGAATGATCTCCTCCGTGGGGTCCACCACTGGTGCCACCCCCCCCTCCCCAGACAAAGACTGAGACAATGGACCAGTGCCCACCCCCGCGGGGGAGGCCGGGACGGCCGGGTCAGCAGGGGGCTCCTGCGAAGGCCCAGCACCCAACTGCGGGGGCAAAGACCCGTCCTCCCTCACCCGTCGGGCGCCAGTATCCACCTTGATTGGAGGACCCTGACCGCGGCGCGCCTTCGACACTTTTGAAGGCCGCCGCTGAGGAAGAGGGGCCGCCCCCACTGCTAACCGCTCCGAGCGCCGCACAGGAAGCCCTGCCTCCACAGGCAAGCCCTCATCCGCCTCAGCTGCATCAGCAGCCAAAAAGACGAAACGGTTGATGTCCAACACGGGCTCTGCATCCGGCAATGGGGATGTCTCCCGTTTCTTCCTTTTGGACTTGCCACCCTGAGAAGGGACCGTGGTCCATTCTTGAGGTGGCACCACCCGCAACCCACTATCCTGTCGTGACACATCAACCTCCACCACATCAACCCTCTCCTCCTTCCTACCCAAATCCCCTCCCCCTGGTGGCTCCCTCGGTTCGATGGACTCCTCCACCCTAGGGCCCCCGGACTCCTTCTGAGGGAGAGGGTCCTCCACAACCTCCTCCCGCACAGGAGCCCGAGGTGGGGCGACGGCATCCCCCCCGGTCCATTGTGTGATGCGGAGGGGCAGCGGGCAAAGGGGTGGCCCAACTCCCCGCAAAGGTTACACCGAATAAGCAAACACCCGGCCGAGGCGTGACCCCGTCCACCACAACGGGTGCAGACCTGCTCGGGACAGTTCATGCTCAGATGACGAAATGAGCCACAGCGGTGACACTCACGAGGTTGCCCGGGGTAATAGCACAAGATGCGATCCCGACCGAGGAAACCGGCCGAGGGCATGTGCTGCACCACGTTTCCCACCTCACGCAAATGGATCCTACCCTTTCACAACCCGTCCCACACCCCTAGGGGCCCAGCGCCCTTAACCAGGGGTGCAAGGAGCACCGCATGGCGCGACAACCAAAACTGGATGTCCTGCCCTGGGAGCGACTCATTCTGGGATAGGATGGTCACAGGTACCGTCCCCTGGCGAGAGATAGGCACAACACGAAAGTCAGTCCACCCTCCCTGCCCCCTCTGCTGCTGGTATCGGTCCCAGAAAATCTCCAGCCCCCGTCTCAACATGAAACTAACATCATATTCAATGGTGTTGTTCATGTGGATGAAGGCATAGAGATCCCCCGGGAGAAACCCCAGCCCAAGGACCATCCTCAAGACCTGTTCCCTGGCTGGAGGGGGCCCCTCCCCAGCCCACCGGATCTGCGCCACGTTGCGCCGTCTGACCTCACCCCCTACCCCTCGGAAACCTCCCCCACCTCCTCCCCCTCCTACAGGACCATTCCCCTGGGAACCCCCCCTCCCCCCAGCCCCACCCGATGTCCCCGGAGTGGTGCCCGACCCCCTCAGAGCCTCTGCAAAGGTACGGAGGGGGGGGGGAACTGACCCCCCAGCTCCCATCCCCTGCCCTCCTTGGTCGTCTCCTGCATCCACCTGCGGGGGACCCTGCTGCTGGTCTGCAGGATCCACAACCGCCTCACAGGGGGCGACCTGGGGACTGGGCAAGGTCAGCTCCGCAAACACAGAATCAGGGATACTATCCCTTCCTGATCCCTGGGTGCCACCGAGAACCTCTGGAGCACCCCTTGCTGTCATATCAGGCTGCTGCCGAAAGGCAGCAAAGGCCCCGGGAGGGCCCGTCGGGGTCTCTAAAGCCAATTGAAGGGCGTCACGGACCTGGTTCTCGGTAACACCCAGGGGACCAGAAAGCCCCCCCAAACCTCCGTCCCGTGTTCCCGACCCAGCGCAAGGCTCCTGGGTCTCGGCCACCACTACCGGGGACGGACCCCACTCCCCTCCAATCCCGGGATCCAGGGGGACCACCCCATCCCCTAACCCCACTGAAAACGGACCCTTCCCCCGATCAGGACCAACCACTACCTCCTTCCCTACTACTAGACCTGTCATCCGCTCCCCCTTTCCCTCCGCCAGACCCTCCATTGACCCACCGTCCGCTACCCCCTGTACGGCTACCGGCAATAAGGCAGGACCATCCCGGGACAGAAGGGCAGGTCCCCCCATAACTAAATCCCCCAAACCTCCGCCCCCCTGCCCCCCGTCACTCCCAGGTCCTACCTTATTGTCGGTGCCAGACGTGGCACAGGGGTCCGGAACCTCATGGCCGGCAGCCAGGGCTCCAGCAGGAAGGGCGGACGCCCCCCTGCGAGCCAGGCTTCCCTCGGCCACAGCAACAGACAAAACAGGTATCTGTGCAGCCCGCTCAGCCGATCCAAGTTGCAAAGACAGTGGAGGAACGGTCTTCCGGTCCCCTTTGGGGGCTGTAGAAAAAGAAAAACAACCCCTCCCCTGCCCTGTCCCCTGTCCTGTGCCCTTCCGGCGCCAAACAGCCACCTCAGGGAAAGCTGGATGGCCATCCTGCAGCTGTCTGGAAGCCGGAAGGGCAGCCATACCAGGGGAATCCTGCCTCCCAACCTCCCCCCCACCAAAAGCCTGCCCAGGAATCCTGGCAGGTACACAAGCAGAAGCCAGATGTACTGTAGATGTGACATCCACAGACCCCCTGCGCTGCAGAACCGGATTACCAAAAGTGGGAGCAGCCACCCGCTGCACCCCCAGTGGCACAGCAAGCTGGGGAAGAAGTGGAGAATCCTCCGTTGCTGTTCTGTGACCCTCCATTGGCAGCAGCGCGACAGACCCGCGATGATGCTCCCACTTCCGGGAGAACCCGGAAGAGACAGGCTCCTTCAGTCGGCGGCCATCACAGCTCCCCACTGAACCCGGGGAAACCTCCACGAAAACCTCCTCCGGCAGGGCACGGCTGTCGGCTGTAGAGACGGCACGGCAGGAACTCCGGCGGCCATCTTGGATTTCGCAGGCAGCCGGCAAGGACGGCTGGAAGGCTGTCAGAGAGGCACTCCCGACCCCATGAGCCTGCTGCTCACCGCGTCGATATCCCAAGCAGGGGACTAGCAGCTCTTCTCTATCTACGGATGTGGCAACCCTCTCCTGCTCCGGTGGATCGTGTGGAACTGTAGCTCCGCCCCCAAACATCCCGTCTGCACCAGCCACCAAGGAAACTGGATACTGGCCAGGAATATTCTGAACAGCATTCATGGAGGTCCCCTCAGATGACCCAGGCACCGGCAGGTAAGAGATTCGTTCTGCAGGAACACGGGGGGAGGGGAATTGGCTACCCCCTGATGCACCCTGGACTGGTAAGGGTGGTGGAAGGGACCTGGGAAGGTCCACCCGCCGTCCCACCCCCGGGGGCCCCCCCTGAACTGCACCCTTTACTGCCCAACGATCATAAGCCTGATAGAGCTCCTTGAGGGACCCACAACCCTGGGATTTTAAGGAATAAAGCTGATGATATCGGTCCCTCAGGGCCCGCTTTACCTCTTTTCGATAGGTCTTGTAGGCCACCCATTCTTCATCGGGAACGGTGGCCTCCAGGCTCTCCAGGTGGGAGAGCTGGGCTTGCAGCTGGGCCGCCTCCTCCTGGAGACCCCGAAGCCGCCGCACCGCCGCCACGATTTCATCTGGGGCCCTAGCTGGCTGCTGGAAGGAAGGCAGGCCCGACCCCCCGTCCTCATCCTCACTGTAGGAGGTAGAGGCCTCCTCCAGGACCCGAGGCGGAGGGGGGAACCCGCCTCCCCCAGTGCTATACTTCACGGTCCTCCAGGGTCTCCCCAGGGCCTCTCCCTGCCGCCACCCAGCCTCCACACCCTGCCTGGGGAGGAGACAGGAGCCTCCTCCCTGGGGTAGCGGGCCCAAACCTCCATACCTGTGGGTCCCTCCTCCCTGGCCAGGCACAGTCCTACCTGGGGGGTCCCCCACCCGGGGCGCCGGCTGTTCCAGGCTGCTGGTTCCTCCATCCAGGTTCAGAGAAGGAGGCCCACCAGGCTTGGTAGGCCTCTGGGCCTGGGCCTCTCCTGCTGGAGGTGGCCCAGAACCCGACATCCAGGCTCAGGCTGTAGTTAAGCCCCGCCCCCTAGCAGGAGCTCTCTGGGAGAGGTCTGCACTCCACCACAGCTGAATAGCAACTGAGTGGAGGGACCACTCGTGTGGGAGCAGAACTCGACTGAGTCTGTCCGCCCAAGAGTTTTGAATACCTGGAAGATATACTGCCAGAAGATGGATGTGATGCTCTCTGTCGAAGGCCCACAGTCTCAAAGCTTCGTTGAAAAGCGACAGAGAGCCAGTTCCTCCCTGCTTGTTTACATAGAACATGGCTACTTGATTGTCCGTATGGATGAGGACTGTCCTGTAGCTGAGCAGGGAATGGAACACTCTGAGAGCTAAGAATATTGCTCTTCCAATAGATTGATATGCAGAGAAGTCTCCTGTGGAGACCAGATACCCTGGGTAGAGAGATCTTGCAGATGAGCTCCCCAACCCTTTGGAGAAGCATCTGTTGTGAGAGTTGCTTGGGGTAGCGGTTGCTGAAAAGGGGACCCCACAAAAAATATTCGGTCTGCTTCAGAACGACTAGCTTCGCTCAATAATAAAAAAAGTCGCTCACAAATTAACTCAAAATGGCTCCATCTTAAACTTCCATCGAATGCAAATAAAACATCATACAACCACACTCAGTTATGACACTGGGTCTCAGACTCTGATGGTACTGCTTCCTGACTCGCGTCCACGAAAGCACTGTACCGAATTGCATCAACGACCCAATGAATATTCACAACGAGTAGGTCGGTCTGATATAAATATCAATATACTTCAAAGGAATACTCCCATAAACTTCTGTATTCTGAAAACCGGCTCCTCGTTGTGACTCAAAACACGTTCATGATCCCGACGCTTGCCTCAGGTACCCTCTCCGCGTTTCACTTATATGGTTCCTCAGGGGATCTATCTTGTACTCATAACCTCGCTGTATAAAAAACAAACAAACAAATACACATAATATACTAACAGCCATCTACTTCTAATTTCACCATACCTCATACCCTAAAAATCAAACAGGCTCATACCGTCAATGCTGCAAACGCTCTGATTTCCACGACCCGCCGTTCCAAACTTCTTATAAACTTCAATCCAAGGCGGAAGAGACGCCGCGCATGCGGAATCTAAACCACAAACCTCTTTTTCAAACCACCACCTAAGACGTCATCCCCGGGACTCCCCTTACTCTCCTCCAATCACAAGAAACACTAAAAAGGACCAACCCGCACTCTAAAAACCAATTGGAGGGAGAGTAGTGAGGTACAGCATTGGTTTTTAGAGTGCGGGTTGGTCCTTTTTAGTGTTTCTTGTGATTGGAGGAGAGTAAGGGGAGTCCCGGGGATGACGTCTTAGGTGGTGGTTTGAAAAAGAGGTTTGTGGTTTAGATTCCGCATGCGCGGCGTCTCTTCCGCCCTGGATTGAAGTTTATAAGAAGTTTGGAACGGCGGGTCGTGGAAATCAGAGCGTTTGCAGCATTGACGGTATGAGCCTGTTTGATTTTTAGGGTATGAGGTATGGTGAAATTAGAAGTAGATGGCTGTTAGTATATTATGTGTATTTGTTTGTTTGTTTTTTATACAGCGAGGTTATGAGTACAAGATAGATCCCCTGAGGAACCATATAAGTGAAACACGGAGAGGGTACCTGAGGCAAGCGTCGGGATCATGAACGTGTTTTGAGTCACAACGAGGAGCCGGTTTTCAGAATACAGAAGTTTATGGGAGTATTCCTTTGAAGTATATTGATATTTATATCAGACCGACCTACTCGTTGTGAATATTCATTGGGTCGTTGATGCAATTCGGTACAGTGCTTTCGTGGACGCGAGTCAGGAAGCAGTACCATCAGAGTCTGAGACCCAGTGTCATAACTGAGTGTGGTTGTATGATGTTTTATTTGCATTCGATGGAAGTTTAAGATGGAGCCATTTTGAGTTAATTTGTGAGCGACTTTTTTTATTATTGAGAAAAGGGGACCCCAGCAACAGGTTTTGAGAGAACTTCCACCACTGGAGAGACCAAAATAGAAGACTGGAGTTTGCTATTTTGTCTGACAGGCAACCTGATGCCTGAGTCCATTGGGTGGACAAAGTCCATTGAGCTGCCCTCATGTGAAGGCGAGCATATGGAACCACATGCACGGTGGATGCCATGTGGCCTAATAGTTGTAACATCTCTTGAGCAGTTAATTGGGACTTTAACTGAATCTGGGAGGCTAACTGCACCAGACGTAGGCAACGGGCCTGAGGAAGATAGGCCCTTGCAGTTGTGGTATCCAGCAAGGCCCCTATGAACTCCAGAGACTGAGTAGGGGTGAGATTGGATTTTGGGATGTTTATTACTAGTCCCAAATACTGAAGGATGTGCAGGTTAGACAAGTCTGGGCCTCTGACTGGGATGGGGCTCAAATGAGCCAGTCGTCCAGATATGGGAATACGAATATTCCTAGAGTGCGGAGAAATGCAGCTACTACTGCCATGCATTTCATGAACACCCTTGGTGCAGAGGCCAGACCGAAAGGAAGCACCCTGTATTGGTAGTGCTTTCCTTGAAAAAGGAACCGAAGGAACCTTCTGTGTGTTGGATGGATGAGGACATGGGTGTACGCATCCTTGAGATCTAGAGAACAAAGCCAATCCTGACTCTGAAGGTATGGAAGCAGAGCCCCTAGAGTATTCATTTTGAATTTCTCCTTGAAAAGAAACTTGTTCAATTCTCTGAGATCTAATATGGGTCTGTAGCCCCCTGTTTTCTTTGGGATAAGAAAATAAGGGGAGTAGAACCCTGAGCCCTGTTGAAAAAGAGGTACTTCTTCTATTGCCCCTTGGGCAAGAAGGGTAGCAATCTCCTGACCTAGAAGGTTGAGGAGAGATGTTGGAGAATTGAACTGTTTCACCATGGTGTGAGGAGGAAGGTTTAAGAAGTGAAGCTTGTACCCTTCCTTTATGATGGAGAGGGATCCAATGCTCTGCTGTGATTTGCTCCCATCTGGGAGCAAAGTAAGTCAACCTTCCTGGAATGGTGAGGGGCTCTGGGTTTCCCAGAGCTAGAAAGGCTAAGTTCTCTAGTTGCAAGTCAAAGGCCCTGAGGAGGTTGAGGCTGCTGGGCTGTGGTAGGCCTGGCAGCCTTTGACTTGGCCTGTTTAGGTGGTTGCTGACGCTTTGCAGCAAAACGACCTGCAGAAGATGTCTGCCCATAAGCAGGATAGTATCTTCCCTTTTTAGAAAAAGATGTCTTTTTGAACAATCTTTTCTTAACAGGGGCAGAGGTAGACTTCGAAAGTCGATCCAAAGCAGAGTTCTCAGCATCCATCTGAGTGGCCTTTGCTTGCCAATCCCTGCCAAACAGGTTTTCACCTGTACAAGGAAGGTTTCCCAACTCATCTTGGACCCAGAGTTCCAAATCAGAGGCTTGTAACCAAGCAATTCTGCGTGCACCTATGGCAATAGCCGTGGCTCTGCTTACACACTCAAAAGAGTCAAAGGCTGCACGGTTGGAGAATTTGGAAACATCTTGGGCATGTTTGAGCCAAGTGAGAAATTCCTGCCTTTTATCTTCTGAAATAAAAGGAGCTAAAGTCTGCAGATGATCTGTGACTTCTTTTAGAAACATCCCCATATAGAGACTATAGGAGTTGATTCTGGCAGCAAGCATATTGGCCTGGAAAATCCTTCGGCCAAAAGCATCTAGAGTCCTACATTCACGTCCTGGAGGGTTAGATGAGTGTCTCTTTGCACTCTTTATTTTCTTCATAGCAGACTCAACCACAATGGAGTGGTGAGGAAGCTGAGTCTTATGAAAACCAGGGCAGGGAGGGACACGGTACATGGTGTCTAACCTGCGAGAATGAGGAGAGGTGGTGAGAGGAGTCTCCCACATGCCCAACATGAGATCATAGAGAATCTCATGAATAGGTAAGGTAGCTGCTTCCTTAGGAGCCTTAGGATATTGCAAAATATCTAATTGCTTGGCTCTAGGCTCTGACTCAGAGGCCACTGTGATGGAGAGGCCTCTAGCCACTTCCCTAATGAAGTCTTGAAAAGACAAGTCCTCTGGAGGAGACATTCTTCGTTTTGGAGAATCAGACTCCTGAGGAAGAAGCACCGGTGCATCGACAGAAGCCTCCGACTCATCAGAGTCTTCGGAGAAATCGAAGTATCGCCTGTCTGGATGCTCCTGTAAAGCCCGATACGCGTACCGAGTGGGATCGACATTGGGAGTAAGCGGTACCGGTTCAGTACCGATGGGCATCATAGGACAGGGTACTGTTGCAGCCGACACTGAAGCCGATGTCAATGCAATTGGTACCAGCACCGGGAATGGTGCCGATGCCGGAGTCGGTACCGGCAACGGAGATTGTTGCGGTACCGAAGGCGTCGAAGCCTGCATAAACGCCATAAGGGTGCGCTGCATGGACAGAATTTTCTGATCCATCGACGCCACCAGAGTCTGGATGTCGGTACCAGTGGAGGCCACCGGTACCCCAGAACACGGCAACAGGTGATCGGTCGAGGCTGTGCCATCGATGTCAACCTGTGACCCCATAGATAATGCTTTGGAAGCCGGCACTTCCCTCCGGGGTAATTTTGCTGGAGCGGAATCCTCGAGGGCAAGCCCGGAGGCATCTCGATGCTTGGAGGGAGATTTGCCCTTTGAGGACCGGCTAGATTTATGTTTGGTTACCTGAGATCCATGGCAGGAAGAAGAAGCCCTGGATGACGTTGATGCCACCGAGGCTGCATCAGAGGGAAACAGGGTACTGAGCTTGGCTGCTCGGTTCTGCTGACCCTTTTTAGACATCATGGTGCAGGACACACAATCCGTGATGGAATGGTCAGGACCCAAACATTTCAGACACCAATCATGGGTGTCGGTGACAGAAATAGTACCGCTACATTTTGTGCACTTTTTGAACCCGGAAGCGGGCTTCTCCATGAGGAGAAAATATTTAGGCCTAAGGCCCAAACTGAAAATGCACAGCTGAAAGAATAAAAGGTTTTTTTTTTGAAGAAGAAGGAGAAGAAGAAAGAAAAGAAAAGACCGGCAGTACCGGTCTGACATCGAAGGCAGACGCGACACAGAAAAAAAAAGAAAAAAAAAAGAACTTCTTCTGCGGTGACAGGAACACGACCTGCTGGCTCTGCAGAAAAGAAGAACTGGAGAGAGGCGGTTAGGAAAGGCGGGAAGGCAGCGCGCAGGTGCTGTGGGATGCTCCCAAAAGCTTTCTTACTGGACGCTGGAGAGCGTTCCCGCGCAGGCTCCGTCGGTACCGACGATACCCATATGTGAAGACTCATTCCTGCTTGTTCCTGGAGATAGAGGCATACTCTGCAGCAAAGAAATCAATGTCCAAAAGAGAGTAGCATGATCAAAATCAATTAATAATAAATAACTAAAATAAAACAAATAATAAATAATGGTTAAAAGGGTGAGCTAATAGACAAAGAATAGATAAAAACGTAGTTTAATTAGCAATGCAAACAAGGTAAAGATACAGATACATAGACACATAAACATTGTAAAAGTCCACCATTCAAATACATAAAAGAATGCAAATCATAAAAGTCCACCCAACATGTTTTGACAAAAGATTTCATCGGGGACATATATACAAATAGAATTCGGTGGATATGTGGCACAGGTAACTGAATAAGCAATGGTGTTAACCTAAAAAAGCAAACATAAAGCAAATACGCATTCAGGATCATGCAAAAAGAAAGAAAAGGATAAGGAGTTAAGAGGGAGGGGGAAAGAAGAGAGGGGAAGAGAGCGAAGGGAAGAAAGGTGGAAAAAGGAAAAAAATTACCAAACAAAAGAAGACTTCTACTTGCTCTAGGAACAAATCTAGGTATCTCCCAAACATGGTCACCAATAAACATAAACAACAGCTGTAAACACCTTGGCTGATGCCAAATCAGAAATAAAAAGCAAAAAACAAAAAGAGCCCAAAGGGAGGTTTACCTTCCATGCTTGCCAAAGACAAGTTAAAGATTTATTTAATAGTTTTTTTATACCGCTTTATCATTTCAGTCAAAGTTGTTTACATCGTAACTTAAACTTGGCAATGTACATTAAACAGAGACACTGATAACTTGGATTTTTCTAAGGCAATGGAGGGTTAAGTGACTTACTCAAGGTATGCTAGTGGGAATTGAATGCTGAGTCTTTTGCCTCCCAAGCCAAAACTCAAACCTCTAGACTACTCCTTGACGCTGATCTCAAGTCCCTGCCTCATGCATTCATATGCATCACCAAAAATGTCTCAAGAAAAGCTGAAAAAAGAAGCAAATGAGTAAACACAATCCAACTGTCATATCGATATTATTAGTGTTATCCTCTCCTAGCATCCTTGCATACTTGTTTACATATTTAATGAAACTGCTGATTTTTTTTATTCTTTGTCTACTAGCATGACTTTGTAACCACTATTTATTATTTGTTTTATTATAATTATTTATTCATTACTAATTCACTTTGACTTGCTCTGTTTTATACAGTGGTTTCTGTGCAGGTGGGTACACCTCTTTTTTGTAACAGTGAGTGTTTTTTGAGGCTAGAGATTGGCTTTTGATGACTGGGATAACAATGCATTATAAATAGAGTAATTTACAAGAATTGTTCCAAGCACTCAAACAATAAGGGGGAGAACCATGATCTTGACAAATGGTTGGAAGTTGCGTGACTCGGTAAAAAAGCCATCCATCACTATACTGCCCTACTGAATATTGCAGGGTGCAGAGAATTCTATATGGGCTTAGGATTTTAAAGAAAACAATGATGCTTATGGAAGGCAAGGATTTTATTCAGAATTCAAACTCTATATTAAATAAATGTTCTTTAGATCTAATGATTCTGCTGATTAACACAGCAAAAAAAAAAAGAGGATAAAAAATTTAAGGCAGAAACAGTAGAGAAAGAATAAAAAAACCGAAGGGGCCCTTTCACTAAAGCACGTTAGGGTTTTGCATTTAATGTACATTTAGCATGAAACCTAATATGCATTAAGTGGAAAGCTTCTGCCAGTAACTGTCAGGGGTGTGGCCAGCATGTTCCCAGCAGTTACCAAATGGTGATGTACCCTAACTCATGGCACAATTAATGCGGGTGCACACAATGCCACCTATAGACATATCACTAGGTGCACCCATGCTAATTACCATATTGACGGCACATGATATATACCCCCATTCTAAGAACAAAATATGCGCCATACTGGGTCAGATCAAGGTCCATCAAGCCCAGTATCCTGTTTCCAACAGTGACCAATCTAAATCACAAGTACCTAGCAGTTTCCCCAAAAAACACAGGTTCCACAATGGGCAAGCAGTGGATTTCCTGGGACCCCTTTAATAATGTGCTCTTCACGCCCACACTGTAGCCATACTCTGCCCATTCTCACCCCGTTCCCGCAATGGGCAATTAATATATATTTTAGTGGCTAGTCATTATCATGCCCACATGTTAGCTATCACCGCCGGCTATTACCACCCACTAAAATGCATGTTAACTGTTTAGCATGTTTTAGTAAAAGGGTTCCTAAAAATTTATTTGCTGTTTATGACAAATTCATGACAGAGATGAAGGAATTTTGATAAATTCAAGAAGGCAATTTAAAATGGAAGGTTTAAGAGAGACAAGGAAGTGGAAAAAGAAGCAGTACATGGAGGACTTTCTACTAGGCGAGGGAGAGGCAGATGGAGCCCAATATTGAGAAGCAGAGGAAGGGGAAAGATTCAGGGGAATGCGTTCTACTAGATCTATGAAAAGATCTCTCCTTGGTCCCCATGCCCAAATGCAATGCTTTCCAAACAACGGTCAATTTTTTCAAATTTACTCGCAAATTGCAGTGTAATACTTTTATTCACGATCCTTTGCCAAGATTTCTGATTGTTCATATGTTCAGAATCACTCTCTTTGGATCCTTTCTGACCCATCTGACCCTTTAACATATACATATCACTGGTTAATCCTGAAAGACATTGCCCAATTGGAGCAGAAGAAACATAGGATATTCTTCAATGTATCTAGAGAAGAATCTCAGGCCATGCAGAGCTTAGGAATAATCTCTCAATAATTAATAAACCAGCTGACAAAGGTGGGACAGATGTCATTCGAGACAGGACTATGTATAAAGCAGAAATAGAGCGTCTTTCCAAGGGGAGAATATCTTGGGCACAGGTGCTTTCTGGACTATAGCAGAAATACAACAACATTTGGCAGACGGTATCTTCTACACCCCCCTTAAGAAGAATCCTACTTCAGAGCTGCAATCGGAATATTTAGTCATCAGGGAAGCAGACATTTTGGAGGTAAAGGGGCATGTTTGCTAAGCAACCTATCGGTAACACACGTGAGGGCTGCTTTACACCAGCATGGAGCTATGAACTAACTGGAGGGGGGGGGGGGGTATCCATCTCTCTGCAATTACCACAGTAACACTACACACTAAGGTGGTGTTAGTTGCACTCGTGATACTTGTACCGAATGCAACATAGGCTACAAAAACCTGTACTAGCTGTGACAGCATGGGAACACCCCAACCCACCCAATTGCTGCCCCAAAGCATGCTACTATTTAGCGCTGTGACCGAACCACATGCTAAACCCAATGCTACTTGATATCGTGCATTAGTAAACATCCCCCAAAGTATCCTGTCTGTCCTATCATTTACATGCTTCCAAACATTCACATCATCTTTGGAGCTCCCGCCCAGCCGGCTCATTGATTCTCCGCTGAATAAGCACTAGAACCCCTATCTATCTATCTATGCAGATATTTTCCTGAGGCTCTTTGTACTAGTCATGTACTCTTACATTAAGAATTCGTCTCATGTTTTCACTGTCCTGAGCAATTTAAGTCTAGATACGTCACAGGTACCTTGGGTCATTTTCAACAGAGAGGCTATCTATAGCATGGAGGAGCAGTCTAGTGGTTAAAACTTTGGCTTGGCAACCAGGGTTCAATTCCCACTAGCACTCCTTCTGATCTTGGGCAAGTCACTTAAACCTTGTGATAAGGAAGCTTATCATAGTTCAGGAGGGAGCTATAAAAGAGGTGAAGTGGCTCTGAACAAGCAGCCTGTCCTTGCTGGTAGAAATACTAAAACAGAATGTTTTCATAAAAGACTACCAGTCCCAGAATGCACCAGGTTTCAAACAGCCTCTAGAAGAGCTGAAGTGGGGAAACGTGTGTTCAATCAGGAGAGCTATGAGGTAATCCCCAATCACTCATCTCCAAGGGCAGGGCTTGATTCAGCACACCTGGGCTGTGCTAGGGTGGAGTGTCCCTCTAAGCACGTTAAAAGTAAAGGATATTCTACACAGGGACAGAGCAGACGGAACAGGGAGAAAGAAGAGAGAGGACTACAACAGCAGAAGCAACAGGGAAGGAAGAACAGAAAGACATCTTGGAGGTCTAAAGAAAGAGGCCACAGCAGTACGTGTGTTGGGTGTGATTCCAGAGGCAAGCATACTCCATTGGACTTGAGGAAGCCAGAGGAGTGGGGTTATAAAGTCAGGAATTCCCAGACGGCACCTTTGAAGGAGACGGCTGCATTTGGAAGGGGCCCTAAGACCGGTGCAAGAAGGTATGTGAAAAGAGACCCAGTGTCCAGGGATCTTGATTGGAAGACTGGACATAAAAGCTGGACTACCTACTGGCCAGGATACCTGGAGAGGAAACCTAACAGCAAAGGAAGCTCAGGTATGAACTTTGATCTATGCCCTAGCTCTTCTCCAGGAAGACAGCAGGGAAACAAATATTATCCTAAGAGTGATCAATTAAGGAATTCCTCTGAGCCAGACCATGATATTGATTCCATGATATTTGAGGAAGAAGGAGATATTTCAAATGATCAGTTAGAATACATGGATTGCTCTCTGTCTAGGCTGCTGTTTTAAAGTACTTTCTCACTAATACAACAACCACCAAAAGGAACTATAACTTGTTCTTTTATCTACCCAGAAAAGTCTCTGCAAGAAAGCTTTAGGGTAGGATTGAGCCACGTAGAGAGAGTGAACCAGCAAAGGGGTTTGCAGCTGGCTAATTATTGGTATTTGAGCCAGGCACAAGTGCATGTGAGCTCTGGAAGGAAACTTGTCTTTTTTTGTGTGTGTGTAAATAGAAGAAAGTTATCCTTGATAAAGAACAGTTTTTTGTTACTTTTGGGTTTTGTTTTTGCTTTTGGAGCACTGCTAAGAAAGTCATTAGCAGGAGCCATCAAAAAGACCTTTTCTGTTTCCCATCAAGGTCTTTATTGATTTTTGCTTAAGAAGTTCAGTTACCTTATATCATGTTTTGTTTTTCCTGAGTATAATACTGAAGCAAGTGTCCTTTTGTGTTACCAAGTAAATCTGTGTGGGAGAATTAACCCCATGAATAAAATCTGTTTTTCTTTGCTTACACTCGAGCATCACAACTCATTATTTTGTGAATGGCTGATTCTGGTATGAATGAACTACATCCCCCACAATCCTTTGCAAGTCATAATAATATTTTGCCTTTGCCAAGACTGTGAACATTCACGGCCAGCGCCCCCATTTACAGTGGCGTAGTAGTTCGGATTGCTTTTACACAAAGGATTTACATGATTTATAAGGATTACAACTGAAATCTGAAAGAAAAAAGTTCAAGTTAAAAGTTGGAAAGTGGATTTTTCCCTTAACAACACTTTGGAGAAAAAAAAGAGTGGCTGTTCCAGGAGCTGTTCCAAGGAGGAAAAGACCCTGTGTAAGCTGGATTCATCACTCGCATAAGGTAATAAGTACCTGGGCATGTTTAGTGGTGGATGGGAGTAAGACACAGGGGTAATTGAAAATAAAATAGGAGAAAAACACCTGTTTGGAGGGTGCTGCTCTGTGTTTTTTTTTCTTTTGTTTTCTTGCAGGGATACAAGATGGATCCAAGGGAACTGGCCGGCTGGATGGCAGCCCAATTTAGCAGGCAACAGGAGCTAGCGCAGCAGGCTCAGGACACTGCAATTAAAGCATTAAGGGACCAGCAGAAGCCAGTGCTTGATCTGGTGGAAGCCTTAATTGCTCTTCATAACCAAAGTGGACCGGATGCAAGACCAGCAGTAACAACTGGTATACCACATGTGGACAATGTGGGACTCAATCAAGGAATTGGGGCATTTAGTTTTGGGAAGCTGACTCCAGATGATAATGTTGATGATTTCCTTGAATCTTTTGAGAGAGTGGCACAAGCATTGCATGGCCAGAGACCCATGGGCAGTAAGACTGACAGCCTCATTAACTGGGGAGGTGCTTGCAGCTTATAGGGCAATGCCAGCAGCTCAAGCTTTGAATTATAGAGATGTAAAGGCTGCTATAAGAGATCGCCTAGGGTTGTCTATTTCAGAGTATAGGCGAAGGTTTAGAGCTACTGCATTAAGAGTGGGTGAAACACCCAGGGCTCTGAGTCAGAGAATCAGAGGATTGGTTGTAAAATGGTTGGGGCCTGAGGGAAAGACTGTGGAAATGTTATTCGACATTATTATGCTTGAACAATTTATGTCTGCTGTGCCTAAAGATCTGCACACTTTCCTTATACAGCAAAATTGCCAGAACCATGGAGAGGCAACCATGCTAGCAGAGAGATTCTTGGAAGCCACGCAGGCTTGCCATAGAATGGGTGGCCCTCTGAAGGTTGGTGCTGAGGCAAGCTGTGCTGTATCAGAAAAGAAAATGGTTAAAAATGTTTCTGAGAATAATTGTTCTGTGCCAACCCAGATTACAAAGTGGAGTAAAAAGAAATGTTTCAAATGTGGAAAATGGGGACATTTGGAAAGGGGATGCCAGATACACACTAGCTTGATGGGTGTTGATTTAAAACAGCCCAAAGAAGGATTCCTTTTAGGGGTTGATGTGCAGGGAATTACCACAAATGCTCTGTTAGACTCTGGGGCAGACCAGAGTATGCTGTCAAAGAGGCTTTGGAAGAGGATAGAGGCCCAAGAAGGATTTGAGCCTAGAACCCCTGAAAGCCAGGTTCACATCAGATGCATTCATGGTGCTGCAACATCATATCCCACCTATAGGCTAATGGTTAAGTGCCTGGGGGAACAAGAGGAAATTATTTTAGCAGTGGTGCCTAGGCTTCCATTTGATTTGGTTCTAGGAAGGGACTGGCCAAGATTTAAGCAGGGACTAGTGAAAGGACTAGGAAAGAAGGAGGGAGAAGGAATGATGGTAATAGCTCCCGGGCCTTTGTTTGGAAGTCCTCAGACCCCAGCTAAAAAGATTGTTAAGCTTCCAGAAGAACAAACTACTAAGAAGCAGATATTTGTCTTGAAGTACCGTAGGGTCACAGAGAAGGCCCAAGCTCCTAAGCGGGCAACCCCTCAAGCTGCTGGGTTTGACCTGTGCAGTGTAGAAAATGTGATGATACCTAGCCAAGGGAGAGCCCTGGTTGACACTGGACTCCAAATTGAAATACCCATTGGGTGCTATGGGCGAGTAGCCCCAAGATCAGGATTAGCCCTGAAGTATTTCATTGATGTGGGTGCGGGAGTGATTGATCCCAATTACAGGGGCAATCTTAAAGTTCTGTTATTTAATTTTGGACAGAACGATTACCATGTAAAGATGGGAGACAGAATCGCTCAATTGATATGTGAGAGACTGGGTTTCCCACCTGTGGAGGAAGTTACATCCTTGTCAAATTCTGAGCGTGGAACCAAAGGCTTTGGTTCTACTGAAGACAAAGGGGTTAAGAGCCCAGCTGCCACCTGTGCCCGAGAAAGGGAGGTGCATGAAGAGGAGGATTTGGGACCCCAAGTATCTGACTGTAAAGAAAGTTCAGAACCTCAAATAGGTGAGGACCTGACAGTGGTACAGCAGGAAGAAATAAGGAAATTGCTTAAAGAATTCCCAGATGTTTTGACTCCCATACCTGGGGAGACACATTTGGTTGCCCATGAGATAATAACTCCACCTGGGAAATTAATTCATCAAAGGCCATACCGCTTGCCTGAAGCAAAGAGACAGGAAGTAGTGTCACAAGTTCAGGAAATGTTAGACATGGGAGTAATAGAGGAGTCGAAGAGTCCCTGGAATAGCCCCATAGTCTTGGTGCCAAAGCCTGATGGCTCTTTAAGATTCTGTATTGATTTCCGGCAGGTAAACGCAATATCAGTTTTTGATGCATATCCAATGCCAAGAATTGAAGAGCTGTTGGACCAGCTTGGACAAGCTCAATATTTAACCACCCTTGATATGACAAAAGGCTATTGGCAAATCCCTCTAACCAGGGAGTCGAAGCCGAAGACTGTGTTCAGCACCCCCATTGGCCTTTTCCAGTTCAAAAGGATGCCTTTCGGACTGCATGGAGCAGCAACTACCTGCCAAAGGTTAGTGGATCAGGTACTTTGACCCCACCAAAATTATGTCTTTGCCTATATGGATGATATCATAATCCATAGTAACACTTGGGCGGAACATCTAAAGAGAATCAGGGCAGTCTTATGCTCCATGAAGCAAGCGGGAATCACTTTGAACCCAAAGAAGTGTGACTTTGCTAATAGAGAGGTAAAATACCTAGGCCACCTGGTGGGAAGAGGGAAAATTAAACCTCTAATGAGCAAGGTGGATAGTATCAGGAATTTTCCTCCTCCAACAACAAAGAAACAGCTGAGGAGTTTCTTGGGACTTATTGGATACTACCGCAGATTTATACCCCAGTTTGCAGAGAAAAGTGCAATTTTTACTGATATGCTGCGGAAGAATTGCCCAAACCACTAGAAATGGACTCCTGAAGCTGAAAAAGCATTTTCAGTCCTAAAAGGAAAGTTGTGTACAGGACCAGTACTGAATGGGGTGGATTTCAGGAAACCCTTCTTGGTTCAAACAGATGCCTCGGATGTAGGGCTAGGAGCTATTTTATCCCAATGTCATGAAGGGGAGGAGCATCCTGTGATGTACCTGAGCAGGAAATTGTCACCGGCTGAACAGAAGTATTCCACAATAGAAAAGGAATGTTTAGCTATAAAGTGGTCAGTGGAGGCATTAAGGTTTTACCTTACAGGGAGGAAGTTCCAACTGGTTACAGACCATGCCCCACTTAAGTGGTTGCAACAAATGAAGAACCGCAATGCCAGGTTGACACGCTGGTACATGGCCTTACAGGCATTTGATTTTCAAGTGGAACATCGTGCTGGGAAGTTACACAAAAATGCGGATGCCTTTTCCCGTATTACGGACTGTAGAGAAGAAGTTTCACCAGTTGCACCAGTCCGTAATAATTTAAGCAGGGGGGTATGTGATAAGGAAGCTTATCATAGTTCAGGAGGGAGCTATAAAAGAGGTGAAGTGGCTCTGAACAAGCAGCCTGTCTTTGCTGGTAGAAATACTAAAACAGAATGTTTTCATAAAAGACTACCAGTCCCAGAATGCACCAGGTTTCAAACAGCCTCTAGAAGAGCTGAAGTGGGGAAACATGTGTTCAATCAGGAGAGCTATGAGGTAATCCCCAATCACTCATCTCCAAGGGCAGGGCTTGATTCAGCACACCTGGGCTGTGCTAGGGTGGAGTGTCCCTCTAAGCACGTTAAAAGTAAAGAATATTCTACACAGGGACAGAGCAGATGGAACAGAGAGAAAGAAGAGAGAGGACTACAACAGCAGAAGCAACAGGGAAGGAAGAACAGAAAGACATCTTGGAGGTCTAAAGAAAGAGGCCACAGCAGTACATGTGTTGGGTGTGATTCCAGAGGCAAGCATACTCCATTGGACTGGAGGAAGCCAGAGGAGTGGGGTTATAAAGCCAGGAATTCCCAGACGGCACCTTTGAAGGAGACGGCTGCATTTGGAAGGGGCCCTAAGACCGGTGCAAGAAGGTATGTGAAAAGAGACCCAGTGTCCAGGGATCTTGATTGGAAGGCTGGACATAAAAGCTGGACTACCTACTGGCCAGGATACCTGGAGAGGAAACCTAACAGCAAAGGAAGCTCAGGTATGAACTTTGATCTATGCCCTAGCTCTTCTCCAGAAAGACAGCAGGGAAACAAATATTATCCTGAGAGTGATCAATTAAGGAATTCCTCTGAGCCAGACCATGATATTGATTCCATGATATTTGAGGAAGAAGGAGATATTTCAAATGATCAGTTAGAATACATGGACTGTTCTCTGTCTAGGCTGCTGTTTTAAAGTACTTTCTCACTAATACAACAACCACCAAAAGGAACTATAACTTGTTCTTTTATCTACCCAGAAAAGTCTCTGCAAGAAAGCTTTAGGGTAGGATTGAGCCACGTAGAGAGAGTGAACCAGCAAAGGGGTTTGCAGCTGGCTAATTATTGGTAATTGAGCCAAGCACAAGTGCACGTGAGCTCTGGAAGGAAACTTGTCTTTTTTTTTGTGTGTGTAAATAGAAGAAAGTTATCCTTGATAAAGAACAGTTTTTTGTTACTTTTGGGTTTTGTTTTTGCTTTTGGAGCACTGCTAAGAAAGTCATTAGCAGGAGCCATCAAAAAGTCATTAGCAGGAGCCTGTTTCCCATCAAGGTCTTTATTGATTTTTGCTTAAGAAGTTCAGTTACCTTATATCATGTTTTGTTTTTCCTGAGTATAATACTGAAGCAAGTGTCCTTTTGTGTTACCAAGTAAATCTGTGTGGGAGAATTAACCCCATGAATAAAATCTGTTTTTCTTTGCTTACACTCGAGCATCACAACTCATTATTTTGTGAACGGCTGATTCTGGTATGAATGAACTACATCCCCCACAATCCTTTGCAAGTCATAATAATATTTTGCCTTCGCCAAGACTGTGGACATTGACGACCAGCGCCCCCGTTTACAACCTCCATTGCCTTAGAAGAAAGGCCTGGCAATCTACTCCTGGTCACATTGCCAAGAAAACGTAGGAGCTGCTGGGTCAGCAGGAGTCAGCATGACTCAAAGACAAACGAAATGCAATACTGAGTCAGATCAAGCCCAGTATCCTGTTTCCAACAGTGGCCAATCTAGGTCACAAGTATCTGGGAGGTTTCCAAAAAGATACACAGGTTCCACAATGCTTGATTTGGGGTAAGCAGTGGATTTCCTGGGTCCTCTTTAATAATGGTTTATGGACCTTTCGTCCAAGAACTTGTCCAAACCTTTTTGAAACCCAGCTACACTAACAGCTCCCACTACATCCTCCGATAACAGATTTCCAGAGTTAGACCACACGTTGAGTGAAAAAATATTTTCTCTTATCAGTCTTAAATGAGTTACATTGTAACTTCATTGTGTGTCTCCTAGTCTTTCTACTTTTTTGTTGGCGTAAACATCCAATCTACATTTACCAAAGCTCCATCCCTGTGCACGCATTACATTGCATGCTAATAATATTCCTTAAACAGAAGACCTAAATATCTTCAGATCTTTATTAAACACTAAAGTAGTAAGCCCCATAAGAGGTCCTACAGACCGTATTGTCAAGCTAGCACGTATCCCTTTGATAAAAAAGATTTTCTAATTCTGGGATACATATCATCAGCAAGTCAAAAGGGCTGCAGTGGGGGCTACCTTGGTACCCAGTATAACTAATTTGTATGTAGATAATTTTGAACAGCTGTATTTAGTGAATGATCAGTTCACTAAATGCAAGATGATATTATAAAATGCTATATTGATGACATTCTTACATTTTGGCAGGGTAGTAAAAAAGAGTTACAACAGTTCTTTGCTTGGTTGAATATGCAAGATGCTAATCTCAATTTCCAGATCACAGTAGACTAAAATGAGATATTTTTCTTAGATATTTTAATTAAGAAACAGAATGATGGTTTTATAACCCTAGTTCACAGAATACCAACAGACAGGAACAGATTGTTGCACTATCAGAGTCAAATCACAGTGCAATTAGAGTAGCTATGAATCAGCAAAGAAAGTCAAAACATTTTGAACGTTAAAAGTACAATTCAGTTCACAAAGTTTAAAAACAAACTAGTCCTAACCAGTAGTGGTCAAATAAAAATCTAGTGTAGTCAGTCACTCAATCAAAGACCAGACATGTTTTGGTGGTTATGCCTGCATCAGGGACTGATGTAGAATTCTCTAATCACTGGACTGCTGAAAGATGAACTCCTTATCCAGAAAAGTCTAGGAGCCAAAAAACAAAAACATAAACAGAGGAGAAAAAACAAGAACACAAAAAAACAAAACAAAAAAACAGAAGAAATAAACAGCATTAAAAAAAGAAAAAAATGCAGTGGGCCTGATTCCGAAGGGGGAACGTTTCCCCACCCAGACATCCAGGATCTGGACGGGCCGGTCTAGTCCCCGATTCTGAGCCCACAGGAGCTAGACATTCCCACGTGGTCAGAATCAGGTCTAGACAGCCGGCCCATGCCTGTATGGGCAGGCCTTCCCCCGATTCTGTGCTGCAAGACAGCCCATCGTTCCTCCGCAGAGGTCTGCCCCGGCTCCTGCATGGAGCCGTGGCGCCATGGCATCCTGTTGCCATAGAACCATAGCTCCATTAAGGAGCCAGGATCCCCATTCGCCACCACAAAGTTCATTCCCCACAGCCCAACCCCCAATGCGGCCTTCCAAAGCCAGGGTTGGGCTGCAGGGAAGCTCCTGCACCCTCTCGCCCCACTATCCTGGCCCTGCGCCGCTGTCCCCCGACGTCCAGGGGGACATCCCCCATCCATGTTGGTGACTCCAGAAATACAGAGCCAACCTCAGGATCAACCCTGTATGTCCAGAGTCGCATCCCCCACCCACTGCCAGAGCTCCCCGTACATCTCCTATGTAGTGTAGGGAGCTTTGGGCAGGAGATACGGTCCCGGCGTTTAGTGGGGATGTCCATCTCTGCTAAACGAGGCTTGGAATGACCCCTAATACAAATAAAAGAAGGATAAAGGAAAAAAAGAAAAAGAAAGACGAAAGATGAAAGGAGGAGGAGGTGAGGAGGAGAGGAGAGAAAGGGGAGGGAAAGACAAGTCAAAGGAAACAAGGGGGAAAGGGAGAGTTACCTACAAGTAGGATAAAAGGGAGGATAAAGAAAGGAGGAAGGGAGAAGAAAGGGGAATAACAAAAGAACATCTGGTGAGCAGAAGAACTGTATTTTGCACTCCTCTATATTAGAAAAAGTATCACCTCAATGCCTATATCCTCATGTTTATATAAAACGAAAAGATATGTCTAATTTACTTCAAGGACACTGGGCTGGCCCTTACCAATGTCTACTACTACTATAAACCAGCACAAAAATCAGACAGCTAAACAGAAACAAAAATGCATTAATCAAAAAAAAAATTGCAGCATTACAAAATGAGAAAACCTAAAAAAGCTATATGGCCGAAAAGAAAGAAAAACTCGGCATCGGATATTGGAGAGGGCAGAAGCAAACAACCTCGTGGTGCCAAAAGTTTTAAAGTAAACTTTGCAGGGCTGTTTGTGGCAATTGCTGCCACTGTAGGTCCCAGAGATGGGGGCAGTGGTAGCAATAGACCGTAGAGAGGGGATACAAAGGATGAGATTTGCCTAAGGTGCCTCGTCTCCTTGCACTGGCTCCGCATTAGGGTGAAAAACAAAATTTGTAAGCTAAAAGCTAGTCCCATTAATGATGCACTTCAAGCTTGTTTATAAAGTGCTTTTATAATTTTCAGTTCTTCTGAAAGAGATATACATCCACTTCTGGGGTAAAACTTGATAGCATGGTGCCTGAACTATAGAAACATAGAAACATGACGACAGAAAAAGACCATGACTATAGCATTAATGAAAGAGCTTGGCTTTCAGGAACTAATTCTATGTAGTACCCGCCTGCGAAACTCACATAACCCTACTCTAAAGGACTTTCATGTGTGAATGGGCACGTATTAACATGCTTCAGGCGGTCATTAGTCTGTAAACATATGCGTAAGTCTCATCGCACATACTTTCAGTTGGGTCGTGCACAAGGGTGGAACTTGAGCAGAGCATAGGTAGGGCCTAGATTTAAAACATGTAAGTTATAGATTACTATGACTTATGCACGTCACTATGCCGATTTCGGGGCCGGCATTTATACCTGCTTTAGACTCAGGTGCATCTGTCCACTCTATTCTTTAAGTAGAGTCCACGCATGCTTTACTTTATTGAAGAGACCGCAAATACACAAGCTCCAACATACATTGCTTGCACATGAGATTAATTTATACAAGAAAAGCCCTCTACATAATCTAGGTAAGATTCTGATTTTATGCCATATGTGTGGCCAAGGTGCTAAGATCATCAATACCATCACATTGTTATGAACCTATGGTCTCAGCTCAAAATATTTTGCAATGTGGGGCAACTTGCTCCAAAGCTGCAAAAACTCCGATCACATCAATGACCATTCATCAGGTTCAAAGTTTAAATATTCTACACCTTTACTGGCCAAACGTTTTAAAGGCTTAGATTGAAACCAGAACTTATCTTAGATAATTGAAGCTTGTTCTGTTTTATGTAGACAGTAGTCGTGCTGTGGGTTCACTGCAGATTGCGTATCATCCCCGACGCCACCTCTCAGGTACCGCACGTTTCAATTCTTCCTCAGGGGGTTCTTATAAAGCAAACCTAGCACTGTCTACAAAACATAGCCACAAGAAAGAACATGGTGATCTGAGAAAGTGTATTCTGGATGAATATTCCACAGTTCTTAAACGGAACAGTTCTTAAATGAAACTTCCTAGAGTAACAGACATCCTATATATGAAAGAAACCTCACCTTTGTTGAATCAATCAAATTATATAGATTGAAGCTCAAACCAGGCGTGTGTTACAACTGAGTTCTCAAAAGTTTTCTCAAAAACACCGCGCTTGCGCTCTAGCAACAGTCTTATTTATTGGGTAGGGAGGGCTTCCGATAGTGACGTGGCAGTGAGGTCATACACACGCCCGCCACTCAATCATATTATTTAACCCTCCCGGAATAACTGTGCCAAGTCGATATATCCATCGTTGTTCTGATAATATGAGCGATTGGGCTGGTGATTTGCCCCTCCCTCCTGTTGAGACGATTTCTACAACAAACACTCGTAGTTCCTCAAACAAGTGT
Organism: Ichthyophis bannanicus; assembly: GCA_033557465.1. Taxonomy (NCBI): domain Eukaryota; kingdom Metazoa; phylum Chordata; class Amphibia; order Gymnophiona; family Ichthyophiidae; genus Ichthyophis; species Ichthyophis bannanicus. The sequence goes on from CM066031.1 coordinate 1,828,071,389, forward strand.
TTGCTCTGCAAGCAATGGTGTACTACTGGAGCTTCTTGTGCCTTGCATTTGATCCTACTGCGATGTTCAGCGATGCGTACCCGCAAAGCTCGAGTGGTTTGCCCTATATACAGGAGGCCACAAGGGCATCTTATCCCATACACTACATGGTCAGAGGCACAATTTGATGACTGTCTTAGAATGTAATGCTGATCATGGTATTCAAATTCTACCACCTCATCCATAACATCACACACAGTACAATGGCCGCATTTTCTATGCCCGGAGACTTCCCCTACTGCCTCCTGCTCTTTTTTCCTTAGCTTAGCTGGGCTCAAAATTTCTTTTAAATTAGATTGGTGAGTCCATACACAGCGTATATGCTTATCAGATAAACCTGGGATTGTACCTAGTACATTTTGATGGCGGCGGATAATTTTGATGATTTTCCTACTTAACGGAGAATATTGAGTCACAAAATTGATACAACTTTCATCTTCCTTTCCTGAAGATCTACTTTCCCGGGTCTGCAACAATAATGCCCTATTATTGTACAGGGCCCGTTTATAGGCAGATTTTACCACCTTTTCTGGATAACCCCGGTTATAAAATTCCTGCATCAACTGCTTCGCTTGAATTTTATACTCATATGTAGTAGAGCAATTTCTGCGATATCGGAGGAATTGCGAAAACGGCAAACCGTCTCGCAACTGTCTGGGGTGCTTGCTGGTGTAATGCAATAACGTATTGCGATTGGTGGGCTTTTTATACACCTTGGTTTGCCAGCCCCCCGAACTCTTGCAAACTTCTACATCCAAAAAAACAATGTGTTTCTGATGACAAACACTAGTAAATTGAATGTGAGAATTAACACCATTCAACCAGCTTACAAACTTTCCCAATTCTTCAGCAGTGCCCTCCCAAAGAATAAAAATATCGTCAATAAATCGTTTCCATAGGGCCAACTGCTGGCGAAAAGGAGAAAGTGCAAGCCACTGGCTTTCATACTCTTGCATGTATAGGTTCGCAATAGATGGGGCGCACGTAGCGCCCATAGCTACCCCCGAAGTTTGTCTGTATAGTACATCTTCAAACTGAAAGTAATTCTCAAAGATGGTGAGTTCTGCTAGCTGGGTAATGAAAGAAATCAATTCTTCTGAGAGACCTTCAATTCTCCGTAAAGATGTACCTATTATCCGATGTGCTTCAAGCTGAGGAATGCTCGTATATAATGCCTACACATCCAACGTCGCTAGAAGTGTATTGTCCCTGTCAGCCCAAGCCACGTGGTTATCCAAAATAGTAAGGAAATGAGAAGTATCCTTTATATAAGATGGAATAGTAGACATTAATGGTCTTAAATAGGTGTCTATATATACCGATAGGGGTTCTAGAACGGACCCTTTTGTAGAGACAATTGGCCTGCCCGGAGGGTTTTCAAAGCTCTTATGTATCTTGGGCACCATGTATAGTCGTGCTAATGTAGGAGAGGTTTCGTTGAGAAATTTCCATTCCTTTTTCGAAATTAACTTATGATCCAATGCCACCGTAGTAATCTGTTTTATGCGACTCTGTAGCAATTTGGTAGGGTCCTCTCGTAATATTTGGTAAGTGTGTTCGTGAGAGAGTTGATGTTTAGCCTCTCTCAAATATTGGATTCTGTCCATCACGACTATAGCACATGAGATTATACAATTGCCCTCTCAATGTCTTAGGGGCTTGTTTACAAAGCTGCGGTAGCGGTTCGCGATCGTTATCGGAGCCGCGGCCCCATTGATTTCAATGGGGCCGCGGCTCCGATAACGACCGCGAACCGCTACCACGGCTTTGTAAACAAGCCCCTTAGTGTTTGGTCATTTGATATGAGTCTATGTTATTGTGTCTTTCTTCTCTCGTTTTATCTTCTTTTGTTTTATGTTATTGTAAACTGCCTTATTTGGACTTTTGGCTTGAAAGCTTGGTATATCAAATTGCACAATAAAATAAATTTTAAAAAAGGGAAGAGAAGGGAAATGTACATAGTAAAGGGGGAAGGAAGGAAAGGGAAGATGCTGGACACCTTGGGGGCAGTGCCAATGCTACCATTAGGTAAATTAGGTGGTCGCCTAGAGTGCCAGCCCTCTAAGGGCACTTATTGCCGCCACTGCAACCCTTCTCAGGACCAGCAGTGGCAGCAAAAAGCACTTACCTTGAAACTTTGGTGCCGCAGGGCTATTTGCTTCTGCCCTCTTGGACCACCGATGCTGACTTTCTGTTTGCAAAGGAAATTGGCATCAGGCAGTCCGAGGGGGCAGAAGCAAACAGCCCCGCAGCACTGATGTTTCAAGGTAAGTGCAGTGGGGCTGTGTGTGGCCATTGCCACCACTGCATGTCATGGAGAGGGGTGGCAACGGCAGCAATGGGTGTCAGAGGGGGAGGGGGCACAAGAGATGAGGTTCGCCTAGAGCATCTTATCTCCTTGTACTGGTACTGCTTGGGAAGAAGGAGGGATGAGGGTAAAAAAGGGAAAAGGAGGTGCTGGACATGGGGCAGGGGAAGGAAGGGAAAGAGAGATGTTAAACTATGGGGTTGGACCTTAAGCCACCCAGAGGAGACACACAGCTGAAGGGTTGCCAAGGGCATCAGATATCTTTGGGTTGACTCTGGCAATAGCAGCAAGATGTGCTGCTGTCCATCTGACCAGAATGAACAGACAGATGATAAAATGCTAACAGGAATTATGGAAGCTAACAAAACTGGAAACACAGTAATAATGGTGAACTCCATCCACTACGTGGTCGTCTAGGATGGCAACTTCTGAGAGGGCGGCAAAGATCAGGACATTCAAATCTAAACATTAGATCTTTACAGCCAAGGGGGGGGGGGGGGTATAAAGCTTAAGATCTGCCAATGGTGCCAACACCTTGAACCAACTCTGGGGCCAGCCCTAGGTCAATTTCACATCAGGACATGCTAGAGAGATAAAGTTTCTAGATGAAATAAATGACTACTCCATGGTGCAGCTAGTTCAGGAACTGACACAAGGAAAAGCTATTTTGGACCTACTGTAGTTGTTAGTGGAATGCAGGATCTGGTGTAAGAGATGATGGTGTTGGGGCCACTTGGCAAGATCTCAACATGATCAACCTTTATTTAAAAAATGGAGGGAGAACAGCAAGGAAATCTATTGCGCTAGCATTGAACTTTCGAAAGGAAGTCTAAGATAAAACAAGGAAAATGGTTAGGGAAAAAAAATGGGTGGACTGGAATTACAAGAAGACCAAGGTCCTGTTTGTTACGATTATAGCACTGCCATTGTTGAACATGGCACGTGCAGAGCTTACTGCTCATATTGAGGTAAGATATTTAGGACTGATATTGATCAGAATTTGACCTTTTAGTCACAAGTGTTATTAAAAAAGCTTATTATAGAATGAGGGTGGTTCATAGAATGTGTCCTTTATTGTCTGATACACATTTTTGTACTGTTTTGCAGGCATTAGTGTTGCCCCTATTTGGTTAAGTAATTTTATTTATCAAGGAGTGCCTGCTTGTACAATTAAGGGGCTTCAGATGGCACAAAATACAGCTGCTCGGTTGTGATCAGGCAACCAAACTCTGCCCATGTAACACTGCTTTTGAAACAACTCCATTGATTCCATATTGTGGTTAGGGTGAAATTTAAAGTGTTAGTTGCTGCATTTCATGCTATGTGTGAGATTGCGGTCATTAGTGTCCAATTGTTGCTCTAGAGGTGTACGACTATCTGCCCAATGCAAGCATGCTCACAAAATACCTGCCATTCTTGCATTGCGCAAATTCAGAACACAGTATACTCAAACTAGAGGTTTTTTAGAATAATGTATGCCTCAGGTTCGTGGAATTCGTTACCTGATGAGTTAAGGGCTAGTAGGGATCTGCTTGGATTTCAAAAGCGGCTGAAAATTGATCTTTTTGGTGAATGTTTTGGTACTAAAGTATAATCTGAGATATTTATATATTTTTAATAGATATATTATCCTTGTTATATGGTATTTGATTGTTTGTGTTATTTGTAACCCACTTAGACCTTTTTGTGATTGAGTGGGATATAAATTTGTGAGGATAGTGTGCAGCAGGTCAGTGGGGATGTCCCACCAGTGCCATGTGCAGGTGCTGTGGAGACAGGAGGCAACCTCTGGACCCTCATCCTCCAGTCCCTGGTGAAGGGGTTGTGTGGCATGACAGGGTGGGCAGCTGGAGTGTTGTGGGGGAGGCTATAACATCACAGGCAGAGGTGGAGAGGGGGCAGTGGGTGAGTGCATGAGGGAGGGCGAGTGGCTGGAGGGTGGTGTTGAGGGTGAAACGCATGTAGGGGGAGCATGTGGGGTTGTGTGAGTGGCAGGATGGTGGGAGTGAGGGTAAGAGGTCAGAGTGCATGCAGGAGGAGCCTGTGGGATGTGTGAGTGGCAGGAGGGTGAAAGCAAGGGTGAAGGGATGGAGGGCATACATGGGGAGAGTGTGGATGAGGGTGGGTGTGCCGAGTGGATGCGGGTTCCGAGTCTGGCAGAGATGGGATGTGACAGCATATCTGAAGGGGAATGCGGATGGTGAGGAGGCAGTGGGGGGCCCAGACTATAGAAGCTTGGCTTGCCAGGAGGCTGTGGTGGTGCCAGGTCATGGCAGTGATGAGGACAATGATGTGGTGGAGATGCCAGCAGCCGGGTGCATGTAGGAGCAGGATGCCCATGTTGGTGGGTCATGAAACCCACCCCTATCTGATAAGGGGGCCCAAGAGGCAGGTGGAGGCCCCAAAGGAACACCAGTCATGGTCTGTCTGGAGCGCGTGCTTGCACGCAACATTGCACAGCTGCGCAGGCCCCTCTCCCACCTCTCACGCCATGTGGAGGGCCTCAGGGGTAGGGTGCGGGGCCTGAGGGGTGAGCCCAGGGGCCTGCGACTGCTGATGGAAACCCACCTGCAATCCCACACTCCCCCACTGTGGGGCACTGAGGTGGACACCACCATATGTGAGGTGCACAGGGGCAGCTATACCACCAAGCGGCATGAGCTGTGCCAGTGGCTGCTAATGCAGTGACAGCCACCAGGGCAGACTGGCTGAAAGTGATAATGGCCCTGTAGGTGCAGCAGGGGCAAGGGTTGGGTGCCATGGGGCACACCTGCTAGCCAGTGTGTGTGGGCACTGTTTGCCCATATTCTGTGTCTGTCCCATGCATGTTTGCTAGGTAAATAAAGTTTTATGCTGTTCTACATGTGTGCCTTGTGTGCCTTTCTGGCTGTCACCCACAGCAACCTTGACCAATAATGGCCCCGAGATGCCTTGCTGCACACCACATGTTCATGGTAGCCCATGCACAGCTGAGCCAAATAGACAGATAGACTGGCCATCACAATAGCAAGAGATAGAGCAAACATCGAGGGGGAATGGGAAGGCGCCACATGGGAGGGGAAGGGAGCCATGAACATATGGCAGCAGCACAGCCTGCAGTCCACAGGTATGCCATGACCTAGGGCAGTGGGGCCGGCTGCAGCACATATGCCAGTGGTGCGTGTTATGCAGAGGGGGCAGGATGGAAAGAGGGGAACGACCCAGAGTAGGCCATGGATGTGGCAGACCCAGGTCATGGGAGCAATCCACATGTGAGAATACCCCTGAGGAGGGATTATTATAATATTATTATTAAAGACTTATAAAGCGCTGCAACATGCGAAGCGCTGTACAAACATAGAAGAGAGACAGTCCCTGCTCATCAGAGCTCACAATCTAATAAGACAGAAAACAAAATAAGTTACATAATACAAATAACAAACATTTACAGGACAAAGTAAGCAAATGTTGATAGAGAGATCAAGATAGGGTAAGACAGGAACGGAAAGCAATAGTGAAGAGGTGGGATTTTAGTCTGGACTTGAAAATGGCCAGGGAAGACGCCTGGCACACAGAGATAGGAAGACTATTCCAAGCAAAGGGTGCTGTCATTTGGAAGGAGCGAAGTCTGGAATTGGCAGTACGAGTAAAGGACACAGATAAACGAAGACTGTTAGAAGAGCGAAGCAACCGAGAGGGGGTGTAAGGAGAGACGAGAGATGAAAGGTACTGGGGGGCAGAAGAGTGAATACATTTATAGGTCAGGAGGAGAAGTTTAAATTGGATACAGAGACAGATGGGAAGCCAATGAAGCGACATGAGGAGAGGAGTGATGTGGGAAAAACAAGACTGGCGGAAAATGAGTCGAGCAGCAGAGTGTTGAATTGACTGAAGAGATCAAACAAACAGTAAGGATTTGAGGGTTTGTTTGTTTGTTTTATTATATTACATTGCTAGCTCTCTGACTGGGAGCTCTTAAAAGGGTTTTTTTGTATATTTTTTAAAGCAAGGTTACTTTCTTTTTGGTGCTTTAGGGGAACTTTCCTTGAGCACAGTAGGTTGCTGAACTCCAGTAACCTCCTCAGGTTTAGAAACTACTAACACCTAATCAGGAGTTAGTGGGCCTGTTTCCTGAGTGCAGTTGAAGTCTGCATAAAAGGCTCCAGTGCCCTGCCCTGTTGAGGCTTTCCTAACCAGGGCTCCACAGATCAACAAACAATAAGGATTTGAGGGTTTGTTTGTTTGTTTTATTATATTACATTGCTAGCTCTCTGACTGGGAGCTCTTAAAAGGGTTTTTTATATTTTTTTTAAAGCAAGGTTACTTTCTTTTTGGTGCTTTAGGGGAACTTTCCTTGAGCACAGTTGGTTGCTGAACTCCAGTAACCTCCTCAGGTTTAGAAACTGCTAACACCTAATCAGGTGTTAGTTCCCTCCCTATCCACCCCGACTCCCACCCACCCCTAGTAAGCACTCTTGCTTTATAGGGCACCTCCCCCTTTAACAAATCACAGAGAATTGGACCAGCACATTTTGAATATTATTAAAGAGATTTAACTGCTTTTTCTCTGAAAGGACAGCTGCGAAACCGGCTGGTACTTGGTAGATCTCTCTCTTTTGCTTTAACAGATACCTAAGTACCACGAACAGAACAATGGCTGGGAAAAATCATATTGCTAAAGATGTTGCCCCCATTACAGCTTCTGCCTCGGTCCAAACAGAGGTCCTAATGCCAGTTGAAGGACCGGTTCCATGTGCAGGGTGCCTGCATGCTGAAGCTCTCAGGAAACAAGTGGAGGAACTCAGAGAGGAGGTGGCGAGGCTGAGGAGCATTCAAGACAGTGAGAAGTACATTGATGAGATGCTTCTTGCAGCAACCAAGCTCTCCAGCACAGGAGAAGATGGGTGCCAACAGAATGTCGATGGTTGGACACAAGTCACCAGGGCCTGCAAAATCACCAATCCAACTTCTCCAGCCCTTGAATTGAAGAACCATTATGCAGCCCTGGAAGTGGAGGAGGTGAAAGCATCCCTGGAAAGGGAAGAACCAGAGTTCAAGTACCCCAAAGTTGCAGAATCAGTGACCAGAAGGAAACGAAGGGTAGTGGTGGTTGGAGACTCTCTTCTGAGGGGTACTGAGGCATCCATCTGCCGACCAGACTTGATGTCCAGAGAGGTATGCTGTCTGCCTGGTGCCAAAATCCAAGATGTTACGGAGAGTATGCCGAGACTCATCAAGCCCACTGACTATTACCCAATATTGCTAATCCATGTTGAAACAAATGATACTGCCAGGTATACCTCGGAACGTATCAAAAGTGACTTCATGGCTCTGGGACGGAGGGTGAAGCAGTTAGGTGCACAGGTGGTGTTCTCTTCAATCCTCCCTGTTGAGGGTAAAGGCCAAGGCAGAGAGGCTCGCATCCTGGAGATGAATGCATGGCTGCGTGGATGGTGTCATTGAGAGCGTTTTGGTTTCCTAGACCATGGGATGCTGATCCAAGTGTTGCAGAGCAGAGATGGCATCCATCTGTCCAAGAAAGGTCAACGCATCTTCGGTAGTAGACTGGCTAATCTACTGAAGAGGGCTTTAAACTAGATTTGTTGGGGATGGGTGAAGAAAGCCCCCAGGTAAGTGAAAGCCCCCAGGTAGGTGATACATTAAATACCTTTATGGAAATGGGTAACAGGGGTAACATATGGAAAGCAGTGTGTATTAATGCCTGTAGCATGGGAAATAAGATCCCTGAAGTTGAAGCTTTGGTGGGAGTGGCTGACTTGGATTTAGTGGCAGTTACAGAAACATGGTTCACAGAAAACCATGACTGGGATGTAACTATACCTGGCTATACTTTATTCAGAAAGGACAGGGTAGGAAGAAGGGGAGGAGGAGTGGCATTATATGTAAAACTACTATTAAAGCTTTGGAATTACAGAGCTTAAAAGGGAGAGAGGAGGCATTGCGGGTTAAACTAGAAAGAGGGAAAGAGAAATCTATTTGCATTGGTGTGATATACAGACCTCCCTCACAAGAGGAAGAGGTGGACAGAGAGTTAATTGAAGACATACGCAGCATTGCTAGGAAAGGGGAAGTGCTACTGATAGGAGATTTCAATATGCCAGATGTTGATTGGCACATTCCTGCTGCAGTATCATCTAGAAGTAAGGAGATCCTGGATTCTCTACAGGGAGAACTATTCAGGCAATTGGCAACAGACCCCACACGTGAAGGGGCCATACTGGACTTGGTACTTACCAATGGTGAAAATGTTTCCGATGTTGTAGTGGGAGATCATTTTGCATCCAGTGATCACCAGATGGTGTGGTTCAGTATTAGGACTAGGGCTGTTAGAATCCATTCCAAGGTGAGGATCTTAGACTTTAGGAAGACTAACTTTGCGAAGATGGGCCAATACCTCAGGGAGTCGTTAGTGGGATGGGAACAGCTGGGGGATGTAGAAAAACAGTGGGCAAAACTGAAAGGGTGTATTTTAAGGGCAACCAACATTTTTGTTAAAATGGTAAATAAAGGCAAAAGAAACAGGAGACCACTATGGTTTTTGAAAGAAGTAGCTGATAAAGTGAAGAAAAAGAGGGAGGCCTTCATGAAATACAAGAGATCACAGAGAGAGGAAGACAGGCATCTGTATTTGGAAAAACTTAGAGAAGCTAGCAAAGTAGTCAAGAAGGGAAAGATTCAAAAGGAGGAGGAAATAGCCAATGCAATAAAATGGGGGGATAAGACATTTTGCAGATATATTAGTGAGAAGAGGAAGGGCAAAAGTGGTATTGTCAGACTCAAGAGTGCAGGGGAGGAATATGTAGAAGCTGATAAGGATAAAGCGGAATTGCTTAACAAATATTTGTGTTCTGTGTTCACAGATGAAGAACCAGGAGCAGGACCTCAGAAAACACCCACAAATAGGAACAGAAGCAAAGGACATCTTGAACAATTTTCAGAAGACTGTGTTTGTGAGAAACTAGCTCAAATTAAAGTAGACAAAGCGATGGGACCGGATGGGATACACCCTAGAATACTGAGGGAACTTGGGGACGTTCTAGCAACTCCACTGACTGACCTTTTCAATGCCTCGTTGGAGTCAGGAGTGGTGCCAAAGGACTGGAGAGAGGCTCATGTGGTGCCTTTACACAAAAGCGGAAGTAAGGATGTGGTTGAAACTACAAGCCGGTTAGTTTAACTTCGGTGGTGAGTAAATTATTGGAAACGCTGCTGAAAGAGAAAATAGTGAGGTTTCTGGAGTCCAGCGGATTACAGGATCTGAGGCAGCATGGATTCACCAGAGGCAGGTCTTGTCAGACAAATCTGATTGATTTCTTTGACTGGGTGACCAGGGAGTTGGACCGAGGCAGAGCTCTAGATGTGGTGTATTTAGATTTCAGTAAAGCCTTTGACACTGTTCCTCACAGGCGACTTATAAACAAACTGAGCACCCTAGGGATGGACCCTAAAGTTACTGCTTGGGTTAGAAATTGGTTGGGTGGGAGGCGACAAAGAGTAGAAGTAAATGGAGCTCACTCTGAGGAGAAGGATGTTACCAGTGGTGTGCCCCAGGGATCTGTCCTTGGTCCGATTCTTTTTAACATCTTTGTTAGTGATATAGCGGAAGGGCTGTCGGGTAAGGTTTGCCTCTTTGCAGATGATACCAAAATCTGCAATAGAGTAGACACCCAGGAAGGTGTAGATAACATGAGGAGGGATCTAGCTAAGCTTGAAGAATGGTCTAGAATTTGGCAGCTGGGATTTAATGTTAAAAAATGTAAGGTCATGCATTGGGGCTGCAGCAATCCAAGGGAGCAATACAGTATAGGGGGTGAAGTACTTTTGTCCACTAAAGAAGAGCGGGACCTAGGCGTGGTTGTGTCTGATGATCTTAAAGTAGCTAAACAGGTAGAAAAGGCGACGGCAAAAGCTAGAAAGATGCTTGGGTGCATACAGAGAGGAATGGCTAGCAGAAAAAAGGAGGTGATAATGCCTCTGTATAAGTTTTTGGTGCGACCTCATTTGGAATATGGTGTGCAATTCTGGAGACCGCACCTTCAAAAGGATGTGAACAGGATGGAGTTGGTGCAGAGGGTGGCTACTAAAATGATTAGTGGTCTTCATTGTAAAGCATATGAGGACAGACTTAAGGATCTTAATATGTACACCTTAGAGGAAAGGCGGGATAGAGGTGATATGATTGAGATGTTTAAATACCTCCGTGGCATAAATGTTCAGGGAGAGAGCCTCTTTCAATTGAAAGCAAGTTCTGCTACGAGGGGACATGGGATGAGGGTGAAGGGAGATAGATTCAGGAGTGATATGCGGAAATATTTCTTTATGGAAAGAGTAATGGATCCGTGGAATAGTCTCCCAGTGGAGGTGGTAGAGATGAGGACAGCAACTGAATTCAAAAAGGCATGGGACCAACACAGAGGATCTCTAAAGGTAAAAAGGTGACTGTTGTAGTTGTTGTTATGGAAGGACAGACTAGATAGGCCATGTGGTCTTTTTCTGTCATCATATTTCTATGTTTCTATATTTCTATGTTTACTACATGCATCCCACAACCTATCTTTGGCCCTATAACTCACATTTGGGTGGATGCTTTCACAATGTTAGACCATCTCTCTAGGAATGTTTCGATGGGAGTATGGTGGTACTGGAAGAATGGACCAGGAATGAAGGCACAGGGATGTCATAGGTATTACTGAATGTATACGTACATGTACATCTTCCTTGCATATTGCCACCATTCAACCATCCATTCATGGCAAAAGATGGCAACATATATCAGCTGACACTCAGCTACAACCCACCCAGAACCCAGGCCCCTATCATACCAAGTCTGCATTTCCCTAATTTTCATCAAGGAGGGACATACGAGCATAACTAGGATTCTCTCTCTTACAGCACTGGCTGTTGATGACCATAATAGCAGGATACGTGTGTGAAAAAGTCACATACACCACCACAGACATTAATAATGCACCAGGTCTAAGCAACAGAAATACAACAGAGGAGTACCATGTAATAATACTTTTATTATGTAGCTGTGCCAAACTCATTACATACTTCCTCCATTTACAGATATGGAAGCCCACAAAAGACATATCAAAAGCCTGTGAATTCCAATATTAACTTTATGTTCATCACCAGGACAAATTAACAAATAATACATGCCCAGTACCAGCACTCCTCATCACCCTTAGATAACATATCATAGTGAACTGTTAGTCCCTAAATCAATAACACAATACACCAAAACTACTACTGACAGGGCTTTCTTTTTCTGTGCACCGAGGTGTTGGAACAGCCTTCCTCAAAACATCCAATCAATACCAGACCTTTTGCAGTTTCGAAAAGCTTTGAAACACTACCTCTTCCTCTTGTCTTATCCATTAAACAATCCAGATAACACAACCTACCCACAGACCTTCCAAACATACAAATTCAATACAGACACCCCACAGACCTCCCATACACAATACTGAAGCCAGGATGAGATCATGTCTGTTATATTAATTAATTACCCTGTTATCCGAGTTGTATTTCCTGTTTTTTCTGTAAACACAAAGTACCGTTAAATTGTGTAACTCCTTGTTTATTGTAAACCGCGCTGATGCTGAATAGTGCGGTATATAAGAGACTATAAATAAAATAAATAAATAAATAAACTAAACAGCAACATCACCATATATCCAAGATTTACACAGAGCCTATATACTCTCCCCCATAATGTACTTCATGCTCCAAACAGCCATGCTACCCCCACCTTTCCAAATACAGACATATTTACAAAGAATGCATTTCAGCTGTACCCCCATATACATACTAAAAGAAGCAATGGTGGCTCTGTTTTGTCATGGAAAACAAAATTAATCCCCTTCACAACATGTCAATCATTCATTTATCTCATATGGTACACACAGGCCACACCCCTACCCTACACAACATGTAGGTTCCAGCTTTAAGAACATAAGAACATAACATAAGATATGCCATATTGGGTCAGACCAAGGTCCATCAAGCCCAGTATCATGTCTCCAACAGTGGCCAATCTAGGTCATAAGTACCTTTCAGTTTCCCCAAAAGACACAGGTTCCTCAATGCTTGTATTGGGTCAAGCAGGGATATCCAGAGTCCCTCTTAATAATAGTAATGGACCTTTCCTCCAGGAACTTGTCCAAACCTTTTTTAAACCCAGCTACACTAACAGCTTTTACTACATCCTCCGGTAACTAATTCCATAGTTTGATTACATGTTGAGTGATAAAATATTTTCTCTTATTAGTCTTAAATAGGTTACCCTGTAGGTTCATTGCATGTCCCCTAGTCTTTTTATATTCTGATGACGTAAACAATCAATCTTCGTTTACCCGTTCCACTCCATTCATTAATTTATAGACCTCTATCATATCTCCCCTCAGCCATCTCTTTTCCAGGTTGAAGAGCCCTAACCTTTTTAGCCTCTCTTCATAGGAGTATCCTTCCATCCCCTTTACCATTTTGGTGGCTCGTCTCTGTACCTTTTCTAATAACGTTATATTCTTTTTAAGATACAGTGAGCAGAATTGCACACAATATTCAAGGTGCGGTTGCAACATGGAACATTGTCTCATCCACGCATTGAGACTCCGAGGCTCTGCCTGCCTTTTGGGTCCTGGCGTGGAACGGGAAGAATTTCGGAGAATGCCACCCTGGAAGTTCTGGATTTCAACTTCCTACCTAAAATCCTAAATTTAACCTCCAGAACCTCCCTACCACATTTTCCTATGTCATTGGTACTGACATTTACCAAGACAGCAGACTCCTCCCCAGCACTATCTAGGTGGCATGTGCGGTCCGTTACCTTCGAACCAGGCAGGCATGTTACCAAGCGATCCTTATGTCCACCAGCCACCCAGCTATCTACATGCCTAATGATTGAATCACCAATTGTAACGGCTGTCCTAACCCTTCCCTAATGGGCACATGGCCCTGGAGAAACATCCTTGGTGCAAGAGGGTTTTACATCACCTGGAGGACAGGTCCTAGCTATAGGATCACTTCCTGCCACACTAGGGTGATGCTCCCCTGTCACGTGACCTCTTTCCTCCATAGCAACAGGGATTCTGCCAGATTGGAGGTGGGACTTCAGGACTATATCCCTGTAAGTCTCGTCTATGTACCTCTCTGTCTTCCTTATGTCTTCCAAGTCTGCTACTCTTGCCTCTGGAGATCGGACTCGTTCCCTGAGAGCAAAGAGCTCCTTGCATCTTGTGCATATGTAAGACCCCTCTCCAACTGGGAGAAAATCATACATGTGACACTCAATGCAAAAGACTGAACTATCTATCTAGATGACACACAGACATGGGACTGGCTATCTATCTAGGAGCAGAATGTGTACCTCTAAAATGCCTTTATAAATCTTGGCTGGAGACTCATAAGTAGCTGTCAGAGAGGTTGAGCCCCATTTGCAATGTGGATCAATGGTAAAGCTATAAACGCACAGCCATTTCCAAATTTGCCCTTACAGTGTGTAAACTGGTTACATGTGTAAATTCATTTCTAAAATTGCCCCTAATGATGTGTAAAGTGCTACATTAGCACAGTTATTCTAGAAAGAACCATATGTAAAAAGATGCTGCCCATGGTGCTAACAAACTCTGAACCTTGGTTTCATAGTAACATGATGGCACAAAAAAGACCACATGACCTATCTAGTCTGCCCTTCGAAGGGCAGACCTATCAAAGAAGAATAAATTTATGAACAAGGTAAACTTCTGAACTACATAAGAACATAAACATAAATATGCCATACTGGGTCAGACCAAGGTCCATCAAGCCCAGTATCCTGTTTCCAACAGTGGCCAATCTAGGTCATACGTACCTAGCAGTTTCCCCAAAAGACACAGGTTCCACAATGCTTGTACTGGGTCAAGCATTGATATCCTGGGTCCCTTCTTAATAATGGTTTACGGACCCTTCCTCCAGGAACTTGTCCAAACCTTTTTTAAACCCAGCTACACTAACAGTGAACGTACGAAGCATGAACCAACGGAAGTTGGAGGTGGTCAAGAATGAAATGGAACGTGTACAACTTGATCTGTTGGGTGTCAGCGAACTGAAATGGACTGGCATCGGGCACTTTGCATCAGATGATCACATGGTCTACTATGCTGGAAATGAAAAACAAAAAAGAAATGGTGTTGCATTTATAATAAAGAAGAAACTTGCAAGAACTGTAATGAAATACAACGCAGTCAGCGAACACTTAATCTCTATTCGTCTACGAGGATTGCCTATCAACACAACTATAATTCAAGTATATGCCCCAACAACAGCTGCAGAAGAGAATGAAATTGAAGAGTTCTATGAACAAGTACAAGCTGAAATTGACAGAACATGCAAACAGGATATCCTGATAGTCATGGGTGACTGGAACGCAAATGTTGGCAACAAAGAAGAAGGCAAAGTAGTTGGAAAATATGGACTTGGCAACAGAAATGAAGCTGGAGAAAGATTGATAGAATTCTGCAAGACCAATGATCTATTCATCTCAAACACCTTCTTCCAGCAACACAAGCGACGACTGTACACATGGACTTCACCCAATGGATTGTATAAAAATCAAATTGACTACATCTGTGGAAGTCAACGATGGAAAAGCTCTGTAACATCAACAAAGACAAAACCTGGAGCTGACTGTGGTACAGATCATCAACTACTAGTATGCAAACTTAAGCTAAAGTTGAAAAAGAGCAAACCACTCATGAATGCACCAAAATATGACCTTGAGAATATACCACTGGAATTTAAAGACTGCCTGCAAAATCGATTTGCTGCTTTAGATACAAATGACAGAGCTCCGGAAGAGTTATGGAATGACATCAAGAAGGTTGTGCTGGAAGAAAGCGAGAAGTCTCTACAAAAGGTGAAAAAGCAAAAACGGCCAAAATGGATGACGGAAGAAACTCTGAAAATTGCCCAGAAACGCAGAGAAGCTAAAGCCAAAGGAGGAGAAAGAAAGACAATCGCAGAACTCAACAGAGATTTCCAACGTGCAGCAAGACAGGACAAGGAAAAGTACTACAATGACACTTGCAAGGAAATAGAAGCAGAAACTATTAGAGGAAGAACAAGATCGGCTTTCCTAAAGCTGCGAGAGTTAAAGAAAAAGTTCCAGCCTCGAATTGGAATGTTACAAGATGCTCAAGGTTCTATGTTGAATGATTCTGAGAAGATCAAGAAAAGGTGGAAGGAATATACAGAGTTTTTATATGATAAAGATCAAGTGGATCAACAGCCGTTTCAACCTATACCTTATGATCAGGAACCATTGGTGATGAAAGAAGAAGTTGAAGCAGCATTGAAAGCCTTATCAAAGAACAAAGCACCAGGCATTGATAGCATTCCCATAGAAGTATTGCAGCAATCTGATGCAGCTGTTACCGTACTTACAAGGCTCTGCCAAGAAATATGGAAGACAACATCATGGCCAACTGACTGGAAAAGATCTGTGTTTATACCAATACTAAAGAAAGGTGATCCAACTGACTGTGGAAATTACCGCACAATCGCTCTGATCCCACATGCCAGCAAGATTCTACTGAAGATTATTCAAAAGAGACTACAGCCATACCTAGAACAAGAACTACCTGAAGTGCAAGCAGGGTTCAGGAAAGGGCGAGGAACGAGAGACATCATTGCGGATGTGAGATGGATCCTTGAAAAGACTAAAGAATACCAAAAGGATATCTATTTGTGCTTTATCGACTATAGCAAGGCTTTTGACTGTGTAAACCATGAGAAACTCTGGGCCACATTAAGAAGCATGGGTATACCAGAACACCTGATCGTTCTCTTGCGTAATCTGTACATTAATCAAGAAGCAACAGTTCGAACGGAACAAGGAGAAACAGAATGATTTAAAATAAGCAAAGGTGTAAGACAAGGCTGCATACTTTCCCCCTACCTGTTTAATTTATATGCAGAACAAATCATCAGAGAAGCAGGACTGTATGAAGACAACAGAGGTGTGAAGATTGGTGGAAGACTCATCAACAACCTTCGCTATGCTGATGATACCAGATTACTGGCTGAAAGCGAAGATGATCTGAAACATTTGCTTCTCACAATCAAAGAACATAGTCTCAAAAAGGGCCTGCACCTTAATGTAAAGAAGACAAAGATCATGACAACTGGCATAATCAACAGGTTCATCGTTGAAGGAGAAGAAATTGAAATCGTGAACAACTTTAACCTACTTGGATCAACTATCAATAAAGAAGCAACAAGCAGTCAAGAAATCAGACGACGCATTGCTCTTGGCAGAATGGCTATGAAAGACCTAGATAAGATTTTCAAGAGCAGAGATGTCTCTTTCCATACAAAGATTCGACTTGTTCAAGCCATGGTATTTTCAATAACATCATATGGATGTGAAAGCTGGACAGTGAAAAAGACAGACAGGAAGAAAATTGATGCCTTTGAATTATGGTGCTGGCGGCGAATACTGTGTATACCATGGACTGCCCGAAGAACAAACCAGTCGGTACTAGAGGAGATCAAACCTAAGCTTTCTTTAGAAGCTCAGATGACAAGACTTCGACTTTCATACTTCGGACACATCATGCGAAGAGAGAGATAATTAGAGAAAGACATCATGCTTGGCAAGATAGAAGGTCAACGCAAAAGAGGAAGGCCAGCAATGAGATGGATCGCTACAATAACAGCAGCTACGGGTACCAGTCTGTCGTCAATGAGCCGCCTGACTGAAGACCGAACACAATTTAGGATAGCTATCCAGAGGGTCGCCATGAGTCGACTCCGACTCGACGGCACTTAACAACAACACTAACAGTGGTTGATGTTATGGTCAAAGAAATTATAACGATATGGGGAGAACTATATTTGGGAATCCAGGCCAGAAAATCAGCACTTATACAAAAAAAATATTGAGGTGCATTGCTAAGAAAAAGGCAAGTGGCAGCTCCCTACCTGGCCAGGTGGAGTCACTAACTGAATCAGAGTGCAGGTCTTGGAGACCCTGGATGAGGACTATTTAAGGGGTCAGCAACTGGATACATCACGCCTTACTGAGACAACCAATAAGTACTTATTGTGCATCTCTGCTCTCAGGACACATTACTATCTGCCCTCTGTGACCAAAAGCATCCTTCTTACATAGCTCTGATGCTCTTGCTATCAGATAACACTCACAGGGAATATTGCTTGGGCATATCTGCAAAATAGGTGTAAGTCCTTTCTTCAGGTGTGGTCTGCTGTTGATCTATCTCCAGATCTCTATGCATTTCTCCTCTTTCCAATTGCATAGTGCAGTTTGCTTACACTTCTCTGCTTGTGAAATCAAGTGATAGTCTGTTAACGCTCCTGGAGAGATGGCCTATATTTGGACAAGTGGGTTCCCAGCTGGGTTTGTTAACCTAGGAGGCATATCTTCTAGCTTCCATGGCCTTTCTATGCTGGACTCTCAAACCATACAGCGTACATGTAATGAAGTACATAGAATGTTAGCCGTCCCTCTCCAACAGTCCCCTTTAAGAGAGTCTGCAGCCCAGAGTTCAGGGCTGGGAAGGCATAGCTCAGAAAGAGAGATTAAGAACCCAGCAGGTTACAGGAGGAAGAGAGGCCCATGGAGCCAGAAGTCCTTCCAAGGCAAGCCATGCAAAGGAGTTCTGAGGTAGGAATTTTAACTGGATCTGGAGGAAGGGCCAGAAGGACCAGTTTGTGGAATTTAACAAGCTGGGTCAGAATTAAGCTGATTTTGTTTTCCCTGAACTGCTGTCTGGGTTTTAAAGGAAACCCCTTCCCATAAATAAATAAATAAAAAATTGCACACCATGCTTACTGCAGTATAGTGTAATAACTTGGTTGAAGCTGTGTGCATAACATTAGCTGGTAGATAGGCATGCAATATTGCCCTCCAGTATACACATCACTTGACACCCTGCCAAATGGGGCTCTATAGAGACTGGGTGCAAGTCAAAACACATCTAGGGGCTTGTTTACAAAGCCGCGGTAGCGATTTGCGATCGTTATTGGGGCCGCGGCTCCGATAACGATCGCGAACCGCTACCGCGGCTTTGTAAACAAGCCCCCTAGAGTTGCATTTCCTAGGGGCTCCATTAGACTAGAGTATTGAGGATTAACTGTGTGGCTATGGCTTCATATATTTGACAAAGCTGATATAGGCTTCATTGCATGTATGCGCTTAGTTGTCAGAAGGCTACATAGGCATTTGTATACTACACATATGATCCCTGCTGCATCTATACATTCCCGACTGATTTATAATGCATCAAATTGAAGGTATGGACCTATCGGCATCTCTGCCATAACATTATGTGATAGATACTTCATGATTTACACCCTCTGGATATGCTGAAAGAGAGAAGAATCTATAGTAGCCCTCATGTAATTATTGTTTGTGAATTTATATATGGCAGTGAGGTACTGATTGAGTTCTATTGTTTCCTTACCTGCAGATGATGCCATTCCTTTGGATGGGGAATAGGCTGGGTCCTGCCAGCCCATCAGAGAAGTTGCTGAGGCTTTCCAAGAGAACTGTAGGGAGGTTGCAACAGAGCAGATCAGAGAAGAGGTAGAGAAGGAGCAACAGGAAGAGAAAGCTGCTGCCTCTGCTGCTAGGAGAGCTGACGACGAGAATGATGAAGAGGTAGAAGATGTGCATATCCCATCCCCATTGCATTAGTTGACCATTGGGAGCCAGCCAAAGGGGAAGCAGGGGCCAGTACACAGGAGCATTCAGGAACTGGTTTGCTATGGGGACTTGCTTCTATCATAAAACCAACAACTGGTGGAACAGAGAGAATGCATACTTCAGCATCAAGAACAACTGCTGGCATACAGTGAATGCAAGCTCCAGCTGCACGAGAGACACTTACCACTCACTAGAATGCTGGTGAGTGGGGTTCAGTCCCTATCACAGGAGGCAGCATCCCTGTGGCAGGAGATCAGAGATATGCAGTGATCTTGGGAAAGACCCGGCCACTTATTCCACCACTCTGCCACTTCTCAGAACATCGTCATTCAGAAGAATAACATCTGCTGCCTCTCCACCATGCTGCCCTGTGAGGCTCCCACTCTCCCAGGCACTGCCACACACTCACCTCTGATGCACTGTACCCTATGGCTGCTGCCATAATGGAGACCCTCTCAGCAGCACGAGAAGTGGCATCTTGCTCCAGTGCAGCAGAGAGCCCCATGATATTTCCTGATGTTTTTGAGACTAAATTCTTTGCAAGAATGCTAGATAAAGAGTCACTATCCACTTCTGAAACCAGTGCCACCCCATTCAGCACCCCTGTGCTTCATAACCATTACTGTGGCAAGAGTAGAGCCATACGAAGGGTGATATGAGTAGTGTAGCTGCACTGAGTGTGAACACAATCTGGCATCAGCCTTTCCCCCCTGGTCATGGGCCAAGGATGATCACAGCATATCCCTCCCTGAACTTAAAGCACCCACTTTTAGAAAGAGGAAGCTTGGGACCTTGAGTATGTACCTGTGCAGACAGCTCAAATGCATCTCACCCCCACAGAAACAGGAAGTTTCCATAGGGGGGAGGATATGATCAAGCCTTCTGCACAGATGTGGGCTCAAGGTCCTGCATTTTCTGTCTGTTACTGTGATTGTTGTAAATTCGAGGGTGATGCACTGTGATCCACCTTGACCCACTGAGGGTAGGGGGTGGGGAAGGTTGATGCCAGACTGATGGTAGATGCTGGACCTGGGGGGAAAGAAGCTGAAGGACATAAATGTTGGGTCACCAAAGGCGGGGGAAGAGGGAGACAGGGGAGATGCTAGACATGATGGGTAGGGTTTGGGACTAGGATGGTAGGGGGAGATGCTGGATATTGGATAGGCTGAAAGAAACAAAGAGAGGATGCTGGACATTGTGGAGATCTAGGGAAACAGAGAGGAGAAGCTGAACATGAGGGGGCTATGGAGACAGAAATATGCTGGACATGGGCTAGGCAAATGAGACAGAAAGAATCCTAGACATAGGGGGCTAGGGAGACACAGGATATACTGGACATAGGGAGCAAGGGAGACAGATAATGCTCGACATGGAAAGGTTAGGGAGACAGAAAAAAATACTGGACATTGGAGGGAAGATGCTAAACATGAGGGGGAAAGTTTAGGGAGACAGGAGATATTGGACATGTGGGACACTAAGAACATGAAAAGAGGAGATGCTGGACATGAGGGCACTAGGTAGACAAAGGATATGCTGGAGATGGGGGGAACTAGGGAGGCAGACAGAGGAGATGCTGGAGATGGGGGGAACTAGGGAGGCAGACAGAGGAGATGCTGGAGATGGGGGGAACTAGGTAGGCAGACAGAGGATATGCTGGATATGGGGGGAACTAGGGAGGCAGACATAGGAGATGCTGGAGATGGGGGGAACTAGGGAGGCAGACAGAGGAGATTCTGGAGATGGGGGGATCTAGGGAGGCAGACAGAGGTGATGCTGGAGATGGGGGGAACTAGGGAGGCAGACAGAGGAGATGCTGGAGATGGAAGAACTAGGGAGATAGAGGAGATACTGGACATGGGGGGGGGGGCTAGATGCTGGCAGGATGTGACAGAGACACATTGGATGGGGAGGGGAGGAAAGGGAAATGCTGTAATTGGGGGGGGAGATGGGAGAGTTAGTGAAAGATTGGGGAATGAAGGATTTAGGAAGGAGAGACAGTTATGAATGGCAGGGCTGGTGTGAAGGGAAGAGATGGAAAGCTGTGGGGTAGATGCATTATAAAGAGTGAGATTGAGGACTGAACTGTAAAAAGGAGACGTGAAATTTGATAGGGAAACAGATAAATAAATGGAAAAAAATCTGAAAGGAATGTATCAATGGATGTAGGAGAGAGTAAGACAGGAAGAGAAAGAAGAAGTGGCAAATGAACACTGAATTAATAAAAGGCAGAGGAAAGCAAAAACCAGAGCCTGGCAGGGCCAGTGTTATCATTTTTGCTGCTTTGTGTGAATGATTACTGCTCTACCCCTCCCCCCTCACTGATACCGGTGGGGCCCTTCACAAGCCTCTTGTTTATCCCAACATGTTGAAAATTTTGAGGGTAGCCATGTTAGTCTGGAGTAGCAAAGATGACAGAAGCAGGTGGCACCCTTAGGCAGGGTGGAGGAGTAACCTGATGGTT
This sequence comes from Ichthyophis bannanicus, assembly GCA_033557465.1. Lineage (NCBI taxonomy): Eukaryota > Metazoa > Chordata > Amphibia > Gymnophiona > Ichthyophiidae > Ichthyophis > Ichthyophis bannanicus. The sequence goes on from CM066031.1 coordinate 1,828,092,905, forward strand.
AGCACACCAGCTTGGCAATCAAGAGGCCAGAGTTCAATTCCTGCTCATACTCCTTGGGCAAGTCACTTAACCCTCCATTGCCTCAGAGAAATCCAAGTTATCAATGCCCCTGTTTAATGTGTGTTGCTAAGTTTGAATAGCTTTGACTAAAGAGGTATAAAAAAATCTGTGAAATAAATACATCCACCTAACCAACTTATTGAGGTATGAACATGCCCCAAAAGCTTATGCTTCAATAAATTGGATAGCCTGTAAGGTTTATATATGGGGGAGGTTATAAATGCAGCATGTCATCAATAATTCTGAGATATATTAACTTTATTGATAAAATATGTCCCGTCCTATATATCTGGTTGGTACAAAAAATAAATATGCCTGAGTGGGAAAATCATTTAAGCTTTGATGTTCTTCCATTCTTTGGGAAAACCCCTTTGTTTCCTTTCCCCATGTAATGACCCAGTGCCATTATAGATAAAATTTGTTCTGAAACAGTTTATGCAAAGTCTGCTTCTGGGCCTCATGATTCATTTTCTTAAATAAAGTAGCATAAATGATACCAGTTCCTGCAATAAAAAGATAACACCTGATGTGTCTGTTTACCTTTATTTCTTTTTTCCTAGAGAAACGGAGGATGGGAAGGAAAGAAAGAACAGTGGGCACACCACCTTCTGAGTTCAAGAAAATTCCACTCAAGAATAAAAATGAATCTCTCTCTGTAACGTAATTATGGGTGCAACCACTGAGAAAAAGAAAACGTCTCAGTGAATGCATAAAATGCTGTATACAATTTGCAGGTTCCCTAATTACCACTTTCAAATTGGGTTCTCCACAATTCACTCAGGTACATTTAAGATACTCTCTCTCTCAGAAGTCCTACTGTGTCCAGAACACCTACTTCCCCTCCCTACCAAAAATCTGAAAGACAGGATCTGACTGAGCTCATTTTATCTTTATTTTGTGAAGTAAATATACTGTCTATAGAAATTCCACCATCTATGGGGAACAATGAAATAGAAATTAAAAGTTGCAGGTCTGATTAAGGCAAAGGCTGTGAGGGAATTTCTGAAGGTGGAACATTAATAATACTAGGCAGTAAATAATGCAACCAATCCGGGCAATCTGCATATTCAATGCCGGGTCCATATTTGAATCCGGCAATGAATATCCGGGTTTAAGTTTCAGCAGACAATTGTGCACATTCTCCCCATAAATGGGATTATTTTTCACATTCCATCATCAGTCAGAAAAAAAGTCCAATATAATATTTACTTAATCATTCGTAGTTTTACAACTATTATTGTTTTATATGAAAAAAAACACTTTTTCCTCTTCCTTTCTCTGACAGATGAGGGAGTGTGCAAAGAAATCCTAGATATGGGGGGAACAGCACTGAGGTCTTTTTCCTTCCTTTTATAACAGCTTCATGCAAAGATTTGGATATAGTAGAGGTTTTCCTCGATACTTGTTTTTTTCTGGGTGATCATAGTTTTGGAACAGACATACACCCACCTGACAGATCTCCCATGCCCCACCAGGGGTAGGACTCTGCTGCGATGTGGATACATACCAAGCAGTCCACAACCATCCCACTGGTGCTCCCACAGGGCATCCCTGCCACTAGCATGTGAGCAAGCAACAGATCAGCTGACCGCCACTCACTGTACAATGTAACTGTTCCCCAGTGAAGCCCTTACAATGAACATACGATATGTGATAGAGCAACATGCCATGGGTCACAAAAGCACAGATCTCTGGTCCTCTCATTTGCCAGGTCAGGTACTAGATACTTATCGCTTTGACCCAGTGAAGAGCGGGATATAAATACAGTTAAATAAATAGAATAAATAAATCTGCCATGCATCAAGTCAGTGTGGTGCCATGGTGTATAGTGCGGTATACAGTGGGCCCATACAGAGATCATTGGAATCTAAAGGCCTCCATGTGTACATCACTATAACATCAGATACACAACCATTCAAAAGGATCTGCCAAGTGGTTGGTGTGCAGTCTGGGAGAGCAGACAATATAGCATGCACCTATGGCTACCAGGCGAGGGGTGAGGACCTGAACACCATGTGTGGGTCACATGGCTGTGGCCCAAAAGCTATGTGCAGGGCCATCCTGTCCACTGGGCGAACTATGGGGTTGCCTAGGGTTGCAGACTCCCTGGCAAGCGGCAGCTGAACTGCTACTTCAGTGCTGTGGTGAGTTTTAAAATACCCACTCACGTGCACGCAGTTACTGCCTGCTGTTCCTACCCGCCTTCAAAGAAAGTTGCATTGGAGGGGGAACAGGAGCAGCAGGCAGTGAGTGCGCATGCACGTGGGTACTTTAAGGCCCGACACAGTTGAAGCAGCAGTTCAGCTGCTGCCGCTTCTGTGTGTGTGTGTGGGGGTAGGGGGGGTAGCATGGCGGGCTGGACGGACGGAGGCACAGTCTTTTTTGGGGGGTGCAGTGGCACAGAGGGTCTGCCTAAGGCAGCAGAAACCCTTGTGACATCACTGGCTATGTGTGACATGTATGGCACATAGTTTGGGGCATGTGGTGTCTGTCAGTAGAACCGACCATATGTGGGAGACACTGCAAGGGCACACTGTGTGCCATTGCATATAGCAGGTCTAGCTGCAGCACCTGTCAAGCTGCAAACAAAGGAGCCCAGTGCAAAACTGAAAATCCCCTCCTGTTGAAAGAATTGAAACAGCAAGGGCCAAAGGCACATTGAGCATCAGTGGGATCTGAGCCCTGCTCCTTCTGGTTGTAAGTGGAATAGCCCCAACCACTGGACTGCAGTGATGCAAGGTGCTCAAGAGGCAGCAGTGCGAAAGATTGCTGAGAAACATGGGGCCAAGGACTGCGTGGTGTGGGGGAGCAGAGGCAAAGGTGATGTGGATGGCAACCACAGAGACAGAGTCAGACAGGGTTTTGCTAAGAGCCCACTGTAGCATCTACCACCAGAACTGTGCAATTGCACACCAGTCCCCATGAGCACTGGCAATATGCCGGCCACACAGGTAGCTGATCAGATGCCACGGCTTCCCTGCCAGAATGGTGTTTATGCATACTATCGGTGGGAGTGCTGCTGTCCCTCCTAGAGTGGAAGAGGCCCAGAGAGGAGGAACGCTGGGCAGGCCGGGTGGACATGAAGTGGTCAATATGTTGATGTCTGATTTATAGTGATACAGACCTCTATTTCAAGACTGAGGTCAAATATTTAGGAATCATCCTCGACCAGGGTCTGCAGCTACAAGCCCAATTAAAACAAACTACCAGAGCTGTCTACCACAAACTTAGGATTCTGAAGAATTTACACCCCCTCCTAGACACACATGACTTCCGTACAGTCTGCCAGGCCATCACAGCCTCCATCCTAGATTACTGCAACTCCATCTACCAAATCCTGCCCAAGATCACCCTATACCCACTACAACTTGCACAAAACACCACTGCAAGAATCATCCAAGGTGCTTCCCTGAGAACCCATATCACCCCGATCCTCAAGCAACTCCACTGGATTCCAATCTCATCCAGAATCAAGTACAAAGTACTGCTCAACATTCACAAAACAGTACACAATCTGTTGAATCCCTACACTCTCTGCTACACAGACCCATAGACAACAGACTAAGAAGACGTCAAACCCTCAAACTGTTAGAGATACCTCCATCAAAGATAAAGAGCAACCAGCGGACCTGTACAAGGGCATTCTCCCTCTATGCCCTAGTGAAGTACAATGATCTACCCCCAACGGTTAAGGAGCATTGACTCAATGGAGAAACTAAAACCCCACCTGTTCCTAGAATTTTAGGGAGTGGATTCTCACCTCTCAGATGGCCTGATTCCTAACAACATAATCTGAACATACCCTCCTCACTTCACATTGCTACCATAACGTACACGATGCACATAAGTTTACTCAAGCCTCACAATGTTCTCCCCCTCCTCACATTCCATCCTAATTTACCTGCACCTCCTATATTATTAACCTGTCCTTGTTAATTACTTGCGTGATCTGTAAGTCTGCCAGTTGTTAAGTTATTCTGTTTGTGACCACCGAGTTCTCTGTAAACTGTTTTGGCTAGTAGAAAAACAGTATATAAAAAAAAGATGTTAAATAAATAAATATGTGCCTATACCTCTTGCATGGTATACAGCCCATATGTAGTCATGATATGACCTGAACTGTGACATCTACAGGAGAGGTACTGAATGCACAATGGGAGCAGGATGCTGCAGAGGGCCAGCAGGAGGCAGCACAGAGCCGAAGGAGCAGCAGGAGAGCAGCACCAGCTCATCTAACAGTACCATCACATCTACTTCATCTGTTGCCTCGGGGAGTGAGCTGCAAGGGGAGATGGAGGAAGGAGAGGAGGAAGAGGCAGAAGAGGAGGAGAAGGAAGGAGATGAGCTGTATGAGGGAGAAGAGGATGAGGAGGCTAATAACATGGAGGAGGAGGAGGAGGAGGAAGGTCAAAGGGAGAAAGAGAAGGATGCATCCCTTGGCCGGGCAGAGGCCACAACGGCATCCTCCCACAGAGGAGTGCACCCAACGGAAGGTGTGGTACCGAGAGCATTAGTGGGAGGGGCTGTGGACACAGCCCAAATAAAGGTGGAGAAAGGGGAAGTGGGTGGCAGAGCAAAGCCACCACTGCGCCATGCCACCCCAGCAATGTTCTGGCCTTTACAGCAGCATCCGCACCCACAGAAGCGAATAGGTCACCTGATGTGAGAGTGCCACCCCTTGCTGGACCATACCCCCCACCACCACCTCCCCCACAGCTCCCACATACCCTATAGCCTCTGGCCACCCTCAGGAGCCTGTGCCGTCACTGGCAGCTGTGGTACTGAAGCAGCGGCTCCTGAGGGAGGTGGAGGAGGCTGCAGAGGAGGGGATATGCAAACAACAAATACTGCGGTCAAACCCAGAACATATGGTAATTGTAACCATAAAGCTTCACGCGAAGAGAGGCAGCGGGAAAGAAAGCGCATCAAGGAACCATAGCTCTGGCCTTGGGAATCTTCAGCACACTGTGCAGTATTCACAGACTCCCGTGCCTGAGATCTTCCTTTTAATGAGATGTGGCAAGCTGCCAACGGAGCTTCCTGTCCCCCATCCTTCACTGGCTCCTCGGCTGCCATCTTCTACATGCCTTGGAGACTCAGATTTTAATTAGATGTGAAAAATGAGGCAGGATTTACCAGTAATTTCTTTGTTCCTGTCGTAATATGGAGTGTTCAGGTTCAGTGAATATCTTTGAACAGTCATGCTTCAAATAAGCAGCGGATGCTTTGCAGCACTGACTCACCACAGCCGCTGAATGGAAAAGAAAACAGAGACCATCTGCAGTAACAAAGGCAGAAAACGAATATTGCGCAGTGATTATCTGTGTGCCTCACAAAGTCTGTTTGTGTGTGTTATGGGCATGTGATGCAGAAGAAAGACAAGTGAATGTTAGAATCACTTAGCATAAAATAAAGAGAGGCCGGAGCTCCTCTTGATTTATCATGGTACACAAGAGTGGAAAATGCAAAAAAACAAACACGCTCAACTCAGGTGTATAATTGCACGGCAACTTAAAGAAGCGTGCTTTATGGCCATGACCTGCACGTGTGTGCCTGCGAGAACAACTCCAGGTCCGCATGTGTGTCTTGTAATTTCTCCAGTTCTCCAGGAGGGGAGCGTTTTAGTAAGATGTCTGGCTGTGTGTGGGGGAAATGGTGTATGTACGGCTGTGGGGGTGTGTTGGGTGAAAAAGAATGCATGAGAAGTAGGTGGGAATGAGTGTTTGAGTGGTGTGGTTGTGGGGATGAGGTGTGTGTGTTTGTGTTTGAATGGGGTTAGCATGTGTAGGTGGGAATGTGTTTGGTGTATAGATGGGGCATGGACATATATGTGGGCGCTGGTGGGAATGGATGGGAAGGGTGTGGGATGGGGGTGTAAGGTATCTGTGTCTGTGGGTTATAGGCGTGGCTGGTGTGTGCTAACTCAAGCCCCCTGATCTACGTTTAAGATCCTGTATTATGATATGAACCATGCTAACATGCTTAGGTATTAATAGAGATAGTATATACCTAATAGTTAGCCTACCTAACATGTTATGCTAATTAACACATTTTATTTTTATGTGTATGTTAACAATAGCATACATATGTAGTCTGCCTCTTATTCAGGGGGTGAGGGTAGCCTTGGAGTCACTGCCTAAAAGGAAAGGTGGAACACTGGGACTTAAAGGAATGGAAAATCGAAAACAGTGACCGCTGTTTTAAAAATCAAGGGTCTATTTGGGAGAGGGGAAACAAACATCTCAATGGCTAAGCTGGAGTGAGGTACCTAAGTAAAATAATCTCTTAACCTTCTATGTAAAACATGTAGACATCAGAGGTATCTTTACATAAAACACTGTTATTGATCATCCCAAAAATACATTACAAGGAGAAATCAAATGAGTAAAAATCTATTAAAATCATAAAAAAGACTTCTTATTTCAAGTCCTTGGACATGAAGTGGTTTCCCCATAGATAAACTCCACTCTTCTATGGTTAACTGTTCTGGGGCTTTCGATGGGTAGAACTGCTTGGTGTTTCACCTTCAAGGGGGTCACAATCCAGGCAACTCCAGTTTCCTCCCTTTAGACACTGAAAACTGCTCATACAACTCCCTTCATCAAGCCACAGTTCATGAGTCTGTACTTGAATTAAATACTATCAAAATACAAGTCCAAATCCTCCCTCTCAGTTCATAGTTTCTTCACATCTGTAGGTTCCTGGTGCTGCTGCACGCAGCTCATCCAGGAACCAGTTACATAAAATGTCACCCAGCAATCTGGAAGTTTGCATCGGAGGGGGGTGGAAGCGACTGATAGTAGAAGGCAGGAGCCTAGACGCAGCATTGGAGAGTTTAGGTAAACACTGCACTGTAGTTTCTGAGCCTTTTCTGCCACTACAGACTCTGGAGAGGGGCAGCAGCGGCGACAATGGGGGCCCCTGGAGGGCTGATGCTTTAGGCAACCTCTTAGATTGCCTCATGCTAGTGCTAGTCCTGCTTGCTCCCTTCCCTGGAGCAAGAGAAACCCTTGCTCCCTGAACATTAAGAACATAAGATTTAGGGAGGGAAGATTGCCAGTACCTACCCCAGCTATTGCTGGTGAGCAGGAAGAGGCCCCTCCCCCCCCCCCCCCGAGTGCTGATGTGCATTTTGTGCGTGGTCACGCTGACACCATCAGCACAGGATCCTCCAGCATTTAAAGGTTGGGCTGTCTGTAGCCCGTGGCCACTGGTGCGCGGCCTTTGAGGTACTGTCCAAAGGGGCAGGATGTGCCCCTTGGGAGCCCCTTTAGAGTCCGTGGAGCCCAGAAGTTTGTTTCTCCATTTTGAGCCTGCTTTTGTGGCTTTTTGGTGAGTTTATTCTTTTTTCAATATGATGCAAAAGAAGAGGAAGGGGAAAAAGTTAACATTTCCCCTGGTTCCTGTTGATCCAATGATAAGTATGTTATTCCAGCTACTTCAGGACCTTTGGGTTCTGGGTCGGCTAATACTTTCTCACCTACATCTGGAGCATCTTTAAGTTCTGGTGGCCCAGAGACTCCTTCTCCTCTTAAAGATTTGGACTCTTCTGTGCTCGGGGTTCAAGGGACTCTCTCCAGTTCAACTCCCAAGTGGGGAATAGATTCTGAAGATGCTGTCTCTCCCTTGGGGGACCTTGATATGTTTATAAAGGTGCCAGTGTCGAATCCTGTTTCCTCTCGTGATTTGGGTGCTACCCCAATGGACTATCCTGCAGATTCTGTTTCAATGTCGGACATTTGGAAGGTAGTTACCAGGACAGGGAATACATTAAAAAGCTCTATTGTACATTTTTGTCAATTTTACATTGAGGCTGCTCTTAAGATGAAAGATACTGATGCAATAATTAAATCAATGGCTAAAGATGTTAAGATGCTGGAGAGTCAGGTCTCTACCTTGCAGGCAACAGGAGTATATGCTATTAAAGATAGTCTTTCCTGTCATCCTATATTGCAATAATAGGGTTGATTACATAGGTGGAGGAGCGGTGCTATATGTTAAAAAGGCTGTTGAGTCAAACAGGATAAAGATTTTGCAAGAAACAAAATATACTATAGAATCTCTGTGGATAGAAATTCCATGTAAAAAGGGGAAGGGAATGGTGGTGGGGATATTCTACCATCCGCCTGAACAGATTAATCAGATAGATGATGGAATGTTAACAAAAATTAGGGAAGCTAGCAAAGTTTACAACACAGTAATAATGGGAAAAGCTTAAAAGGTTAGGGCTCTTCAACTTGGAAAAGAGACAACTGAAGGGAGATATGATAGAGGTCTATAAAATAATGAATGGAGTGGAACGGGTAAACGTAGATCGGTTGTTTACGCCTTCAAAAGTAAAAGTCTAGGGGACATGCAATGAATCTACAATGTAGCAGTACATTTAAGACTAATCAGAGAAAATATTTTTTGACTCAATATGTAATCAAACTCTGGAATTCGTTATCAGAGGATGCAGTAAAATCTGTCAGTGTAGCTGGGTTCTAAAGAGGTTTGGATGAGTTCCTGGAGGAAAAGTCCATAAACCAATATTAAAGAGGACCAAGGAAATCCACTGCTTACCCCTGGAACAAGCAAAATGGAATATGTATACCTTTTGGGAACATGGCAGGTACATGTGACTTGGACTGGCCACTGTTGGAAACAGAATATTGGGCTTGATGGACCATAGGCATCGGAAAGGGATGGGTCACATGGGCCCAGGTCTCATGAAAACATTGTTGCTATGATCATGGCCTTCCTCTACTTCTGCCTGCAAGGCCAATCTCCCAGAAGGTTGTGACCTGGCAGGCAGCAGGCTACCCACGGGAATCCCATCCCCCCACAGGTAGAAGAACGTTGTGATCACCAGCCTTCCCCTTCTGTTTGCCCGTGGTAGATCGGATCCCATGGGCAGACAGGAGAGGTAGACCGGCAGTCACAGCCTCACATGGTTCTGCTGGCCTAGGGGCAGAACTTGGACCCCTCAATTCAAATGGCATTCCACCACCTCTGTGATTGATACTTGATCTGACCCAGTTTTACAAAATTTAAGTTCTTATGTTCTTATAACAGATTAGTGAGACGACTTCCCTTGGTAAATCCATGTTGGGTTTGTCCCATTAAACTATGACTCTTTGTATGCTTAGTAATTTTGTTCTTTGTAATGGTTTCTATCATTTTGCATGACAGTAATGTCAGACTTACTGGTCTGCAGTTTCCTGGATCACCCCTATAATGCTTTTTAAAAATTTGAGTTATGTTGGCCGCTCTCCAATCTTCAGGTACTATAGACAATTTTAATGACTGTTTAAAAATTTCAAATAGTAGATCAGCAATTTCATTGTTGAGTTTTTTTCAGGGATGTATACCAACCAGTTCAGGTGATTTGCTACTCCTTGATTTATCAAATTGCTGTATTACTGTACATCTTACTGGTTTATTGAAATTTGCTTCATTTCCTCCAATATATCACCTTTAAATATCTTTTCTGGCATGGATAATCTTCTTTAATAAAGACCTAAGCAAAGAATTCATTCAGTCTCTCTGCTAAGGCTTTGTCCTCCCTTAATGTCCCATCATCTAATGGTCCACTGACTCTTTCACATGTTTTTTGAAATGAATGTATTTAGAAAAGCTTTTAATATGCATTTTTGCTTCTATGACAAGCTTCTTTTCAAATTCTCTCTTTGCTTGCCTCATAAATGCCTTGCATTTAATTTGCCAGTGCTTGTGTTGTTTGGCTCCATCTTTCTGAAAGATGCTTTCTTGGCTATAACAGCCTCTCTAACCTCCCCTTAAAACTGTGCCGGCTGTCATTTGGCCTTTTTTCTAGATTGGTGCAAAATAATGAGTAAATAAATCCCTAATGCAGAACGCAGATCCTAGTGAGTATAAACTAGAACATAACTGCTGTGTTGGATTAGATTATGGAAAGAATTTGATTTGAAATTGTAAATGTTAACACATTGGGAGATAGTTTTGTGCTCTAATTATTCAATTTTGTTCACTAAATAGGATCATAATATGCGGAAGCATATCTATTGCTCTCATATTATTGGTCCAACAAACCTTTTTTTTAAATTGCAGGTTCGGCATAAGGCATATGGGGACAGACTTAAAGTTCTCAATATGTATGCTTTGAACGAAAGACAGGAAAGGGGAGATAGGATAGATATTTTCAAATACCTCTGTGGCATAAATGCACAGGAGGAGAGCCTCTGCAATGAAGGTGAACAGAGATAGACTCACAAATAATTTGCAGAAATATTTCTTAATGGAAAGAGTGGTAGATGCGTGGAATAGTCTCCAGTGGAGATAGCATAGACAAAGACTGTATCTGAATTCAAGAAAGCATGGGACAAGCACAGAAGATCTCTAAAGGAAAAAAGGGCCAGTAGGGCTTAGTAGTTGGTATGGAAGGGCAGACTGAATAGATCATATGGTTTTTATCTGCCACCCTGTTTCTATGCTTCTGTAATGTGGAGGAGTAGTTAGTGCAACACCCTAATACCCAGGAGACTGTGGGTTCAATTCCCATTGCACTCCTGTGACCTCAAGCAAATCACTTTACCCTCCCTGCCCTTGGAGGAAACAGCCTGGTAATCTACCTTCAGTCGTATGTTGTCATGAAAACCCAGGTGCTGCTGGGTTGCCAGGAATCAGCATTGACTTCACAGCACTTAAAAAAAAATAACGTGTTTAGTTTGCAGACATGTTGTTTTTCAATATGATGTCTGCACCTATGAACAGTACTTTCTACTACCAGCTCAATATTCAAAGCAAATTATCTAGATAACAGGCTTTGTTATCCGGAAAACTGCCCTGACCAGCACTATCCACTGATTTTCAGTGCAATATACGGATGATTCTATGTAAAGTCATTAAGAACCGCCCTGGCACTGTCCGTTTATTCAACATGTATGCCCTTGTTTGGGGGAGAATGAATTGCGTCCAGTTACTCATGCTATAGTAACCTCTGCTAAATTACTGCAACTAGCGGTATGTTGACTTATCCGTTTTATAGTAACATAGTAAGTGACAGCAGATAAAGACCAGCATCATCCATCTACTGTGCTCAGTAACGTCACTAGGACTGTAGTGTTGCACCTCCCTCTCTGTACAGGTGAATCCTCTTTATTTATGAAGCTATTTACATTTGTTTTGATTCCATTCTATTATTGTAAACTACCATGGACAGAATTTTTAAATAATTAAAAATGAATAAATAAACCCACTGTCAGTGAAGATAAAGAAGAAGATTATGTTTTGGAATCATCCCTATGTGTATTTTGCTTTTTTAACTCGACGAATGGAGTGGACGGGTACATTGAAAGATTAGCCTGGACAGTGGGCTTTGTGGCGTGCCTGTGGGGGTAAAAGACAGGTGCTGCAGGGGTGGAAGGTAGGGCCTTAAGGCTTAGCCCTCTTTCCACTCAGCATGGCCTCAGAGTTCAGGAGCATGCAGTTTTGCCCCATTCCATACTATACACTTGGGGGTATGTTTACTAAACGGCGGTAAGGGAGCATGTGTGTCATTAATGCAGGCTATCGGCACACTTGCTCCCTTGACGCTGATGCAGGGGGCAGAAATTGGGCGTGGCTGGGGCAGGGAGTGGGCAGTTACAGTGTGTGCCCCCCGTACCGCCGATTGTGCAATGGCCTGAAAAGCCCTTTTTTTTTTTTTTTTATTAGATTTTCAGTGAAATACATTATCACAATGATTAAAGCAAATCGACAAAGATACAATACCACATCATAAAACACATTATAACAGATTTAGTCCACATCAAGAGAGGTATACAGAGATAATATTACAAAGAAATATTAAATTACAGAAAACAGGGCCGATACAGGCCCATAAACTAAAAGGATCAATACATACCCAGATCAAACCCTTACCGTTTACTTACTCGATCAACAACAAATTTCTCTAGATGCGAGACATCAACAAAAGCAAAAGAATCACCCTCATAATTTACCATACATTTACAGGGAAAACGTAAAAAAAAGGTCGCTCCCAGCGCTAAAACCCTAGGTTTCAGTTGTAGGAACTGACGTCTACGCAATTGCGTCTCGCGAGAGACATCAGGAAAAACATTTATACTTTGCCCACAGAATTTGGCCAAAATGCGTTGCTTACACTCTATGGAAGGTAATATGACCATTAATGTGGATCTAGTGGAAATCATGTCCGTAGAGTCCTCAAGAAAGGCAGTCAAGTCAGACATAGGGGGAATAATCTCATCCATACCACCCTCAACAGTGTTAATGCGTTTAGTACTAGACATGAGATAATAAACATGAGAAACATTAACAGAGTCTGTAAACTTTAAGATTTCCTTGAAATACTTATCAAGGAGAATTCTAGCGGACAACAATGACGAATGAGGGAAATTTAAGAAACGGAGATTGCAAGCTCGGGAGGAATTCTCCAAGGCTTCCAATTTAGAGTATAATATCAAGGAATCCTTAACTGCAGCAGCACTGGCCGCTGAAAGTAAATTAACCTGGGAGTTCACCTTACCGACAGCTTTCCCACTTAAGGTAACTTTCTCATCGAGCTGTCGAAAAGCAACGGCAGCTTCTTGAGAAAAAACACATAGGGCACTTAACGTTACAGATACTTTCTTATCAATAGATTGGAGAGCACCCCATATGTCTTTTAAGGTAATCTCTTCATTAGAAGATTTAGAAAAAGGGTCGAGCAAGCTGTCAGAGACAGCAAGCTGGACTGGCAAAGGAACTTTAACATTGATTTTTGTTATACTTGCGGTTTCTGAGGACTCATCAGGCAAACACTGCATTAGAGGCGGCAACGGCAAGGGAGGAGGGGTTCTCCCACCAGAACTCAGGGAGACCCCATCTGGAGAGGACTGCGCAAGCGGGGCAGGGGCGAAATGCTTGTCAAGAAGACCGGTCAGCTTGTCGCCACTGCCGCCGGTCTCTAGACCTTTATTCGTCCCCTTTGACTTCCGCTTCCCCATAACAACTGCGAGGAAGGAAAGTGCCCCGCAGACGCCGCAGTGGCGCCAAAGGGGCGCTCAAGGGGCCAGAAACGACCCCCTTAGATCACGCCCCTTTGAGCCACGCCCCGCGGACACGCTCCGCGGTCAAAAGACTAGAAAAATTAAATAGGGAGGAAGGACCCCGCCGAAGAGTAGGGTGCCCCGAGCGCGCCTGCCCAGTCCTTGGGAGCACAGTCTCCTGCACACGCCGACGGACCAGCAGCAACAGTCCTCGAGCAGATCTCAGCTCTCACTCCTTTCAGCGTCTCTCTGTTACTCCGAAGAGCCACTCAGAGGTAGGTGGAATTTAAAGGTCCCTGGACCCCGCCGAAGAGTAGGGTGCCCCGAGCGCGCCTGCCCAGTCCTTGGGAGCACAGTCTCCTGCACACGCCGACGGACCAGCAGCAACAGTCCTCGAGCAGATCTCAGCTCTCACTCCTTTCAGCGTCTCTCTGTTACTCCGAAGAGCCACTCAGAGGTAGGTGGAATTTAAAGGTCCCTGGACCCCGCCGAAGAGTAGGGTGCCCTGAGCGCGCCTGCCCAGTCCTTGGGAGCACAGTCTCCTGCACACGCCGACGGACCAGCAGCAACAGTCCTCGAGCAGATCTCAGCTCTCACTCCTTTCAGCATCTCTCTGTTACTCCAAAGAGCCACTCAGAGGTAGGTGGAATTTAAAGGTCCCTGGACCCCGCCGAAGAGTAGGGTGCCCCGAGCGCGCCTGCCCAGTCCTTGGGAGCACAGTCTCCTGCACACGCCGACGGACCAGCAGCAACAGTCCTCGAGCAGATCTCAGCTCTCACTCCTTTCAGCGTCTCTCTGTTACTCCGAAGAGCCACTCAGAGGTAGGTGGAATTTAAAGGTCCCTGGACCCCGCCGAAGAGTAGGGTGCCCCGAGCGCGCCTGCCCAGTCCTTGGGAGCACAGTCTCCTGCACACGCCGACGGACCAGCAGCAACAGTGGATGTGGAGGAGTAGCCTAGTGGTTGGGGCAAGGTACTTCGGGCCGGAAGGTCGGTGGTTCAAATCCCACTAGAGGACAGCAACCTTGGGCCGGAAGGACTGGGGTTTCTAGTCCCATAGGTGCTCCTTGTGGTCTTGGGCAAGCCACTTAACCCTCCATAGCCCATGTTCCCTGTAAAATAGTTCTCTGTGTGCTGTGCTTTCCTGTCTAATCAATGTGTTTATACCTCAAAAATTTCCTGTCATGATTTGACAATTTCCAATCTGTAATCAAAAACCGCTGCTGATCGCTGGAAGTAGCGGTATACAAATGTATACTAAATAAATAAATAAATAAATAACAGTCCTCGAGCAGATCTCAGCTCTCACTCCTTTCAGCGTCTCTCTGTTACTCCGAAGAGCCACTCAGAGGTAGGTGGAATTTAAAGGTCCCTGGACCCCGCCGAAGAGTAGGGTGCCCCGAGCGCGCCTGCCCAGTCCTTGGGAGCACAGTCTCCTGCACACGCCGACGGACCAGCAGCAACAGTCCTCGAGCAGATCTCAGCTCTCACTCCTTTCAGCGTCTCTCTGTTACTCCCTGAAAAGCCCTTTAATGCTGGGAACCCGATCGCCGATTAAAGCATTGTGGAAAAGGTATTTGTAGAGGGGAGAGAGATTAAGCATCAGCAATGTGATGCACTGACAAGGGAGCCCAAGATAGTGATAGTAGTACTCCATTAGCAGCAACCGCATGGTGCTCATGTAGGAAAGGGCACCATGCTGATGGTGCAAGTGGGGCACAGGGGGTGGCACAGTGGCCATGCATTGGGGGTGCTGGTGGACATGGCGGACTAGACAGCTGCTGAGTGGCACAGAGGGGCATAAGAAGAGAAGTTAAGAATATAAGAACATAAGAACATAAGATATGACATACTGGGTCAGACCAAGGTCCATCAAGCCCAGTATCCTGTTTCCAACAGTGGCCAATCTAGGTCATACATACCTAGCAGTCTCCCCAAAAGACACAGGTTCCGCAATGCTTGTATTGGGTCAATCATTGATATCCTGGGTCCCTTTTAATAATGGTTTATGGACCTTTCCTCCAGGAACTTGTCCAAACCTTTTTAAAACCCAGCTACACTAACAGCTTTTACTACATCCTTCGGTAACAAATTCTAGAATTTGATTATATGTTGAGTAAAAAATATTTTCTCTTATTAGTCTTAAATAGTTTACCCTGTAGCTTCATTGCATGTCCCCTAGTCTTTATATTCTGATGACGTAAATAATCGATCTACGTTTACCCGTTCCACTCCGTTCATTAATTTATAGACTTCTATCATATTTCCCCTCAGCCGTCTCTTTTCCAGGTTGAAGAGCCCTAACCTTTTCAGCCTCTCTTCACAGGGGCATCCTTCCATCCCCTTTACCATTTTGGTGGCTCTTCTCTGAACCTTTTCTAATAACGCTATATCCTTTTTAAGATACGGTGACCAGAATTGCACACAATATTCAAGGTGCAGTCACACTATGGAACGATACAGAGGCATTATAATATCCTTTGTTTTATTTTCCATTCCTTTCCTTATGATACCATACTGTGTCAGACCAAGGTCCTTCAAGCCCACTATCTTCTGTCCATTAGTGGCCAATCACGGGCACAGGTACCTAGGTGGGTCCCGAAAGGACACCCATGGTCAAAGAGGCCTGTATTTGGCAAAGCAACCGATCCTCAGTGTCCTCTGAAAAAACGTATAATGACCTTTCCTCCAGGACTGTGACCAAACCCTCCTGAAGCCCAGCTATACGAGGAGCTATCATAACATACACTGCAACAGTGTGCCAGTGTTTGCCAACACATTAAATGACAAACTAGATGCCCCAATGTATCTGAAATGAGTTACACTGTAGCGGCAGTGCCTGTCCCCTTCTCCCCCCATATTATGAAGGTGTTAATAACAGTGAACCATTCCACGACATTCAGTACTGTATCATATCTCCACCCAGCCATCTCACCAACAGGTTGATGTGGCCTAACCTTTGTAAGCTCTTCACATAGGGGAATCCTTCCATCCACAGCACTATCTGCTGGTGTGGAATGGTGATGTGCCACATGGAGAAGTCCAAGGGACATGGCACCCTTGGCAGAGATGCCAGCGGCCCCCCCTCCAGTACCACTGAACCCAGCTGTGGAGGAAGAGGCCAATAGCGCCTACAGCTATAGCCCTCCAGGTAGCTGGAAAATGCAGGTGCCCGGAGAAATACCACAACAGTGACTGCCATCGTTCCCCAGAGATGTATCGGTGGCAGGTGGTGTTGAGGACCCTGCATGGGCAGCTGATGGGGGGGGGGGCTGCATGGCTGTCCATGTGTGCCCCTGCCCCCCATCTGGCCTTTGTGCCCAAGGCGCTTGCCAAACCCGCATATTTAACATGCTGGAACTGCAACCACCACCACTGACAGTACGTTGGCATGTCTGCATGGTGGGTTGTTGGTGGTGTGGGAAGTGGCACCAGCCTGCAGCAGACAGAAGCCTTGTCCTGGTCTTGTGCGCCATGCACATTGCAGCATGTGCCAAAGGCCAGCTGAAGGGAAGCATGTCAGCAACAGGAGTTGTCAATTCTATAAGGCAGCACTGTGGTACAACGCACATGGTTGGTATGTATATGTATTGAGGGTCACAGGTTCAGGTCCCTGCTGGGGTCCCTGTATTGCATCTTCCTGTAAACAAGATTTAGCTGACAGTGTAAGTACAGCTCCAGCATGTGCAACCCCCAAGGAGGTGGCTAGCAAGGGTGGTAATATCCACCAGCAGCACTCCACAGCTGGTTGGAGGCTAATAGCACACAAGTAACATGTGACAAGGCCAAGGCACGCTAATAGCACCTGCAAAGAGAGCACACGTTATCAGTCCTAGAGCTGACATTGAGACAGGGGTGTCAAGCAGGAATGCCAACCATCTCCACTTTTGCCCAGTGCACCAATGAGAATGTATGTGTGTGTGTATGTGTGTGTGTATGTGTGTGTGGCTCCCCTTTATCCTGTGGCTTTCTGCACTGCACTTTGGCTCACATTGTCTGAGTTTTTCCCAGCCTGTCTGGAAAATGTGAATAAGGCGAGGCAGAGGATTCTGGGTATCACCTGAAACAGCGCAGATTGGCCTGGATGTGTCTGCCACAATGGTAGGGTCACTGGCTGAGACGCCATTGTGCCCGTCTGCCACGTACATTGCCTGGGCGGCCACTGTATGTCATGCTGAGATGGCACTCTCACTATGACCAACAAGTGACCATGGCACGGCTATGTAGCCACATAGAGCTAATACAATGTCTGGCTCCAGTGATGTGGATGCATTCTCTGTCTGGGGGGTGCCAATGCTGAGTATCCCAAGGCAGGGTGCTCGTGGTTGCCCTACACACATGCTGTGTATGCTGACCAACAGACCAACCACAGTTGTTTTGTGCTTGGCTGACACAGCCCGCTAAAGGACAGCAGGGGCAGTCTTACTACCTGTGCTGTAGTCAACTGTTAGTCCTCAATGGTTGGGGCAGCAGTGGTTCATGGCCTTTTTACTGGGGTCTTGGCAGGACAGTAGTAGTAGCCCCACACTGGCCTATACATCCCCACTGGAGTGGCTGTCCATGGCTGCAGCATATTGACACTAACCTGCACTGTTAGTGTCCAACATGGGCAGAACACAGGGCCAAGCTGTTGCTGTCACTGTCGCCTATAGCATACAGGAAACAAAAAGAAAGACATAACACACTAGCAGTGATGTGGATCTGCAGCACGGCCCTCAGAGACCATCTCTAACAGTGCAGGTTCAGTGGACCAGGTACTGGGCATCCCCTCCTCAACCTTATCCACTTCTTAATCACCTCCCGTCTTGACTACTGTAACCTACTCCTTGCTGGTCTCCCTTTGAATCATCTCTCTCCCCTTCATGCCCATATTACTCCTCTTCTCAAGTCACTTCACTGGCTCCCTATCTGTTTCCGCATCCAGTTCAAACTTCTCCTGCTGACCTATAAATGCATTCACTCTGCAGCTCCTCACTATCCTTCTTCTCTTGTCTCTCCTTACACCCTGCTTCGGAACTCCGCTCTTCTAGCAAACTGCTTCTATCTGTGCCCTTCTCTTCTACTGCTAACTCCAGACTTTGCTCCTTTCACCATGCTGTACCTTACGCCTGGAACAAGCTACCTGTGTGTCTGTACACCAGGCGCCTTCTCTGACCCTTTTCAAATCCAGGCTGAAAACTCACTTCTTCGCTGCTGCTTTTGGCTCACCTGATCTCCTTGTTTCTTTGCCATTCCCCCTTGTTTTATCCCTGTCTACACCTTCTGTGCTGTCCATCTTGACTAGATTGTAAGCTCTTATGAGCAGGGACTGTCTCTTACATTTCTGCGCAGCGCTGTGTTCATCTTGTAGCGCTATACAAATGCTCAGTAGTAGTTGTAGTAGTAAGTGGTCACTCACCCAGACATTAGGCACATTGCCTTCGTTAGTGAGCTCCAGATCAGCGTTGACCCTTCTCTGGTGGGTTCCTTCACCATTTGCCCGAGCAAAGCCTCTTTGTAGTTCTTTCCGTATTTGTAGAGAGGATACTCCAATGCACATCTGGCAGATTAAAGTCCCCCAGTATCATCACCTCTCCCTTTTTTACCACATTTGCAATATTGTTGATCAAATTTCTGTCCATTTCCTCTGTTTGAGTTGGGGGTCTGTAGACTGCACAGGGGTGGTTGGTAATGCCAGCTCCTCTTTCCAAAGCAATCCACAGCATTTCTTCTTTTGCTCAAGTCCCCTGCATTTCAACTGCCTTTATACCGCTTTTGACATTGAGAGCTGCGCCTACTTTCCTGCCCTCTCTAACCCTCCTAAATAGATTCTATCCAGGTATGGCAATATGCTATACATGAGACTCATTAAAGCGTGCTGGGAGTGAGTTTCACAGTGCGGAGGCTTCTCCCGGGAAGGCGCGTTGCCATGTGTCACACGACATGATTTCCTTTGGTGAGGGTACAGTTAGAGATGCACCTAGAGGGGACCTTAGAAGCACCAAAGGTCTGTAGCGGGCTAATGCATTCTTTAGGTACTCGGGCCCATTTCCTCAAAGGGAAGAGAGCGTTTTAAATTTAGCAGTTTTTGAAGGTTGTGGTGCAGCTGTATTGCAGCATTCTAAATTAAGTAGAGCTGGTTCAAACTCACGAATCTAATTTCTTGTGGATAATCAGTTGAAAGTATTGCAGATTACTACTGAGAAATTCATTTTATACTTAGAGGTATGTTTACTAAACAGTGGTAGCGGCTTCTGTGCGATGTCGGAGCCATGGCCCCATTGAATTCAGCTGGTATGTTCAGCAAGCTGTGAAATGGGCCACACTTTGGATTTCACGCTTTACTAAGCATCTTTGCCGTCTAATTTGCAATTGGCAATCTACAAATATCTAAGGTTCCATGGTTAGACTATTTTACGGTCAGCTGCACTATACACTTTACAATGATGCCATCTGCTATGAGAGGAGCCATTCGTCTTAAGAAGGCACATGGTTATATTTAGGTTCAGGTTTTTGCATCTCACTGGGCTGACTCAGCTTCTAACTTTGTCCCAGATCTTGACATGATGAAAAATAAATGGCATGACTTAGCTGAAAATACCTTGGATCACTGCATGAATATAAACAAAAGCAATGAGCCATTATGCCTTGTTTCACTGCGGAGGTCTCTGAAGCAAAAAATAATTTATGTCAAATAGAGAGGAAATAGTGGAAGCCCCAGACTCTAGCAGATAAGGAAAGGTACTTAAATGTAATGTAGGCGCATCACACTACAGTAGACAGAACAAAGAACTATTTTGCTAAGAGAATTAGCACTACAATTAATAAGCCACATGAACTTTATGCAATTGCTAAACTACTAAGAGAAGGGCTGATGAGAGACAGCCTGGAGAGGTAAGGAAAAGCCAGTTATTTGCTCACTTTTGTTCACCAAATGCTCAAAGATTATATCTCTCTTTCAGAGCTGTACAGCCTGTTCAGAACTTAGTTCAGCCTGGTCCGGTTGATGTTCTTTGGCAGGCATTTAGATCATGATACAGTGAGGCATTTAACTAAAATGACAAATGCTATAAATATGTTAAATCCTTGCCCTACTTGGATTTTGAAGGTGATTAAGAGGGTTATTTTGGAAGCCTATTTGTGATTTCCATGTAGAAAATCTGGCATCTACATGTGGAAACAGCATTCAGATTTCACAAAGGGCTCAATTTACACATGGGTGTCCTTACTACATAGAAATGAGAAGGGGGGGGGGGGGTGTTGGGGGCACGTGTATGTCCTAAAATTGCCACATTGGGATTTGAAACTGCTCCCTGTCACATATTGTTTTTTTTTTTTGAAACTTTATTTAATTCCACCAACAAGTTCAAACAACACATCAACAGACGTCTCCATGGGGGGGGGGGGGGGTGTACTCTTATCCCCACCGGGAGCTAACAGAAAAAATATATATATAGTAGGTGGTCTTTTTACATTATTTCCCATCTCCCCCCCTTCCCACCCCTCCATCCCCCCTCCCACTAACCTTCCCTCACTCCACTTCCAACATCCTAATCCAGGCTGATCATCAAGGAACAGTTAAGTGTGTGCCCCCATTGCCACTCTCTATGGCCGGTTCATTTAACTCCCCAAGTGAAGGGTTGCATTATGGCTGCGAGCCCCGAGTTGCTGAATATAAGGCTCCCAGACCGACAGAAAGACTGTCCAACGCTTGGCACTGCCCCACGCCATCCAGCGCTCTGTTAGCATCAATTGATGGAAGCTGTTCCGCCATTCACCAAAGGTAGGCAGCTGGCGATCTCTCCACAGTCGAAGGATCGGCCCCTTACCCACCAAACAGGCCTTTCGCATAAGCAAACGTTCACTTGCTTTCACAGGTCCCGGGGTCGTCTTCCGGTCGAGTACTAGAGTACTACAAATGAGCCAGTCCAGCGGAGCCTTCTCTGAAGCAGTGTGTTGAGGAAGTTGCATATCCTCGCCCAGTAGGCCCGTATTCCCCGACAGCCCCACCACATATGTAAGAGAGTCGCCAAAGACTCAGAACAACGTGGGCAAGAACCATCTGTCCCCAGGCGACTTCGTAATGCCCGCCGAGGTGAGAAGTGAGCCCTAGTCACGCATTTGAACTGAATCTCTCTCCAACGCACCCCTTGCACCACCCGGCCAATCCTTTTCAATGCCTCCAAAACCGATCCCGGGTGTATGTCCTCCCCCAGTTCAGCTGCCCAAGCCCTTTCGACTCCACTATAATCGGGGAGGTTCCTATAACGATCTAAACTGAGTTTCAATTTGGAAATCGAGGGTGGGCGTTCCTCCCCCAACTGAAAAAATTCCAATATACGGGCTGACCGCTCAGTTTGCAGTGCGCTACGTGGCAAGGAGGCCACATAGTGGAAGACTTGTATATATGCAAAGCAGTGCGTAGTGGGTAGATCATATTCCCGACTCAAAGTTTGAAAAGATTTACAGCTCCCCTCAGGGTCAACTAGGTGCCCCACCAATCCCGAAATACCGCTGTTTCGGACCCAGGAGTGAATTGGGCGTTGCCCTGCAGTGGCAACCAACAGGACACCCTCCATGCGTCATTCCAGTTTTTGTTAATCTGCTGCCAGGTATGTTGGGCCGAGTCTACTAATGTACTCTGCCGAATAGAATCCAATAGGTCCTTATGCGACCCATGCAAAATCCCCAACAGAGTCGCAGGAGCCACTAAGCACTCCTCTAAAGTCGTAGGTGTGTTTACTTCCGTCCCCCCTAACCAATCTCCCAAGTGTCTAGCTTGACAGGCCAGTGCGTAGGTCTTCAAGTCGGGTAGACCCATACCCCCTTCTCGCCATTTGCCAAGCAGGCGATGCCACGGGATGCGCGCCCGCTTCCCCCGCCAAAAGAACCTCTTAAACAGAGCCTCCACTTTACGCAAATCTCGACCTAGCAACCAGACCGGCAAGGTTTGCAACCAATATAGGATTTGAGGTAAAATAATCATCTGCACCGCCGCTATTCTCCCAGCTAGGGACAGCGGGAGAGGCTCCCAGGCTTTTAATTGCACCGCCAAATGCCGCAGTATCTGGTCCCGATTATGCCTATATAATTCTTGTGGTCGTCCTGTCAATACTATGCCCAAGTAGATGAACTCCCTTTCTGCCCACCGTAAGGGGAAGGGCTCTCTCCATGAACTACGGAGATGTCCTAAAACATTCACTGCTTCAGACTTATCTTTATTAATGCGCAAGCCTGCAACTGCTCCGAAACTCAAGAATTCGTCCAACAGCGGTTGCAAAGAAGTGGCTGGGGATGTCAGATGGACCAATAGATCGTCCGCGAAAGCCGAAATAATGAATTTTTGCGACCGCAGCTGCACTCCCTTTACCCTTCCCGATGTTACAATAGTGCGGATCAGTGGGTCTAAGGAGAGAACAAATAGCAAAGGCGATAAAGGACAGCCCTGCCTCGTGCCTCGTTCTAGCACAAAGTCGTCCGATAGTAGTCCATTGCACAATATGCCTGCCGTTGGTGTAACGTATAAGCTCTGCACCATTTTACAAAAGTCCGCCCCTATGCCATATTGCGGTAATAGTCTCCAAAGATATTGCCAATCCACCCTGTCAAATGCTTTTTCTGCATCGAAGCTAATCAGTAACGACGGGATTCTGTGGGCATGTACCCACTCCAATGAGGCCAGGATCTTCCGAAGGTTCCGAACTGCATAGCGTCCCTTCACGAATCCCACTTGTGCATCATGGATTAAATGACCTAATACCCCTGCCAGACGTTCAGCCAGAACTTTCGCAAGTATTTTGAGATCGAAGTTTAATAAGGAGATAGGTCGATAGGAGGCCGCGAGCATTGGGTCTTTACCCGGCTTTGGAATCAAGGTGATATGGGCATGATTCCGCCCCCAACGAAACGCTCCCCTCTCTGCCCTGGTGTCAAAAACCTCTCGCAATAATGGGCTAACACAATCACCCAAGATTTTATAAAATTCGGCCCCTAGTCCATCCGGTCCTGGTGTCTTATAACACTGGGCGGCGGAGATTACTGATTGTATCTCTTGTGGGGTAAGGGGCAGGTCTAAGACCGCCCGCTGTTCCGCAGTGAGCTGCGGTAGCTCCAATGCTTTTAGATAATCCTGCATCATCTCAGGGGGTCCAGATTCCGCTTTGTACAAATTTTGAAAGAAACTACGAAAAACCTTTGCAATTTCCACACTCTCCTTGTGAACACATCCTTGACCCTCCCGAATAGCTGCCACACAAGCAGGCCCCCGATGAGCCCTCAAACACCGAGCCAACAACTTGCCAGGTTTGTTTCCGAAGCAATGCAATCGAAACCGATAAAACAGAACTGACTTCTTTGCTCGCTGATGTAAGAGCTCATTGAGTTCAGTCTGGGTTTCCCAGAGCTGCTTCTTATTCACCAACGATGGCGTATGGGCACACCGCCTACGGAGTTTAGTGACCTGACGTTCAAGCAGGATGATACGTTCGGCCATCAGCCGATGCCTTCGCGCAGCGTATCCTATAATATCCCCCCGGAGGACCACCTTCGCCGTTTCCCATACTAATTCGGGGTCATCCAAATGGTCTTGATGATCACTGAGGAATTCCGCCCATCTCTGACGTAGGAACCGGCGGAATTGCCCATCCGAGTATAATTCTAAAGGAAACCTCCACAGTCGTGACCGAGTCGCATCCCTCCCCCAATGTAAATCGATCCATACCATCGCGTGGTCCGAGATTTCCGAGGGTCCGATCTGGGCATCCTCAATGTGGGCAAATAAGGTCCCCGAAGTCAACACATAATCTATACGTGCACTAGTGCCATGTGCCCGAGACTGATGTGTATAGTCTCTTTCCAGGGGGTGCATCACTCTCCAGGGATCGATGATCCCTAATCTCTTACAGAACCGTTTCAACGTCTGGGAGGGCGCCACCCTTTCTCGTCTTCCTCCTCCCCTAGATGTATCCAGGTCTACATCGAGGACTCCATTGAAGTCCCCTCCCAGAATCACCGGACACTCCGGAAGCTGTTCCACGTTGGAGGCCAACCCATTATAAAAACCCGGGTCAGCAACATTGGGGCCATAAAGGTCTCCAAGAATCACCGGTTTACCGTCTAAGTGACCATATATCAACAGGGATCTGCCTATGCTGTCCGCTAGGACTGTCTCCGCCACAAATCGTATGCGTTTATGAATTAATATAGCTACTCCACCCTTATGCCCCTGCGCGGGGGATCCCCAAACTTGGCCCACCCAATTCCGACATAGTTTGCTATGCTCAACAGCCGTCTGATGGGTTTCTTGGAGAAAGGCAATGTCACACTTATGCCGAGCCAGTGCCTGCAGTACTTTATGTCTCTTAGTGGGGTTCCCCAGCCCACAGACATTCCAAGTAATTATTTTCAGAGCGACGGGGCAGTGCCAAGATTCCTCCGCCCGATCATCAGCAGTCGTCCCTGAGGGACTCCCCCAGCCTGGAGCCCCCCCCCCAGCCAAAACAAAGAGATCATACCAGCTGCCAATAGTTAGTGGAGTGCGCCCTATCCCCCCCCACCCCCACCCCCCCTCCCCCCCATCCCTCCCCCCTCCCACCCCCCCATCCCCCCTCCACTTCCCCACCCCTAAGCTAACAAATCCACCCATCAGGCTGGACAACTTCCCTATGGCAATTGGGCCCGCCCCATACATCCCCGACTCTAACATTAAACCTAACTGTCTGTTAGAATTCCATTCTCTTACTTACCACCTAAGACCTAATACCACCAGGTCCCACCCCCCATCCAATACCCCCTATAACCCTGTCCCCAAATCTCCTAGCGCCTCCATTCTCAATTCTAAGGTCCCACACCTCCCCTCTTTATCGCCCCCCATCCAATAGTTAATAAAACCATATTTCGCCTCTGATATAAAATCGAAGGTCACCATATTAAGTCTACCCATATCATACCCCCAGTCCTCAACTCAATAGGGCTGCCATGCTATTATTCACAAATCAACAGAGGGAGCATCACCAAACCCCTAGAGGCCACCACAGGAGCTAGATGAGACATCCAGAAATTTGCCCAAGTATAACAGACAACCCACTCATCCACTCATCCCACACTTGCACCCACAACACCCCCCCCCCCCCCACAACCAGATCCTCATCTGGCCCCCCCATACAACCATGCCATTCACCCAGCTGGGACAGTGATAAACCTGCACATACAGTTGCTCGGCTAGGCTAGTGAAACATAATAGCATTGTAACAATGTTGCCATCTAAATAGCTGAAACAAAGAGGCAATTGAGACAATATGGCTCAGTGTAACAAGTCACCCCCTTAAACAAACCCAAAAGAGTAACAGTGCAAAAAGGAAAAATTAGCTGCTACAGTCCAGAGCTACCTTAGTTAGGCCTTTAGGCCCTTCTCTGTCAGTAGAATACCCAAGTGTCAATCTCCTTGGCAAGCCAAGCTTCACGAGGGCGAAGCAACCTGGGCATTCAGAGTTTCCAAAAAAGCAGTAGCCGCTGTCGGTGTTGTCAGGTAGTGGGTCTGTCCCTGGACCTCCACTCTGAGCCGGGCCGGGTACAACAGCGAGAATCGCACTCCTTTATTCAGCAACTGTGAGCAGATCCCGGAGAAGGCCCGGCGCTGCTGACTAACTAGGGCCGAGTAGTCTTGAAACACAAGTATCGGTTCCAGATCCTGTGGTCGAAGTTTTTGACTCCGGGCAGCCTTTAACACAGCCTCTTTTTGTCGATAGTCCAAAAAGCGTGCAATAACCGCACGCGGTCGTCTCGCCTGCTCCCTTCGCTGGCCAAGTCTATGCACGCGCTCCAACTTTACGGGATCATCATCCTGGGTATGCAACAGGTTTTCAATCCAGGTCTGCACATAGCTGAAGAGAGCACCATCCACCACACTCTCCGGTATCCCGATGAAAAGCAAGTTCTTGCGCCTCCCCCGGTTTTCAAGCTCGTCCAGCTTGTCGCCCTGTTGCTTTACCAGAGTCTCCAATGCTTCCACTTTAGCTACTAGAGAGTGCTGGGTATCCTCCACCCCTGAGACTCGGGTCTCTACTTGGTCTAGCCTCCCAGTAAAGTCAGTAAAACGTTGGCTGACAGTCTGTATCTGGTCTGCCAGGTCCTGAAATCGGGTATCTAGCGCCTGGACCACCGCGGCACTCACCTCCTTAACCAGATCTGGAGTGCCACCCGATTTCGGGCTAGCTGGCATTCCCTCCGCCATCTTTCCTTCCGTGGCCCGTGGTTTTTCTCTTCGTAGCCCCTTCGTCGCCATCCGATTTCGTGGCGGGGGGGAGGGGGGAGGGGGAACTGCTCCCAGCACCAAGTGAGCACTCCCCTTGGCAAGTAGCAAAATATATGGAGGTATAATCCACTCAACGAGTATAGGTATCTGGGAGGGTCACGCTACAGCCCCTCTCGTTGTTCACAATTGTCCTTAGATAGGAAGCCCTCCGGCTAGGCCCTCAGGCACAGGTCCCTCAATCACAGCCCCTCCTCAGCGTGTTTCCTCTCATGCACTGTGTCCTGTCCCGATCGGGCAGGGAGAGCCGCTGGCCCCTCCACTGCTAGAGGCTCAATTCCCCAAAAGGGTAGTTTTAGATAGGGCAGAAGTAGCAATGTCCAATTGCACCTTGGCACGCTTCCTTTTGTAGGCAGCTGCCCATTCCAACCGGGCAGAGATGGCCGCGAATCCCCCCACCGCCAAAGACACTCCACCACACCAGGAGAAATCTGATGCCGACGGCAAAGGAAGAGCCCGATCACGCTTTTGTTTCACTACTGTTGCCGGTCCCGATCAAGCAGAAAGGATCGCAGGCCCCATCTCCGCAGGAGGCACAGTAACCCCTGAGGAATAGCACCCAGCAGTAGTGGGGGTAGTGCTCGATCGCGTCCCGGTTCTCTTTCCCCCACGTGCAATCTTCTGCCCCGGCCGGGCAAGGCCGCCGCAGGTCTCTTTGTCGCTGGAGGCTCAGCAACCTGTGTGAACAGAGCTGGAAAGAGTATTGGAGGAGATGCCCGATCACGCTCCCTCGCGCTTTCAGTTGAGCAAAGTTGCAGAAAGTTGCCGGCTCCAACGGGGGAGGAAGGGTCGCAGGCCTCCCGAAGACACAATACCTCCCGGGTGTTAAACTGATGCCGGCGGTGGAGGGGGTGTGCGAACTTGTCCCGACTCACTTTTTCTAGTTGAGATGGTCTTTGTCGGTCTTACGGGGATGGCCTCAGAGCCCCACACCGCTGAAGGCACAATACTCCGCTGTGAAAGAGCTGATGATGATGGCGGTGCCAGCGCCCGATCGGCCCCAGCGCGCCCTCCGTTGGCTTTGGCCGTCTGCCCTGATTAGACAAGTATGGCAGCGATTTTCTTCATCGTTGGAGGTTTAATACCCGGTGAAGGGAAGATCAAGGTAGGTGGTGGAAAAAGTTTAAAAAAAGATTCTTTAGCTGTTTTGTGGGGACTGATGCCCGGAGCTGATCGTGACCCGTCCGATCAGCTCATTGCCAAACCGGAAGTCCTCCACATATTGGTTTTTAAAATGTGCTTGTTTCAGCCTGCCCTTTACAGAACGGATTAAGGAACTTATCCTCCATAATCATTTATTTCCCCTTCGAAATTGAAAACAAAAATTGCAGCCTCTGTATTCAATTGCCAATATTTATATATAATAGCCTAGTAGTTAAAGCAACTGCCTAGTACCCAGCTGATCAAGGGTTCTATTCCCACTGGTGCTTCTTGTGACCTTGGGCAAGTCACTTTACCCTCCATTGCCTCAGAAGAAAAGGCTGGCAAACTGCTTTTGGTGATACATTGCCAAGGCAGCTGAGTCAGCACCAACTTGATGGCACTAAACAAAACAAAACAAAACAAAACATATAAGTTTGCAAAATGGCCCACATAGCCATGTAAACATCAGCACTTACATGAGGAAGCTGCTGTGATTTTTCCTATCTGTAAATTTATAAAATTGCTTCTCCGGCTCTGTGTGTCAGCAAATAAGACACGTGTGCTCCTGCCTGTCCTTATATGTATTTTACAAAAGGTTCCACAATTAGTAAAACGTCTTGCAAAATACCAGTATAACTGTGCATATCCCGACCTCACCATCTCAATTCCGATCTCCACGTTCTATCTAAAAATCTGTCTTCACATATACTTAAGGGAACCTCTAGCTACAATAGTTAATACCTCATTTGCCATCTCAGTTGAAAAAAACTATCCAATATTATAGAAGGCAGGTTTGATTCTTTCCAGTTTTGCTGTTATTGTCTAATATCTAATCTGCCTTATTCAGGAAAGCTTTTGGGATAAGCAGTTCTTCATCAGTTATAGGATTTCATGGCTACTAACAACTGAACCTGGGATGTCAAAGGGGCAGGAGCATCCGGAAAGCTGTCCCTCCACTAACCCACCAGGGAAACCCTCAGTAAGTATTGTGGGGATGAGAGGTGGGGGTTTAATAATCAGGGGTGAGGGGAACGAGATGTGGGGGTTATGCAGTACTTAACAGGGAGGGAGTCTGGGAGTTGGGAAGGTGATATTGATCTGGGAAGGGATCAGAAATTTGGGGGGTTGGTGTCATACGATGGAGATCAGGAATGGAGTATTCAGAATGCTTATTGACCAATCATAGGCTTTATTTTTTGGAGTGGGCCACACTAACTGTCTGCCGGTAGCACACGTGCATTTAACACCTCCTGGACTGATGTTCTCTGCCACTTATGTTCCTAATTTAGAAATACAACTAGGTGCCTACTTGTCTTTACAAAAATAGGTTTAATTTAGGTATATTAACACAAGCTTTAACTTGGTGCTCTGTTATAAAATTACCCTTATAGTGGCTGAAAATTGCTGCTGGTGGTCAACATATTACATTATATGTATCTTCAGCGCCCCTGACCATGTGTATAGTGTCGCTGAACAGACATATTTTTTAAACACTGGTGTTTAAAAATAAAACAATGACCACCAAGAGAATTTATAAACACTTAAGAAGACCTCTGTATAACCAACTTGTTCTAATATTTTCCCCGGATTTGACATTAGACTAACTTCTCGATATTTCCCTAGTCCTCATTTGATTCAACATGTACAGTACGCATGTCCTTCACCAATTTAAGGAATCTGTCACTCCCCAACTGATTCCTTAAATATATGTCAAGATATAGTGATGACTCATTTTCTCAAGAATTAATTTATTTCACTGGATGAATTTCATCTGGTCTTGGTGTGTGTGGGTTTTTTTTTTTTTTTTTGGATAGTTCGGTTCTTTTTTTCTCCTAATTCTGCCTAAAATGAGGAGCTGCTGTCCTTATTGGGATATTGTCTTCTAGTGAATCTTCTAGCAAAATCACTGAAGAGCATTTTAACTGATTTGGATATGAAATTTAGACCAACGATCAAAGGACAGTGCTTTTGGCAAAGCTGTACTGAGAGTTTGTCCTTTTCTCCAAGCAACTCTCACTGTTGACTAAGTGGGCTTCTCTAAGGATGGAGAAAAATGGCAGCCCTGAACTTGGGAGTCAGTCACTTGTATGCATGGCTCAATTCTGCTTCTCCACAGAAAAAGCAATGCTGCTCACCTGCTACAGGTGTTTTCCATAGAAAGCAGGATTGATAAGGCATATTTTATTTTATTTATTTATTTACTATATATAGTGCTCCCTTTGTTTGTTAACATAAGAGACCATACTATACTATACTATACTATAGAGAGAGAGAAGAAATTCCTTGATCTATTGAGAAGAAGAATTTGGAAAACAGCTTTAGTCTTAGATAAAACAAGCAACCACTAAGATATGGCATGGCAATGGGGGGTCATTAGGTAGAAAAATGTGAACAAAGACCCAGCAGAGAGAAAACTTGTTCTGGTAAAAACAACCATGCCCTTCTCACAGATAAGCTGGTGTCCCACAGAAACCTTTAACAATTATAGTTATGGGGCAATGTAGGTCAAATAGCAGGATGCAGCCTCTGGAGAAGGTGCCCACAGAATTAAATCCAGTTACCAGGATAGATATATTATTTTTGATAGGTAAAAAAAAAACATAAAGGAAAGAAAGATGTTTATTTTTAAGACTTCTCAAGACCCCAAGGAATGTCTGTATTAGGAGTCTGCAGCGCTAAGGGAAGATCCTATAATATATATTGGGATATCTAGAGTGAGTGTGCTTCAGGGTCAGTGGTTCTTCTATGGAGAACATGCATGCATTTATATTATCTTTGGAGCAGGTAGAAATTTGTGCATTTGAATTTACGCACTGTGGGGCTGGTTCTGGGTTCCTATTTTATCTAGGTGCATAAGTGTCTATGTTACCTTTAGAAAATAGGGATAAAATAGGTGCCTTCTTGGACTTTCAACATAGGTGTCCTGTTATAAAATTACATCCCATGTGTCTGTGCACCATGGCAATTTTATAAGAGCTTACTTGAGAGCATGAAGTGGTGTTCTACATGCTTAAATCCCTTATAAAATTATCCACAAAGGCAGGGCCGTTGCTACCATTGGGCAAAATAGGCAGGTCAAGGGTGGCCTATTCCCTCTGCTGCTGCTCCTCTCTGGGTCCTATAGTGGCAGCAATTACTTTTAAACAGCAACCCAGCGCTTACTATAACCTACGGTGCTGTGTGCCGTTTCTGCTACATCTCCCATGCAGGGGAGGTAGGGGTTGGGTGGCACATTTTGATGGCACACCATGATGTTGTCAATATATGAGACACCTAATTTGCATGCCCCCAGGCTATTGTGATGTAGTGCCATAGCAGATGCACCATGCAGCCCCTCCGAACAGGCGGCCTAGACAGGTGCCTAGGTAATCTGCTATCATTGCCTCTTCGCTCTATTTTTGCCCTGTGCGTTTGTGTCTTCATATCCCTAACACACATGTAGGAACCGCACGTTCGGCACATGCTAGCAAGGCGAGTGCTGCTACCACCTGGTTGGAGGCAGGCGGTAGTTGCGCCCGCACTAGTGGCATTGTTATGCTGCTGATGCACAGGGACAGTCACACCAGCCATGTGCCATGTCTCCTCCCATTCTTCACCCACTCTCCTCTTTAGCCCCGCCTATTCACACTGGTAGTGTGGTATTTTTAACGAAGGCACTTTTTGATTATGCGCTGCCAAGTACCGTGTGCCAAAACCACATTAACTCGGTGCTAAACTCTATGGGCCCAATATTCGAAAGGCATTTACACAGTTTATAGCCCAGTAAACTGTGTAAATGCCCTAAATCAGGATATTCAATGGTACTTACATAGTTAGCGCTATTGAATATATCCCCGTCAAAGCCTGCTACACACTCTGATGCTATGTGGTTAACATCAGGGCGTGTTGGGGCGCTCTGGGGCAGAGTTTGGAAGCAGAGATTGCCGCTAATGGGTAGCGGTGATATTGCACCACTACGTGGTTAGAGATCTGCAGCTAAAACTAGGCCAGCTTTTGGCTCACCTAGTTTTAGCCATGGATGTTAACCAGGTAGCGGTGCAATACCGCTGCTACCCATTTATCCTCACTGACTCCAGGGCATGTGCAATAACGCTGGGTATTCAGTGCTGTTGCCATGGCATTGAATATCCAGTGTTAAGGGTCAGCAGGCAGCGCTATGTACCGTAGCGGCACATAGCCTGCTCAGCTGAATATCAGGCCCTATGCTTCCAACTTCCATGCTTTAGTAAAGATGCCCCTTAGTCTGCAGTGGAATGTCTTTTTGGTTGGTGAGGCAGAAGCGCCACCCCCAAATCTGCCCCTATCTCTACTTCCAACTCCCCCCCAAGCTCTACCTCCAGCTCCATCCCCTAGCTCCCACCAAAGGTTTTCTGCTTTACACGTTGGGGGTAACTTTATAAGGATCTATGGAAAGTTCTGCACCATCTGCAAGCGTAAATCACAGAATTTTAGTGATTTATGTGTATTAATGGGCCCTTACAAGTGTACTTTTGGTGGTCACTTTACATGTAAGGCTGATTGCGCGTACTTCACTGTGGTATTCACATGGGAAGAGCCGGGGCGGAGAGTGCAGTGATGCATGCATTTTATAAAATACACGTGTACACTTGTTAGATATGTGCAAACATTTGCACTAATTATAGGGCTGGTGTAAAGGCTCATAACTAGATTTCATATGGTTGTGACCACTTATGTCCCTATTTTATAAAGTACATACATACTTTATGAAATAGTTGCAAAATACATTTATCAACTTAGGAACCTCTTATAAAATTCCCCTCAGGGGTTGATTCCATATAGTGTACATGGACAGTTATGCACTAGGAACGTACGGATGTTTCTCTTCTCAAGGACTTAGATGGCGCTTTGGGCAGTAGCTATTTGGTAAGCACGTGCGTCCCATTGCGTGTACTTTCTGTAGGACTGTGCACAGGAGCGGAGCTTGCATGGAGTCTAGGCAATAGCTAAATTCACTTGCATAGGTTATAGAATGTTATAACCAATTTAGTCGCTGGCAGTTAGGTTCAGGCGCACAAGGATGCCCCGTTTCTATAAAGTGAAGTGCTTCACTTTATAAACTAGGCCCCAAATATGTGCCCAGTAACATGCATTGCCTGCCCGAGAGTTTATGAAATTTCCCTTCACATGTAATTCTACCACATTATCTGATGTGAAGTGAACACGCTAGATTTTTCTTTGCAATAGCGGAATGGTAAACTGCTAGGAATACCGCAGCCATTCATGCACTCATTTTGGAAACTATCATGTGGCAATTGCAAATTAGTAAATAGATTGACATGTCTGAGACATGCATAAGTCCCTATTCTGAAGGACTTACGCACATATATAGGCACATACATGCGCGATTTGGGCAGTCACTATTCTGCAAGAGTATGCATGTTCAGTAGGGTGTGCACCAGGGCAAGGCTTAGGCAGGGTCTACATCTACCTGGAGGAGTAGCCTAGTGGTTAGAGCACCTGCCTAGCACCTAGAAGAGCAAGGGCTTGATTCCCACTGGACTCCTGGTGACCTTGGGCAAGTCACCTTACCCTCCATTGCCTCAGAAGAAAAGGCCTCACAGTCTGCTTCTGGTGATACATTGCCAAGACAGCACTGAAAACAAAAAATCTATGTGCACAAGTTATAGAATTACCCTTCTTAAGGTGCATTCTGTGCCCAGTTCCAGTTGTTGATGATATCAAAAAAAGCAACACCATGTATTTATAAATAAATTCCTGCACATTTGACGATAGCTAATAACAAGCCATACAATTTATAACACAGGCAGTCTAAAAATCTACATGCGAATTTGATTTGAATAGATATACAGAAGGTCTTGCTGGCAGGTAACATGATACTACTGTATTAGTCACCAAAATCCACAATCTTCTTCTGCAGTTTTATAGGTTTTGAATTTGAGTAAATTGAGCCCTAAAGCAGCAAGCCATTGGGCTAGGGTTAATAATGGGCACCTCTTTGTTAGCATTTATTCACACGGTTATCAGGTGTTATTAGTAACTCAATCCCATTGTCAGCAGTCTCCAGTTTGAAGTGTTTGAATACCAAAATATTGTAATTAGCCTTTATCGAGGCAGCATTACTGATTTTGTAATATTATTTTAGTTAACAGCATGCAAAACTAAGTACAATAGCTACAAGTTAAAATGACCGAAAACCCCCCAGAAAACCCAGCCTTTCCTCTGTATGATGGGAACAAACAAATTAATGCATATTTTTTAAACTTGTCATTTATTGATGATATTTGGTATGATGACTACAATTAGAAAAGATTCAAGGAAAACTCATTTACAAATTCTGAGAAATAGCAGACTTTAAGCAAACGAAGTGTTGTACATGAAGTTATTATAATCCGTTATTGGCCGTGCCTGGTTAGATTTGTAACAAGCGTGAGACACAAGGAGCACAAGATCTGCAGAGATTTTCTTTTTTTAGCTAACCAAGGCAACCATAACATGAAGTTGTACCACATAGACAACAGTGATTTGAAATGAACAGATTACAAATCAATCCCAAAGACCTTTATACACATACATAACCACATATTGTCGGTCTTAAGACCCTGCCCCAAGTGGATGCGATGCGTCCTTGGAGTCACAGTATCACATTTATTGCAAGTACTCTTTGTTCTTGCAAAGAGCATTTCTCGGGAAAGTGCACATCAGAATGATAATGAGAAGTCAGAAGACAAGGAAAGCAAGCAGATTTAATCAGAAGGCACAAATCTGGATTTTAGTGATACTGCTGGAGCCATCCCTGCCTCTAACTAATACATCTATGAGAAGAGATTTCTGAAAGAATGGCTGAATATTTGCATCTTGCCTACGCCTTCAGTGCATCCACTGTAACAACACAAATTCAAAATTTCAAGGCATCACATTCCTAACTTTGGGATACTGAAGAAATATAAATGTTCTGGAAAGTGTTCCTGGCATGTGAAATGGTCCCAGCTAAGATGGTATAGAATACCTAATTCCCTAAATTTTCTATCACCAGTCATGTAACTGATGAATGACTGAGAAAGCAGAATACTTTATATGATATATACACAAATGAAAGCATACTATAAATTTTTACCTTTCCAGTTCATTTGAAATGTCAGCTGGATTTGGTGATCTAATTTCTGAACATGTAGCAGGTCATTTTAAAAGTGGCTTGAGTATCTAGAGCAGTGTTTTACACACTTGGATAGGCACTTAGAAAATTGCCTGGGGGCACACGTGCAGAAAGCTATGGACCTACAAGTCATAACTGCTGCGTTTATATGACATACTCAAAGACATTCACATGGGAAGAGGAAAGGGAGTGGAGAATAGATGGAGCATGGTCAAGATCGCCACGAACACATGAAGGGGTAATATTCAGCCTGTGCAGTCAGCAATTTTTTAAAACACTAGCCACCATGGGTAAAAGAAATCCAGATATTCAGCACACAGATATTCAGGATACTGGTTGGCACTAAACATTCAGATTTAATGGCCAGTGACTGCACTTTCCAGATAGTGGCAATATACAGCTGCTAGCCATATTGACAATTAGCATAGTCTTAGGAGAGCTTTTTAGCTACGCTAAGCTATGCAGATTGTTATCCAGATAGCAGCTCTTAAAATTACTGCGATCTGGCTCCTCCGCAGCCCATGGACTCCCCCGTCACTATCCAAATAGGGCCAAAGTGGTCAGAGGGAATATTCAGGGGCACTGTGTGGATATGCCCTCTCACCTGGACTTACTGTATCTGGTTAGCAAGTCCTGCTAAACGGATATGTCCTTTTAAATATTGATTCCTTATTTCATAAAATACACTTCTATATGCCAGTTCCTACAGGCACAATATCTATACATTGACTCCTGCCTCAGAGCAGGTGTAATTTTCTGTGGGAGCTCTGGGTAGGCTATTTTATAAAGACACATATACAGTATGTTTCCTTTACAGAACAGATGCAATAGACAGGTCTATTTGTCTTTCCTGCCCATGTGCCTTTGAATTGATTGATTGTAGGACTACTAGAGAGAGTGTCTGGTTCCCACCTTTTCTTCATTTCTTACTCAAGCTTCCTGCAATTCAACAGTCCCTTTTCTATTGGTCATCATTACGTTTCAATATACTGTAGGGAAGTAACTTCATTGTATGATGTCATTTCATTGTTTGGATCGATAAATATATATCACAACATGCAAGAGAGCTTACATTTTCTGGGATCAATAAGTCAAACATTTTAACCCACTACAGTACAACAAACTGCACTGTAAATGCAATTAAGCTCCATTAAGTTCACTGAAAAGACTTGATTCTGAGATGTTAACAAAAAAATCGATGTTAGAAAAGGCGATGCTTCTTGTAAAGTTTTCATTTACTACAAATAAATTGTTTCCTTTAATTAGGTATGTTTTTGTTACAGAAATAACAGTTTTATAGCCTTTACTTGTCGACTGAGTTTACAGGGTACATTATGTTATACTAACAGGAACTCAGAAAACACTTAGAGTGGCATCAGCATATGTCATCCTCTTCAAACAAATCCACGGACTTTCCCCTCTGCTTCCTCATCAGGCACTCTACCTCCCTCGGCACTTTCACTTTCCCCATCTCTTTCTACCTCCCTCCTCTTCCCTCTACCTCCCCCCCCTTTCTCCCCCCTTTCTCCCCTCTGTTTTTAATTTCTTCCCCTCCCCTTCGCCCCTTCGATACACTCTCTCTAACTCTCTCTCTGTCCCATTACCCTTTCACCCTCCTGAAATTCTCTCTTTCTCTTTCTCCCTTCCAGCCAGCACTATCTTTCTCCTCTTTTTGATTCCAGCAATCTCCCCCCCCCCCCATCCTTTATTTCCCCTTCCCTTCCATTTTCCCTCAAGCACCAACTCTCTATCTCTCCCTTTTCTTCCCCCTCCCCTAGGTACTCCCTTTTTCTCTCTTCTTTCCCTTTTCCCTACCACACTCTCTCCTCTCCCTTCCCATCTCCTACTCAGGCCTCTTCAGTTCCCAATGCATCTGTCGCACACCTCCTCCCATGGCAGTCATGTTTCCCATAGTTGGTTGGGTGTGCATACAGACACCATTGCTGGGCTCCCAAGCATATTTTATATACACCACTGATGTTTTGCAGTTGCTAATTCATTATAAGATCCAGCAGTTACCTATAAAATGTTTGCAGTCACCCTATTATTTATTTATTTATTTATTACAATTTCTTATATACCGCGCTATTTAGCATCAGTGCGGTTTACATTATAACTTAACGACCATAACAACAAGCTGTCAGGTTTACATCGAACAGGAGTATAAACTTGGAAAACAGGGTTAACTATATACATAATCTATTTACATTGGAAGGATAGATAAAAGTCAGATAATGCAGATAACCCTAGCAATCAAACCCCACCCCTCGGCTTCCAGATAAATAGATAGGTAAACTCATATAATTCTTGGGGGAAAATCCATATAATACTGAATTATTTTCCTTTTTTTTGCTCATGGCTAATTGGTGACAGTTCACACCAATCTGAAACATTTTTATTAGCAAGCAAGGTGACAACCTACTATCGTCCATCCTTTTTCTGTGCAGCAAAATATCGCCTGATTTCTTCAGGACCACCACGACATACTTCTGGGGGTGGATGGACCAATGGATTTCCCTCAAAATTACATGAACAATGATTATATCCCCAGTCTAACTTACCCAGGTTCCCAAAATTATTGGGAAGAGTACTTAAGTTATTATATCCCAGCCACAAACAACGTAAACTTTTCAACCTACATAAATCTTCTGGCAGGGTCTCCAAACTGTTGAAGACCAGTAACAGTGTCTCTAACTTTTTCAGATGTTGAATGCTTGAAGGGATTATCCTTATTTTGTTGTCACTGGCATCCAGAAAATTTAAATTTTTCATCTCACAGACCTGGGGAGGAATATCCTTGAAGTTGTTGTTGGCCAGGTGGAGACTTTGCAAATTCTGCAGCCCAGCAAATTCTTGAGGCAGGAAAGTGAGAAAGTTGTTGCTGATGCTGAGCCGTTTTAAATTTTTTAAGGTCCCAATCTCTGAGGGGACCTCTTTCAGAAAGTTGGTGTCCATGTACAGGGTAGTTAGATTCTGTAAGTGTCCAATTTCTCGAGGGAGCCATTTCATCTGAAAGTAGAGGCAGCTCTCCCTCTCAGGGCTCATCTCCAGTACCTGCAGTTTATCCAGATGGAAGACCTCCAAAGGGATGGCCCCAAGCTCTTTGCCCTCAATTTTGACCTTCTTTCTTTTTTCAGAATTTGGGCTGTTCTCTGCTCGGTACTTCCAACGGAGATGCATGTCCACATGAAGACAAAAAGTGAGTTGCTTCCACTTTTGAAACCCCCAATGGAGGAGAGTTTAGCAATACTCCATCTTCTCATTTCTGTAAGAAGAAAAACAAATTGCATCATCCATCAACGATTTATTTCTTGGTTTTCAGTATTTTACAAAAATACTTCACCTTTTAAGTGGGTTTTTATTCAGCATTTCTGCAATGCACTGAGCCTGTTGATCTTCCACATCCTCGCTGTAGGGAACTGTCTGGCACTGAATGTTTTCCGTTGCTCAGTTACGATTAGTTGGTAAACAAGGCCTTGCCCAAGCAGCTCGCTTCCTCTTTCTGTAGCCAGAGCACAGCAGAAGCACAGTGCACATGCACTGCCCATCGGTGAAGAAACAAAGATTTAGGAAACTGAATTTCTAAAGCATGTTATTTTTGAGAGTTTAGGTACAGCACTAAATAATGTCGTAGAGGGCGTAATCTGCACAGAGCAGCAGATGCAACTCTTGCCACCTTTCTGGTCAGATTGTATGGATCATGCTAGTCTTTATCTGCTCTTATTATGTTGCTATAAATAACTTACTAAAAAGCTGGTAAGTGCATATTAGAGGCATAGCACTGAGGCACCCTCCTGATGGAAGTGGTGGTGGCAAAGACAGTGGTGGAGTTCTAAAAGGCATGGAACGGACACAGAGGAACTCTATATAGCAAGAGGATGGAATCAAAACAAAGTTAAATATCTTTTATACTTCAACAAATAGAGTGGGGGACCTGCACAGAGTGGCGGATACAACCATTCCAGCCACCTTACTGGGCAGACTAGAGAGACCATACTGGTTTTTATCCACTCTCATATATTATGTTACTATGTGGCTGTCTTTCCTCTCCAGGACATCCTGTCATGAGCAACTTTTACTCTCTCATCTTCGCCTTGAAGCAAACCACAAAAAAATGAGCTACCTTTTTGAGGAGGCCTTTGAGGCTGCTGGATAGAGCCCAGAGCTGATTTACCTGTGTCTCTCTGTTCACTTCTCGTGCTCGTCTTTCCTTTCAATGCCTAGGAAATCCCTATTCTCTTGTTTTCAATTTACTGTAAAATGCTTTGACTGCTTGAAGAGGACGGTATATCAAGTTGAATAAACCATAAACCTTAAACCATAAAATCCAGGTTCACTAGCAGCTTTCCATTGCTCGCCAACTTCATTCTCCTGCTTGCCACCATTCCCTGGGCAAGAGTTGGGAACCCCATGGGTACAATGGCTTTCCCCGGACCACTGCTTCTTGTTCTGTCATCCACAGTGGAACATGTTTGCATGTTCAGACCTCCCTTTCACTCCTCTCTTTGGCCTGCAGTCACACGTGCATAATGGATGAATGGAGAGACATGGGTACACCCTTGACAGCAGGCATACTATCTCGCTTCTTGAGAAATGTGCCTGAAAATAGTGTGGGTAATATTCAAAGGCATTTTTCCAGAGAGCAGATCTTGGTACCCAGATACAGTAATTGCTGGCCCGATCGATATGCAATGGCAGTATCCGAATAGTACCGTTGAATATTTTCTCTAACTATCTCAGCGCTATCTGGATAGTGCAAGGGTGATCTGGGGACGGGGGCAAGGGTGGAGAGAGGAATTATCCTTCTAGTGGCAATTTTCAGTGCTGCTGCATGGATAGCTTACAACAGCAGAAGCTGTCCTACCTGAATACTTACTGGTATAGCAGCGCTGAAAATTGCCACTATATGGATAGATTTATTTGTTTATTTTTATTCTCTTATATACCGTGCTATTCTGCATCAGTGCGGTTTACATTGAACAAACTGAAATTACATTGAACAGGGCATTATAACTTGGAGATAACTATTTTACAGGGAACATGGGCTATGGAGGGTTAAGTGGCTTGCCCAAGACCACAAGGAGCACCTGTGAGACTAGAAACCCCAGTCCTTCCGGCCCAAGGTTGCTGTCCTCTAGTGGGATTTGAGCCCCCGACCTTCCAGCCTGAAGTACCTTGCCCCAACCACTAGGCCACTCCTCCACTCCAATTCTGAACCGGGGCTGTCCAGACATCCAAAATCTGGACAGCCCGGATCTGGCCCTACTTCTGTACCCGCGGGAGCTAGCTGTTCCTGCAGGAGCAGAATCGGGGCACTTGGACAGCCTGGACGTGCCCCGATTCAGACCTGCTGCATGTCTGGAAAAACCCCCGTATAGGCTTCCCTATAGTCATGCATGGAGCCTCGGTGTTGTGGTGTCCTGTCGCCATGGCATCGGGATGCCATGCAGGACTGCCGATGCACTGCGACTAGGTAAAACTGCTTTTCCCTGCCACCCAACCCCTGGAGTGGCCTGCAAAGGCCGGGATTTGGCGTCAGGGAACCCCTGCTGCTCCTCACTTGGGTTTGGCGGGTCTGCAGGTATAGATCCCCTTCCTCAGGAGGACTTATTCCACATTCGAGGTGGCATAAGTCCCCCATACATGTCTGCTTCCTCAGACGAACAAGATCGTGACCAGAATTGGCCCTGTACATCTGGGGCCATGGTCCTGTCTCTGCTCTGCCCAGTCTCCTCCTCCGGCCCTCCCCCTCCTGCCCCCGTTTAGAGCTCCCCGCACATCTCCTCGGTACGTGTGGGGAGTTTGGGCACTGAATCGGCCCAAGCCATTTAGCGAAGGTTGTACACCCAAACAGGACGTACATCCCCACTAAATACTGTCTGGAATGACTCCCCTAGTATTTAAAAAAATGTAGTCCAGCACAGTTAAATATTGACCCACTTATTTTTATTTGCTTCAATTTATTTTTTGTATTATATTACTTTAGCATGCATAGTGAAGGCCAGCAAGTTAAAATTCCCATACATGAGGGGGTAACACAACAGCATCTAATTACTGCCAACTACCCGTAGAATGTTTTCAAATATCCTCTGCATGTCGGTGTTGGCGATTACACATATAGGGCCCAATATTCAATAGGCATTTACACGGTTTACAGACCTGTAAACCGTGTAAATGCTGCTGAATGGGATATTATCTCTCCTACATGCCCAAATGCTAACCGTTTAGCATCAGGGCGTATCGTAGGTGTTTCGGGGCAGATCAGAGGTGGTGACAGTCACTAACCAGGTAGCGGTGATATTGCACTGCTAACCGGTTAGCGACCTGTGGGTAAAGCTAGGCGAAGCAAAAGCTAGCCTAATTTTACCTGCCGGAGCTAACTGGGCAATGGTGCAATATTGCCGCTATCCAGTTAGCTTCTGCGACTCCACGGCATGTGTGGCGATCCCAGATATTCAACGCTGGAGCTGCATATGACCCGGCATTGAATATCTGGGGTTAGAGGTCGGCAGGGACGACTATAAATTGGTACTTATATGTGCACTCGTCGGCAACTACAACTACAAGATGCCACAAGAGGTCAAAAAGATTGCACTTACTCATATACACCATGTATCGGTATTCTTAGGAACACAGTTTGAGCAGGGCAGGAGCAGAAGTGTGAGGTATGTATTAATTTTATAGAATACAGGGGCATCTTTACTAAGTCATGCTAATGGCTAGCGCAAGGCTTACTGTGCTCTAAGTGTGCCATGCTAACAGCATGGGGCAGGGCAGCAAAAGTCCCTTGCTAAGCTGTGTGTCTTTTGAAAAGTAGAAAGACTAGGGGACCCACAATGAAGCTAAACTATAGCAAATTTAAGACTGTTTAGAGAAAATATTTTTTCACTCAATGCATAATCAAACTCTGGAAGGGTGTATTAAAAACTTTAAGTGTAGCTGGATTTAAGAAATGTTTCAACAAGTTCCTGGAGGAAAAGTCTATAAATCATTATTACAGTGGACTCAGGAAATCCACTGGAAGAGACTGGAAGAGACCCTTGTATGATTTATCTTATGTAATAATGGTATGCTTATCCCATTTTTGTTATGTATATAATTTTTTGATTTGAATTTATTTAGAAACGATTTTCTGCTGTCATTAATGTATTATGTATATAATTTTTATGTTTTACATGTCTTTTATAGACCCCTGATGCAGGCAATTTGCTGAAACATGGCCGTGTTGGGTCGCTGGTTAAGTTTATTTGACGACAACCTGGACATCTTGGCCTGGTCTGTCCTCTGTTCTGTGGTTTATTTACATGTATACGCCAAATCTATATATGTAAATGCTGCTATTAACACATGAGGATATATCTAAAATAACCTCCTTAATGTCTCAGTAACCCATTTCATTGCAAAGCATTATTTTTCATTTTTGGGTAGAACTTTTCTTTCTAAAAATATTTTCTGATCTAACAGAGCACTGATGTTTCTTACTCTATTTTTTGCCATGGGCTAATCTCAGAAATGTTGGTCTAGAGAATAAAGTTGTGATTGACCTTAATACAATACTATATAAGAAAAGCGCGTGACAAAGTTGACTTTTGAGAACAATGAAGGCCTATTTGCATTCAGGATTCCACTTGCTTTTTGCATAACCCAGTCGGGCAGCGGTGCATCTATATCTTCAAAATTAAGGATGCCTCTTCTGTAAAAATCTTGTAATGCCCAAAAAGGCCTATACTTGCTTTATGGTCAGTGGTCTTGAAGCTTCTTTATTGGCTCAGAATTGAAATGATTGGATGTCAGTTAGGGCATAGTATAACAGACAAACTTTCAGTTAAAGTCAGTTAAGGCATAGTGTAACAAGCAAACTTTTAGTGTTTATTTCCCACTCACCCCAGGTACAATCTTTGATTTATAGGCTCTTAAACCAGTTAAGGGGACAGGAGGGATCTTATTCACTTTCAGGTTTAACCATCTTTAGTCATCTTCATCAGCAAGTTACAAGGTCTTAGAAATAGATTAATTAGGTCCTTGTAGTTCATCCTGAGGTGAACATTAAACAATGTCTCTTAAATGTATTAGGTATATTTGTATTGGTTCAAATATCCCTATTCTCCAAGCAACTTTAAATAACTGAACAACTTTAAATAGCTAAACAAACCATTAAAACTAAGATGCAGACAGTAGTCCAGCAGCAAGATGGAGGCTACCCAGTCTTTTGCAGTGTCACATGATTATGTCCCAGTTGGTGAGAGGTCTTATGTGTGCACTAGGTGCAAAGAGTTCCTTGCTCTCAGAGAATGAGTCTTATCTCTAGATGCTAGATTAGTAGACATGGAGGAGATGAGGCAGACAGAGAGGTATATAGATGTGATCTTCAGGGGCTTAGTAGAGAAATCTCACCTCAATTCTGGCAGCCTCTCTGCTCCCTTAGAGGAGAGATGTCACCTGAAAGGAGAGCATCTCTTTGGTGTGGCAGGAAATAATCCTGTAGCTAGGACCTGTCCTTCAGGTGATGTAATATCCTCTCACACTGAGGAGGTATCTACAGTGCCATGTGGCATGAAGGAATAGTTAGGACAGCCATTATAGTCAGTTATTAGATCATTAGGCATGTAGATAGTTGGATGGTTGTTGGATATGAGGATCACTTGGTAACTTGCTTGCCTGGTGTAAAGGTGGCGGACCTCACACACTGCTTAGATAAAGTTTTAGACAGTGCTGGGGAGGATCCTGCTATCTTGATACATGTTGGTACCAATAACATAGGAAAGTTTGGGAGAGAGGTTCTGGAAGCCAAATTTAGGGACTTCGTCAAACGCTACAGTATATGAAAGTCCAAATACACTATGGGGGTTATTCTGTGCTATGAATAGCGGGGATAGATGGCCCAACAGGACATCCATCCCCGCTATTTGTACCTTTACCTGGCCGCGACTATCTTCCCCGCCGGTTGTGCGGGGAAGGTAGATGGGGGTGGGGAAGGGGCAGCTTGGGGGCGGAGTCTGGGCATTCACCAGCCCTGGATGTACAAGGCTGATTTTAATGTCGGCTCTGTACATCTGAGGCTGGCAATATATGCGGGGAAGTTATTCCACCTCTGAGGTGGAATAACTTCCCTGGACATATTTAAATTGTGTGCCTGGGGCACAGATGGGGCAGGGGAGGGCCAGGGGACATTGCCCGCAGCCCGACCATGGCCTTAGGAGGCCAGATCGGGGGTCGGGCTGCGGGGAATAGGCAGTTTTTGCCGGTGGCCAGCATCACGGCTTTCAAATGGAGCCGTGGTGTCATGGCAACAGTACGCCATGGTGTCGCAGCTCCATTTAAAAGCCCTGACTAAGTTAGCTGGGCTTTTCATGTACATGCAGGCCAAACTGAATCGCCGTCCCGGCCTGCACGTACATGACTGTTCGCAATTCTGATCCCGTGGGGCTAGATGTGCTCCACGGGATTAGAATCACGATCCCCTCTGTGTGTCCGGTTCAGACCAGACGCACAGAGGGCATCTATGGGCGGGATGGAATTGGGCCCTATATCAGTGCTTCCCAAACTTTTTTCTGGTATGACCCCATTTTAGCTGAGGAAAATTCACATGATCCCCAGATATTAATAAAATAAAATTATCCCTCAAACAACATAAATATAAACATATAAATATGTAAATCTATGCTTTTAAAGTAATTATCCAATGTACTGAACATGCCTGACACATATGGGCTTCAGAGTAATGACAGTTTCTTGAACATTTGCAGTGCGGGGGCTGAGCGTCTGGGGGCAATGTTTGTGTGTGAGAGCTAAGCGTATGGGAGGCAGTGT
Source organism: Ichthyophis bannanicus (assembly GCA_033557465.1). NCBI lineage: Eukaryota > Metazoa > Chordata > Amphibia > Gymnophiona > Ichthyophiidae > Ichthyophis > Ichthyophis bannanicus. Next base: position 1,828,137,346 of record CM066031.1, read on the forward strand.
GTGTGTGGGGCAGAGTGTCTTCAATCAGCGTGTTTGTGCAGATGTGAGAAATAAGTGATCGGGGGCAGTGTGCGTATATCTGAAGCTAAAGAGAGCACAGATTGCTAGTGGGCTTTGAGCTCCCTTCCCAGAGTTTTGCTCTGAGCTGGTCACCAGCCATATCTATCATCAGTTCTGGCAGATGTATATTCCAAAAGCTCACATATTCCAATCACTAAATAACAAATAAAATTCTTTTCTCCTACCTTGTTTTCTGGTTATTTTATTTTCTAATTGTGTGGCTCTGGTTTCTGCTTTCCTCCATTTTCTCTTAACTCTTGTTTCCAGGATCATTTGTCTATTTTTTTTATAGGGGGAAGCCGACAGTCACCCAAGAGCACATAGTTCGGAAGGATGTATCCTTGAAGAATACTAGCAAAAGATTGAAGTTAGGGATCCCAATAGAGAGGTTCCAATAAAGACAAAAGTAACCCAAATGCCAGATTAATATGAATAAAATATAGACTCTAAAATGCTTGTATGCAAATGCCAGAAGTCCAAACAAAAAGATGGGAAAGTTAGAATATATAGCACCAAATGAGAGGTTAGAAATGATTGATATCTCAGAGACATGGTGGAAGGAGGACAACCAGTAGGACACTGTGATACCTGGGTACAAACTATATCGTAATGATAGAGCAGGGGTTGCTCTCTATGTGGAGGGACTGCACTCTATGTTAGAGAGGACATTGAGTCACAAAGGATTAAAGTTTCAAAGGAAACAACATTCACTGTAGAATCTGTATGGATTGAAATTCCATGTAAAAAGGGGAAGGGGAAGGTGATGGCAATGGTGGTGTACTATCGACCGCCCGGCCAGAATGAACAAATGGATGATGGAAGTGGAAGGAAGTCCAAAAAACTGCCAGCGTGGTTTAAAGGTAAGGTCAAAGAGGCTGTTGTTGCCAAAAAAGCATCTTTCAGGGAATGGAAAAGGCAGCCAAATGATGAAAACTGGAAACAATAAGCACTGACAAGTTAGATGCAAGGCATTGATAAGGCAGGCAAAGAGAGAATTTGAGAAGAAGCTTGCTGTGGAAGCAAAAATGCATAATAAAGACTTTTTCAAGTATATCCGTAGCAAAAAGTCTGTGAGAGAGTCAGTTGGACCATTAGGTGAAAGAGGTAAAAGGGGCACAAAGAGCGGACAAGGCAATAGCAGAGAGAGTGCATGAATTCTTTGCTTCGGTCTTTACTGAGGAAGATGTAGGGACAACATAAAGCACAACCCTTCCACATAAATAGACATCACACATAGCGCAAATGAAAAGACTTTCCAATCTCTTATGCCCTAATACCTTCCTCTTGTATATAGTTGTATCTGTTATGTACTATATTATGTACGTTAACACCATTTTCTGTTAGTTAATTGTTTTAACTCAGTTCCAGTTAAATTTGTTTAATTTATGATACTTTAAGATGTTCTATGTATATCTAAGATGTTCTAAGTAAAACAAATTTCAATTTGTTAATAGTTGTTATTTGTACACCGCAACTGATCTCTGGAAGATGCGGTATAAAAATGAATGTTAAATAAATAAAATAAATAAATAAATAAATAAATGTTACCCATGACTGAAATGGTATTTAAAGAAACCATTATAAAGAACAAAATTACTGAACATGTAGATAGTTATGGCTTAATAGGAGATAGCCAACATGGCTTTAGCCAAGGAAGGTCTTGTCTTACTAATCTGTTATGTTTTTTTGAAGGAGTGAATAAACAGACAAAAGGTGAGTCGGCTGATATTGTGTATCTGGATTTTCAGAAGGCCTTTGACAAGGTCCCTCATGAGAGACTCTTGGTGAAATTAAACTGTCATGGGATAGGAGGCAGTGTACTATTGTGGATCAGGAACTGGTTAAAAGATAGAAAGCAAAGGGTAGGGCTAAATGGCCAATTTGCCAATGGAGAAGGGTGAATAGTGGAGTACCCTAGGGATTTGTGCTGGGTCCGCTGCTTTTTAACATATTCATAAATGACCTGGAAATGGGAATAACGAGTGAGGTAATCAAATTTGCAGATGACACAAAATTATTCAAAGCTGTTAAATCCCAAGAGGATTGTGAAAAATTGCAAGAGGACCTTGATAAATTGGAAGACTGAGCGTCCAAATGGCAGATGAAATTTAATGTGGACAAGTGCAAAGTTATGCACCTAGGAAAGAACAACTCAAAACTATGGTTACACGATGCAAGGTTCCACATTAGGAACCAGCACCCATGAAAAAGATTTAGGTGTCATCGCAGATAACATGTTGAAACCCTCCACCCAGTGTGCAGCGGTGGCCAAGAAAGCAAATAGACTGCTAAGAATTATAAGGAAAGGAATGGAGAATAAAACAAAATATATTACAATGCCTCTGTATCAATCCATGGTGTGACTGCACCTTGAATTTTGTGTGCAATTCTGGTCACCTTATCTTAAAAAGGAAATAGCATTATTAGAAGAGGTACAGAGAAGAGCCACCAGAATGGTAAAGGGGATGGAAGGATACCCCTGTGAAGAGAGGCTAAAAAGGTTAGGGAGATGACTGAGGGGTGATATGCTAGAGGTCTATAAATTAATGAATGGAGTGGAACGGTAAACATAGATTGATTCTTTCCATCATCAAAATATAGAAAGACTAGGGGACATGCAATGAAGCTATATAAGACTAATAAGAGAAAATATTTTTTCACTCAACGTGTAATCAAACTCTGGAATTTGCTACCGGAGGATGTAGTAAAAGCTGTTAGTGTAGCTGGGTTTAAAAAAGGTTTGGACAAGTTCCCGGAGGAAAGGTCCAGAACCATTTTTAAAGGGGACCTGGGAAATTCACTGCTTACCCTGGGACAAGCATTGTGGAACCTATATACCTTTTTGGGAACCTGCCAGGTACTTGTGACCTGGATTGGCCACTGTTGGAAACAGGATACTGGGCTTGATGGACCTTGGTCTGAGCCAGTATGGCATATCTTATGTTCTTATTTGCAATGTCTTCTTTCTCCTCTTGTCTTCAGTGTTGCAGTTTGATGTAGGTGATGACATGACCTCTTATTTTCCATTTTCTTCCTTCTCCTTTTACTATTTAGTTGTCAGTCTCCCACTAACTGCTTTTACCCACAGCTTTCCATCACTTTCCCTCATCCAGCTCTCCCTTTCCATCTCTCTTCCTTCCCAACCTTCTTATTGCCTAGTCTTTTACTCTCTCCCCCTCTCTCCTCCACCTATGTCCAGGATCTTCACTTTCTGCTCTCTCCTCTTCCCTATCCAGGTCTCTCCTCTCTATCTCATGTTTAGTAACAACTTTCTGCCTCCCTAATCCCCCCCAACACATTTCCAACATCTCATCTGTCTCCCTAGTTCCCCACCATTTCCAGCATCTCCTCTGCCTCCCTAGTTCCCCACCATTTCCAGCATCTCCTCTGTCTCCCTAGCACTGCCCCTATTTCCAACATCTCATCTGTCTCCCTAGTTCCCCACCATTTCCAGCATCTCATCTCCCTAACACCCCCCATTCCTAGTATATCTTCTGTCTGTCTCCTTCCCTATTTCCCATGTCCAGTATCTCCTCTGTCTGTCCCCCTAGTCCCACCCTTAATTTTCAGTCTCACCAATCATTGCACCCTCCATATCCAGCATATCTTCTTTCTCACCTCCCCAGTAATCCCCCAATGTCAAACATCTCCTCTCTGTCTCCTTCTCCTTCCAATCTCCTCTGCTTGCACAGTTTCCATCCATGACTGCTATCTCATCCGTTTCCCTAGTTGCTCCCCCAAAGGCCATAATATCACCAGATAACTTCCCACCCATATTCAGCATCTCCTGTCTCCCTGCCCATTGCCCCATGTCAAGCATCTCCTGACTATCTCCCTCCCTCCCCTGTCCAGCATCTCTCTCGCCGCTTCACCCCCCTCCCAAAATGTCCAGCATATTCTCTGTCTCCCTGCCCTCCACCACCCCCACATCAGGCCTCTCCCTGCTATACATCTTATTCTATCTCATATCATGTCAAGTGTCCTCCTTATTTTCTCTTCCTTGGTCCTTCCCCCTCCTTGCTGGTCCAGCATCTTCCCCCAGTCCTGCCCATCTCCTGCACAAAAATTAAACTGAAACCCCAAGAAGCTAGGCTCAGCATGCAGCGCAACACCAGAGAAATAAACTCATGCAGTTCCCCTCGTACTATGCAAAATATAAAGATGCCGCATATCAAATCCAAAAACGGATATATTCCAGTCATTAAACTGAAAATAAGTTCTTTACTCAGTGCTGAATTTTGGTTACTCCTGAAGACAGGAACAGTGCGCTTGAAACAGAAAAATGCTAAGCCCTTGAAGCAGTGGCACAAAACCTGTGGACAGGTTGGGAGAAAAGTTAGCGGATTCTGACCGTTAAAGCTATACTAAGGCAAAACAGCACAGCATTAGCCTAATGAAAGGATGTGGGCAGAGGCATGATTTAAATGAGCTAAGTAGCACTATTGTGCTTTCTTATATTACAATGATAAAGAATTGACATATTCTATGAAGTTTTCTGAATTGAGCAACGCCTTCTTTTCCTCTCATATTGTCAAGCATTCATGTGGGGATGTGCATTGAGGATGTATCTGCAAATATTTTTGAAATTTTTGATGTGATATTTTTTATTGATGAAGAAAAAAAAGGATAAAAAATGGAAAGTGAATAATAAAAAATATATGGACAACGTGTGAGTGAACTAGAGCTATGGGTGGAATACTATAAGTATGAGAAACTGTGTAAGCAGTGATTCCCGGGCACCCTTCTGATGACTTTCACTCTTTATTATTATTATTATTATTATTATTATGTTTATTGAATCCATTTTTGATGGAGGGGGTTTTGTATTTTTGACACAGATTTTTCCTACACCTCAATAGGGGTTTATTTCTTGTTTTTAAAAGTGGTTTTAGAACAGGGGCATTCAGGAGTCAACCTAGACATGATTGCCCTTAACAACCACAACATGTGTGCCACATTTAAATTTCCTGAAGGCCTGGTGAAAGCGGAAAGAGGGAATGGTGTGGGCAGGGCTATAATATAGTCATGGATTCCCCATTTTACAAGGGAATCCATCCATCTTTAGAAAAAAAGTATAGACAAATAAATGCCTGATGGAAGGGTCCGCTGTTAAAGTCAAGGTCTTCTGACCCCTCAATCCTCCCTGATCACCCCCTGAACTTGATCCCTCCCCCAGTGACCTTCAAGCCATCTGATCTTCTCCCGGACTCCAATAGGGATCCCCCCAAAACATCTGGAATGCGGTGATGTCGGATGTCACCACTGGAGATCATTTATTGTCTCAAGAAAGATACTTTGTTACCTTTATTTATTTTCTCAGGAAAGATGCTTTGTTACCTTTGGAAGGATTTTCAGTAGCTCCTGACGAAGCTACGGCAAACAGAGATCTTTGTAGGGCAAAGCATTTTCCTTTGAGAGACGCTGAATATGATAAGTGAAGCTAATTGAAGCTAAGTGAATGTTTTCTACTGTGTTACAATGTAGAAACAATGGGGTACCGCAGTGAAATTTTCTATTTTTATTTTAGGGATAGAGACCCTTTGAAGTCAGCTGCTCTGTAGATTTAGCGATATTTGAATTTTGGCGCTTTAAGTTGGGTTACAGTCTAGGGAAATTCCACTTAGTATTTAATTAAATCCAAAATTAAATACAAGTTATTAAGGATTTTTGGTGGGGTTTTTAAGTAAGGGAAAAGCAAAAAATGGGTAAAAATGAAGAAAGTGGAGTTTTTTATGACCCATGATGTACGTGGAAGGCAACTCCCCTTTGGCCGTTTTACTATTGCCGTTGTGATACAGTGGCCAGCACAGAACCCATGGATACAGGAGAAAAGGAAGAGCTTACCTTACAGTCACCTGGGCAGAAAGTATATTCAGGTTATAAGGAGCCAGAGAATAGTGGAACAAACTTTCCCTACACTGGGTGTGACGCAGTAGAAAACCAGAAAGCTAATCACGTCCACCTGGGCAAGGAAGCACGTACAACGTGCAGGAGCCAGGAGGATAAAAGTGGCTGGGAAATCCCAGTAAAGGGAGGTGCAGCCAGGGGAGGTGCCACAGAGGAAGGTGCAGCCAAGGGAGGAGCAGCGAAGGGAGGTGCAGCAAAGGGAAGAGCAGCTGACATAGAGAGAGCTGGAAGTGCTTGTGCACAAGTCTCCCAAGCCAGAGGGGGCATCGTCCCGAGGAGAGTGAGTAAGCAGCTGGATGGCAGAGGTCACAAGCAGGAGAGCTTGCTGGGTCCAGGAAGCACAAGCTGGGTCCTGACAGCAAGTAGCAGTAGAAGGGAAACCTTTCTTGGAAGTTACTACAGCCCAGACCAGACAACTGCTGAGTGGAACTCTCGGGGAAAAGCAGGCTACAGCCCAAATAAAGGAACCTGGTTAACCGAGGAAGGAGTGGAAGCCAGCCACCCCAGAAGCAAAGCTAAGTACACCCATTTCTCTAGAGGGCAAGAGGTGGGCTCGGCTAGGAAAGTAAAAGCTAATAATTGGGAGGATAATCCTTGGTGGAGAGAAAGGGGAAGCCTCAGAGAAACAGGCTTCAGTACAGGTCTCCAGGACCCTCCTTATGCAGAACAGTTTCCTGCCTTAAGAACTGCTGCCTCTCGAGAGAGTTGTGTAAATAATAGCTGTGGTGAATGTTACCCATTTACAATTTCTGACGGTGAGCAAATGCAATGGGAAAACACTGACCAGGACATTGATTCCAGTGCTATGGATTGCACGCTATGTATCTCGGATGAGATTACGTCTCTTTGTTAATTAAGGAAGCGAGAGCCTTGTTATACCTGTTTGAAAAAGGTACATTTCATTTTGCTGTGAAGAAACAGTTTTATTTAAGTTCTTTGTTGCTGTATGAGAAAAACAGAAATCCACAAGGGAAGGGGAATAAAACCTCATCATTATATTTTGCCTTTAACACATGGCTACAGACTATTCTTTATAAAGGCAACCCGCACCTCACGCCCCTAGGCAACCGCCTAATAGGGACGGTGGTAGCAGTACCTTGACAAATTGCGTAGTTTTTCAGATTTCTGGAGAAGAATACAGAGGAAGCACAGCAGAAGTACCAGTGCCAGAGAGCAGGATGAAGGTTTGCTGCAGGACCACGCCCGGAGGATTCCAGGATCCAGAGAGGCAAGAGTACCTTCTCAAGGACTGAATCTCCACCTGACTCAGGTAATAAGTATCTGGGCACAGGCAGAGGGGGATTCTGGTGAGAAGGAATACTAGGATCCAGAGCAAAGTATAGCTACATTTTGAAAAAAAAAAAAAGTGCCACACTTGGTGTTGGTGTTTGTCTGTTTGTGTTTCAGTGTTCGGATATGGAGAGTCCCCAGGAGATACTGCGCTGGATAAGTCTCCAGTTTGAAAAACAGAGGGAGTTAGCCCAGCAGAGCCAAGAGCAAGCGTTGGCAGCCATGCAGGCTCAACTGAAACCTCTGACCGACCTGATACAGACTTTGCTGGCAGAGAAGACACCCAAGGGACATTATTGTGGGGTAGGCCCACAAACTTGTGGGGTATTATCCTTTGGACAATGGACAAAAGATGATAACATAGATGACTTCCTGGAAGCTTTTGAGAGGGTAGCCCATAGTGCCGGCTGGCCCTATGAGCAGTGGGCGGTTAGGTTAGCCACCTCCCTGACGGGAGAAGCCCTAGCAGCGTACAAGGCTATGCCCGCCGCCCAGGCAACAAAATATGAGGAAGTCAAAGCAGCCATACGGGACAGGCTAGGCTGGTCGCCTATAGTATACCACCGTATGTTGCGAGCGACCCAACTCCAACCAGGTGAAACCCCGAAGGCACTTTGTCAGAGAATTCGCAACCTGGTCTGGAAGTGGCTCACTCCCGAGGGGAGAACCATGGAAAGTGTACTTGATATGCTTGTATTAGAGCAATTCTCTGAGGCTGTTCCAGCCAAGATAAGAGCATTCCTGACTCTGCAAAATTGTCAGACCTCAAGTGAGGCAGCTCACCTCACTGAAAGGTTCATGGAGGCTGGATTAGCCCATAAACCACAGAGAGGCGCTGGCAACACTTGTGGGGTAGCCAATTTTGAAAAGGCAGTAAAAGACACTATGTTTTGTGTACCAGGTGTCATGAGAAATATGCCTAGGAATGAGGTTAAGGACACACACATTAAATGTTTTAAATGTGGGAATCGGGGGCATAGGTAGGATGAATGTGTTTGGAGAACTGCATTGGTGAGTGAGAATGGGAAATACAAGCAGGAAGGCTTTCGAATAGAAGTGGAAGTCCAAGGTGTGGTAGCCAAGGCCCTACTTGACTCGGGGGCAGACCAAACAATGATTTCAAAGAAATTCTGGTGCCTCCTACAGGCCAGTAATGTGTCCACCCCAATTCAACCTGAGGGTAGGTCTAGGATACGCTGTGTGCACGGGTCATCCAGCTATTACCCTCTCTATTGGGTTACGATAAGAAGTTTAAGAACCCGGAGAAAGGTCCTAGTGGCAGTGATACCCAGGTTGCCTTATGACCTAGTCTTAGGCCAAGACTGGCCGCCCGTCTGTAAGAGCCTAGGAGAGGCCATACAAGGGAAAAGGGGGATGGTCTCTATGAGGTCACAGGTCCAAGGCTGGGGGGAGCAGACGGAACCCCCGGAGGACACTGCCCACTCTGCAGAGGAGGAGACAGAATCTCTGGAAGGGGAGGATAGGCCCCTAGATGAAACTTTAGGAGAGCTGCCCCAACACGAGGATTTGGTCAGTTCCCCTGCAAAAAGCTGTAGGAAAAGTAAAGGAGAAAAGCGCCAGGAGCGCCACCACAGGGCTCAATTGAAGACCAGAGCCGGGGACGGGCTAGGTTTTCCATGGGTCCCGGCTGATCTAGTCAAAAGATTCCAATCGTTCCCAAAAGAACAAAAGGTGGATCCCACGTTAAAGCGTGCCTTCGAGTACGCCCAATCTGATAGAGATATTCTCCCCAGATTCCTGATGGAGGGAGATATCTTATATCGGGAGAGTAATGATCCCCAGATAGGAGCTGTTAGGGAACAACTAGTGGTACCAACGGCCTTTAAGGCCGTCGTTATGAGACTGGCCCATGATCACCCGGTGGGTGGGCATAAGGGTGTTTTGGGTACCCTAGATCAGATATTGGCCCGTTTTTACTGGCCAGGAGTATTTAAAGAGACCAAATGCTTTTGCGAGGCCTGTCCTTCGTGTCAGAGGGTTTCGGCCGCGAAACCAAAAGGTGTCCCTATGATACCTACACCTACTATATCCAAACCAGTGCGCCGGATGGCGATGGATATAGTAGGTCCCCTAGTGAAAACCCCTAGGGGATTTCAATACATTCTAGTAATTATGGATCAGGCCACCCGTTTCCCCTGGGCAGTGCCACTGAGAAACATTTTGGCCAAGACCATAGCGGGGGAATTAATTAAGTTGTTTTGTGAAGTAGGGTTTCCAAAGGAGATGTTAACAGACAGGGGCAGTAATTTCCTGGCGCAGGTATGGGACGCCTTCGGAATACAGCACATAAAAACAGCAGCTTACCATCCACAATCTAACAGGGTGGTGGAACGTTTTAACCAGACCCTCAAGCAAATGTTGAGGTGGGGGCTGGATGGGAAAATGGCTGACTGGGACATCCTGCTCCCATTCATTTTATACGCCAGTAGGGAGCGCACACAAGCCTCATTAGGAGCCTCTCCCTATGAGATACTGTTTGGCAGGGCCCCAAGGGGAGTCCTAGACATTTTGAGGGAACAGTGGGCAGAGCCAGAAGGGGAAGAGGTAGGAGTACCGCAGTTTCTACAGGAATTAAGGTCACGCTTGCAGAGAGCTTTGCAGGCCATTGAACGTCATTTACAGGACAGTCAGCAACATCAGAAGCGGTACTATGACCGGGGGAAGAAACCCCGTAAATTAGCTATAGGTGAGAGGGTAGTCGTAATGGTGGCAGACCCTGGGCCGAAATTTGAAGCCCAGTGGAGGGGACCTACACCATAGTGGATCGCAAGGGACTGGTCTCCTATGTGGTAGAGACCAACAGGGGAAGCTGTCAGGTGTACCACATTAATGTCCTGAAACCCTGGCTGGAGAGGACAGCGGCTTTTGGCCGGGTAAAGGTAAAGCTCCAGACCCGTTCTGTTATTACGTGCTGTAAGGACATGAGTCCCCCAGCCCGTAATATCTTAAGGGGGGGGGGATATGTGATACAGTGGCCAGCACAGAACCCATGGATACAGGAGAAAAGGAAGAGCTTACCTTACAGTCACCTGGGCAGAAAACATATTCAGGTTATAAGGAGCTAGAGAATAGTGGAACAAACTTTCCCTACACTGGGTGTGACACAGTAGAAAGCCAGAAAGCTAATCACGTCCACCTGGGCAAGGAAGCACGTACAACATGCAGGAGCCAGGAGGATAAAAGTGGCTGGGAAATCCCAGTAAAGGGAGGTGCAGCCAGGGGAAGTGCCACAGAGGAAGGTGCAGCCAGGGGAGGAGCAGCGAAGGGAGGTGCAGCACAGGGAAGAGCAGCTGACACAGAGAGAGCTGGAAGTGCTCGTGTACAAGTCTCCCAAGCCAGAGGGGGCATCATCCCGAGGAGAGTGAGTAAGCAGCTGGATGGCAGAGGTCACAAGCAGGAGAGCTTGCTGGGTCCAGGAAACACAAGCTGGGCCCGATAGCAAGTAGCAGTAGAAGGGAAACCTTTCCTGGAAGTTACTACAGCCCAGACCAGACAACTGCTGAGTGGAACTCTCGGGGAAAAGCAGGCTACAGCCCAAATAAAGGAACCTGGTTAACTGAGGAAGAAGCGGAAGCCAGCCACCCCAGAAGCAAAGCTAAGTACCCCCATTTCTCTAGAGGGCAAGAGGTGGGCTCGGCTAGGAAAGTAAAAGCTAATAATTGGGAGGATAATCCTTGGTGGAGAGAAAGGGGAAGCCTCAGAGAAACAGGCTTCAGTACAGGTCTCCAGGACCCTCCTTATGCAGAACAGTTTCCTGCCTTAAGAACTGCTGCCTCTCGAGAGAGTTGTGTAAATAATAGCTGTGGTGAATGTTACCCATTTACAATTTCTGATGGTGAGCAAATGTAATGGGAAAACACTGACCAGGACATTGATTCCAGTGCTATGGATTGCACGCTATGTATCTCAGATGAGATTACGTCTCTTTGTTAATTAAGGAAGCGAGAGCCTTGTTATACCTGTTTGAAAAAGGTACATTTCATTTTGCTGTGAAGAAACAGTTTTGTTTAAGTTCTTTGTTGCTGTATGAGAAAAACTGAAATCCACAAGGGAAGGGGAATAAAACCTCATCATTATATTTTGCCTTTAACACATGGCTACAGACTATTCTTTATAAAGGCAACCCGCACCTCACGCCCCTAGGCAACCACCTAATAGGGACGGTGGTAGCAGTACCTTGACACCGTATAGAGGGATATTCCATACAACTGAGGTCTTTTTGCCCTTTGTTCTTTTGGATGTCTGTGCTTTCTTATGTACGTTATTCTAGTGTCCCTGCAAGGAAAAGCTTAAGAGAAAAAGAAAAACTAAACAAGAAAAAAGTAGATTAAAAGGTTAACACTAGTAAATAGTCTAGAAATTGAATAGGGGACTCTTGTGGGTGTTTTGGGTTTTAGGAGTCCTTGGTGTGTTTTTTTAAAATTAGGATTATACCTTATCCTGTGGACGTATCAACCTTGGTTGTCCCAGTGAGAAGAGACCCAAAGGATACTTTTTGTGATGTTGATCGCATCTGATAGTACAGAGGAATCTTTGCCTTCTACTCAAAAAGAGGGGAGGGGGGGGGTGGATTGCACTGACTCTATTTACAGCGGGGGGGGGGGGGGGGAGTTGCCTATTGGTTACAGCAACAGTCTCCTACCCAGGAGCTCTGGGTTTGTTTCCCATTAGCACTCCATGTGACTATGGGCAAGTCATTTTACCCTCCATTGCCTGAGAAGAAAGAGTCTGACAATCTACTTCTGGTTATACCAGGAGCGGCTGGGTCACTAGGAGTCAGCATTGACTTGAAGGTACTTAAATAAAAAGCCTGCAGAGGTCTAATTGCTGAATCTGCTGGTTCCTAAGCATCTGGGGAATCCTTTGGAGATTCAGTAGTCTGACTGCCTCTAGGTTTCCTACAACTCTCTCTGAAGTCAGCACAAGCAGGGAAGAGTTGCAAGAAGAAGGATTGGCACCAGTCAGGTATGCCACACATATCAATGGTGATCGAGGCAGAGCCCAGCTTTGGATGACTTGTCAAGTGCAAACTGAAAGCAAGACCAGGAAGATATTTTCATAAATTTTATCTCCATGTCCTTCTCAATTAACTAATTAACAGGCTGTTGACATAACTTTGTAGACAATGTGGCCTGTTTTAATTAGAAGTTGAAACTGCAGCAAAATTTAAATGCTATTAAACTTTAAGTGAGAAGCCAGAGACTCACAGGCCAGTATTAAAAAGATTAGTCCCCCTGAGCCTGCATTAAAACAGACTCCTTTCCCTTGCTAGACATCTGTTTCGACTGTACATGATTACTTGGTGATAGTGCCCCTCTACAAATCATTGATGAAATCTTTGTATTCAATTCTAGAGATCCTAGCTGCTTGTTATACTACAGCTCTATAGATATTACATTGCACTGTTTCCCGTACTCTACAAATTTTTGTATGTGTATAATCACAAATACACTAATAGGTAATTGGAGTTGAGAGCACCGATTCTCTACCTTTAAGTGGGGAGTACAATTGCTCCAGTCGGTTGAAATGCAGGGAGGGTGGTTATGGTATATACATTTAGGTTATGTCATTAGGCCCGAAGTGTTCTAGGAAGAAGTGCGTTTTTAATAGTTTCTTCATATCTTGAGTGAATTGAACAGATCTGATGGCTTTGGGTAGGGAATTCATAAAGTTGTCCATGTAAAAAGCAAGTAGCCTCTGGGTTAATATCTGCTTTGTTAAGTGACAGTGTTTGAACTGTATTGATGTTAATGGAGAGTCAAAAAGAAAACGAGTATGTATGTGTTCCTCAGAAAGAGAAAGAGAGATGGTGTGTATCTCTCAGAGAGATGTAGAGTCATAGAAATGAATGTGTGTGTTTCTCAGAAGGAGAAAGAGAGACTCTGTGTGTCTCTCAGAAAAAGAGACAGAGTATGTTTCTTACGAGAAAGAGAAAGTGCGTTTTTTTTAAGAGTCTCGGTTTGAAACCTCTAGCTTGGAGAAGACATTTTGGGCTGAATTTATAACGTTATTTTAGTACTATGTGGTAATATATGCACAAAAAATGTCACTTATAAATGAGCTAAGGTGTAAAAGTATGCTTGGCGGTATGAAGGTGCATGCTTTTACTATAGGTGTTGTTGGAGCATGGAGTGTGAGTGGAGTCGCGAAGTACACGCATTGGTTATAAAATACGTTAATCTACACATATGGACATTTACACTTGCTCCTGAGCAGGCAAAAATATTTGTAAGCTGAATTTAACAACGATTTCTGCTAGTATTTTATAAAAAAAAGATAGGTGCCTACGTGTCTTTATAAAATTGAGTCAAAATAGGTGTCCTGTCAAAAAATTGTTCTCTTTGGGTCATGATGTTGCCCGTGATCTGTCTCTCAATGAAAGAGTATCACTGCTAGCTTTGGTTGCATTTACATGGACAGTGTCCAAATGCATAAAGAACATTCTGCTCTCTAAATAATACAATTCAAAATGCATTAAAGGAGAAGTTTGTTTATTTTGCACTCTTAACATGAAAGAACAATTATAGAAATATCCAAGGAGCAATTAAGAATAAGAAACCAAAACGTCATATGGCATAAGTCTCTACACCCTTTTGCTCAATACTTAATGGAAACTCTTTCTCAGCTAGGTGCCGTTATTCCTATGCAGGACGTGAGGACCAGTACCGTACCTAGCCCTGTGCGAGCGGTGCAGCTGCACAAGACGCAAAGGCTTAGGGAGTGCATTTCGACTGCCTGCGGTTGCCCTGCCGCAGACACTTTTTGTTTTCTCAGTAGCGGCAGGGCAACTGCAGGCAGCTGAAATGTGCCCCCTAAGCCTTTGTGTGGGTCTTTCTGCAGGTCTGGTCCCTCCCTCCTCTGATGCAATATCAGAGCAGAGAGGGATCAGATCTGCTTAAAGTTAGATCTGCTCTGCTCTGCTGCTGCCAGCGACTTGCACATCGGGTGCACACCACCCCCCCATACCTCCGTCCAGCTGCTGTCTGCTGTTGCCCTGCTGCCAGCGCCGCCATGGAGAAAACAGACGGCAGCAGCAGCAGGGCACGATCAGGCTTTGGCTGGACGGAGGTATGGGGAGTAGGGGGGGGGGGGGAGTTCGCCCGGTGTGCAAGTCGCACAGGGCGTGATTCTGGCTCGGTGCGGCCCTGATGAGGACCATAACTCAATTTTAGTAGGCAATGAAAAAAATGTCAGCACCCTGTACCACTGAGTACCTGCTCAAAAAAAGCCCTGGTTCTGAGCGTGTGCCCTCTTATCACACGCAGCAGTCTCCTTAGTAACTCAGTTCTGTTTAGTCCTTTCTACCAAATGAATGCAAAACAAAGCTCTCCGGTAACATTTGTTCTTTTTGATGTTTTTCGTTGTCCTTTTGCCAAAAGAATAAATATAGATAAATAGGGTCTCCTTAGCTAGGTTTCATACCTTTTTCCTTTCTTGGTGCCATATTGAATGATTGTTTTGAAATATACTTGATAATTATACAGTATCAATGATTTGTACAATAGAGTACCTCAGCTTATATCTTACAAGGTAACGTTATCAGAAAAGTTTGATGTTCCCAGTGTTTAGTAAGGGGACTCTTTTGTGTTAATAATGATAATATTTGTTTCTTTTTGTTTTGTGAGTCCTAATTTGGATGTACTCCAATGATTCAATATTATTGTTTTTCTGATTTGTTTATGTGATTTTAACTCCTGATATATACTGCCAAAAAATGTCCGTCAGGTTTTATGTTGATTTTGTAATTTTAATAATTTTACAATGTATTTGGAGTGGAGGAGTAGCCTAATGGTTAGACTAACAGCCTAGTACCCAAAAGATCAGGGTTTGATTCTCACTGGCAGTCCTTGTGACCTTGGCCAATTCACTTTACCCTCCATTGCTTTGGAAGAAAAGGCCTGGCAATCTACTTCTGGTCAC
Organism: Ichthyophis bannanicus; assembly: GCA_033557465.1. Lineage (NCBI taxonomy): Eukaryota > Metazoa > Chordata > Amphibia > Gymnophiona > Ichthyophiidae > Ichthyophis > Ichthyophis bannanicus. The sequence continues at coordinate 1,828,152,544 of CM066031.1, forward strand.
ACCTTGTCAAGAAAACCCAGGGGAGGCTGAGTTAGCATTGACTTGAAGGCACTTAAAAATGATATATTTACTCTATGCACAAGCTAATATTTCTAATTAATTTATTGCTTCATTGAATAATGAGCATTTTCATTCTTTTACCTTTATCCAAACCTCCAAGTGAGCCTTCTTATTCTTCTGGGCTCACGTCGGTCTAAAGAGACTCTTGTGCAGATCCAATTGTCTCATTTTTAAGTTCTTTGGAGTCTAAGGAGGAGCCCACCCATTCACTTCCTCCAGACTCTCCCTATTCCAATATGAAGAGCCTCCTGGATCCTAATGACTCTCACCTCCCCTCTCCAGATGAAGGAGCGGCGGTCTTCATTGGGATGTCTTCTGATCCTGCCCCTTCACCTCCAAGGGTATGTCTTACCCAAAGTTTGTTCCAGAGATGTCAAAGGAGGTTCCTTTCCCATTTCAACATAGATTTGATGTGTTTGCTCTACTAAAATACCTTGAAGCCCCCAATGCAACTGTAGCGGTACCTGTCCACACTCTGCTTAAGGACCAGCAACAGTGTATGTGGCAAAAACCTCTAACTGTACGGTCTGTTTCAAAAAAGTTAGAAATGAAATACGAAGTCCAAATCTTTCAGGTTTCAACAAGGTGCAGCTTCAGTAGTTGTGGAAGCAGCTATAATGAAACTAAAAAGTGCAGGGATTTCTCAAACACTCCATTAGGAAAAGATTGTGGGTCATATTGGTAAAAACATTTTTCAGGGAACCATGCTCTCTGCTTGCCTTCTCAAAATGTACAGGATATTTCTCCTGCACTTACTATCTAAGAACAATGTCAGCTTAGTGCGATTTTAGCAGAGGCTGACTAGTTCTGCCCTCATTTTATCAGACTGGCCTAATGCAACCAGCCCACTGACCTAACTTGTGATAAACAGGGTGCAAATTAACAGGAATACTCCTGCAGAACAGAAGCAGCTGCCTTTGTTTTGACTATCAGCGGAACCACCAATCCCTGGATATTACTCATCCTTTAGTTCTTTGGTGGGGGAGGGGGAGGTTAAATTCTTTTTGACCTAGAAGGAGATCACCACGGGCCCTTTTGTCAATCCAAAACAGTTACTGTCTCAGATTCTTCAGCCATCCTCTAAACTGTCTGTTATCAGGGACCCAGCTCCTTCCATCTGGAGCTCTTCCATCTCCTCCATGCCCAGGCCATAGAACCTGTCCTACTGCAGGAAATGAATCACAGAATCTACTCAAGATAACTTCTGTTTCTGGAAGAAAGCTGGAGGTCTGAACTGATCCTAGATCTCAACTGCATTATGTTCAGAGAAAAATTCAAAATGGCCACCATCCCCCTCCATTCCTCCATTGCTCAGCAAAAGGGACTGGATGTGTGCACTAGAGCTGAAGGATGCATACGTGCATATCCCCATACATCAGAGCTACAACAAAAGTACTGTATCTCAGGTTTACTCTTCAGTCCTGCTTTTGCTGATCTTGTGGATCTGGGATCACTCCCAACTCTAAAGAAGTATTGCAAAGGTTAGCCAGTAGAGCTGCCACTGCTCCCCTAAGTTTATGGTTTGTGGTTTATTACATTTGATATACCACTCAGGCCGAAGCATTAGAGCGGTTTGCAATACTATATCATTTAAGAAAATATGAAAAGAACGCCATTTATGAGATAGGACAGAATAGAGGACAGAAATAGTTAAAAAGATAAGGGAAGGAGAAGGAAAGGGAACAGCAGGTTACCACGATATACAAGCATGATAATCCGGTCCATGTCTTTAATGTAAACTTCAGATCAGACGCCATGGACTCACGCCTAAGGGCCACGCCAAAGGGCCCTCTGGCGAGGCCCTCAGGCGCGGGCCCGCAAGGCACAGGCGCGCCTCTGAAGTGGCAGTTTTCAGCCGTTATGGCTGGATGCTGATTGGCAGGCTGAAGGGGGAAGGAGGGGCTCCTGCTCACACCTCCGGTGTCGCTGCTGTTCTCCTGCGCGCCTCTGAAGCGGCGGTTCTTTTAATATCTCACAAACACAGTCTTATGGAAATAGAAACATAGAAACATGACGACAGACAAAGATCACATGACCTATCTAGTCTGTCCTTCCATAACAACCACTACAACAGTCCCCTTTTTTCCTTTAGAGATACTCTGTGTTTGTCCCATGCTTTTTTGAATTCAGATACCGTCCTCATCTCTGCCACCTCCAGTGGGAGACTATTCCATGGATCCACCACTCTTTCCATAGTCTATCCCCTTTCACCCTCATCCCATGTTCCCTCATAGCAGAGCTTGCTTTCAATCTAAAGAGATTCTCTCCCTGAACATTTATGCCATGGAGGTATTTAAACGTCTCAGTCATATCACCTCTATTCTGCCTTTCCTCTAAGGTGTACATATTAAGATCCTTAAGTCTGTCCTCATATGCTTTATAATGAAGACCACTTAGCATTTTAGTACGGACTCCAACCTGTTTATATCCTTTTGAAAGTGCGGTTTCCAGAATTGCACACAATACTCCAAATGAGGTCGCACCAAAGACTTATACAGAGGCACTATCACCTCCTTTTTTCTTCTGGCCATTTCTCTCCCTATGCACCCAAGCATCCTTCTAGCTTTAGCTGTCACCTTTTCTACCTGTTTAGCTAATTTAAGATCATCAGACACAATCACGCCTAGGTCCCGCTCTTCTTTAGTGGACAAAATTACTTCTACCTCACCTACATTCCTTTTGTGTTTGCTTTTTCAGGTCCTATTCCTTGCTCTTCATCTATGAATACAGAGCAGAAATATTTATTAAGAAATTCTGCTGTATCCTCTTCAGCCTTTACATATTTCTCCACTTGACCCTTACGTCTCACCAGGGCTGGCCGGTCCATTGTGTGAGAATGTTGTTCACAAACTTCATTCACACACAATGGATGGCTTCAGAGGTGAGCCGGGAAAGCCCATGTGAGGCCCCGGCTCACCTCTGCACAGCCACCAGTGTGAAGAGCGATGTTTTTCCTCATGCTGGCGGCTGTGTTACTGTGAAGAGTGCGAGTGCAGGGAAATGCCCTTTAACCTTTCCCGGCATTCAGCGCACTTCACAGTAACACAGCTGCCAGGGTGAGGGAAAACACCGCTCTTCACGTTGGCGACTGTGCAGAGGTGAGTGGGGCCTCGCACGGGCTTTCCTGGCTCACCTCTGAAGCAGCTTAGATAGGCACGGGGCTCTTCAGGGGTGGGACTAGGATAGAACAGGAAATAGCCGATAGAGGGCTTGGAATGGAAATGGGCTGATGGGGGGGCTAGGATGGGACTGGAAATGGCTGATGGGAGCTAGGACTGGAAATGGGCTGATGGGCGGGAGCTTGGACTGGAAATGGGCTGATGGGGGCTGGAATAGGAATAGAAATGGCTGATGGGGGGGCTAGGATTGGAAGTGGGCTGAGGTGGGGTGCTTGAACTGGAAATGGGCTGATGGCTGGAATAGGACTGGAAGTGGCTGATAGGGGGCTAGGACTGGAAATTAGCTGATGGGGGAGCTAGGACTGGAAATGGGCTGAGAGGGGCGGGAATAGGACTGGAAATGGTTGATGGTGGGGCTAGGATTGGAAATGTGCTGATGGGGGCTAGGAGACTGTAAATGGGCTGATGGGGGAGGAGCTTGGACTGGAAATGGGCCAATGGGGGCTGGAATAGGAAAGGACATGGATGATTGGAGGGCCAGGATTTGAACTGGGCTAAAGGGGGGAGCCTGAACTGGAAATGGACTGATGGGGACTGGAATAGGACTGGAAATGACTGATGGTGGCCTAGGACTGGAAAGGGGCTGACAGGGGGGCTAGGATTGGAAATGAGCTGAGAGGGGTTGGAATAGGACTGGAAATGGTTGATGTGGAGCTAGGATTGGAAATGGGCTGATGGGGGGAACTTGGACTGGAAATAGGTTGATGGGGCTGGAATAGGACTGGAAATGGCTGATGGGGGGCTAATATTGGAAATGGGCTGATGTAGGGAGCTTGGACTGGAAATGGGCTGGGGGGGCTGGAATAGGACTGGAACTGGCTGCTGGGGGGCTATGATTGGAAATCGGCTGAGGGTTGAACTTGGACTGGAAATGGATTGATGGGGACTGAACTAGGACTGGAAATGACTGATGGGGGGCTAGGATTGGAAATGGGCTGATGTAGGGAGCTTGGACTGGAAATGGGCTGATGGGAGGGCTAGGATTGGAACTGGGCTGAGGGGGGGGGGAGCCTGAACTGGAAATGGGCTGATGGGGACTGGAATAGGACTGGAAATGACTGATGGTGGGCTAGGACTGGAAATGGGCTAAGGGGGGCTGGAATAGGACTGGAAATGGTCGATGGGGGGCTAGGATTGGAAATTTATTTATTTAATTTATTTATTTCACATTCTTATATACCACCTTGTCTAGCAAGCAAGGCGGTTTGCAATTAACAGAACCAAATACATTGAACATTAATCGTTTTACATTAAACATTATAACGTTAAAACATAAAATAAAGCAAACTTAACTATGTACAATATAGGGTAATGTATTATTTACATATTTGATCTGAGTGTGTTATGGAATGTGGTGATGTTCAGAACTTGAAAGGAACTTTGGATTGTGTTAAGGTGGAATGTTTAAGAAAGTGTGTTGTTGGGTGCTTTGTTATTTATGTTGGGGCTTGTAGGTGCGAATGTCCGAAGTATTCGTTGAAAAGGAGTGTCTTTCTTATCTTCTGGCTGTGAGAAATTGTCTCGGCTGCAAGGGAAGAGTCTACTCTGCTTCAAGGACTCACTGCATCAAGGACTGGAAGTCACTGCTAGTGCCCCCTAGTGGTGGCAGCACATTTTTTCCACGTTCATTTCTTAAGCACACTGCATTTATTTATTTTATTTATTTAACAATTTTTTTACATACTGCCTTTAGTCCAAGGCAGTTTACATTGAATAACACACAGTCTCAAGAGATTTATTTTACAGAGAACAAGGGGGTAAATAACTTGGAATTAAATATGGGGGTTACGATTGATTCAATGGTGGGAGGATGGTTATGGTATATACATTTAGGTCATGTCATTAGGCCCGAAGTGTTCTAGGAAGAGGTGCGTTTTTAATAGTTTCTTCATATCTTGAGTGAATTGAACAGATCTGATGGCTTCGGGTAGGGAGTTCATAAAGTTTCCCATGTAAAAAGCAAGTAGCCTCTGGGTTCTATATCTGCTTTTTTAAATGACAGTGTCTGTGCTTTATTGATGTTAATGGAGAGTCAACAAGAAAACGAGTATGCATGTGTTCTTCAGAAAGAGAAAGAGAGATGGTGTGTATCTCTCAGAGAGATGTAGTCGTAGAAATGAGTGTGTGTGTTTCTCAGGAGAAAGAGAGACTCGAATATAGATTAGTGCATAATTTGCAGAGCAGCTGAGAATAGCTAAATGAGGAATATAGGAATAACTATTGGAGTAAATATACATTTAACATAATAGTTATTGTTATTATAAGAAAGAGTTTTTGTGGAGACTTCATTATTTTTAGTTGTATGACTAAAGTGTAATAATGTGATATGAATGTAATAAAGTGTAATATTTGTGATATGCAATATGTATAAGTGGTATTAAATAATTTTGTAGCGCGTGTTTTGGATAATATTAGATTAGACTATTAAAATACATTTTTATAACACACTGGTTATTTTGTAATATATGAATTTGATATATGATATGTGAAAAATTGTTTTTTTGATATGTTTGGATATTTATAATATTGTTGAGTATATTTCTTTTTTGTATTATTGCATGCATTATTATACATGCCACTGTGTTCTGTGCAAGTTGGAGATGTGATAGCGTTTGCATTGGGAGAACTTGTAATGGGCTGATTGGGGAACTTGGACTGGAAATAGGCTGATGGGGGCTGGAATAGGACTGGAAATGGCTGATGGGGGCTAGGATTGGAAGTGGACTGAGGGGGGAGCTTGGCCTGGAAATGGGCTGATGGGGGGGGGGCTGGAATAGGACTGGAAATGGCTGATGGGGGTTAAGATTGGAAATTGGCTGATGTAGGGAGCTTGGACTGGAAATGGGCTGATGGGGGGGGGGCTGGAATAGGACTGGAAATGGCTGATGGGGTATTAGGACAGGAGATGGGCTAATGTGGCAGGATGGGAGAATGGGGAGAATGGGGCTAGAAAGGAGAGGATGCTGGGTGGGTTTGGAACTAGAAGGGAGCTGATGTTGGGGGAGGACTAGAAGGGGACGGTGCTGGGGGAGTGAGGATGGAGAGGGGAGAAGATATTCTGTGTGGGAGGGAAGAAAAATCTACAATTGACTGGATATTTGGAGAGTAAGTAAGGACTGAGGATGGAAGGTTGAAATTTGAGTGGATGAAAAAGGAATAAAGAAAGAAATGGAAGAAAGATCAAAAGGGGAAAGATCAGTAAGTTAAAGCAGATGTAGAGAGAATGGAAAAAATCTAGAAGAAAGAAGAAAGGACAAATGGACAGCAGAGAATGGAGAGTTAGCTGAAGACACGAAGAAACCAGAAGAAAGTGACTGGAGCAATTGCAACTGAAAAATATAATGTCCAAACAACAAAAGGTAGAAAAATAATTTTTATTTTGAATTTATTAACTGGAATATGTCAGCTCTGGGAAATGTGCATTGCTAACATTTTTGCGTTTTTGTTTAGTACAAGAGGAAATTCATTTATAGTTTTATTTCTCTAGTGTTGTTCTACATTCCAACTTTGGCCTTTGGGGTTCCCAGTTTAATTACTGTCTTTTTATTCTAAATTGTGATCCCTTGTTCTTTGTTTGGTAACGGTCTATGTTCTGCTTGTATAAGCGAGCTGAGGTATTCTGTTCATGTAGTTTCTATTTGACGGTGCCATTTGTTCTCTTTCCCCAGTAGGCCATGTATTGTTATTCTCTGAGATGTATTGGTTTAATATTTGCAGTATTGCCTTTTGATAGGTAAGGTTTGGTGCTTTGTGAGTCCTGGTAGTACTGTTATGATACTGTGGGTTGCTATGGGTTCTAAATGGGCAGTGTTTATAGTACTTCCTATTGTGCCTGGCGGTTGGCACTGGAGTATACAGTAGTAATGTAGAAATCTGGTAGTCTTTCTTCATCCAGACATTCATTAAGAGGCATGTTTACTAAAAGTTAGTGCATGTTAACATTATGCAAATATTTATGCAAATGAGGTCCCTTATGCAGATGAGGCCCCACAATGAGTCTTCGCACATGGCCCTGTACCCCCCATGGGTCGCCCCTGAGTCTCACAATGCCACCTTTACACTTCCTTCTGTCACTAACAATCAGTTTGAGGCAACCACACTCATCAGCTCAACTATCTAAATGGTAAATAACTGACAATCCTGTACATTGTTATTAGAGCACACCATGTCGCTACAACAGCTCAGTGACACCTTGCTCAACTTGTATATAGTTACCCCAGTTCTAAATCCAAGTTGCAATACCTGTTCAATGTAAGTACAAAGCAGGTCTGTCCTGCTTTGTACAAAGAAATGTTACTTGTAAACCGCACTGATTTTAAAGAGCGCGGTATAGAAAAGCTTTAAATAAATAAATAAAATAAATAAACAAACAAACAAACAAACTGTGGTTCTGGCTGATTTAATCTCTCTTCACACGCCCTACCGTCAGCTTCGCTCTCTTCACGCTAACCGTCTGGTCTTACCGTCTCCATCTCATGCCCATCTTGAGAAGACCCGTCAGGCTGCTTTCTTCTTTCTTGGACCTTGGTTATGGAATGCCTTGCCTTCATCCCTCCGTTTAGAATCCTCCTACTCACAGTTTAAATCCTCTCTCAAAACTCATCTGTTTCACAAAGTATTTGATCTCCCTCCCTGATTTACCCCCCTGATTTCCCCTCCCTGATACCTCCCCTGGTTATTGTCTTGTCCTAGTTTAGTTGGTCTTGCCCCCCCTCTGTTTGTCTTTGTTAGTGGTGCTGTCTGCATTCCTTTTATTTTTGGTGTTAATTATTGGTTAGTGTTTGAATATTGTTAATTGGTGGCTGTTTTTATTGCCTATTATTGTTTGAATTTTATTGTTTTTAACTTATGTTACTTGAATACTGCTTATTGTTTTAACTCATGCCCATGTTTAATTGTTATTTATTATTGTTTGTACAGTTTTGTGTTATTCTTTTCTCTCTTTCCTATTATTTTGGCGTTCTTTTTCCGTAGTTTGCAGTGCTGCCTTTTATTTTATTTGTACACCGCTTTAATGTTTTTAACGTAAGCGGTCTATCAAGTGTGGAATAAAGTTAAAGTTAAAGTTAAAAAAGTCTTGTCCCATATTTTACTATATCGGCTATTTTTTCTATTTGCATCTTTGCTTTCCTGTCTGCTTTACCAGCTTCCCTTAGCTTATCCAAATATTGTTGTTGTTCTTCCATTTTCTGTAATCTCTTATAGTTTATTAAGGCTACTCTCTTTTTCCTTAACTTTTCATCTACTTCATTTGAAAACCTTACTGTCCTTTTCCTTTTATTTTCTTTCAAAACATATGAGCCTTATTTCTCAGTTCATCATCACAAAGATGGTTTTTGGACTCATCCAAAAGTTTTACCAAAGCTGTTCACACCTTTACATTTCAGTGAAGAAATAGTTATTCTCACCTATTGCCTAAAGCAGGCTTTGACAAATTTTCTTGAAATCTAGGAGCCAGCTTAAACGTTTAAGAGCTGGCCACTAGGGCTTGTACCATGCCATAAATGTGCTGTGTGTGACTTGCACATCTGGCACGCCCGGTTTGTTATTTGCCCCATGCCCGGCATCTCCCCATCTTGCTTCCATGTCCAGCCAGCTCCCTCCCCCCCCCTGCTGCCACTTTTGTGTTCCAATGGCGGCAGTGAAGTGGACATCCAATTGAAAAAAAAAGATAAAGTCTTTCCAACTCAGCGCTTGCACACAGGTCTGAGACCTCCCTCCTCTGATGTAGGCTCATGTCAGAGGAGGGAGGGACCAGACCAGGCATTCATCAGAGAAGGAAAGGATCAGGCCAACATGTGGGTCTTTCCAACTCTGTGCTTGCATGTTGGCCTGATCCTTCCCTCCTCTGATGTATGCTTGCATGCTTATGTCAGAGGAGGGAGGGACCAGGCCAGCTATTCAAGCATGAAGTTGCAAAGACCCGCATTTGAATGGCTGGTCTGGTCCCTCCCTCTTTTGACCACGCCTACATCAGAGGAGGGAGGGTTCAGACTTGCGTGCAAGTGCAGAGTCGGAAAGACCCATGCGATTCTTTTTTTCAGTTGGATGTCTGCTTCACTGCTGCTACCACTGGAACATGAAAGGCGGCGTGGGGAATAGCCAAGACCGGCAACCCCAAATGCACCGCTATCTTTTTATGCCATGTGCACTGCCGGCCACTGAGACCTCTGACACAATGCTACTCCCCCATCCCCCAAAAGGTGTATCACAACTCCTTTTTTAAGGGCCTAATTTAGTGTTTTCCCATTTTCTGTAAGAAAAGAAAGCCTAAAAATTAGGGCCTTCTTCTATTCCCCCTCCCACAACCTCCAATGAGTATGTGTCAGCAGCATATTGATGGCCCTTTATAGCTATACCTAAGGCAACGTCCTTTTTTGCTTCAGATATTACCTTGGCCTAGTAATACGTGAAACAAAAAAAACCCTCTCATAACCCCTGCATCTTGCATTGGCCCACTCTCTCTTTCTCTCCCTCATAGCCTCCCCAGCCATCACCCAGTGTCTCTTTCTCTCTCTTGCTCTCCTCAGCCATTACCAGAAGTCTCACTGTGGTTCTGGCATTATTCACTTTTCCACCATGATCGACTCTGCATGTAGCTTGAGACTTGCACTGCAGCAACAGTGACTCTCTGAAGCGCGTGCGTGCTTTACTTTATAAAATAGGGCCTGCATGCACAGTCTACAATTCTCCTTATAAAATAAACATGTACAGAATGAGAAGCCCTAGGTTTGAGTCACCAACTTGTGTGCCTGACTCAAAGCAGTGCCTGACTCATTCCTGCTTATCAATGGAAAAAGCAATGTTGCTGACCTGTAACAGGTGTTTTCCGTAGACAGCAGGATTGATAAGACACAATCCCTCCCACCTCCTTGAGGGTTCTTTCACTGACCTTCAAAACAAACTGAGACGCTAAAGAGAGCACTGCACACGGGAAGGGCCAAGCATGCCCCGATCATTACACTAAAGTTCTGAGCTGTGGGAGAGTACTTCTGTCCCGGTGTCATCTGATGATGCCACCCACTTGTTTGCCTTATCAATCTTGCTGTCTATGGAAAACATCTGTTACAGGTCAGAAACATTACTTTTTCTATTGGATTCAGGTCTGGGCTTTGTTTGGACCACTCAAGAACATAAACCTTTTTTGTTGTTGAGGCACTCGGTTGTTGCTTTTGCTTTGTGCTTGGGATCATTATTCTGCTGAAAGGCGAATTTGCTCCCCAATCTCAGGTCTATGGCAGACTGGAACAGGTTTTCTGTTAGTATCTGTCTGCACTGTGCCTCATCCATCTTTTGCTTGATCTTCATTAGCTGCTGCAAAGTAACCTCACAACATAATGCTGCCACTAACAAGCTTTACTGCAGCAAGGTTAGCAGGATGATGTGCTGTGTCTGGTTTATACTATAAAAAAAATGCAATGTGTGCCTTTGAGTCAGTCCTGATGCCTGGCAACCCAGAAGCTCCTGGGTTTTCTTGGCAGTGTCACTGGAAGTAGATTGCCAGGCCTTTTATCTGAGGCAATGGAGGGTTAAGTGACTTGCCCAAGGAGTGCTAGTGGGAATTGAACCCTGGTTGCTTGGTTACCAAGCCAGTGTTCTAACCACTAGGCTACTCCTCCACTTGGTTCAGGCTGTACATATTGCTTAACAATGAGAGCAAAAAGTTCCATTTTGTTTGCATCAGACCACAAAACCTTCTCCCACATGTCTGCAGTATCTAGGGTTGCCAACTGGCTCCAGATGCGCTCGACAAGTTTGATCCAGTCCTGGGTCTACCCCATTGCATGCAGGGACATGTAGTCTTGTTTTTCTTATGGAGTGCAATGGAGAAATCAGAACTACATGTCCCTGCATGCAATGGGGTAAACCCAGGACTGGATCAAGCCTGTCGGGCGCATCTGGAGCCAGTTGGTAACCCTAGCAGTATCTTCTAAGTATTTCTTAGTAAACACTATGGGGGTTATTTTAAAAGTCTTAGTTGTTTGGATGTCCAAATCACTGAGACGTCCCCAGAGCCACTTTACAAATGACTTTTAAAGACGTCTCCAGTGCGGGGACTTCAAGCAGCAGGGAGACATGGCAGAGGCGTGTTTAGGGAGGTGCAATGAACTTAGATGTCCCCACTCGATTTCAGAAACATCAGGGACATCTGTGACCCCATCCACAGTTAGACTTGCTCTAGGCACGAATAGGCATCAGGAAAATGCTTGATTGGCCCTAAAACATCTAGAGGGTATAGAGTAGCTTAAGATCACAAGGAGCAGCACTGGGCTTTAAACCCTGGCCTTAACCCACAACTCTAACCATTAAGCTATTAGATGTCCCCTTTCTGAAATGCTATTCCGAGGATGTCCATATTGGGCACATTCACGTTTGTGAAATTGTGCCGGAATTGGCACGTGCCTGCTTTTTTTTTTTTTTTTTTAGACGTTCTGGTTTGGATATCCCAGATTGCATTTGGATGTCCTTTGTAAAATGTGCCTTTATGAAGTACATGATACGGCTTTTTTTCCAGCAATGGTTTCCTTCTTGCTACCTTCTCATACAAACCATGTTTGTGGAATAATCTTGAATGGTTCACATTTTTCCCATTCTCATTCGGAGACCTATGTAACTTTTTAGGCCTCATGGTGACGGTTCTCAGCAGTTTCCTTAACTCATAGCTACTGTCTTCGGAGGGATGGCCTTACTGAGGCAGTATTTTGGTAGGGCAAATCTGTTTCTACTTTACAATGATGGACCCAACAGCATTCCAAGGGATAATTAAACATACTGGGGAGGCTAGCAGAAAATTTAAATCTGTATTTTTAAAATAAATATCCTAGAGTTCTTTCAGCACTACATGATCAGCGTGTTTAGATCTTTGCTTCAAATTCACTCTATACAATAGAAGCTGCTTGATTTTTTTTTATCCAGAGATATATGAATCAGCACACCTAATGTGTTTGGACACAGGTGGGTTGTATTTAACTTATGAGCCTTGTTAAGGCAATTTTTGGAAAGGGCACTAATTTTGATTGACAGTGATGAAGGGTATGAAAACTTATGCAATCATGACTTTGGTTTCTTATTCATCGCTGCTTTTTGAACTATTTCTATAATCAATCGTTTATGTGTATTTTGGTGAAACAAATGCCTGCTTCAGTGCATTTTTAGAGAGCAGAATGTGAAAAGCACTGGGTGTGAAGATTTTTAAAAAGCATATTCAATTGTCTGCAAATAGCCCAAAAACAAGTGACATGCAAATAAAAGCTTTCCCACTGTCCCACACAGGGCTTAAACAACAAATAAATCCCCTCAAATAATTTTACAGACCATTTCTGGTTTTCAAGTGATTATATAGCTTTTGTTTTCACGGAAGAAAAAGATGTGCTGAACATCTAGTTTGCTGCATTTACTCCTCGTACGAGGATTTATGCTCTTGGGATGCAAACACATAATTTATATTCTGCTCCTTTGAATCTGTGCCATAATGAAATGACTCCTCTATTCTTTATTCCATTGAGGTAATGAAAGCATGACCTACCCTCTGTGGTTGAGAAGAGATTGATTTTTCCACTTGGGCAATTTTAGAATAGGAGTAATTTTCAAAACCTTGTCCTTGCAGACCCACAAGCTAATCTTCAAAGAACAACTCCCTAGTTCGGGATCGGCAGGGGCCATAGGTACAAAATTGTCCATGGGCTTTGCATTTAGTTTATAGATAGTGCAAAGTAGGTGTGGTTAAAATACACACAGGGAATTCACGACACTAAAACACTATATATACTTTTGGCTGCTAAGAGGAGGGTAATTTTAAGCCTAGGTAATCCGGATTTCCCCTGACAAAGTCTTTTGAAATTGCTTCTCCCGATAGGCAATTATGAAACCTAACCTTGATTGTTTATTAAGCAAGCATAAATCAGCCTGTGTGGCAGATGAGGGCACATTGCCCTCTGTGCACCTGTGTGGTAAAAGGGGACAGCACACTCTGTGGAGCGTTAAGTGACTAGCCTGTTGGCAATGACAACTGATGAGTGGTAAATGCTCAGTGCTCTTCCTGATCCCGTTGACAGGCAAGAACAGAAATCCCTGCATCTGTAGGACAGAGATAGTATGTTGTGTAGGCTGATGTGGCAGACAGGGACAACACTCGCTCCTTGAAACAGTTTGGTGACAATTCTTTTTTTCCCATCATGCTCTTATGCTGATTGCTATGATCTCTGTAAGCGATCATGATAGTGATGCATCGGGAGTCTGTACCTCCTGAAATGAGGGTCTTCTCCATTCAGCTGTCTTTCTGATTTTTTTAAATTTTCATTTTAATCTCATTTGATTAGTGCAAATGTTTAGAAAAGAGCAGGCAGAACTGCAGAGGCAGAATTCAAACACTGTGCAAATATTTTCTTAAAATGCAAACAAATTCTGCCGGCTACGCTGCTGTTCCAGTCCTAGTCCGTTGTTAGTGACGTGTGATGTATGTTGTGTGTTTTTATGGTGTGGACAAATTTCTACCGAGGGAAGGACTTTTGGAGACCACCTGGAAGTATGAGATAAAAGCCCAGAATCAATGATTTAAGAATATTTGGGAGAGAAAAATCAGAAGTAGATGAGGGATGGTTGGTGCTATGGATGGTGGAAAATGATGCAAGTAATGAAAGGACATCAAGAGGCAGCAGAATGTCCTTCTGAAGAGTGATGTGTGCAAATGCTTGAAGCTTGGTAACAAGTTATTATGTGGTTGCATTCAGAAAGTATGAGTGGCCTGTTTCTAAAGTGCGGTAAGGTTTTGCATTCACCATGCATTAGGAGCAAAAATTAATGTGCAGAAAGTATAAAATCTGTTCAGTTGGGGCATGACCAACATCTGCCTCCCCCACTTTTCCACTTCAGTTTTTACTTTGGCTTTTGATGTTTTTTTCTGGCTCTCTCTCTGTTTTTTGTTCCTTGCCTCTTTTATCTGTATTTTTATCTGTATTTATTTTTCTGTGCGGTATTTTGATTTATTTTATGCATATTTATGTAATTTGTGATTTGATTTTTACAATTTGAAAATTGTTCCTGTATTCTGCCTGTAGAGTTGTAATGTAATTTTTATGTTTATTAAATATGTAAGACACCCCTTATGCGGGTGGTTGTATGCCAAAACTCAGCCTTTTCAGGTTGATATAGCTCATTGAATTCAATGAAACCATTTATAAGACTTCAGTTGGAGAGCGTTTGTGCCTTTGTGAGGACTGTCTTCTTTCAATTTTATCCCTTTAAGAGCCTGGATGGCCATGAATAGGATGGACCCGTTAGGACCCGATTCTGCACAATGGGAACCAGATGTTTCCGTGGGTGCAGGATTGGGCCCTGAGATGGCCTGGCATGCCCCTGCATACCCATGGGGACGTCCTCCCCACTTGTCCCCCCTGACTCCCGCAGCGCCGACACTGTTTCCCCACCTCTTGACCCAAGGCTGGGCAACCAGGGCCAGGATTGGGTGGCAGGGGCCTTTGGGGGGGATTCTGGCCACGATTGCCCCAGTCCAAACTGCTTATTCCACCTCCGAGGTGGAATAAGCAGCAGGTTCCCCTTGACCCGCAGGCTGTACAGAGCCATGACCTGAATCGGCCCTGTATATCCTGCCACCTCGGCCCGCCTCTGCTCTGCCCACCCTCCGCCCTCTCCCACCCCCTGCTGGCTCTGCCCGCAATGGAGCTCTAGCTGTGTGAGCAGAGTCAGAGGGGGAATACGGGCAGGATGGCTTGCAGACTTGGGGCCTAAGTGTTAGAGCAGATAAATATTTCTTAGAGGGGGAATTGCAATCTGCATTTATTGCTAATAGACTTCAAGCAGCCTGTTTACTAAAGGACATCAGCTGCTACTGCGGGCATAATGCAGAATTACCCTGCAGTGGTAGCAGCTAACGCAGGAGAAATGCAGATATCACAGGCAGTTTCCTAAAGTAGCTGCATTTCACACAGTGGACACTGGAGGGGTGGCATTGGACCAAGGATTAGGAGTTCTAATTATCGACGGCCATCACATGAAACTTTGTTGTGCAATAGCTGCCGAACCGGCTGTCATCATAAGTACAGTAAACCTCACATCGAGAGGTGGCATTATTTCCAGCAATGCACAGTGGCAGACATTGCTTTTGCGGCCAGTCAGTAGTAGCTGTATGCCCTGCAGCCACAGGCCCCCCCATGCCCCAACTGCACCCCCTTAAACAATATTATTGGTGCGCAGATCTAAAGATCTTGCCCTCCTCAATAGTACTTACCAAAATGGCCATAATCTTGCAGTGATGCCCCCTAGTGTGAGGGTAGAGGGCAGCACCTCATGATTGTGACCATTTTGGCCATGAGCAGCAACGTGCCCCCCTTCACCACTGGATCACCAGGAAGTCCAAGTAGGGTTGTTTGGGTGGGAGGCCCCCCTTGCCAACTGGATAGCTGGGTTTTGATTTTTAAGAAGAGAGGGGGGAATTTTGACTGGTTAGGCGGGATATTTTAAGGGATTGGGGAGAGGTGTCCCCGTTTGACCCCAACTGGCTAGCTGGGATAGTCCATGTTGGCGGGCGGTGCAGCAATTCCACCCCAGGCATTTCTTGATGAGGATCAGGAGCTGTCTGGGGAGATCAGCGCTGATAGGGAGGCCTGGCGCTTCTTGGGAAACTGCAGTGCCAACAGTGATCTGAGAGTGGGTAAATGCTCAATCGGTGCTTTGGGGGGGAATCAGAAGAGATCAGGGCACAGAGTTCGTGAGAGCTCTGGCATCTGATCACTACCTCCTATCCCCATTGATTTACCATGGATGCCTGCGCTACCTGCCGATGCAGGTAACGCTGGTCTCCGTGGTAAATCCCAAATCTCTGCAGTATCTGCAGGGGGGGAAGCTGTGAATGCTCCCTGCATATATCGTGGAGGTTTGACCTTTACCGTAGGCTTTTTGCAGTTTTCACAGTACTGCAGTTTAGTAAACATGCCCCCAAGTCATATGAGTATATGGTATATAGTTGAACTTTTGTTTCATAAGAACATAAGAGATTTCTTAGTTCCCGATTCTGATCGAGGCATGTCCGGGCCGTCCGGATGTCCAAAATATGGACGGCCTGAATGCACATCCGATTCCGCCCCCTCAGGAGCTAGACGTTCCCGTGGGTGTAGAATCGGGCATTTAGACAGGACGGATGTGCTCCAATTCCACAACATGGGATGTCAAAATACATCCCCGTACACCCCTGCCTATGCTCTTGCTGAAATCGCTCGTGCCGTGGTGTCCTGTCGCCATGGCACCGGGACGCCCAGCAGGAACACAGGCATCCTGACATTGGTGCCGCTTGTCTTTCCCCACCGTCCGGCCCTCTGTGGGGGCAGCCATGGCTGGGATCGGGCAGCAGGGGTCCTCCTACAGCTGCTCCTCCATTTTGGTGTAGCTGCCTGAGCTAATTCCCTCCAGCGATGGGATTTATTCCACCTCTGAGGTGGAATAAGTCCCATGTCTAATCTTCCGCCCTCAGACATACAGGGCTGTGACCTGTATCAGCCCTGTACATCCAAGTTGTGCACCCCACCCCTTCTACATCCCCTCCCTGCCCTGTCACTGCCCCCTCCCGCCCCTGTCCAGAGCTTCTCACATAGAGGCCTTGTACGTGCGGGGCGCTTTGGCTACAGAATCGGGTCTCTGCAGGGTTTGAATGTCCAAGCCAGACTTCCATCTCTGCTATTTGCATCTCAGAATGACCCCCATACTGGGTCAGACCAAGGGTCCATCAAGTCCAGTATCCCATTTCCAATGGCGGCCAATCCAGGTCACAAGTCCCTGGCAGGTTCATAAAAAGATGCACAGATTCCATGCTGCTTATTCTAGGGTAAGCAAAGGATTTCCCTGGCCCTTTTTAATAATGGATTATGGATTTTTCCTCCAGACTTGTGCAAACCTCATTTAAACCCAGCTACACTAATAGCATTTACTACATCCTACAGTAACAAACCGCAGAGTTTGATTACGCGTAGAGTGAAAAAACATTTTCTCTTATTAATGTTAAATGGGCTATATTGTAGCTTCAAAAGATGGAGAATTTACATTGTGCCTGGGCCCAGCCCAGACCAGATGTATCCCATGATTTAAGAAAGGTGGTCTTGTCCTCTCACAGTGTCCCTTTTACCCCTCTATTATCTAATGGTCCAACTGGTTCTCTCACGAGTCTTTTGCTACAAATGTACTTGAAAATTTTTATGTGCTTTTAATTTCACAGCAAACTTCTTTTCAAATTCTTCCCTTGCCTGTCTTATCAATGTCTTGCATTTAACTTGCCAGTACTTACGGTGTTTCCTGTTTTTGTTTGGCTCTTTTTTCCATTTTCTGAAGGATTTTGTCTTGGCTATAAACCGCCTCGCTGAATTCATCTTTAGGCCATGTTGGCTGTAGTTGGCCTTCCACCTTTCTAAAAGCATGGAATACATCTAGTCTGGACTGGGCCCAGGCATGATGTAAATTCTCCATCTTTTGCAGTTCTCCTTTTAGTTTTTTCTTAACCATTTCCCTCATTTTATCATAGTCTCCTTTTTGAAAGTTAAATGCCAGTGTAGTGGATTTCCTTGCTATCCTCCCTCCATTTATTAAATCAAATGTGATCATGTTATGATTGCTATTGCCAAGTGGCACCAACACCTCTCGCACTAGATCCTGCGTTCTACTAAACACTAGGTCCAAAATAACTTCACCTCATGTCTGTTCCTGAACCAGCTGTTCCATGAAGCAGTCATTTATTTCATCTGGCAGCTTTACCTCCCTAGAATGGTCTGATGTAACATTGATGCAGTCAATACTGGGGTATTTGAAATCTTCCATTATTATTGTGTTGTAAACTTTGCAAGTTTCCCTAATTTCTGTTAACAATTCATCATCTGTCTGATCATTCTGTCCAGGCGGATGGTAATACACCACTACTACAATCACCTTCCCCTTTTTACATAAATGTCTATCCATAGAGATTCTATAGTATATTTTGTTTCCTGTAAAACTTTTATCCTGTTGGACCCAACGCCTTTTTTAACATATAGAGCGCAACCCCTTCACTAATTACTACTACTACTACTATTAAGCACTTATATAGCGCCACGCACGCAGCGCTGTACAGACATACGTACAAGAGACAGTCCCTGCTCGTCTGAGCTTACAATCTAGTCAAGACAGTACAAAACATTAATCAAATCGATGGGTTCTACAGTTTGGTTATGAAAGTGGTCGGGGTCAAGTTAAGATGAAGGATAGAAGTCAGGATCTGAACGTGATGGTGAAGAGATGGGTTTTTAATCTGGATTTGAAGAGGGCTAGGGAGGGTGCCTGATGTATAGCCACAGGTAGGCTGTTCCAGGCATAGGGTGCAGCAAGGTGGAAGGAGCGGAGGCGGGAGTTAGCGGTACGAGTGAAAGGCCTAGATAGAAGTAATTTGTTAGCGGAGCGAAGTTCCCGAGCTGGGATGTGGGGAGTGATAAGGGATGAGAGGTACTGAGGGGCCGCAGAATGAAGGCACTTATAGGTGAGCAGGAGAAGCTTGAATTGGATGCGGAGTTGGATGGGGAGCCAATTAAGCAACTTGAGAAGAGGAGTAATGTGGCCATGGCGGGATTGGCGGAAAATTAATCGAGCAGCATAATTTTTTATGGACTGAAGGGGGAGGAGGTGGCTCACGGGGAGACCAGCAAGGAGTAGGTTGCAATAGTCGAGGCAAGAGGAGATGAAGGAGTGGATAAGCGTTTTGGTAGTGTGTTCTGACAGGAAGGGGCAAATTTTGCTAATGTTGTAGAGAAAGAAGCGGCAGGTCTTAGCAACGTGCTGGATATGTGTGGAGAAGGAGAGGGAGGTGTCAAAGATGACCCCCAGATTGCGGGCCGAGAGAACAGGGAGAATCGTAGATCCATCCACAGAGACTGAAAAAGGGGAAAGAGGAGGAGAGGAGTTAGGGGGAAAGAGGAGGAGTTTAGTCTTGGCCATGTTCAATTTCAAGCGGCGATGAGCCATCCAGAGGGCGATGTCAGAAAGGCAGGCTGAGATCTTGGCCTGGATTGCAGGGGGAGATATCAGGAGTAGAGAGGTAGATTTGGAAGTCGTCGGCATAAAGGTGGTACTGAAAGCCGTGGGAGGAGATGAGCGCGCCAAGGGATTGGGTATAAAGAGATAAAAGGAGGGGGCCCAGGATGGATCCCTGGGGTACACCAACATGGAGCGGGGTGGGAGAGGAGGAGGAGCCGCCAGAGTGTACACTAAAGGAACGATGGGAGAGATAGGAGGAGAACCAGGACAATACGGGGCCCTTGAAATCAAGGGAGGAGAGGGTGGAGAGAAGATTGTGGTCAACAGTGTCAAAGGCAGTGGAGAGGTCGAGAAGGATGAGGACAGAGTAGAGGCCCTTAGATTTAGCAAGGAGCAGGTCATTGGAGACTTTAGTAAGGGCTGTTTTGGTGGAGTGTAGGGGACGGAAGCCGGATTGTAGTGGGTCCAGGAGGGCCTGGGAGGTGAGGAAGTCGAGGCAGCATCGGTGGACTGTTCGTTCGAGAAGTTTGGATATGAAGGGAAGGAGGGAGATGGGTCGATAATTAGAAGGACAGGTGGGATCGAGTGAGAGTTTCTTGAGAAGAGGTGTGACAACAGCATGTTTGAATTCGATGGGGACAGTTGCAGTGGAGAGTGATAGGTTGAGAATATGAGAGATGGAAGGAATAACGGTGGGGGAGATGGGGTGTAGAAGATGGGTGGGGATAGGGTCAGAGGAACAGGTGGTGGGTTTGGAGGAGGAAAGAAGAAGTGCAGTTTCTTCTTCAGTGATTGCAGGGAAGGAGGAGAGGGTAGCAGAGGAAGTCGGGGTGGGGGGAGAATTGGGGAGGGGGGAGGTAGATGAGGGTGTGGGGAATTGGAGGGTAATCTTTTGGAGTTTGTCATGGAAGTAGTCGACAAAGGTTTGGGCAGAAAGTGAGGGCGGGACTGGGGGCGGGGGCACCTTAAGGAGAGAATTGAGGGTATTAAAGAGGCAGTGAGGATCAGAGGCTAGGGAGTTAGTCAGATGGATGAAGTAGTTTTGTTTGGCAAGTGCTATGGCTGACTGGAAGGAGCCAAGCATGAATTTGAAGTGTATAAGGTCTTCAGGAAAGCGGGATTTTGCCCAGGCACGTTCAGTGGAACGGGCACAGATGTGTAGATAGCGGGTTGTAGATGAAAGCCAGGGCTGGGGAGTAGAGCGTCTAACGGGACGAGGGGTGGGCGGGGCGAGAGTGTCAAGGGCCGAGGATAGTGCAGCATTATAAGAGGCAACTGCCTCGTCGACAGATTTGGAGGACAAAATGGAGGAAAGAGGTGGGGAGATGGTGGAGGAGAGAGTCAAGGGATCAATGTTATGAAGGTTTCTAAATAGGTCGGAGGAGACGAGATGGGGTTGAGACAGTGGAAGCTGAAGATTGAAAGTTAAAAGGTGATCGTCAGATGGGGGAAGGATTGAGTTGTGGAAGTTTAAAGGAGAGGAGTTGGAGAAGAATATCAGGTCAAGGCAATGGCCGTGCAGGTGGGTGGGGGCAGTGGAGCAAAGTTGGAGGTTAAACGAGGAGGTGAGGGCAAGGAGCTTTAAGGCATGGGGATCAGAGGTGTTGTCGACGTGAATGTTAAAGTTGCCAAGAATAAGAGTGGGACAAGAGGGATTGAGAAAGGCAGAAAGCCAGGAGTCGAAGTCGGTAAGGAAGGTTGATTTGGATTTGTCTGGTGGGTGATAGATAACAGCTACACGGAGGGGAGGTGGTGTGAAGAGGCGAATGGAATGGACTTCGAAGGAGGGGGAGGAGTGTGATTGAGGCAGTGGGGGGGGGGGGGTTTGGAATTGGCAAGAGGGAGAAAGTAGGAGGCCAACACCACCACCGTGGCCAGTGGAACAAGGTGTATGGGAGAACTGGTAGCCCCCGTGGCAGAGAGCAGCAGCGGATGTGGTATCATCTGGGGGAGCCAGGTTTCGGTTAGGGCCAGAAGGTGTAGTGCATTAGAGATGAAGAGGTTATGAATAAAAGGAAGTTTGTTAGGGAGTGAGCATGCATTCCATAGGGTGCATGAGAACGGGAGAGCGGAGGGGGAAAGGAGAGGGATGTGGATAAGGTGAAGGAGCAGTTTAGGGGGGTTGTTGCGTGAAGAACTACTGCCAGAGGGACCAGGGTATGGGTGGGTGTCACTGGATGAGTGTGCTCTCCAGGAGGGACATGAGGGAGGGGAAGTAAAAGGGGAATGAAGGGGAATATTGGTGGTATCAGTTAGGGTATGTGAGGATTTCTTTATAGAGTGAGATAGAACTCTACAGGGGATAGGGTTGGGGTCGTTATCTCTGGTTGAGAGACTGGGGCATGAGTGAGGGAGGGCAGAAGGGGGAAGAAGAGGGATATGGATGAGGTTGGATAAGGTGTGTGAGGAGCTCTTCTTACAATGAGAGAGGAATCGAGGGGGACCAGGGTTGGGATTGATGTTGCCTGATGAGAGAAGGAGGAGGAGTAGTAGAGAGCGGGGTAAGGCGGAGGCAGTATGGCGGAAGTGAAGGTGAGGTTGCCTTAATGAGAGAGGGGCTGGTTGAATGAGGGGGAGGGGGAGATGTAGCTCAAGGGCAGATGCTAGGTTAGAAGACAGAATGGAGGGAGAGGTGAGCAAGGTAGAGGGAGAATAGGGGGGAGAGGAGTGAGGGTGTTGGTAGGAGGGGATGCAGTTGGGGAGTATGAGGAAGAGAAGGACAATGTGATGTGGAGCCATGGCAATGGAGTGGAGGCTAAGTAGCGTGAGTTATCTTGCAGGCGATGAGATGGCTTTGTAATTTAAACACAATTAGAATGGAGGGATCAGCGGAGGCAGCAGCCATGATCGGGGACTGTGGGCGGGAGCTTCCCCTCACCTCCAACAACTGCCAATCAGCCCTGCTTAACAGCATTCAAACCGCCGCTCCGGAGGCGGGCCTGCGCCTGAGGGCCTCGCAAGAGGGCCCTTTGGCGTGGCCCTTAGGCGTTGGACCAAGCGAGACCAGAGAAACGGCTGTATTTATGATTGGTTTACTTTGTTGGTATTCCTGTTTTAGGTTATATGTTAAATGTTATATGATGTGTGTATTCTTTTCCCTTTGTTATGTGCCCCAGTGCTAACTGCTTGATGTATTGAAAAAGCGGTGTTTGTTTTCCTTCCTTTGTATATCCTTTGTCTTGTATTGTACTGCTTTGATTGAAGGAAAAGGCGGAATACAAAACTTGTCAAATAAATAAATAAATGCAATATAAGCTGGATTACAAGTAGGGACTGCACGCTACAATAAGGGTTAAGGTAGGGGTAGTTAAGGGAGTGAGGCCAGTGCAGTAGGGTTTGGTGGAAGTAATGGGTAGCCAGTTCAGTGCAAGCAATGGGTAGCCAGTTCGGTGCAAGCAATGGGTAACCAGTTTGGTGCAAGCAGTGGGTAGCCAGTTCAGTGCAGGTGGTGGGTAGCCAGATCAGTGCAATGCAGGATAAGTTGCAGGTACAGGGGTAGGGATAGTGAGGGGGCAATGGGAAACAGTGGAGACATTTGACTGTGGGTAGTAGAAGCAGTGGGGTGGTTACTTTGTAAGGAGGATGGTAGGATCAGGCGGCGAGGTGTGGAGGAGCGTCGTCTTAAGGTGCCTTGGTCCCCGCCTAAGGGCCATGCCAAAGGGCCCTCTGGCGAGGCCCTCAGGCGTGGGCCCGCCAGGCACGGGCATGCCTGATGGTGCTTCCTTTAATGGTGCCGGAGGAGGAGGGCCCGGAGCAAGCCGTCCGGCGTGGTGCCTCTGCGCCCGATGGCGCTTCCTTTAATGGTGCCGGAGGAGGAGGGCCCGGAGCAAGCTGTCTGGCGTGGTGCCTCTGCCACTAATGTGATCTACCCTATCATTGCAGTAGTTTGTAGCCTAGTATCCTAGTGTCCCATTGGTTATCCTCCTTCCACCAGGCCTCTGAGATGCCAATTATATCTAACCTTTCATTCATATATTCTAACTCTCCCATGTTATGTTTTAGACTTCTAACTCTCCCATGTTATGTTTCAACTTTTGTTTTTTTGTTCATATTAACAGTCTGGCTCTTAGATGAGGAAATAAGATAAGATTCACTAATGTTCAATCCCGCATTAAAAACTCATAGCATTTATAGCAAGTCACCATATGAAAATTTATGGCTATCATTTGAGTTTTAGACATGATACCATCCCTTTTATACGTTTATCATTAATATTTCTTTATGTAGTTCGGTTGTCCATCTATATTTATGGTTTATTTCCTCATGTCCTGCGTTTCTCAGCACTTTTTATTTGGAGTTTTCTGTACATTTCTGTGATTCCCATAACTAATATATACTAACTGTTGTATTTATTATTATTTTTTAACTTGTATTTGGTATTAATCCAATTATTCATTTATATGCTTTTTATCTGTTTTTGATATATATGTATTTTATTTTATTTATTTATTTATTTAGTATACATTTGTATACCGCTACTTCCAGCGATCAGCAGCGTTTTTTGATTACAGATTGGAAATTGTCAGATCATGACAGGAATTTTTGAGAAATAAACGCATTGATTAGACAGGAAAGCACAGCACACAGAGAACTATTTTACAGGGAACATGGGCTATGGAGGGTTAAGTGGCTTGCCCAAGACCACAAGGAGCACCTGTGGGACTAGAAACCCCAGTCCTTCCGGCCCAAGGTTGCTGTCCTCTAGTGGGATTTGAACCCCCAACCTTCTGGCCCAAAGTACCTTGCCCCAACCACTAGGCTACTCCTCCTTATATTCCTGTATGAAATTTAATAATATGTATAATTTCCTTGTTTTTAAGCTTCATACCCCCTGAAGAAGGCGGAAACGCCGAAACGCGTTGGGGTTCTTGAGACTCTTACCATTAAAGGTTTAACAAACATCCACACTTTCTCCGTCTCTTGCTCCATTGTGTATCCTGCTTCCTTTAATGGTGCCAGAGGAGGAGGGCCCGGAGCAAGCTGTCTGGCGTGGTGCCTCTGCCACTAATGTGATCTACCCTATCATTGCAGTAGTTTGTAGCCTAGTATCCTAGTGTCCCATTGGTTATCCTCCTTCCACCAGGCCTCTGAGATGCCAATTATATCTAACCTTTCATTCATATATTCTAACTCTCCCATGTTATGTTTTAGACTTCTAACTCTCCCATGTTATGTTTCAACTTTTGTTTTTTTGTTCATATTAACAGTCTGGCTCTTAGATGACAGGCGTAATTTTGAATCGTTCAACTTGGTCTTATTTTTACTTAAAGTCACCTAGGTTACTTTTACCTTTATTGGAACTTCTCTATCAGGATGCCCTAACTTCCCTGTCTTGCTAGTGTCCTTCAAGGATGCATCATTCCAAAGCGTGCACTCTTGGGCGACTGTCAGCTTTCCCTCATTATCTACTTTAAAAGCTGCTCTATCTCCATCAGAAGCCTGGTTCCACCCTGGTTAAGGTTGGGCTTGTCCTTTTGGAAAAGCCCACCTCTTTCCCCAGAATGATGCCCAGTTCCTAAGAAATCCATCATCTCATCCACGCATTGAGACTCCAGAGCTCTGCCTGCCTGTCGGGTCCTTCGCATGGAACGGGAAGTATCTCTAAGAACGCTACCTTGAAAGTTCTGGATTTTAACTTTCTACCTAAAAGCCTAAATTTAGCTTCCAGAACCTGTCTTCCACACTTTCCAATATCATTGGTAACAACATGTACTAAGACAGCAGGTTCCTTCCCAGCACTATCTAAAATCTTATCTAAGTGGCGCATGAGGTCCGCTACCTTCGCACCAGGCAGACAGGTAACCAAGCGATCCTCAAACTAAGCACACAGAGGTGGTGCACAGCAATTGACTATTATGAAGTAAGTTTAAAAGGAGGGAGGGGGGATCAGTCTGTTGTGGAGGATCCAAGATGGCCGCACGCACCCGCTAGTGCTCTTCTGGCATTTCCTTATGGGAAGAAAGCAGAAAGGGGGAGGGGGGCTGAGCAAGCAGCCTCAGGCGGCCCGGCTTACCTTGACTCCTTTTTCCTCAGATCCGATGGACGACTTTGTGGTCCAGCGAGAGCAGAGTCAGCAGAGGCGGGGACGGTATGCTCGGCTGGGAGTCCTCGGGAGCAGGTTTGTCCAGTCTCCTGGGAGTTTAAATTTTACGCCTCTGGTGTCACATCATCCCCAGATGCAGTTGGGTACTGAGCCTTCCTCCGGAGATGTTGTGGTGGTGTCGGCCCGTTATGCAGTGCTTCTTCACCTTTGCTGAGGCCTTCTCCAGATTCAGCTGCGGTTGTTGAGAGGTTTCAGTTTGAGCTTCAATCATTCCCTCTGTCTCCTGGAGCTGAAAGTTGATCTGTCTCGGCGAACTCTCTTGATGCTGTGCAATCTGTTGGGGCTGTAGAGACGGTGGCGAAATCGGGCGTGGACCAGGATACTGCGCAATTTTCCTTTGATTTAATTCACCCAGAGCATTTTACTCTTGAAACTATTTGGAATGCGATCAAGCAGCTTGGAGATGCCTTTGCTGTACTGGTGAGAGATTTAAAGGCTCAGATTCAAAAGAATGCAGAGGCGATAGCTTTGAATAATACAACAATTGGAATTCTGCAATGTGCTTTGCATGATCTTTCCTTGCAATCATGTGGATGGTTATTCAGAAGCTGTTATAAAAGATGTTACTCATCTTAAGGCTCGTTTGGAGCAGTTGGACAATCACACCAGACTGTTGAATTTGCGGTTGATTAATTTTCCTAAATGTCCTAATATTTCTGCAAAGGAAATGTTGAAGCTTTATATGACAGAAGTGTTAGGAGTTCCTGCTGAATCTGTTCCACCTTTGGTTAAAAGATACTATCTCCCTACTGGTCATAAGGCCACTAGTGGAGTTGAGATTCCTGGCCCTCAGGAAGCAGATTTGTTAAATGTTACGGCTATATAAGAAACTTCTATAACAGATGAGATTATTCCATCTACTTGTATTTTAACACTCGCATTAATATCTGATAGAGAATGGCTACTCAAGTTATTTTTTTAGGAAGCGTAATGTGTGGTTTAAAGGCTTTTTAGTATGTATATTTCCTGATTTGGCCAAGGATACCCAGTCTCATAGGAGGGATTTTTTTGATCCTGAAACGTAGAGTTTTGCAGATGGGTGGTATGTTTTTTTTTTTAAGTATCCCTGTAAATGCCTGATTAAGCTGTAAGGGATTTCCTATATATTTTTGTATCCCTCGCAGTTCATTTCTTTTTTGAATGCACATGGCCCTTCAGGTGCTGGGCAGGTAGACACCTTGAATTTGTGACCTTTGTATTGCTGATTGCATGGTGTTGTGCGTTTTCCTATGTAGTGTATCGTTAATATTTTTATTTATACTACTTGGATTCCTGTTGCTGTTTGAGGGCTAGAGGTGGGGTTACAAGTAATTTTCTTTGTTACTTCTCAATTTATGTTTTTTTTTTTTATAATGAACAGATGTATTATGTTCTTTTCCCTTGAACCTCACATTTCTAATGCAAGAGTAAAAATAAAAAATAAAAAAAAAAAAGGAGGTGGGGGGGGGGGGGGGAATATTCAACACGATTAACAGACCAGCCAATTGCATTAATTGTGCTTACCAGGTTATTCAGCAGCATTAACATGGTTACTGCTACTGAATATGCATGGGTGGCGCCGTTGAACACCCCAATGTTAGTTGGGAGCAGAGAGGAGGCAGCGCCCCCAGTATTCAGTCACTGCCCAGTTATCCCTAAGAAGCGAAAGTTAGGCACCTGAAAGGGTGGCCTAACTTTCACCACAGAAGCTAACCAGGCTGACCCAGCTATTCAATGCGGGTAACCGGATATGGCCCAGAATTGAGTATCCAGGTCTTTAGTTCAGCAGCGACAGCTAGCTGCCGCCACTAAATATCAGGCCCAAGATTTTTTTATAAGTAAGTTTGAAGACAAAGTGTTTAGAGAATTCTTTTTGGAACATATGTGTGACACAACATAGTTTGTATTTATTTATTTGCAGTCCCACGACCACTGTTTAAGAAAGAGGTATGCCAAAACCGTGTCACTATTGAGGCATCTTGCTATGGCTCAGAACGCCACATATTCTACCAATTTTCAGTATTAGCCAAAAGGTCAAAAAAAGACTATCCTCTGCTCATCACTAAGTCACATCACTTGAAGGTTTAGAGCATTTACTTCTGTTGAGATTGTGGTAGATACTTGGAAGTTCCCAGCAGCAGAGGCAGCTGCAACCAAATCAGTGAACGAATCCAAGCACTGTTAAGACAGATACAGAGGGAAATAGTAAGAGATCATAGAATGGATGTTAGACTAGTTATAGAAATGAACATGCTTGATCACCTGGAAGATCTGAGAGTCAAAAAAGAGACACAACAAACATGACTTCCAAAGGGCTGCATCAAGGGGGTGGAGGAGTGGCCTAGTGGTTGGGGCAAGGTACTTCAGGCCAGAAAGTCAGAGGTTCAAATCCCACTAGAGGACAGCAACCTTGGGCCAGAAGGACTGGGGTTTCTAGTCCCACAGGTGCTCCTTGTGGTCTTGGGCAAGCCACTTAACCCTCCATAGCCCATGTTCCCTGTAAAATAGTCATCTCCAAGTTATAATGCCCTGTTCAATGTAATTTCAGTTTGTTCAATGTAAACCACACTGATGCAGAATAGCACAGTATATAAGAGAATGTAAATAAATAAAAGTTCCAAAGAAGAGAAGACAAGGTTTTGGTGCATTTTGCAATCAGAAAAAGGAGCCAAGCTAAATAACATGGGATACAGGCTGATTTGGCTATACTTCCCAGTAATGACTAAAGCCGAAAGCGCAACATCTTCTCTGTGGTAAGTCTTTTATGGCTGACAACTGGGAGATTAGAACATAAGAACATAAGATATGCCATACTGGGTCAGACCAAGGTCCATCAAGCCCGGTATCCTGTTTCCAACAGTGGCCAATCTAGGTCATACATACCTAGCAGTTTCCCCAAAAGACACAGGTTCCGCAATGCTTGTACTGGGTCAAGCATTGATATCATGGGTCCCTTCTTAATAATGGTTTATGGACCTTTCCTCCAGGAACTTGTCCAAACCTTTTTTAAACGCAGCTACACTAACAGCCTTTACAACATCCTCCGGTAACAAATTCCAGAGTTTGATTACACGTTGAGTGAAAAAATATTTTCTTTTATTAGTCTTAAATAGTTTACCCTGTAGCTTCATTGCATGTCCCCTAGTCTTTCTATATTCTGATAACGTAAACAATCGATCTATGTTTACCCATTCCACTCCGTTCATTAATTTATAGACTTCTATCATATCTCCCCTCAGCCGTCTCTTTTCCAGGTTAAAGAGCACTAACCTTTTTAGCCTTTCTTCATAGGAGTATCCTTCCATACCCTTTACCATTTTGGTGGCTCTTCTCTGAACCTTTTCTAAAATCTCTATATCCTTTTTAAGATACGGCGACCAGAATTGCACACAATATTCAAGGTGCGGTCTCACCATGGAACGATATAGAGGCATTATAATATCTTTTGTTTTATTTTCCATTCCTTTCCTTATGAGAACTAGCATTCTATTTGCTCTCTTGGCTGCTGCTGCACACTGGGCCGAGGGTTTTAACATGGTATCCACAATGACGCCTAAATCTTTTTCCTGGGTGGTGGTTCCTAATGTGGAACCTTGCATCGTGTAACCATAGTTTGGGTTGTTCTTCCCTAGGTGCATAACTTTGCACTTGTCCACATTAAATTTCATCTGCCATTTTGATGCCCAGTCTTCCAATTTATCAAGATCCTCTTGCAATTTTCCACAATCCTCTTGGGTTTTAACAACTTTAAATAGTTTTGTGTCATCTGCAAATTTGATAACCTCACTCGTTATTCCACTTTCCAGGTCATTTATGAATATGTCAAAAAGCAGTGGACCCAGCACAGATCCCTGGGGTACACCACTATTCAGCTTTCTCCATTGGGAAAATTGGCCATTTAGCTCTACCCTCTGCTTTCTATCTTTTAACCAGTTCCTGCCTCCTATCACATGACTCTTTAGTTTTGCCAAAAATCTCTGATGAGGGACCTTGTCAAAGACTTTCTGAAAGTCCAGATACACTATATCAACCGACTCACTTTTGTCCACCTGTTTATTCACTCCTTCAAAAAACATAATAGATTAGTAAGACAAGATCTTCCTTGTCTAAAGCCATGTTGGCTGTCTCCCATTAGGCCATGACTATCTACATGCTGAGTAATTTTATTCTTTATGATGGTTTCTACCATTTTTCACGGTACTGACGTCAGGCTCACCGGTCTGTAGTTTCCCGGATCACCCCTGGAACCCTTTTTAAAAATTGGTGTTACATTGGCGATCCTCCAATCTTCAGGTATTATAGATCATTTTAATGATAGTTCACAGATTACTAATAGCAGGTCTGCAATCTCATATTTCAGTTCTTTCAACACCCTTGGATGTATACCATCCAGCCCAGGTGATTTGCTACTCTTCAGTTTATCTAATAGTTGTAATACATCTTCCAGATGTATCGATATTTCCTTCAATTCTTCCGCACCTTTAAATACCACTTCAGTCATGGGTAACATCCCTACATCTTCCTCAGTAAAGACCAAAGCAAAGAATTCATTCAGTCTCTCCGCTATCGCCTTGTCGCCTCTTAGTGCCCCTTTAACCCCTCTATCATCTAATGGACCAACTGACTCTCTCACAGGTTGTTTGCTACGAATATACTTGAAAAAGTCTTTATTTTACATTTTTGCTTCCGCTGCAAGCGTCTTCTCAAATTCTCCCTTTGCCTGCCTTATCAATGCCTTGCATTTGACTTGCCAGTGCTTGTGCTGTTTCCAGGTTTCGTCGTTTGGCTCTTTTTTCCATTTCCTGAAAGATGCTTTTTTGGCAACAACAGCCTCTCTGACCTCACCTTTAAACCATGCTGGCAGTTTTTTGGACTTCCTTCCACTTTTCTTAAAGTGTGGAATACAGCTGGTCTGGGCTTCCAAGATAGTATTTTTCAACAACACCCAAGCTTGATGTAAGTCTTTAACCTTTGCAACTGCTCCTTTTAGTTTTTTCTTAACTATTTTCCTCATTTTATCATAGTCTCCCTTTCGAAAGTTAAAAGGTAGTACTGTGGATTTCCTTACTATCCCTCCTCCACTAATTAAATCAAAGGCGATCATGCTATGATCACTATTGCCAAGTGGCCCCAACAACCTTATCTCTTGCACTAGATCTGGTGTTCCACTAAGGACTAGGTCTAATATGGCTTCCCCTCTGGTCGGTTCATGAACCAGCTTCTCCAAGAAGCAGTCATTTATTTCATCTAGGAACTTTATCTCCCTAGCATGCCCAGTCGATACCGGGGTAATTGAAATCACCCATTATTTTTACTGCGCTGTAACTTTTGTTAGCTTCCTTGATTTCTTTGAACATTTCATCATCCATTTGTTCATTCTGGCCAGGTGGTCGATAGTACACCCCCACTGCCATCGCCTTACCCTTTTTACATGGAATTTCAATCCATAGAGATTCTACAGCAAATTTTGTTTCCTGCAAAACTTTAATCCTTTCTGACTCAATGCCCTCTCTAACATAGAGCGCAACCCCTCCACCAATTTGATCAGTTCTATCATTACAATATAGTTTGTACCCAGGTATCACAGTGTCCCACTGGTTGTCCTCCTTCCACCATGTCTCTGATATTCCAATCATATCTGACCTTTCATTTAGTGCTATATATTCTAACTCTCCCATCTTATTTTTTAGACTTCTAGCATTTGCATACAAGCGTTTTAGAGACTGCATTGTATTCATATTAACTTGGCTATTGGTAGACATGGGTAATTTGGGATCTTTAAGCTCTGTGTGCTCCATACTCGAGGGCATTTGGGCTACTTTACTCTTTTGTGGAACCTCTCTGCTTTTGGTAGTATCCTTCAAGGATACTTCCGAACTATCCGCTCTTGGGCGATTGTCGGCTTCCCCTATTATCTAGTTTAAAAGCTGCTCTATCTCCTTTTTAAAGGTTAATGCCTGCAGCCTGGTTCCATCCCGGTTAAGGTGAAGCCCATTCCTTCAGAAGAGCCCCTCCTTTCCCCAGAATGTTCCCCAGTTCCTAGCAAATCCAAACCCCTCATCTCTGCACCATTGTCTCATCCATGCATTGAGACTCCGGAGATCTGCCTGCCTTTTGGGTCCTGATACAAAGGAAGATATCCTTAGTATGGTGGGGTGCAGGGTAAAATAAGTGCTAGCCATGTCTAAAACAGTGTAAGCAGTCAACCTTGTATGTCTGACATGTAAGAGAGATTCTTACCTTTAGTAGTATCGGTAGGGGCAATTACATGGGGTGGGTGGGCCAAATCATTCTTCTTTTTTGACATTTAATTTATCCCTAAAGTAGACATATAGGTTGGCAAAATTAGGAACTTTTAATTTTTGCTTGCACTGATTCTGTGACTTTTAGCAAGAGACCCTATCAGTTGGATTCTCTTTATCCAGATGTAATTGGTAAGAACGTTGCTTAGCCTCCTGTCTTATGATAGTGAGCTGGCTGTATAGCACAAGAATGGAAGAAAAAACCCTAGGCGATTAGACGCCACAATCCAAGGCGGGGGGGGGGGGGCAATATGGAGGGTCTGCTATGTTTTTACAGGCAATATGAAGGTATGCTGTTCCCATAGATATATCCTAATCCCCAGCAGTTTTGTCTGTCTATACTAGACTGAAAGATCTTAGGATCAGGTACTGTCTCTTACATGTCTCTGTACAGCGCTGGGTTTGCCTTGTAGCATTATATAAATGATAAGTAGTAAGTAGTAGTATGTAATGAATGTATAAAAATATATATAACAATCTGTAATGGATAAAATTTTTAATTTATGGCAGTTTGGAGTAAAATTGGATAGTTGACAGATCCTTCTAGAGAAGAATCTAAGATCCTTTTTGGATTGTGTATATGTCTGAACTGGGTGTGATTATTTCTGATGATCTTAAGGTGGTTGAACAGGTAGAAACGGCGATGGTGAAATGATGCTTGGGTGCATAGGGAGAGGAATGGCCAACAGAAAGAAGGTGATAGCGCCTCTGTATAAGTCTTTGGTGAGACCTCATTTGGAGTATTATGTGTAATCCTGGAGAGAACACTTTGAAAAGGATATAAATAGGATTGCTTTGCTGCAGAGGGTGGCTACTAAAATGGTCAGTGGGCTTCATTGTGTAGCATACAGGGACAGATTTAAAGATCTCAATATGTATAATTTGGAGGAAAGGTGGGAGACATTTAAATACCTTCATGGCATAAATGTACAGGAGAACCTCTTTCAGTTGAAAGAAAGCTCTGCAATGAGGGGGCATAAGATGAAGATGAGTGGATTGATTCACGAGTAATATGCAGAAATATTTATTTATGGAAATAGTGGTAGATGCGTGGACTAGTCTCCCAGTGGAGGTGGTAGAGACAAGGACAATATCTGAATTCAAGAAAGCATGGAACAATCACACGATCTCTAAAGAAGAAAAGGGACTGTAGTTGGTATGGAAGGCAGACTGGATAGGCCGTATCATCTTTATCTGCCATCATGTTTCTTATAAAATTGCCCTAGTGATTGAATATGGCCGATATGTGTCAACACCACAGCCTATACAGATAGCGGCACTGAAAAGACGTACTTTTTAAATGTCATGGCTGGCACTTTAAACAAGTACATTCACCACCACTGCTGAAAGTAGACCTGATTATGAACAGTAAGATACTATCTGCATAAGGATTGAGAGTCTAAATATACTCCTATAGAAATATATTTATTTATTTAATTTTCAGGGTGATTGTTTTTTTTTAAATACGGCTTTATCTGGGTATTTATTTTAGGAGCACCTAGGCATGTAAATGGCAGTATTTATGTCTCAGTTGTATACATGTTTAAATAGCGGTTTTTGAAAACCGCTATTTGCATGTGTAGAACCCCCAGGATGCAGAGATTTTAAGGGGACGTGATGGACATGGCGTGGGAGTGCTTTAGACATGCCTAACACAGAGATGTGGACTTCCCATTTTCCAAGGAAAGCCATTTCTAAATTCAAAATTATCCATGTTGGGCTTTGTACATACCCTGAGTCACCCACAAGTGCCAGCTTGAATGGACAGGGCAAAAATTGATTGAACTCTTTAACCCCCCCCAACGCATCCAACTTCACCAGCCCCCTATCTCAACATCCCCTCCTGATATCACCAGCCCCCTTTGCCCCTCAGAGCTTCACCCTCCCTGACATAATGGTAGCACCCCTCATTCCCTGTACCCTTGACATTATCACAGACCAACCCCCACCTCCCGACACCCACCTGGCTCTTACAGGGTGTTTTTCTGGTACCTCAACGTTCTATATAAAATGGGGCTTTATCTGTTTTCTTGCCTATAGTTCAGAAGATTATTTTCACTTGAATGTACCCCCCCCCACATATATATTCACATAAATGCACATATGCAGCATTTGCAGTTTAAAAAAAATAGTGTTATAACTCAGAGGGTCGCCATGAGTCGACACCAACTCGACAGCACTTAATCACAACAATGCCTATATCTGTGTACTGTATATCTACATAGAATAGAATTATTACTTCTCCTGCCAACTGTGGAAATATTCCATCTAAAAATGGATTATCAAAATTTCAGTGAATCCTATCATCTAAAGGCAGGCTATCCTTTTCTGCTTTTTAGCAGTAGTGCCCAGAAATAGACCTGGAAATCAGGTAAGCCATTGCTGGTCTAATTATAATTCCTTGCCTAAAAGACAATGAGAATGAAAATTTGCTGATAGATAACATTATCACAACAGCTAGTCTGAATACAGATAGATTTTTCTTCACATGTGGAGCACAGTTAATAGTAAACCATGGACAAAAGAGGATTTTTGCAATAATTAAATAGCTATGTGGCCTAGCACGGTAACAGTTTAATCTCACATGTTTTCACAAAGTAAAATGGACACTTATCTCCAAAGGAGAGGATATAAGTTTGATGTGGAAAGAGGTTCAGATAAGCAACGCTCCAAGGACAAATCAACAACATTCATACACATAGAGACACCCTTATACAAATCTGATCTGCGAAGTCCCATGGAAATCATTTATAATCATTGAGCCCCCAGAACTGTACCAAGTTAGAAATGCACCCTGTACAACTAATGAATCTGGTGTCCCCCAGCGAGTGCAGTAATTCACTCTTTCTGAGCTTTTTGGAAGCCCTGTGATGACATCAGAGTCTCTTCCATAATGGCGCCCTGTGTGGTCACACTGCTTGTGCAGTCCTTGGTATGGCTCTGGAGGCCCCCAAAACATAACTACTTAAAAGTATACTGTCAACTCAAATAATATAGTTATTGCCCTTTGATAAAGGTTCCCCGATAGGAGATGAAACATACTATAGCACAGTGTCAGGCTTCCGCTTATGATTAGCCTCGACAAAAACAACTACTACTTATCATCTGTATAGCACGACAAGGCATTTGCAGAACTGTGCACATACACAGAAGAGACAGTCCCTGCTCCGCAGAGCTTACACTCTATTCAGGACAGAAAAACAGAACAGGAGACTGGAGTAATTCTTTAAGGGAAAATATTAAAACATAGATGGGTGTTAAACAGGATCTGAAATTAGCCATGAAAAGGTGGGTTTTTAGAGGGAGCCTGATGTACTGACTCAAGTAGACAATTCTAGGTGTATGGAGCAGCAAGGTGGAAGGAATGGAGTCTGGAGTTGACAGCAGAAAAGAAGGGCATAGATAAAAGCGATTTGCTTGATGAGTGGTATTCTCAAGGAGGGGTGTAGGGATAGATAGGAGGAGAGGTAATGAGCAGCTGCAGAGTGAATGCACTTGTAGATCTTTGGGCCCGACTCTGGGCCAAATTTTGAGCTGCTGTGGTGACCAGAATAAGTTAAATGTTGGGCGCGGCCTTTAACTTAACTTAAATTGTAAATCCTCCGGGAAAGGAATATACCTGAGTGTAACTCGAAATACTACTGGAAAAGGCGTGAGCTAAATGCTATAGTACTAAATAAATAAATGTTCAGCACCACTATCAGCATAGATAGCAATGCTGAATATACATATGGGATTTATTTTAGAAGCCTTATTTGCGATTTACGTATGTGAATACTAGCACTATACATGGAAATGGTGATTTTAGAAAGGCTCAGTTTACACATGAAGGCCCTGACTACATAGGTCGCAAGGGAGATGTGGTTAGAGCATAGCCAAGGCGGATCTAAAATCTACACGTGTATTCCCCATTTGTAATTGGGATTTATACCTGTTCCCTCATTTGGGCCATCTCTTTACAGAGCAGATTATGGGTCTTATTCTCCTTAATCCTCTGTTGTTTTAGTTCCCCTCTATATCGATCCCTAGAAAACTGGGGATATATACACATGTAGGCTAAATGGCTTACATAAACACGTAAGTGCATAGCAACTACACGTTGAGGTAATTTTACAACGAGTCGCATAATGTTAGGCACCATCCATGTGTGTGGTGTTGTGTGCTGTCAAGTCAATGATGATTCTGGCTTTTTATGGCAAGGTGCGACTGGGCCTTTCTTCTGCACAGTAAGTCTGTAGCACCAGGTATTCCAAGGTTGTCTCCCATCCAAGTACTAGGCAGGTCTGACTCTGCTTAGCTTCTGAAATCAGGCTCAAGCCATTGTTTCATGTATTTTCTATGACTTATGCACACGGATAGCCACTTACGCCCATACTTTAGGCAGTTGCGATTCTAGAATTATGCGCATCAGGCCAATGGTGCTCATTTTCAGAGTGGGTGAGCACAGGGGCAAAGCTTGGGCAGAACATAGACATAGCCTGAATTTACACATGTAAGTTAAAAAAATACTATAACTTATGCACGTTCTTTACAAATCTAGGCAATTGCATTTAGACCAAGTCTAGGGCGGACATCACTGCTCGCGCCTAGGTTTGGTGCATGTCTCTTATAACTTACGCCCCTAATTTATAAAGAAAAGTAGGCACATGCTTTTCTTTATAAAATAGCCATGCTTTATACATATTGGAACTCAGTTTAACCTGGGTGATCTTTATAAACTTACTCTCTTAAAACAGGATATCGGCCCGCACATGTAAGAAACGGCATTTACATAGGGATGTAGCCGTGCTTCCTTCGTTGTTCTTTCCCATGTGTAGTCTTTTCAAATGGCTCCTCCCACTGTACGTGGATGCACTTCCACCTTCACTGCTGTTCTTTCTTCTACGTATTCTAGACGTGGCTCCAAAACCCTTTCTAAAATACTGCAAGATTACAAATGTTTCAGCCTCAATTCTGACCTCCACATCTCTTCTAAAATGTGCCTAATAGTGCTGGTATTGTGTGGCCATATCCATGGAACTTAGGCCTTGTCATGAGGCTGGTGCCAATAAAGTTGCAGAGTTGAAAAGAAACTCTGTTTTTCACAGAGCTCTAGGTGTGCAATTACCTAAAAGCACAGCTAGAGGGAGCAGGATTGACTCTACAGAGGTTGATGAGGCTAGGAGATCTAACCAGTTGCACCTGGAAATGAGCCCAGGAGATTCAAAGAGAAGATCCCTTTATAAACGGAAGCTTAATGCTAGCAAAGCAGAAGGAGACACAGAAGGAGACACAGACACAGACACAGATGCAGACACAGAAGGAGCTGGAGCAGCAGGAAGAGAAGGAACAAGGATTACGGCTGAAGAAGGAAGGAGAGACCTGAAAGAAGGAATCCTCCTTGAGCAAGCCCACAAGGACAGAATTCACAGAGGTAGAGTTCAGAGGGGCCAAGCTACGAGAGCTGCTGTTCAGAGGGAGTCTGCTAAGGAAAGCAGTCAGGCTGGAGGGTATGCCACT
The DNA here is from genome assembly GCA_033557465.1 of Ichthyophis bannanicus. Classification (NCBI taxonomy): domain Eukaryota; kingdom Metazoa; phylum Chordata; class Amphibia; order Gymnophiona; family Ichthyophiidae; genus Ichthyophis; species Ichthyophis bannanicus. The sequence goes on from CM066031.1 coordinate 1,828,189,671, forward strand.
CCCTGCTTAAGCAACGTTCCTGAGTCCAAAGCTGAGAGACATACACGGAAAGCCAGAGAGCCAGGCTTGGAGGAAAGCCTGCAGGCATTGGAGTATGCTGAACAAGTTTTACCAGGTACCCAAAGGGAAGGAGTTTCTAACAAAGCTACTGTGTCACTGAAGCATAGAGCTGGAGAATCCGCACCAGGTTTTACTAAGCTTTCAGGAAGTCCAGCACTGCCCAGAAGCTACCTACAAAAAACCTGCTGTCACAGAGACGTGCATGAGAGAGAAGGCTCCAGAGCTTCAAGCTTCAGAAACTCAAGATATGAAAGTTTTATTCCTGCTAATGAAAGCTTAACTCCTAAAAGCACTGCTAAAACTAAAACTCACTTTATAAGAAGAGGAAAGAAATCAGAGTGGTTTGAAGAACTACCAAAAGACTTTAAAGCACAGTCTTATTGGAGGCAAGATACCAGAGACAATCCATGTAAAGCTGTAACTGCCAGGGACAGCATGTGCTCTGAGGGGGAAAGTAATGGGGCAGAATTTATGGAAGTAGAAAATGCAAACACTATTCCCATTCCTCAAGAGGAAGCTATGGATTGTAGTTTGTGTATGGCTACTAGCCTGGAATCCATAGCAACATTGTAAATAAGAAGAAGCCTTGTTGAGTTGTTTACCCAGGAATGAATTGAATTCCTCCATTTATCCCTTGCACTAATTGTGAAGAGATAAACAACTGGTGTATCTATTTATTACTGGAACCTTTATAAAGAAGGACACTCTTTAATTTCCATTTGTCTTAATGAACCCTTGCACAGAGTGGAAATAAAAGCCTTGTTTCCCTACACTCGTGGCTTAATCATTGTGTTTTCACAAGGAGCTGAAATACCTAAAGACCAATCTCCACTTGGCCTTAAATACCCCACGCTCCTTAAAAATAAGTGTGATGTGTAGCGTGCCCTTACCGCCATTGGCCACCAGGGGCCGCCACCATGACATAATGGCATAGTTGTTTGGATGTGGATATCACCCAAAGACCTAATGGAAAGAGAAGATAACCAGTATTAAGCTGAAAAAAAAAAAACCCGGACCGGAGGAGAAAACCCGGATCGGAGGAGAAAACCGCGGACCAGATCGGAGGAAAATCCGGAAGGGAAGGCGAGGTTGCTGACGACGGTGGCAGAGTGCTATGACGCAGAACAGCACCACCCTTTCTAGAAGTTGGAGTCAACACTTCTACCAGGTAACAGGTAGAAGGGCATGCTTTGAGTGGGATACAAGTCCAAAGTTTAGAGGCGATATTGAAAAGAAAAGGAAGTGTGTAGGGCTGATTCTGGTACAGCCACACTTGGGGTTTTTTTTTTTTCTCTTTTGTTTCCTAGGAAATCTCATCGCCATGGATCAATGGGAGATGTTCAACTGGATGGCTACGTAGTTCAGCAAGCAGGGAGAGCTGGCTGCGCAGACACAGCAACATGCAATCCTGGCCATGCAGGAACAGCAAAAGCCAGTCCTGCAGATGCTGGAAGCGTGGCTGATGCATCAACAGAAGACACAGGAAGCAGCCGAAAAACATCCTGAACAGAGCTCGGGACTGGGCAACTGTCCGGTAGGACTAGGGTCCTACGACTCGCTAACTTTGGGGAAGTTAGGGGTAAAGGACGATGTGGATGACTTCCTGGACTCTTTTGAGAGAATAGCTCGTTCCGTAGGTTGGCCGGAAGAGCAGTGGTCCATTAGATTGGCAGTTTCCCTCACAAAAGAGGCACCGTCAGCCTATAGGGCAATGCCCGCTTCGTTAGCGAACAATTATAGCGAGGTAACGAAGGCCATCAGGGATCGCCTGGGTCTGACTCCTCTCGTCTATAACCGTAAGCTACGCGCGGCACACCTTGAAGTAGGTGAAATGCCTAAAGCGTTAGGTCACAGGCTGAAGAGCTTAGCCGAGAAGTGGCTGAGGCCTAGTGAGAAAACAATTGAAACGCTGATGGATATGATAATCCTTGAGCAGTTCATGACTGCAGTACCCAGTAGTATACGGAGCTTCCTTATCCTACAGAATTGTCACACTACTGAAAGATATCTAGAGGCCGAATTAGCCACCCAACGGACTGGGGAAGGTTCAAAGATGGCGGTAGCGACATTCAAGCAGGCATCAGGAAGTCTCTCACAGTTAAAAACTCAAAATGTGAAAAATGCTAAGAATGTAGAGAAGAGTCATTTTGGCTGTGGGAAAATGGGACATATTATGAGTGAGTGCCGAGCACGTACTGCTCTCATGGGGGAGAACAGAGAAATGTTATCTGAAGGATTTGTACTTGATGTAACTGTACAAGGAGTTGCTGCCAAAGCTCTTCTTGACTCTGGCGTGGACCAGAAGATGATTTCACGCAAGCTCTGGTCTCTAATCAAAGAGCGAGCTGAGTCTGCCCCAGATCAACCAGAGGGCAAAGTCAAGATAAAATGTGTGCATGGCGCTGCCACCTTTTATCCTGTATATAACTTACTTGTAAGAGGTTTGGGAATAGAAAAAAGAATGATGATAGCCGTAGTGCCCAGATTACCTAAAGAGTTAGTCTTAGGTAGGGACTGGCCACAATTTGAAAGAGGCCTAGAGGAGGGTTTAAACCCCCGAGAAGTACTTATATCCAGGCTTACCCCTTCCAAGGGAAGGGTAGTTCCTAGTCCCCTTTTAGGGAAAGTTAAAGAACCCAAACACAAGGTACAGGAAGAGCCGGTAAAGAGGTTTGTCTTAAAATATTGTAAAACCTCACGGCAAGCTCGAAGTCCCTGTCGAGCCACGGCCCAGGCTGCAGGGTATGACTTGTATAGTGCTGAAAGTCATACTGTCCCTAAACGTGGCAGAGCTTTGATCAGCACCGACATTCAAGTGGAGCTACCACCGGGGTGTTACGGTCGGATTGCGCCTCGCTCCGGATTTGCTTTCAAACACTTTATCAATGTGGGCGCTGGGGTAGTGGACCCCGACTACAGGGGTGTCATCAAAGTCCTGCTGTTTAATTTCGCGGAGGAGGATTTTGAAGTGAAGGCTGGGGATCACATAGCCCAGCTGATATGCGAGCAAGTTGGCTTCCCACCCCTGGAGGAAGTACCTATGATAAGCCCCACAAGCCGAGGGAGCGGAGGATTTGGCTCCACTGGACAGAGGGAGATGAGAAGTTTCGTAGCCGTAGGAGAAAAGCAAGTGGATGAAGATCTGGGCCCACTGTTGTCCGACTGCAAAGCCAATCCTGAGCTACGTGTTGGCGAGGAACTTTCTGTAGTGCAGAGGCAACAATTGATCAGCATGCTGGAAAAATTTAAGGATGTATTGACACCTATTCCAGGCGAAATGAATTTGGTTGCACATGAAATCATCACACCTCCTGGGAGAATTATCCGGCAAAGACCATATCGTTTGCCGGAGGCAAAAAGACGGGAAGTCATAACACAAGTACAGGAGATGATGCACATGGGAGTGATTGAAGAGTCGCGAAGTCCATGGTCCAGTCCGATCATGCTGGTGCCCAAGCTGGACGGTACCATGCGATTTTGTATCGACTTTCGCCAGGTCAATGACATATCCACTTTCGACGCATATCCTATGCTGCAAATAGAAGAGTTGCTAGACCGGCTAGGTCAAGCCAAATATCTTACAACCTTAGACATGACCAAAGGATATTGGCAAGTGCCCCTGACCAGAGAAGTGCGACCTAAAACAGCCTTTAGCACACCAGTCGGGCTGTTTCAGTTTAGGCGCATGCCTTTTGGTTTACATGGAGCAGCCGCCACTTGCCAAAGATTAATGGACATAGCTTTACGTCACCAAAACTATGCTACGGCTTACATGGACGACATAGTCATTCATAGCGCCACTTGGAACCAACACCTGCTCCAAGTAAGAGCAGTGTTAACCGCAATGCGACAGGCTGGTTTAACTTTAAACCCAGGAAAATGCCTATTTGCTGCATGCGAAGTCAAGTACTTAGGATATGTTGTAGGCCGGGGTACGGTCCGTCCTCTGGTGGATAAAATAGAAGGCGTGAGAAATTTTCCCGCTCCCCAGAACAAAAAGCAACTACGAAGGTTTTTAGGGTTCATCGGGTACTATAGACGCTTCATTCCACATTTCACAGAAGAAAGCGCCCTGTTCACTGAAATGTTGCGAAAAAAACACCCCGAATATGCTACCGTGGACATCAGAGGCAGAGGATGCCTTCAAGAAGTTGAAAGAGAAGCTTTGCAAAGCTCCAATACTGCGAGGGGTAGATTTTCACCAACAATTTTTGCTTCAGACAGACGCCTTGGAAGTCGGCCTAGGTGCCGTCCTTTCCCAAATGCAGGAGGGTGCTGAACACCCCATCATGTTCCTGAGCAGGAAGCTGTCTCAGGCTGAAAAAAGTACTCAACAATCAAGAGGGAGTGCTTAGCAATAAAATGGGCAATAGAATCTTTAAAGTTCTACCTAACAGGAAGAAAATTTATTCTCATCACCGATCATGCCCCACTCAAGTGGTTAAGTCAGATGCGAAACAATAATAGTCACTTGACCAGATGGTACATGGCGCTGCAGCCATATGAATTCAAAATAGTGCACAGAGCAGGAAAGCTGCATTACAACGCCGACGTGATGTCTAGAATTACGTGCTGTAGTAATGATGAACATTCAGCCCGTAATATTTTAAGAGGGGGGATGTGTCATGAGGCTGGTGCCAATAAAGTTGCAGAGTTGAAAAGAAACTCTGTTTTTCACAGAGCTCTAGGTGTGCAATTACCTAAAAGCACAGCTAGAGGGAGCAGGATTGACTCTATAGAGGTTAATGAGGCTAGGAGATCTAACCAGTTGCACCTGGAAATGAGCCCAGGAGATTCAAAGGGAAGATCCCTTTATAAATGGAAGCTTAATGCTAGCAAAGCAGAAGGAGACACAGGAGACACAGACACAGACACAGACGCAGACACAGAAGGAGCTGGAGCAGCAGGAAGAGAAGGAACAAGGATTACGGCTGAAGAAGGAAGGAGAGACCTGAAAGAAGGAATCCTCCTTGAGCAAGCCCACAAGGACAGAATTCACAGAGGTAGAGTTCAGAGGGGCCAAGCAACGAGAGCTGCTGTTCAGAGGGAGTCTGCTAAGGAAAGCAGTCAGGCTGGAGGGTATGCCACTCCCTGCTTAAGCAACGTTCCTGAGTCCAAAGCTGAGAGACATACACGGAGAGCCAGAGAGCCAGGCTTGGAGGAAAGCCTGCAGGCATTGGAGTATGCTGAACAAGTTTTACCAGGTACCCAAAGGGAAGGAGTTTCTAACAAAGCTACTGTGTCACTGACGCATAGAGCTGGAGAATCTGCACCAGGTTTTACTAAGCTTTCAGGAAGTCCAGCACTGCCCAGAAGCTACCGACAGAAAACCTGTTGTCACAGAGACGTGCATGAGAGAGAAGGCTCCAGAGCTTCAAGCCACAGAAACTCAAGGTATGAAAGTTTTATTCCTGCTAATGAAAGCTTAACTCCTAAAAGCACTGCTAAAACAAAAACTCACTTTATAAGAAGAGGAAAGAAACCAGAGTGGTTTGAAGAACTACCAAGAGACTTTAAAGTACAGTCTTATTGGAGGCAAGATACCAGAGACAGTCCATGTAAAGCTGTAACTGCCAGGGACAGCGTGTGCTCTGAGGGGGAAAGTAGTGGGGCAGAATTTATGGAAGTAGAAAATGCAAACACTATTCCCATTCCTCAAGAGGAAGCTATGGATTGTAGTTTGTGTATGGCTACTAGCCTGGAATCCATAGTGACATTGTAAATAAGAAGAAGCCTTGTTGAGTTGTTTACCCAGGAATGAATTGAATTCCTCCATTTATCCCTTGCACTAATTGTGAAGAGATCAACAACTGGTGTATCTATTTACTACTGGAACCTTTATAAAGAAGGACACTCTTTAATTTACATTTGTCTTAATGAACCCTTGCACAGAGTGGAAATAAAAGCCTTGTTTCCCTACACTTGTGGCTTAATCATTGTGTTCTCACAAGGAGCTGAAATACCTAAAGACCAATCTCCACTTGGCCTTAAATACCCCACGCTTCTTAAAAATAAGTGTGATGTGTAGCGTGCCCTTACCGCCATTGGCCACCAGGGGCCGCCACCATGACAGCCTACTAGGTTAAAATGAGGGGCCCTTTTACTAAATGCCGCTGATCGGTTAATGCATGTTTTAGCGAGCGATAACTGACTGCGGTGAATGCTAACACAGCCTGCTACCAGCTGCTAAAATGCACGTTAACTGGCAGTCGTGTGCTAATGCAGAGAGTCCGCAGGTTATGGATGGCGTGTAGGCATGGAAAGCACATTAGTGTACAATAAACATCAATGCACCAATTAGAAGTATCATTAGATGCATCTGCATTAATTGCTTCACACGTTAACATATGCATTCATGTATTAATTTTGGGAACATGCTAATCATGCCTCCAATGGTTAATGTGGAGGCTTTGCACTTACCATGCATTAAAAATGCTCATTACCTGAAAAACCTTGGCAAGATTTTGTAAAAGAGCTCCTAAATGTATAAATTATCCATTCAGTCGCTGAATATTGCTGCTTAATGGATGACGCTGTAGTCTACCCTCGCCTTGCTCCAAATCTGTTCTCTCTTACACAGACCCAGGTCAGACACACACAATTCATGGACTCATCCTACTACAGCAAAATCGTATTCTTTTTTAGGATCTTCCACATGTCAAACTGGTTTTGTGGTATATATGCTACAGTGCCCCTGCAATTTGGTCTATATTGGAAGAACGATTCGTCCGGTGAGGATTAGAATGGGCCAAAATGCTTCTAGAATTCGGTTAACATCTTTGTCGGCACCCATAGTGGAGCATTGTATAAATTTGGATCACAATTTCAATGATTTAAAATAGAGAGTTATTGATTGGATTCTAGCAAATCCCCGGGGGGGGGGGGGTGATCGTGAGAGTCGCTTGCAGTGGAGGGAACAACATTGGATTTTTTGTTTAAAAACAGTGATTCCATCAGGTTTGAATATGGAACAGGACTGGTGGAGTCTTTTATAAGTTATAAATTATAATTTATAATTTATAATTGAACACTATTGAGTGTTTTCCATCAGTTTGGATTTCTGGGGAGTCCCTATCTTCATTCAGGTTCTTCTCTCTGTTTTGAGAGGCAGTAACCATAGGTAGTGCAAACGATGACGTTTAGGGGTTCCCTGGAGGTGACTCCTCTGATGACGACATTTTAATCAGCCAATTGGTGACCATGATAGCTACAAAAGAACCGTTGGGTTCGGCGTTTTTTTGGGCGAACAGTCGAGTTGGGTATCACTTGACACAGGACCCGTTTGGGCCCGAAACATGCATGTCATGTCGTGTGGAAGATATTAATCGCCTTTATAATGAGATAAGTGCATCCTTCACTACTTCATAAAAATTTGGTGTGCTGTGAATAAAAGGGTTCTCCCGACGGTGAGGGGAAAGCTGTCTTCCCTCCCTCTCATGTCGATTGACCCCGACAAAAAAAGGAATTTTGGTATTGTGCCATTTTTGAGGATAGTGCCAGTGGTAGCTACTGGCTTGGATTTTCAATGACTTTTTTGGAACTCTCTTACACAGATAGCATCCAGCCTTTCAGTAATGTACTCGGCCTGAAACTGTCTATACAAGGTTTGAAAATACACAGATAGTGAAGTTGTGTGTTCACTGGCCATCTATGAATGCATTATATTTTATTTTGAACATCTGACCACCCTTGGAGAGTTTTTCTGCCAACATGAGATTATTTGTGTATGAAGGAGAAATTTTACTTACTGTTAATTTCCTTTCCTGGAATCCTGCTAGACCTGTCTTTTTATGCTTTTCCAAGCAAAGGCACACTGAAAAATGGCTTCCCCCTTTCTAGCAGGTTGATCGGGTCTTCGTGACTGGAAGCCTGTGCCCCTGAGGGAGAGCCACGCTGATCCTCTTGATCAGGAGCTGTGCCTCTCGAAGTGCTGAAGTGTGGGAAACTCTCAGGGAAGCACCTCTTGTGCTACCTGGAGACATCCACTACCAAAAACCTCTCTGGAAGAAAACTCACTGACTTGAACCCTGAAGATCCAGAGCCAGGAGGAACAGGAGACAACATTCACATCTGCTGGAGACAGAGAAATACTGAAGGCGACCACTATGGGAGCCCCTATATATGGCAGGGCTGGGTCGCTGAATCTTCTGGTGTTGTCTCTGTTTCTAACATCTGCTGGCAGGGGGACACAACCCACTTGTCTGGACTGGTCTAGCAGGATGAGTTGGAATGCATGCTATCAAGATGTAAATTGTGTTAAAGTATTTCTAGAAAAGGTCATTTTTTTACAATGGTGTGAAAGGGTGGTGTCCAAAACCTACAAAAGACTTCTGGCAGACTTCAAAGAGTAGATTTGTAAGAGCAGCCCTGTTTGCATGAAGGATGGCAAATTAACTGAGTCTTTGCCATTGCATTCATATTGGTAAAGAAAAAGTATCAATTACACATTTGAAATACTGATCAAGAAAGTTTTTCAGTAACTGTCATGAAGGCACCATCAAAAAGTGAACCCACTAGTGGCTATGGACGGCGCATTCATTTCTGTTGAGCCAGTCACAGGGGCAGTTATTAGTTCCTTCCACCGAGGCGACATTGCTGCCATCTACTGATGAGTGACCTTGACCTGCTTGTTAAACATCAACCTTGCTTTTCTAAGCCAAGCTTCATATACCATGAATTATTTTATTCTGGCAACAAAAAAAAAGACTTTGGAAATCATATTTTCACTCTGAAATACGCCAGGTTGTGATATCTTCTAAGGTGCCCAGTTTTAAACGTTATTTATTCTGTATGCACTCAAGAAGTGTTCATAATACTATGGGATTCTGCTGTACACCATTACAAATGTTCATTTGGAGAAATTTCATTTTATCTTTACCAAACTGTATCTGTGAAATAAAATAAACACAATACTGTTCATCGCCAGGTGATACTACCAAATAAGGAAAGAAAAAAATATGGGAGAGAGAGATTATAGATAGGTTAAGGAATAAGCTTGCACTCTGATTGTCTTGGATTTGACCTTGGTGTTTTGATGTTTTCTGCTCTACAGTCAAATCAGAAATTAGTAGTTTGTGACAGGGATGTTGCAATGTAACAATTTCATGTAACCAGACATGGTTATATACTGGAAAAAGTGACTTCCAACTAATCAATATATTAGGACAAGTTACATACATTATCACAACAATTTTTCTCATGACGTATAAATACAGTTCAATGCTAGCTACCAACACCTAATTTCTGTTATTTAGCACCAAACACTGTTTGCTAATTAGAAAGCATTCGCCCTTCCCAACTCCCTAGGCTTCTGAGTGCAGTATGACTAGGGTAGGCCCACAGTTGGACTGTTTGCAGAGGTAACTATCTCCTGCAAGTTAAAAAATGTCATGTAAAAGTTTATAAGAAACCCCCCAGCAATTGTAAAATCCATAGAGCTTTTATAATAAGATGGCACTTGTAAACCTTCCCTGAAATGTCTCCAGTTATTAAGACAAAATTGGACTTCTTCCTTTATGTTACAATCTTTACATCGAAGACTTGAGTAAGGTAAGAACATAAGATACACCATAGTGGATCAGACCAAAGGTCCATCAAGCCTAGTGTCCTCTTTCCAACAGTGGTTAATGCAGGTCACAAGTACCTGTCAGGTTCCCAAAAGGTAGACAGATTCCATGCTACTTATCCCAGTGGTAAGCAGGGGATCTCCAACCCACTTTAAAGATGATTTATAGACTTTTCTTCCAGGAGCTTGTCCAAACCTCTTGTAAACAAACCCAGCTACACTAACAGCTTTTACTACATCCTCCGGTAATGAATTCCAGAATCTGATTATGGAATCCGTTGTCAGACAATGTAGTTTAAAGCTGTTAATGTAGCTGGGAAACATTTATACCATAAGCAGTACCTCAAAAGATACATCAGGATATACCAATTAACTTATGAAAGAACTCCTCAGTTAGGCCTGTCACGGTATTTCTGAAGTGGGTCTCCAAAGACCAAAGTTACTTTTTATAATGACACTGTTGCATTGCCCTTATAAGGTCATGCTGTGGCTTCCAAGTCACAAAGGCACTTTTTAGTGTTTTCTTTGAATGCCTAATGACTACCCAGTAAAAGTGCATGGGCTGAGATCGATTGAGAGTGCCCATCTTTTTGCTGGAGTATGCCACTACTTGAACTCCTAATGACTTGGACTCCTAATGAGCCCTCATTTTCATTGCCGTCACAGTACTGTTTTTCATAGGGTGGCACTTTAAACAATGCCTGTAACCCACAACAGGACATACAGTACCATTCAAACAAGTAACCTTGTGAGAAGACTGAACCTCTGGATATCTTCAGTAGCCTCCTAACATGAAAGGGACTTTATACAGGCATCATCAGCCTTGCATTACTGAGTATTACCATTTTAGCTTTTCTCAATATTGTCCAATGTTAAAGAAAACATTTCACATCTCACGCCTTAAAAGAAAAATCAAATTTGACCGACCGGCAGCAATTATTGGTTTCAACCATCTAAAGGGGGAACACTCCCCAAACTAAGCAAAACAAAAATATGCCAATGAGTTCCTTTTGTGTCCTCCTCAGAGTTGAGTTCAAGTTTTAGAAAACGATCCAAAGTGTCCTGGCGTCTAGCATTAGTGCCCTTTCACGTTGCCAGGCCTTGAAGCTAGACTTGCATAGTAGGCACACTGGGAAGGATCACACTGTCCACTGGGTCCTGGAGGGCCCTGAGGGCCGGGAATGCCAGCTAACCCTGGTTCACCTTGTGGGCCTGCTGATCCTGGTAGTCCATCTTTAGCTTCACCGGGCTCTCCTGGAACACCTAGAAATGTCCGAGAAATTCTGATGAGCTCTACTTTAAGAGAGAAAATCAGCAAAATTTCATGCAGCCTTCAAAGCTTGGATGTCGAAGTGAGTTTGGCCAATATACAGAAATACTTGGTATTTGTAATACTTTACTTTTCAGGTTTACTTTTGCAAGTTTAGGGTGACCAATCGGAAAAGATGTGCCATGATTTGTTTAGATCCACAGTGGCAGGTGCCAGTCTACTTTTCATGATCATCAAAAATATCAGCTAACAAAATATAAAGGAACTTGTACTATGAAGATAAGACAATCCACATTCTTGAGCTTGGCAATTTCATTTGATTTATTTGAATTATGAGTCCAATGTAAGGCCATAAGAAAACATAACACATCCATATTTGGACATTAAGTTTTAATTTGGTTTAATTAGCATGCGTTTGTCATCTGTCTGGTTTCTTCCAGGCACAGACTGGGGGTTATTAGGCCTTGCGGATTCCTGCCTATCACTTGAGATGAAAACAGTTGGAAAGCTTTTACATTAAGGATTCCCAGTATCAGTAGAAAACACTTATACAGTGGGTTTGATATACTGTAAAAGATGTTTTTGGAATCAGTGTAAACAGAGCCTAAGAAACACAGCTATTCTGTAACATCTTTGAACATACAGCATACTATTCAAGTGCATATGATGCAAAGTAGCATATCTATACATGACTTGTAAGGATTTTCTATAGCTTGATTTCAAGTAATATAATACAGTCATTGGTCTGATATAGAACAGCACAGCTGGTGTTTAAATAAACTCCATAGATTTAATGCCACTATTCGGTAGATTGTGCTGTCTTTTTATGGCCTGTGAATCTGAGAGCAACTGGGGGGAGGGGGGAATGGGGGGCGTAGATTGCCGTCGGCAATCTACCCCCCTCCCACACCCCTTTCATCTGGGCTCTCAGATTTACAGGCTATAAAAAACACCACAAACTACCCTCCCCCCCCCAATCTGCTCTCTCAGGTTCACAGGCCGTAAAAAACACCGCAGTCTACCCCCCCCATGCCCCCCTCATCTGCTCTCTCAGATTAACAGGCCATAAAAAGTCTGAGCAAGCAGAAGAGGGAGGTATGAGAGGTAGATTGAGATTACCCCATTTTTTATGGCCTGCCCTGTGAATCTTAAAAACCATGGCAATCTACCCTCCTACCCCCTCCATCTGTTTTCTCCCTATACCATATGTGCTGTCTAGTCTGAGTGGTGTTGGTCCTTTTTTGGTGATTGTAAATGGAAAACTGCTGTACCCTCTCCATCGCTTTAAGCAAAACTACATTCCTCTCTCCTCACATCCTTCGCATGCTCACAGCGGCAGAACGAACTTAATATGACATCACGTCCGGTGTCACCGCACACTGGAAATTAAATCATATTAAGTGCCTCCTGCTGCTGAGACCCCAAAAGGAGTGCAGCTTTGTTTAAGAGAAACGAGATTACTCTTGCTACATCGCCGATTGTCTGCCCACACTGCACCGACACTGCGCCCGACATTAAAACACCAGCTGGAGAGGTGAATAGCAGCTGCCGCTACAGCGCCCCCGCACATCGGCGCCCCTCTGCCGTGCTTACCCCGCTTACCAGATAGTGCCAGCTCTGTGTGGGTCCCCATTATAACTCAAAAAGAGAAAAGAAACCGAGTACCACAAGGTGTGATCAAGTGAAAGGCATGTTCATTAAATTCAAATCTTAATTCTATATATAAAAGCAATAAAAAAAAGAAAAATCTTAAGTTTTCTTTCTAACTGGTGAGCAAAAGAATTTAAAATGTTATTTTGTTTTATGAGCACAAACATCTACGACAGACACAGAGAATGTACCTGGAGGGCCTGGAAGACCAATTTCTCCTCTTTGGCCAATGCCAGGTTCTCCTCTCTCACCCTTGGTTCCCCTTTCTCCTGCAGGGAATAAAAGATATAAAATAAATTACTGTTCAATGTGATGCCTCTGATACAGCAATATTACAGGGTCTAGGACTGTTGTCTTTACATGAGAGTTAGATAATCCTAGATATAACTGGATTATATTCACAGTTACTGGTGGAGAAGCCGTGAAGTGGTCAGAGCAGCAGACTGAAAGCCTGGAACGTTGGGGTTCAAATTCCATTTCCCTGAATGATTCTCCTTTTGACATTGTGCTAGTTACCTGCCCTTCCTCCACCTTGTGTATAAATTTGATTGTAAGCTCTCTGTGGACGGGGAAATGAATACTGTGCCTGAATACAATTCATTTTGTGCCACCAATGAAAAGATGTGAACTGAATATAAATAAATTCAGGCCCTGGTATTCAAGTGGGCTTAAGCGGTTAACAGCATCTGACCATGACGTTCAGCACACAAGCCAGATAGTGCCGTTGAATATCACCACAGTCTTGGCACAGTCTGGATTGTACTGGAGAAGTCTGAAGGCAGAGTCTGGAGGAACAAGAACTTATCCAGATAATGGCAATTTTCAGCCCCACTATCCACATAGCTTTTGGCAGCAAACAAGCAGGCAGCCACTGTTGAATCTGTTTATTCAATGCCGGTCACTATCTGGATACCAAAGGTGAATGAATATCCAAATGTTTTTACCTATGGCAGCTGACGTTAAAAAAAAATTCTGACAATCTCAGACTCAATATCAGTCCAACACTGTTTAGTCCATCAGCAGAATAGTGTTATTATATCGGTGTGATGTCTTTTTAGCACCAGCAGAATCGGGGAAGTTATCTTGGTCACTGTGCGCTACTCGTTCGGTTACACTGAGCTAAGCATTAGTACTGAAGGGCTCTGAAGATTCTGGAAGGGAAACGTTCCTGGTGACTATTCACTGATGGTCTACTTTCATTCATTTTGTGGAACTCTAAGCAATAAATTCTCTCCTTCTAAAACACTGAAGTAGACTACGACAAGGAGAATAAGATAAATATTGACTATACAAGACCACTGCATTAAAAATAGCAGTCTAAACCAGTGGCACACTGAGGAAGGCAGGCATGGGAAACCACAGTTCCTGGGCACTGGAGATCCAGGGTAGTCGCAGTATATAAGAAATGTTAAATACAATAAAATAAAAATAAGGGATGAGTGACAGGGGCCCAGCAGGCCCATTCCTTCCCTTTCTCGTGAAGCTGCCGTAGCAGCAATGCGGCAGCGACACTGAGGCAGCAATAATAGGAAAGAAATGAGGGTTGTGGAACCTTTGTGTTCCAGAGCCCTTGAAGGCCAGGCCTGTTTCCACGGCAACCGGAAGTAGTGTCAGAGGGGGCAGGACAGGAAGATACTTCAAGAATGCGAGAACACAAAGACTCTGTGGCCATCATTTCTTTCCCTTTAATGCTGCCTCAGGTCTACTTCTGATTTCACTGCAGCAGCCATGGCAGGAGGAAGGGATGGAGGGAGGGAGATACTAGCCTGAAGGAGAGCATAGAGAGGAATGGAAGAGAGAGGGGAAAATCCTGGACCACTGGAGAGAGGGGGAACAGAAAGGAGAGACGATGGACCGTGGATGGGAGACAAAAGAGAAAGGGAAGATGCTGGACCATGGGTGAGGGCAGCAAAGAGAAAAGGAAAATGCTAGACAATAGAGTGGGGAGGGGGGATAGAAAGGAGAAACTGAAGATGAACTGGTATGGAGCTCTGAAAATGAAGGTGGTGAGAACATCGCAGTAACAGGAAGAACTGGAGCTCAAAAATGATGAGTCAGTGAATACAAGGCTAGTGGCTGCTGGTGACTCTCTTCTGAGGGGCAATGAGACATCAATCTGCCCACCAGATTTGATGTTCCAGGAGGTGTACTGTCTGCCAGGAGCCAAAATCCAAGATATTACAGAGACTTTGCCGAGATTCATGAAGCCACCTATTATCCAATCTGCTTATCCATGTTGACTCAAATGATACTGCTAGGTAGCCCTCCTAGCATATCAAGAGTAACATCATTGCTCTGGGAGAGAGGATGAAGGAGAATGGTGTGCAGGTGGTGTTCTCCTCATTACTCCCTATTGAGGGTAAAGGCCAAGGCAGAGAAGCTCATATTCTAGAGATGACTGCATGGGTAGTGTCAAAGAGTTCTTTGGTTTCCAAGACCATAGAATGATTTTCCAAGGGCTGCTGAGCAGAGATGGCGTTCATCTATCCAAGGGTCAAAGTGTCTTTAGCAGCAGACTGGCTAACCTACTGAAGATGGCTTTAAATAAGATTTGTTGGAGATGAATGATGAAACCCCAGAGGTAAGTAAAAGCCCTCAGATAAGTAAAAAATTAAAAACCTCTGCAGAAATGTGAAAATGAGGAAACATCTGGAAAATGGTGTGTATTAATGTCCATAGTATGAGAAATAAGATTTTGGATCTTGAGGCTTTAATGGAAAAGGCTGACTTGGATTTAGTGGTGGTCAGAGAAAAGACTCATGGAGAACTATGACTGAGATGTAATTATACCAGGCTATAATTTATTCAGGAAGGACAGATTAGGAGGAAAGTGAGGGGTGGCACTATATGTACAAAATAATATTAAAACAGAAATACAGGGCTTATGAAGGGAAGAGGAGGAGGCACTGTGGGTTAAACTGGAAAGAGGGAATGGAGCATCCATTTGCATTGGGGTGATATACAGATCTCCTTTATAGGGAGAAGAACAGAGATTTAATTGAAGATATTCACAGTACTGCTTTGAAAGGAGACATGCTACTGATGGGTGATTTCAATATGCTGTATGTTGATTGGAACATCTCTGCTGCAGTGTTGTCTAGAAGTAAGGAGATCCTGGATTCTCTACAGGGAGAACTATTTCAATAACTGGCAAGAGAATCCATATGGGAGGAGGCCATACTAGTCCTGGTGCTTACAAATGGGGAGAGTGTTTTTGATATTATAGTGGGTGATAATTTTGCATACAGTGATCACTGGAAAGTATGTTTCAGTATTAGGACAAGGGCTAAGATAGTTCATTCAAAAGTGAGTGTCTTCGACTTTAGGAAAACTAACTTTGTCAGGATGGGCCAATACCTCAAGGAGTTCTTAGCAGAATGGGAACAGTTAGGGGATGTAGAAAAGCAGTCGGAAAAACTAAAAGGAGATATTGTAAGGGCAACAAACCTTTTTGTTAGGAAAGCAAATAAATGTAAAAGGAAGAGGAGAGAACTATTGTTCTCGAAAAAAAGTAGCTGAAAAGGTGAGGAAAAAGAGGATGGCCTTTATAAAATACAAGAGATCACAGAAAGAGGAAAAAGGCATCAATATATATCCTGGTGGTGCCAAACTGTTTCCATTATACAATGATGTAGCCCAAGGAATACTGGTCAACATTGAAATTGTTACTGACTTTAAAAGGCCCTAATCTGTAGTATCTTGGTGAGCTGAACACGAATATAACATTAAAAAATTTTTATTGGCTCTTGTTTTGAAGATATTGCATGTAGTTCATTTTTGATGTTTCACCGTGTAAATTTATCCAGTAGGACATCAACAACATCCCAAATAAGCCTTGAATGATGTATTGCATCACATTGCATAATACCAGCATTCACACATCATCCAGAGTTGATTGCATCATTTTCTGATGCAATGCAATACTACTGCCAGACGGCTGCTGAAGCCATCTGACGTCAGCAGTGTACTATACGCAGTCGGAAAGGTTGAGCATTTAAAATATTTCAGACTGTGTGTGAGACAGTTTAAGCTACTGTTACATGTAACTTTTATTAATCATATAATTTTAGCCATTTAGGTACAATACAGAACAGTAATGCCGCGAAAGTGCGTTAATACCGTTGACAATTTCTGCTACATTTGTGGGGAAGTGACATTTGCCAACCAGAAGAAAAGTATCACTTCTCAACTGAAGAAAGCATATCATCTTTACTTCGGATGCAACATTGATAACCAAGACAAGCCTTGGGCCCCGCATATATGCTGCGCTACATGTACAACACAGCTTTCACAGTGGTTGAATTACAAAAGACCATCAAAGCCGTTTGCAGTCCCCATGGTGTGGAGAGAGCCAAGCAACCACATAAATGACTGTTACTTCTGCTTGGTTCCTCCTTTTTCCAGCGGAATAACGAAGCAAAAGAAGTTGAGCATAGTCTACCCAAACATTCCGTCTGCATTGAGACTCCGCTGCATTGGGAAAGACCAAGATGGGGTCTTAAAGGAAGCCTCCCGACTGCACCCATTGTGCCCGGAGGCACCACTGCATCACCCGCATGTCGAGACAGGCATTGGGCATGATATGGACCGTGGAGGCCATGTGGCTGAGAAGGCGAAGCATCATCCAGGCCAGAACAGTGCTGCAGAAAAGAAACCCCAGGTTCAATGACAAAGCAATGCACTCAAAACATAGTCACTGAACATCCCCACCAGTAGCTACCACTGGCATTTAGTGAATCCCACAACCTCTATTTTTGTCGGGGGTAATCGGCTGGAGGGGTCGCCGGGACATCATCGATCACCCTCCACCGTAAGTCCGCAAAACTGTGATCCAAAGCCACACAGTGTTCAACCATGGGGGCTGATAGGTTCCTTGTTCGAATACGACTAGCATGCTCCCCCATCCTAATTTTAACCGGGCGTATAGTACGCCCAACATAAAATAAATTACAGGGGCATATTATAATGTAGACAACAAAACTCGTCTGACACGTAGAAAATCCAAAAAAAGAATAAGATCGCCCCGATGTCAAATGGCACCACTGTATGCCCTCAATGGTATTGGAACAATATTTGCAATGATGACAGGCCCAATGACCTTGCGATCCCTCCGGCCCCTGCTGCACGGAAAATCCGGTGGTCACTTGAACCAAACGGTCCCGTAAATTCATACCTCTAGTGTATGCAAACCTCACCGGTTTTTGAAAACAGCCCCGTGCCTGTAGGACACCCCAATGTTTCTTGAGCAGTCGGGACACCTCCGCCGAATGAGCCATAAAAGGTAGAACCCCAGTGACTAAATCCTCCATATCGTTCAAAGGTAAAGCCTCCCGTGGCTCTAAAGGTTGCAAGAGCCATTCACGATGGGAAAATAGGGCTCTGATATAGGCTCTCCTAATCACCTTACTAGGGTAGCCCCGCTCCAAGAGGCATTCCTTTAAAACCCGTGCCTGTAACTTAAACTCCAACAAAGAGGAGCAAATCCTTCGGAGGCGAAGGAACTGGCCCAAAGGGAGACTATTTCTTAAAGGAAAGGGGTGATGGCTATGATAACATAGCAAACTATTTCGTTGACTTGACTTTCGAAACAAAGTTGTAAAAAACATCCCGTCTCGTACGATCACTAATACATCCAAAAACTCAATGCTATGTTCATCCATATGTGCCGTGAATTTTATATTTTCCTTGATCGAATTTAACCAAACCACAAACTCCAATAAACTCTCCCGTGTGGAGGTCCACAAGAAAAATATATCATCCAGAAATCTCAACCATAGACGGATATGTTGGAATGCAGTGGCTGGATAGATGTGTGGATAGATTCAATGAGACGCTCGAGGGGCGGAGCGAACGGTGTGAAAGAGAGTCTCCCATGAGATTATCCCTCTGATGATGACGTGTGGTTGACAGCCAATTAGGTAATGGTTTTAGCTACAAAAAGATCAGTTGGCTCACGGCGGTTTTGTGGATGATCATTTGGGCGAGATACCACTTGATACAGGACCTGGAGGGGCCCGAAACATGCATGTCATGTTGTGGCAAGCTGTGGATGATAATATTCGCCTATGGAAGACAATCGTTCTGTCTGGCTAAGTTAAGTACTGGTTTCCGTTTGAAGTAAATAAATATATAAATGTGATTGGGCACGCTGTGGCCTTTTTGAGTAAAAGGGTTCTTTTGGTAATGAGGGGACAGGTGCAGTCCTTCCTCTCCAGCCGATTGCCCCCGACAAAAACAGAGGTTGTGGGATTCACTAAATGCCAGTGGTAGCTAATGGTGGGGATGTTCAGAACAGTGCTGCGGCACCGCACCTTGGATGCCAGGGACACGAGGCAGTCCGCCCTGTCCTAAGGAAGAAAGGCCTTGGCCCGAAGGGTGTCCAAATGAGCCTCAATGAACATCAGGGACTGAACAGGAGTGAGGTGGGACTTTGGGTAATTGATCATGAACCCCAGATGCTCCAGGAGGCAAATGGTGTGGTCCGTGGCCTGCCTGGCCTCAGACCGTGCCCCCTGTTATGAGCCAGTCATCTAGATATGGATAGACGAAGATGCCCTGCAACCGCAGATGGGCCGGAGCCATGGCCAGGCACTTCATGAAGACCATGTGGACGTGAGGTCGAAGAGAAGCACCCTGTACTGGTAATGGTTTCCCTGAACCATGAAGCGAAGATACTTTCTGTTTGGGGTGAATGAGGATGTGAGCATAGGCATCCTTTAAGTCCAAGGAGCATAGCCAATTGCCCTGCCAGAGGTAGGGCAGCAATCTTCTAAGGGAGAGCATCCTGAACTTTTCCCGCACCAAGAACTTGTTGAGATTCCACAGGTCGAGGATGGGCCGAAGGTCCCCTGTCCGCTTTGGGATGAAGAAGTATTGGGAGTAAAACCTCGGTCCTCAGAGATGCAGTGGGACTGGTTCCACAATGCCATCCTCGAGGCCTGCAAGCTGCTGACCCAGGAGGGCCTGGTGCTGGGGAAGCTGACGTGGCTCCCTGAGAAAGTACAGAGCAGGGGCTGGTCCAGATGGAGATGATAGCCCTCCTGAACGTCCTGGAGAATCCAGGCATTGATGGAGATGGACTCCCACCTGTAGGAGAAATGGACCCGACGCCCCCCAATTGACAGCTGTCCTGGCGGAGGGGGAGAGACTATGCCGATGGCATCGAAACCCTGAGGCTGGTTGAGCCGGAGCTGGGGGTTGAGTCTTGGGGCCCTTTGGCTTCCGTGGGCCGTGGACTTGCCCTGGCCGCCCTGAACGGGGGTCGATGCTGGCAGAGAGGCTGGGTAGCCTCTGTACGGGAGCCCCTTTCACTGGAAGAAAGACTTCTTGCTCTGCTGCTTCTTCCTGGGGAGGGAGGACGTTATCTGAGAGAAGTGAGTGCAAGTCATGTACTCTGTCTCAATCTCCATGGCCTTGTCCTCCATGGACTTGCCAAATAACTTCTCCCTGAGACAGAGGACTTCCAGCACGTTCTCCTGGACCCACTGTTTCAGGTACGAGGACTGGAGCCAAGCCTGCTGACAGGCTCTGATGCCAGCCGCCGCCACCTGGGCAGAAGACTCGAAGCCGTTGAACGCTGCTCACAAGAAGTACTTCAAGCATTCTCCGATGGTCTTTGAGAGGACCTGAAAATGCCGGAGATGGTCTCCATCAAGTTCCGCCGCAAAACCTCAGAGTATAATTGGTAAACTTGGATGCGGCATGATAACATGGATCCTTGATAAGCCTTGCGCCCGAGGGCATCGAGGGTACAAGACTCTCTGCCCGGGGGACTGATGAGTGAGACTTTGGGCTCTTTAGCTTCCGCATGGCCGATTCAACCACCATTGAGGTGGGGAAGCTGGACTTCTGAAACCCCGGGCCTCGTTGGATCTTACGCATAGAATCCAGGTGCTTGCTCACAATAGGAACAGAGCCCAGGGTCTCCCACAAGCAGAGTAGGAGGTGGTTCCGAATTGGAGGAACCGGCACCGAGAGATCCTCCCTCGGAGGAGCTTTGTATTGCAGAATATCAAGCTCCTCAGCATGGGGTTCCTCCTCCTACTCAGTGGCGAGCGCTAGGGCCCATGCCATGTCCTGGACAAACTCCAAGAAGGAGGTGTCCTCGGGAGGTGATCGCCACCTCTGAGTCGGCGGGGAGGGTTCGGAGGGGAGGTCTCAGTGCGACGGAGTCTCCGGTGATGGTCTCCATCGGACTCCCATTCTGAGTAGTCTGTGGAGGACTTGAGGTCAAGCAGCTCGAGACAGGTTGGTGACTCATTCCATGTCTCCGAGGCCAAAACTTGCCCGGAGCTGGAGGCACTCGCCCACGAAGATCTCGTGCCCGAGGAATGGTAGGGAGATCAAGACCCGCGCCGAGGATCCTCACAAGGCTTCTGGCTCTTGGAGGTCACAACGACGGTCCAGGAAGTCCTCGAGGTTGAGGTCCCTGCAGTTTAGAGGTGCATGCTGGCGGGGCTGGGCATCAGCACCTGCTGGGCAGTGAGGAACGCAGAAACGCTGCATTTCAAGGCCAGCATTCAGGCCTCCCACTCGGGAGTGGAGTCCTGCGACACCGACACTGGGGTGACCAGGTCGGGTGTCGAGGAGGAGTGGGGGTCCTCATCGGGACGACTCTCGGGAGACCGGGTGCCTTGCTGGAGGCCTCCTTATTGGTTCAAAGTACCTTACTGGGCCGCTCCCTCACCAAGGAGGGCTGAGAGACCGGGCGAGTGACCTCTCAGGCTTATCTGGCACCCCTGACAGAGTCCTTGAGGCCTCCTACTTCTTCTTCTTCCACTCGCAGTCAGGCGACCCCTGGTCAGTGCCGCCTGGCCCGGGGAGGAACCTTAGGAGACTCCGAAGCTTGCGGGGCCAAAGAGCAGGAGGCTACCGTGGATACCGGGGCTGCCTTATGGAAGAGATTATCCAGCTTCTACTTACGACTCTGGATGGTCTTGGAGGACATTTTCTTACAAAGGGAACATTTATTTATTTATTTATTTACATTCTCTTATATACCGCGCTATTCTGCATCAGTGCGGTTTACATTGAACAAACTGAAACATAGCTCCGGATCATGGTCGGCTCCTAGACACCTGAGACAACAGTCTTGGTTGTCTGTGAGTGACATGCTTTTAGAGCATCTATCACATTTCTTAAAATCAGAGGCCATTGGGGCAAAAAGGACCCCTGCAAGGTTGAAGATCCAGTTAAAAAGGGCATAAAGCACGGTAAAAGCAAAAAAACCCCGAGACCAGGGCTGAAGCAGGTACTCGGGAGGTGGGAAGAGGACTGGCGAAGGCCACTAGAGCAAAACCAGTAGGAAACAGAGAATTATTTTTCCGGGGACGAGACGCACGTCCGAAGGGCTCTGCAGAAAAAGGGAGACTGAGCAAGATGACACCCTTGGGTGGGAAGGGGATCATGCATGTGTGGTGGCATTCTCAAAGGCTTTCTTTGAAAGCTGGGGAAATGCTCTGCGCAGGTTCTGTTGGTGCCGACGTCACCCATATATGAAGACTGACTTCCTGCTTGTTCCTGGAGAAATGAAACTTATACTGTAGATGGCTTCACAAAATGTTTGGCGGCTGCATCACTGCCAAGGGTTGTGCAACCAAATATTAGTGAAGGGTGCCATTATTCCTGTCTAGGCCATATTTTGTTTTTTTCCCCTCAGAAATTACTATGTCTACGTTGCACAGACATCTCATTTTTGGTGTTTACCTTTGAACATACTATTAAAATATTATGATGACATACAGTTGGAATATTTCCAATTACTTCTCAAGACATTGTAAACAACATTCCTAACATGCAAGGGTGTCAATAATGTTGACCACAACTGTATATTAGAAATATTAAAGGAAAGGTGAATGAGACCCTAACATAGGAATGATTAACATTTGCAGCACCGAAAAAAGAAACAGAAGGCCTGATAATGGAAGCCCATGAATAGGCTTTACAAACTATTGCCATCAAAACTAAAATTCAACATATTTTAGATGACAGCCAATGTTGACTACGTAAATCCAAGGATGAAACTGTGGATCATATAATTAGCAGCTATAGCAAAATTGCACAGACTGACTACAAACAAAGGCACGATAGGGTGGCAAAGATCATCAGCTGGAATCTGTGTAAAACACATGGTATTCCTGTTGAAAAAAATTTCTCGAAACATGCAGAAGAGAAGGTTGTAGAAAATGAACTCGTTAAGATCCTGTTGGACTTCCAAATATAATCAGGTGCTTAGGACACAATACGTCTGATATTACTGTTATAGAAAAGAAAAAAGTATGGTTTATAGATGTGGCAGTCCCAGGTGATACCCAAATTGAGGACAAAGAATGAGAAATAGACAAATTATAGAGACCTTTAGATTGAAGTTGGAAAACTCTGGAAGAAAAAATCTACTGTAATACCAATTGTGGCCTGAGCTCTTAGGGCTATACTTAAGGGACTTCCTAAATTTTTACAAATTGTGGACCTACCAGAATTGACATTACAAATCCTACAAAGGACTACCCTGTTTGTAACAGCTTACATCTTGTGCCAATTCCTGCACGAATCCTAGGTTCTTAGTTAGGACCCGAATCACAGGATTAAAACCAGTCTCCAGACTGTGTCTTCCGATGAAGAATTCACTATATACTGTAATAATAATAATATAATATAATGCTGGACCATGGAGAGGGGGGATAGAGGAAAGAAAAAGGGGGGGATGCAGGACCATGAAGTGGGAAGTGGAGATGAAAGAAAAAGGGAAGATGTTGGATCATAGGGTGGTACAGGAGAGGGAAGAGAAAGAGGAGACGCTGGACACTGGGAGTAGAAAGAAGAGAGAAAAGGGGGACATAGGTACATAAGATATGTCATGCTGGGTCAGACCAAGGTCCATCAAGCCTAGTATCCTGTTTCCAACAGTGGCCAATCCAGGTCACAAATACTGTACCTGTTGGCTTCTTAAAAATTTACAGATTCCATGTTACTTATCTTGGGGCAAGCAGGGGAATTCCCTGGTCCTCTTTATTAATATTATATGAACTTTTACTCCAGGAAGTTATCCAAACATTTTTTTAAACTTCGCTATCTCTTCAATCCTCCCTGTTGAGGGTAAAGGCCGAGGCAGAGAAACTCACATCCTGGAGATGAATGCATAGTTGCGTGGATGGTGTCATCGAGAGCGTTTTGGTTTCCTGGACTATGGGATGACATTCCAAGGGCTGCAGAGCAGTGATGGTGTCCATCTGTCCAAGAAGGGCCAAAGTGTCTTCAGCAGCAGACTGGCTAACCTACTGAAGAGGACTTTAAACTAGATTTGTTGGGGATGGGTGAAGATATTCCCCAGGTAAGTGAAACATTAAAAACCTTTGTAGAAATGGATAATAGGGGCAACATCTGGAAAGCGGTGTGTTTAAATGCCCATAGCATAGGAAATAAGATCCCAGATGTTGAGGCTTTAATGGAAGAGTCTGACTTGGATTTAGTGGTGATTACGGAGACATGGGTCACGGACCACCATGACTGGGATGTAATTATACTGGGCTATACTTTATTCGGGAAGGGAAAGGGAGATGGAGTGGCACTATATGTAAAAAATATTATTAAAGCTATAGAAAGATGGAAAGAGATATTCATTTGCACTGGAGTTGTATATAGATCCCCCTCACAGAGAGTCAAAGTGGACAAAGATTTAATAGACACAGAATTTCCATGAAAGGAGAAGTGGTACCGATAGGTGATTTCAATATGCCAGATATGGGTTGGCACACCTCTGCTGCACGTCATCTAGAAGTAAGGAGATCCTGGATTCTCTACAGGGAGAACTATTCAGGCAACTGGTAACAGAACCCACATGTGATGGGGTCATCCTCGCCTTAGTGCTCACCAATGGGGAAAGTGTTTCTGATGTTACAGTGGGAGATCATCTCGCATCCAGTGATCACCAGATGGTATGGTTCGGTATTATGACTAGGGCTGATAAAATCCATTCAAAAGCGAGAGTCTTAGACTTTAGGAAAACTAACTTTGCCAAGATGGGACAATACCTCAGAGTCGTTAGTGGGATGGGAACAGCTGGGGGATGTAGAAAAACAGTGAGTAAAACTGAAAGGGGATATTTTAAGGACAACAAAACGTTTTGATAGAAAGGTACATAAATGTAAAAGGAAAAGGAGGCCACGATGGTTCTCAAAAGAACTAGCTGAAAAGGTGAAGAAAAAGAGGGAGACCCACATGAAATACAAGCAATCACAGAGAGAGGCAGACAGGCATTAAATCTGGAAAAACTTAGAGAAGCTAGCAAAGTAATCAGGAAAGTAAAAGTACAAAAAGAAGAAAAAATAGCCAGTGCAATAAAATGCGGGGATAAGACATTTTTCTGATATGTTAGTGAGAGGAGGAAGGGCAAAAGTGTTATTATCAGACTCAAGGATGCAGGGGAAGAATATGCAGAAAGTGATGAGGATAAAGCAGAATTGCTTAATAAATATTTCTGTTCTATGTTCACAGATGAAGGGCCAGGAGTAGGATCTCAGAAAACATCCACAAACAGGAACAGAAGTGACGTGGATCTCGAATGATTTTCAGAAGACTATGTTCATGAGGAACTAGCTAAATATAATGTAGACAAAGCCATGTGTCCAGATGGGATACATCCAAGAATACTAAGGGAACTTGGGGACGTTCTAGTGGCTCCACTGTCTGACCTTTTCAATGCCTCTTTGGAGTCGGGAGTGGTGCCAGAGTTCTGGAGAAAGGCACATGTGGTCCCTGTGCACAAAAGCGGATGTAAGGATGACATTGAGAACTACAGGCTGGTTAGTCTAATCTCTGTGGTTAGTAAATTATTGGAAAGGCTACTAAAAGAGAGAATAGTGAGGTTTCTGGAGTCCAATGGATTACAGGATCCAAAGCTGCATGTATTCACCAGAGGCAGATCTTGTCAGACAAATCTGATTGATTTCTTTGACTGGGTGACCAGGGAGTTGGACCGAGGGAGAGCCCTAGATGTGGTGTATTTAGATTTCAGTAAAGCATTTGACAGGCAATTTAGAAACAAACTGAGCACCCTAGGGATGGACCCTAAAGTTACTGATTGAGTTAGAAATTGGTTGAGGGGAAGGCAACACAGAGTACAGATAAATGAAGTTCACTCTGAGGAGAAGGCGGTTACCAGTGGTGTGCTGCAGGGATCTGTTCTTGGTCCGATTCTTTTTAACATATTCGTTAGTGATATTGCAGAAGGGCTGTCGGGTAAGGTTTGCTTTTTTGTGGATGATACCAAAATCTGCAATAGACACCCAGGAAGGAGTAGGTAACATGAAGAGGGATCTAGCTAAGCTTGAAGAATGGTCTAGAATTTGGCATCTGAAATTTAATGCTAAAAAATGCAGGGTCATGCATTTGGGCTGCAAAAGTCCAAAGGAGCGGTATAGTGTAGGGAGTGAGGTATTTCTGTCCACAATAGAGGAGTGGGACCTGGACGTAATTGTGTCTGATGATCTTAAGGTAGCTAAACAGGTAGAAAAGGCAACTGCGAAAGTCAAAAGGATGCTTGGGTGTATAGGGAGAGGAATGGCCAGTAGAAAAAAAAGGAGGTGATAGTGCCTCTGTATAAGTCTCTGGTGCAACCTCATTTGGAGTATTGTGTGCAATGCTGGAGACCGCACCTTCAAAAAGATATAAGCAGGTTGGAGAGAGTACAGAGGGTGACTACTAAAATGGTTAGTAGTCTTTGTTAGGAAGCATATGAGGACAGACTTAACGATCTTAATATATATACTTTAGATGAAAGGCAGGATGGGGCAATATAACAGAGATATTTAAATACCTTTGTGGCATAAATGCACAGGAGGGTCTCTTTGAATTGAAGGTAAGCTCTGCTACGAGGGGACATAGCATGAGACTGAAAGGGGATAGACTCAGAGGTAATATATGGAAATATTTCTTTATGGAAAGAGTGGTAGATGCATGAAATAGTCTCCCAGTGGATGTGGTGGACAAGAGGACAGTATCTGAATTAAAAAAAAGTATGGGACAAACACAGAGGATCTCTAAAGGTAAAAAAGGGACTACTGTACAGTAGTTGATATGGAAGGGCAGACTAGATTGGCCATTGGTCTTTCTCTGCAGTCATGTTTCTATACTAACAGCTTTTACTACATCTTCTGGTAACGAATTCCACAGTTTGGTTACATAAGAACATAAGATATGCCATACTGAGTCAGACCAAGGTCCATCTAGCACAGCATCCTGTTTCCAACAGTGGCCAATCTAGATCACAAGTACTGTGATGGCGCAGAAAGCAGAGAGAATAGAGAAAGAGGGAAAAAACAGGCATTTTCCCCAGATAGTAGGAAAAGAACCAGAAGTTTAAGGGTTAAAACTTCTGAGCTAGAAAAAAACTCTCCACAGAAAGCAGGTAGCAAGGAGACACATCCCAGCTCCATGGTTACCAACCCTGCTCACAGGGACAGCTGGGGGTGGGGCCAGGAAGCCGAAGGGGAAAGCACTCATATAAACTGCCAGAGAGTGAACTCAGGGAAGAGGAAGTAGCAGAGGAGGACAGAAAGGAGTCTGAACTCAGAGGGAAGCCTGAACTCAGAGAGAGGTCTGAGAACCGGGAAGGGAAACGCTTGACGAGGATTCCTAGTTCTGGTTCCAGTGCAGCTTGGAACAGGTCAGAACGTCCCAGGAGGGGAGGAGGTCCAAAGAAGGTACCAGGGGAGTCAAGGGAGCTTCATTGGAAACCTCTGGGAGAAGGGCAGAGCCAGCCAGAGGATTTGGAGCTAACCCAGGGCCCTGTAAGGGAGACAGGAGATATACTTCTAGAAGGAAAGCTTACCCAGGGGAGTTGGTCAGCCATGTTGGCAGCAGAAGCCCTTCCCCCGAAGTATGCATGGAGCATGAGCCTTCAGCAGTAAAGCCTGTTAAATGCTCAATTCCAAAAGATAAGGGGAGCAGCCTAAAGCCTTCTATTAACTCCTTAAAAGCTAAGAGACTTTCCAACTGCTATACTATTCCTCAGAGAAGGAAGGACACTGCCTTGACTAAAGTCTTAGAAATCCTGAAGGGATTACAGCCTGATAGTTTTGAGTATGAATCCTGTGCCTCTCAAGCAGACTCTGACCTGGAGAGTATGGAAATAGAGATGCCTGGTTTAATAGAGGAGAATTCTGATGAGGAAATGGAATGTTCAGTAGCCTCTAGGCATTGAGAAAGGCTAGAACATTTGCAGAAGCTTTAAACCTGGCAGCTGCTCCTTCAAGAGAGCACGGCTGGGAAATATGCAAATAAGGTTCCTGCAGTTTAAGCCGTAGCTGAGTGTGTGAGCATTTGTATGCTAGAAAGTGGAAAGCCTGAGATACAACAACCTGAAGGAATTACTTGGTGAAAAGAAAGAAAAACCAATGTGTAACAGAAGTTTGCCTGCTTGGAAATGTAACAACTTCTGTTTGTTTTAAAGCTATGAAAGAAGATGGGTTTTTTTTTTCTAATTCTTTTTGCACCGGAGTTTCAGTGGTGTTTGGTTATAGTATGAGGAAATACTGTGTTTTCATTTAAGTGCCAAAGCTGAAGAGAAGCGAGTTTGCTTTTGTTTGATGCTGTTGGAAAATATCCTTACCTTATCCTGATAATTGGAATCTTTAAAGTTCCTTTGGCTGAAAATAATAAAAATCCTGTGTGCCTATAATTACCATCTCGGCTGGATTATTACACAACTACAAGAAATAGGAACTTAAAACAAATAAATATATTGACTGCCCGTTCCCAAGCCTTAGGCAACCGCCTGGGCAAAGGAAGCGGTGACAGTACCTAGCAGTTTCCCCAAATGACACAGGTTCAACAATGCTTGTATTGGGGCAAGCAGTCGATTTCCTGGGTCCCCTTTAATAATGGTTTATGGACCTTTCTTCCAGGGACTTGTCCAAACCTTTTTTAATCCCAGCTACACTAACAGCTTTTACTACATCCTCCGATAACGATTTCCAGAGTTTGATTACACCTTGAATGAAAAAATATTTTCTCTTATTAGTCTTAAATAGGTTACCCTGTAGCTTCATTGCATGTCCCCTAGTCTTTCTATATTTTGATGGTGTAAACATCAATCTACATTTACCTGTTCTACTCTATTCATTAATTTGTAGACCTCTATCATATCTCCCCTCAGCCATCTCTTTTCCAGGTTGAAGAGCCCTAACCTTTTTAGCCTCTCTTCATGGAAGTATCCTTCCATCCCTTTTACCATTTTGGTGGCTCTTCTTTGCACCTTTTTCTAGTTCTGCTATATCCTTTTTAAGCTATGGCTACCAGAACTGCACAACATATTCAAAATGCGGTTGCATCATGGAACAATCCAGAGGCATTATAATATCCTTCGTTTTATTCTCCATTCCTTAACTTATGATTCCTAGCATTCTATTTGCTTTTTTCGGCCACTGCTGCACACTGGGCAGAGGATTTCAATGTATTATCCATTATGATGTCTAAATCTTTTTCCCGGGTGGTGGTTCCTACGGTGCAGCCTTGCATTGTGTAACCGTAGTTTGGTTGTTCTTCCCTAAGTGATGATCAGCAACCATTCTAGTATTTCCAGAGTCATTCCTGCTAACAGCTTGCTGGGGTTCAGCCACCAGTTACAACTTATTCTGGCCTCTCCCTGCAATGGCAACCACTTTGCATTTGCTCCTGTCACTAATATACCTAAAAATGTGCTGTATTGGCTATTTTCTTCTACCACTAGCATCTTAAATTTTTTTTTTAATTTACATTCTCTTATATACCATGCTATTCTGCATCAGTGCAGTTTACATTGAACAAACTGAAATTATATTGAACAGGGCATTATAACTTGGAAATAACTATTTTACAGGGAACATGGGCTATGGAGGGTTAAGTGGCTTGCCCAAGACCACAAGGAGCACCTGTGGGACTAGAAACCCCAGTCCTTCCAGCCCAAGGTTGCTGTCCTCTAGTGGGATTTGAACCACTGATCTTCCAGCCTGAAGTACCTTGTCCCAACCACTAGGCCACTCCTCCACTCCACTTTGCTTTCCTGATTACTTTACCATCTTCCCTTAGCTTTTCCAGTTATTGTTGTTTGTCTTCCTCTTTCTGTGATATCTTATAGTTTATGAAGGCTAACCTGTATTTCTTGCCTTTAAAATATCTCCTTTCAATTTTGCCCACTGTTGTTCTACTTCCCTCAAATGTTTCTATCCAGCTAAGGACTCCTTGAGGTACTCCCCCATTTTTGCAAAGTTAGTTTTCCTGAAGTCTAGGACCCTCGCTTCCGAATGAACCATCTCCACCGATGTCCTAATATTGAACTCACCTTTCAGTAATCACTGCATGCTAGATAATCATCTCTTGTGGTTGGAGGATGGGAGTGCTGGAGATCCACAATAACCAAAAAGAAGAGAATTAAGAACCAACTGTGAAACAGTGTGGCATGACTGCACAGGTTCCCAAGAAGAGGAGGGATTGCCAACCAACACAACATGGAGGCAAAGCTTTGTTACATTCCTAAATATAATCCAGGTCAAGTGGTAAGTTTGGCTACACTTCTATGCAAAGGACAGAATGATAGATTATCCTATAGGCAGTCAAGGGTTCATTGTCAATAGCTGGAAGATGAAAGGGTAAAGAAGGGTGATACCCATAGCTAGATAAAACTCTATAGCTGATGGCTGGGAGGCAGAGCTGGAGATTGGAAGTGCTCTTCTGATGATGCAAGAGATAAGAAATCATAGGGGCTATTTTTTCAAATGGGTTAGGTTTGCACCTACCATGACAGTAAATGAACTCACTCCTAAACCAGTCAGTCATAATCATCTATGATGTGTGTTGGACAGCGTTGTTTCAATTCTTTTTTATATTTTTGACCCTTCAGTTTCCTTCTTCGCCTATGAAATTTTAAGTTCAACTAAGAACATAAGAAATGCCACACTGGGTCAGACGAAGGTCCATCAAGGCCAGTATCCTGTTTCCAACAGTGGCCAATCCAGGTCACAGGTACCAAAGCTGGAGTTGGTGCCTGGTGCCCTTGATCTCAACTAACTGGGGATTTCCCCCCCTATTTTTTTAAACCGTAGTACACCTTATGGTGACAGTCCAAGGGCCATGCACCAAGGCTCCTTCTGGAGCCTTGTAATCAAAGGCCTTGAATCCAGCCACTAGTATCTGCCTCAAACAGTATCTATGTGTTCAATCACACTGCCTCCTTACCATTCTCCTTAGCATTCTGATAGACAAAGAACAGCCTGAGAATCAAACTAGGAACATTTCACAAAGCAGTGCACAGCTTTTGTTGCCTAAGTCATCATTCTATGATATAGTTTCAATTCTATTCATACAATATCTTTTCTAAGCTGATGGATAAAAAGCAAAAACAAAGTCAGAAAGCAAAAACATGTCTAGCTTTGCAGATAGTACATTCCCAAACCGCATTACTGCATATATTTTGAAGAATATTATGGTGTGCTTACAGTTAGACTGCCGTGTCAGGAATGAATCTAATGTTACAATGCAACGGCACTAAGATCAACACATTTATGTTTACAGGAGCATACGAGAGGGTTACATGACAACAGCACCACACTAATCAAAGCTAAATCAGGACACAAGATAGCTAAAATCTGCTCCAAAACAGCCTAGTCATGGCTCTGAGAGGTAGCAAATTAATCTGATCCACTAGCACAGGAGTGGATACTCCAGTCCTTGAGGGCTACCAAGTGATTAAGTTTTCTAAATACCCCTAACAAATACGCATGAGAGATTTTGTCTACATTAGATGCAATTTATGCAAATCTGTATCATACATATTCATTAGAACTGCCTAGAAAACCTGACCGGTTGATATCCCATGAAGACTGGAGTACACACTAGTGATGTGCACAGACCCAACATTTTAGGTTTGTTTTTGTCCATTTGGCTTTTTTCCATGATTTTCGGGCATTTTTTCAGTTCATTTTACAGATTTGTTCAAAGAATTGTTTTCATCTTACCTTAGAACTTTTTAATGTGCACAAATCGATTTACATGTGAATTCATAAGTTAACGTATTAAATTGATTTTGCACATGCTAAAATTAAGGCGCTTTAATTAAGCGAATGCATCCCTACACTAGCGAGTCTTTAGTAAGCTTCTCTTGTTACCTCTTATGGTTTATGTTTTTTTTCTACTTACTATACCACCTTTTCCCGGGTATACAAAGCGCTTTACAAAAAACAGGAGGAGATGCACTCTAAGCACATTTGAGATAGCACATGGCGAGGGGAATTCACACCTCCAGGTCAGAACGTGGAGAATTTCCAAAGTATTTTACAAGGGACTCTGCCAAACAGAGCCTCTTATAAAATAGGTGCAGGGCTGCATGGGTACAGGAGCAGAGATGTTAAGAAGCTGCACGTGGGAAAAAAAATCTAAAAATACCCTTCCCCAATTCAACATAGCAATTGCTGTTCCCGATCTGCACAGTCACGTTTTTCAGCACCAGCAGTTCCCCTCTCCTTGGATCACCTCCCCTGACCTTGATTTCCCCTTCCCTGATCTCCCCCATAACATCTGATCCCTTCTTACTCCCATAGACACCAGGGACCTAGGTAAGGCTGGGGAAAGGGCTAACGAAGGGGAGTGGGGGCTCTTCTGGGTGACCTCAGAGGGGGGCATCAGTGTTGCTGGGGAGGTGTTGAGTTGGGAGCTCTTCATACCAGGGGGGGTTTTGCTTGTTTAGAGGATCAGATGGCTTGGTGGGGTGGGAGAGATTGGATGCTTTGGTGGGGAAGGGGTGCTTTGGATGCTTCGTAAGGGGCTAGGAGGAAATCAGATGTTATGGGGGGAGTATTTATTATTTATATTTATTTATTTACATTTCTTATATACCGCACTATTTGACATCAGCGCGGTTTACATCAAACAAAACATTTCAGTACACAAAAATGTCTGAGTTACATTAAACAGGGTTAACAACTTGGACAACAGGGTAATTTTACAACTCAGGTAAATAAACTTTGATTGTAGTGTAAACTATTTACATCAATAAGTTAGGGCACCGTTGAGACGTAATGGTCAGTTGAGCGTTGAACTTACTAAGTGGGGAATTCAGGGTCAATGGGTGATTCAGAGTTTCTATAACTAACAGTGATGGGTCGTGATTCTGCACTCACTGGGAAGTATATAAGGAATAGGTAATGTTTGAGGGCCTTTCTGAATTGGAGTATGCTGGTAATTGCTCTAATATCAGGTGGCAGCATATTCCAAAGCTTCGGGGCACGGAGACTGAAAGCTCTGTTTGCTGTTGATGAGGTGCTTTTTGTAAGTTCACGGGGAACCAATAGCGTATTTAATGCCATTGATCTTCTTGATCTATTAGAAGAAATGGGTTTGATGAGATCAGTTAATGATGTGGATGAGAGACTATTTACCGCTTTGAAGGTAAGTAGTAATGTCTTGAAAATGATCCTGGCCTGTACAGGAAGCCAGTGTAACTGCTTCAGAAGGGGCGACACATGCTCACTCCTAGATGCCCCATAGAGAATCCTCGCAGCGCTATTCATTGCAAGCTGTAAAGGGTTCAAGGTGGATTGAGGGAGGCCTAGCAAAATGACATTAGCATAGTCAAAGTGGGGCATGATCAGAGCCTGGTAGATGGTACGGAAATCCTCAGGTTCAAGCAGTGGGCGAAGGTGTCTTAGTGATCGGATTTTGTAGTATATGGATCTTACCGTGTTAGCTATATGCGCCTTCATGTCCAGGTTCTGATCGAGTGTAACACCCAGGTAACGTATTTGCTGTTTTGATTGTAGCTCAGCATCTTTCACCTTAAGGAATTGTGGAGGGCTGAAGTTCGGGTTCTTTGACATGAAAAGCACCTCTGTCTTCTTATGTTGAATCCGGAGGTTTTGTGATAGGAGCCATTCCGATATGGCGTCAAAGCAGTTGCTCAGAGGGGACAGGTCCAAATTGTCAATGTTGAAAGGCATATAAAGCAGGACGTCGTCCGCATATATCATGCAACCAACATTGAAAGACCGGATGATCTTGCAAATAGGTTGCATATAAATATTGAACAACAAAGCAGAGAGAGAGGAGCCTTGTGGGACCCCTTGCCATTGGTGGAATGGATCAGACATCACTCCCCCAGCACGAACATGTTGCCATCTTTCGGATAAGTACGATCTGCACCACTCAAGGGCAGTTCCGCCTACTCCTTTCTCCTTCAGCCGTAATAGGAGGAGGTCATGGCTCACAGAGTCAAAAGCAGCGGCTATGTCCAGGAACACAAGAGCGAAACCCTGTCGGATGTTGTTGATACCAGAGATTATGGTATTGAGGAGAGCTGTGAGGAGAGTCTCTACACCATGTGACTCTCTGAAGCCATGTTGGCAAGGATCCAATGGAGCATTGGTATCGATGTGGTCTTGCAATTGACATTGTACCTCCTTTTCTATTAACTTCGCGAGAAAAGGTATACTTGAGATGGGTCTGTAGGAGTCTACCTTTTGAGGATCTAACTTACAGTTTTTCAGGAGAGGTCTGATGGAAGTTTGCTTGAGGGCAGATGGGAATGTACCGGAGTTGAAAGACAGGTTTACTATTTTAGTTATTATTGGGCTGAATTCACAACGCAGATCCCTTATCCAGAAGGCTGGGCAGGGGTCCGTCTGAGCAGTTGTGGAATTGAGAGACATGATCAGATCCTCAATTCGCTTCTTGGTAGGGGTAGAAAACATGGTTAGAGCTGTTTGGCAATCTTGATCTGTGGGGGTTAATTTTAATGGAGGTTTATTTGTTTGTGTAAGCTTGGATTGTAGGTAGGCTGCGAAGTCTTGAGGATGGATCTCGCCTTGCTTTTCAGGGGCTGGCTCTTTAGATAAGGTCTTGACTAGGTTAAACAAATCATGAGGTTTGTTTAGTGCCCGCCTCAAGGTGTCCGTGTGGTACCGCTTCATTTTCTCTGAGATGGCCTTGCGGTGGATGGATAGCTGATTGAGGTAGGCTGCCTGGTCTGCTGTTGAGCGAGACCGACGCCAGCGCTTCTCGAGGTTCCGTAGTTGGGATAGTGATCTTCTCAGGTCATCTGTGTACCATGGTGCCGAAGCTCTCTTTCTAGGCAGCCTGTTGAGTGATGGTCGTATTGCAATCGAATTAAGACTGGTGTTCCAGCAGGTGATTAGATCTTCTATTTCTAGGGAGGCCTTGTTACGGAGTGAGCATGTTCCAGCAAGGATGCGATCTCTGTTGAAAGGAAGAAAGCTCCTAGCCAGAGATTTGGGGCTGTTATCCGGAGCATTG
This sequence comes from Ichthyophis bannanicus, assembly GCA_033557465.1. NCBI lineage: Eukaryota > Metazoa > Chordata > Amphibia > Gymnophiona > Ichthyophiidae > Ichthyophis > Ichthyophis bannanicus. The sequence goes on from CM066031.1 coordinate 1,828,224,494, forward strand.
TTAGTCATTGAATGTCTGTTGTGCGTAGGGATTTGGAAAAAGATGAGTTTATGATCTGACCACGGTACATCAGTAATAGATATCGCGGCAGTATAAGATTGGGTGTTTAAGGACTGTGGGGCAAAGATAAGATCAAGGGTGTTTCCCTTTACATGGGTAGGTTCATGGATTAGTTGTTGGTATCCCAGGGATTCAAGTGCTTCGAGGAAGGCGGAAGAGTGACTATCTTGGAGAGCTGGCAGGTTAAAATCACCCACAATCCAAGTTGGGATATTAGGATTCTGAATGTTGGATGCCAGATCTATAATGGCTGGAAGGACTTCTGGGGAGGATGAAGGTGCTCTGTATAGAAGGCTTATTGTGCATAATTTGTTGGAGATAGAAACTAACTCGAGGTGGTCGGATCTAGGGGTATCTTTCAGCTGGAACTGAGTAGGAGGAGATTGGATGTTGTGGGGGGAGGGGTCAAAGAAGGGGAGATTGAGGTCCAGGGGACACTTGGGGCAGGGAAGATCAAGGTTGGGGGAGGGTGATGGGGGGCAACCTTGACATTCACAGCCACTCCTGTCAGCAGGCATTTATACATGCCTAGGGACAGCTGCAAATGTCAACATCTATAATATTGTTTGCAGATGTGGACTACTTCTAAAATACAGCCCCACCAAAACTACTTCCTCTGCCTACCCCCACCATGCCTTCAGGAAATATAAACAGGGTAAGCACCCCCACATTTAAAAAGCCCTTGTTCTAAAATGGTATTTGCATGTGTTCATTGATCTATGTGAACATAGCATGGTTGCTGCCACTACATCACTCACCTTTAGGACCCATTGGACCTGATGGCCCTTCAGAACCAGCTGGCCCTGGACTGCCAGGCTCTCCAGGAACACCCGGTCTTCCTACCGTCCCATCTTTACCAGGAGGACCAGGAAGGCCAGGTCTACCATGGGATGCCTTGATGTGTGCTGGTTGCATCTGAGCTGTGAGGTAGGCTAGTTTTACTGTGAAGAGAAGCACACAAAAATGAGTACATAGAAATGACAATACCCTGAGAAAGTGAGAAGAATAACTTCAGAAACCTCTGGTAGAACACCATCATATCAGGTGAGGGAAAGGAATGTGTCTCGAAGAGGGCATGAAATAAGCACAGAGAATCCATATTTATGAAAAAGTGAAGAACCTGAGAAGAATCAGCTGGGTATGACAGGCATGCTTTTCTTCATCTGTCCTGTTCACATTTAAGTGTCTGTTCTTGACAGCCATTTTTGTGGACGGCCCCTCGTCACTCCTTGACTACTTATACAAGCAAGGGGCTTCCCAAGCAGGGGATCTCTCCCCAGAGGCATGTGACTACAGCAAGTGGGTCCCCAGTCTTTCCCCATCCCAAAATATATCAAATTTAGAGAGAAAATATTCAAAGGGTATCATCAGGACAAGGAGATGTGGAACTGAGGGAGGTGACAAAGGAAACTAATTGGCATAAACTTGAGTACTAGAAAAACAAATCTACCTTTCTTTACATGGTACATAAGAACATAAGAAATGCCATACTGTGTCAGACCAAGGTCTATCTAGCCCAATATCCTGTTTCCAATAGTGGCCAATCCAGGTCACAAGTACCTGGCAGGTTCCAGAAAAGATACATAGGTTCCACAGTGGTTGTCCCTAATCAAGCAGTGGCTTTTCTGTGTCCTTTTTAATAATGGTTTATGGACCTTTTCTCCAGGAGCTTGTCCAAACCCTTTTTAAATCCAGCTACTCTAACAGCTTTTATCACATCTTCTGGTAATGAATTCCAGAGTTTGATTACGCGTTGAGTGAAAAATATTTTCTCTTATTAGTCTTAAATGGGTTACACTGTAGCTTCATTGCATATCCCCTAGTCTTTCCAGTTTTTGATGGAGTAAACAACTGACCTACCTTTACCCATTCTACTCCATTCATGAATTTATAGACCTCTATGATATTTCCCTTCAGCTGTCTCTTTTCTAGGTTGAAGAGCCCTAACCTTTTAAGCCTTTCCTCAAAGGGGTATCTTTCCATCCCCTTTAGGATTTTGGTGGCTCTTCTCTATACCTTTCCTTATTCTGCTATATCCTTTTTAAGATACAGTGACCAGAACTGCACACAATATTCAAGGTGCAGTTGAACCATGGAACGATACAGAGCCATTATAATATCTTTGGTTTTCTTCTCTGTAACCCACCCTTAAGGGGTTAAGTTTTTTTATTAGAGTGTGCGGCGCCTGAGGAGTGTGTGGATTTGAATTGGGAGGTGATGGAATGTTTGAGTTAGATAAGTTTTAAAGGATTGTAGATTTTGGATGTGAAACATCCAAATTAAGATTGTGCCATTCATTTTAATGAAACATGCAGTTGAGAATAAAACTGATTTTTTCCTGCAGAATTTGGAATGGGTTCTACTGCTTCATCTGCATATTTCATAAACACGCCTCTGATTGGCTAAGGGATCTAGAAAACAAATTGATGTCAGCAGAGTCATCGTCTCTTAGACAACAGAAAGAAAGTTGTTTTGGTTTGTTTTGATGAGAGAGAGGTTTGTTTTTTGAACAGAGAGAAAAACAGTTTGGGCTGTGTTGAGAGATGTGCTGTTTATGCCATTGTAAAAGTATCAATTGGTGATACATTGTTCTGAAGAGTGGAACTGGAGTTGGGTTTTAGGGACATCAGGCTAAGTAAGTGAATACCCTGATTTGGAGAGGTTTTGAACAGTGTTGATTGAGACTCTGCTGGTAGTGAAGCCAGGGGCTTTGACTGAAGATTTCTTGGGAGTCCTCTGTAAGAAAGAGACAGAGTGGACTTGTCAGAGTTTTCTTTAAAAGAACTGTGCTATTTAGTAGCCTGTTTTAAGAAGTGTCTGAAGCCTTAAAGAAAACCAGCACAGTAAGTGATTGCCTGCTGTGATAAAGAGGAATGAGTCTGAAGTTTGTAATGTATAAATAACTGCTTTGTTTGTGGAAGTGTCTGTTTGAAATGAAGCTCTGTTAAAAGATAGGGTAACACTGAAGAACAGGCTTCCTTAGTTAAGGATATTTAAGTATATGTTGTTTACCCTAGTGTGCAATAGCATTGTTAGAGAAATGGAATGAAGCTAAACATTGTGGAATGGACATGTAGAGCTGTTACTCTGAGTTCAAGACTGAGTAAATTAGGTGCAAGGTGTGATCTATGAAAGAGGGGGTTTATTAAGCACTTCAGCAAAGGGACTAAAGTTCAGACAGGTGACTTTTAGCTAGGGACTCTGTTTAATTTTATTTTTTTTAGTTAGAGAGATTAATAAAGTTTGAGGAATAATAGTAAATTAGAATGTTATGTGTCAACAGTAGGGAATAGTTAGGGTTTTGTCTCCTTTTATTTTCTTTAAGTTAGGGAGACAGGTACACCGGATTCCAAGGATCCTGAGGTGCGGCGGTTCCTGCGCGAAATCTGGGCCCCAACACTTCAACCTCACCGTCATCTGGATAAAGACACCTTACCTGAACATCAAACTAAAGCTAAGTGAAGTACTGGACTTGAGTTTTGTAGTTGTAACAAGGAAAAGGAAAGCAAAGAAAAGAGAGCAAACTATTCTTATTTGTTAATCATATAATACGTTTTCACTGTAAGGAAAAGTAAAACTACAAAAAGCCTCTGAATTTATGAGATAACAACTGAAGTTGAGAGAGAAATACACTTTAAATGCCTCAGTAGTCAGCAGAGTTGCTGAACTGTTTAGAATAGTTAGGATTACCTTTATAAGAGTTGTAACGTGTTGTGATTGATACTAATTAATACCTATCTGTTAATACAATAAATGATGAAATGTAAGATGGGTTATTCTTTTATGTCCACTTAAGAAACTAGAAAAATAATTTCAGAGAGAAGTTCAACAAAGTGTTAGAACCTGCATAAAATAAATATTAAGACACTTTGCTGTATCTTCATTGGTAAACTTTATACATAACATCTGAGTTGTAAACTTCCCCAGTACCTTTTGAAGGAACTGGTGTGTACCGTACCTTCCCCCTTTGCAAGTCTGGTGATACCGCCTCCCCCCTACGGCCACTGACTACACAATTTAGTAAAGAAGATACATCAGGGCGTGTGTCACGAGTTTGCAAGGAGGGGTGGGTTACATTCTCCATTCCTTTCCTTATGATGCCTAGCATTTTATTTGCTTCCTTGGCCACCGCTGCCCACTGGGCAGAGAGTTTCAACGTATAATCCATGATAACACCTTTTCCAGGGTGGTGGATCCAAATGTGGAATCTTGCCTTGTGTAACCATAGTTTGGTTTGTTCTTTCTTAGGTAAACTTTGCACTTGTCCACATTAAATTTCATCTGCCATTTGGATGTCCAGTCTTCCAATTTATCAAGGTACTCTTGAAATTTTTCACAATTCTCTTTCATTTTAATAATTTAGAATAATTTTGTTTCATCTGAAAATTTGATTACCTCACTTGTTGTTCCCAATTCCAGGTCATTTATGAATATGTTAAAAAGCAGTGGTCCCAGCACAAATCCCTGGAGTAATCACCTTTCTCCATTGAGAAAATTGGCCATTTAGCCCCACTCTCTGTTTTCTATCTTTTAACCAGTTCCTGATCCCCAATATTACACTGCCTCCTATCCCATGACTTTTTAATTTCACCAAGAGTCTCTCATCAAAGGCATTCTGAAAATCCATATACATTATGGCCCGATTCTATAAGACGGATAGCGTGGCTGTACATCCCACTGAAACTTGCAACCCTGCTATCCACCTTCGCTGAATGCTGCCTCCTGTCTCCCCTGAACGCATAGAGCTGCTGTGTGTGCTGCAGGGTACAGGTGCAGCATGGGGGCAGAGTGAGGGCGGAGCATGGATGGGACCGACCCCCGGACCGATTCCAGTGACAGCCCTGTATGTCCGGGGATCGCAAGGGGGACGCCCTGCTTATTCCACCTCCGAGTTCAAATAAGAGCGGGGCGCCCCTCCGATCCTGGCTGCAGCCCCCCCCCCCACCAGAATAACGGGACACTCATGGTGAGTCCCCACTGCCCAATCCAGGCCTCAGAGGAATTAGGGGTCACAATGGCAGCAGCCAGGTTGTGACATGGGGAGGACATCCCTGTGGCGATGCAGGGGCATGCTGGGCTGTCTCAGGGCCCGATCCTGCACCTGCGGGGCCATCTTGTTCCTGCAGTGCAGAATCGTGTCTTAACATGCCTACCTTGCCCAGGGACATCCAGATGACCCGGATGTGCCCCTTAGGGAATCAGGCTCTATATCAACCGTCTCACCTTTATCTATCTGTTTATTCACACGTTAAAAAAAATAACAGATTTGTAAGACAAAATCTTCCTTGGCTAAATTCATGATGGCTTTCGGCAATTAAACCATAACTATTTACATGTTTGGTAGTTTTATTCTTTGTAATGGTTTCAACCATTTTTCCCCAGTATTGACATCAGGCTCACTGGTCTGTAGTTTCCCTGATCACATCTGGAACCCTTTTTAAAAATTAGCATTACATTGGTCACTTTAATGATAGTTCACAGATTACTAATGGTAGGTCTGCAATCTCATAGTTCAGTTCTTTCAGCACCCTCAGATGTCTACCATCTGGACCAGGTGATTTCCTGTTCGTTAGTTTATCAAACAGTTGTAATACATCTTCCCAGTTTGTCAAAATTTGTTTAAATTCTTCTAATATATCACCTTTAAATGCCATTTCAGACATGGGTAACTTCCCTACATCTTCTTCAAAGCAACAAATTCATTCAGTCTCTCCCCTAAGGACTTGTCTTCACTTAGTGCCTCTCTTACCTCTCTATCATCTAATGCTCCAATTGACTCTCTCACAAGTTTTTTGCTACGAATCTATTTAAAAAAGTTTTTATTGTGCGTTTCTGCTTCCATGGCACGCTTTTTTCAAATTCTCTCTTTATTTATTTAGACAGATTTGTATCTCACCTTATCTTACAATCAAAGTGGTCACATTACAAAGGGAAGGTTACAAATAACATGAGATACATAAAACATTATACATAACACTAAACAAAACTAAGACGAGTTGATAAGTAATAGTAGACCAAATGGTAGAAACTATTGATTGTCTACTAACTCATAAGTTTCTGTGAAAAGCAGGGTTTTTAGGGCTTTACAAAAATCTATAATATCACTCATAGTCCTTAGGTCCATTGGGAGAGAGTTCCAAAGTCTGGACGCCAATAATGAAGGAGCTTTTCTTGAAGTCGCTTGCTTGGTCTTACAATATCCAGCAGGAGTGCCAATTCTATTGTCATTATTATTGTTATTTCTTCTTGGCCTATTAATAATATCCCTTGTTATAATACTCTGCAGTGCATCTGCAGATAGATGATTATATATTCTAAAGATAATTAAGAGTGTTTTGAATTTAGTAACATAGTAACATAGTAAATGACGGCAGATAAAGACCAGCATGGTCCATCTAGTCTGCCCAGCAAGATGGCAAGAGTAGGTGCACCTGTCGCTCTGTGCAGGCCACCCCTCCCCATGTCTTTGTTTAGGGGTAAACCCACCACTCCATGTAGGACACCCCTATTTGTTGAGATGTTATATGGTTCAGAAGTTAGATGGTACCGTTTATTTTGTTTTTATCCTATTGCTGTAAAGGGATACTCTGTGTTTGTCCCATGCCTCTTTTAATTCCGTCACCGTGTTCGCCCCCACCCACTTCCATCGGGAGGGCATTCCAAGCATCCACCACCCTTTCAGTGAAAAAATATTTCCTGACATTGCCTTTCAATTTACCCCCTTGCAGCTTCATGTTGTGCCCTCTAGTTTTACAGGTTCCCCGTCTTTGGAAGAGGTTTGTTTGTTCATCATTTCTCTTTAAGTATTTAAAGGTCTGAATCATATCTCCCCTGTCCCTCCTCTCCTCCAAAGTGTACATATTTAGGTCTTAAAGTCTCTTCTCATAAGGTTTCAGACGCAGGCTCCAAATCATTTTGGTCGCCTTCCTCTGAACAGTTTCCAGTCTTTTTACATCTTTTGCAAGATATGGTCTCCAAAACTGAGCACAGTATTCCAAGTGAGGCCTCACCAGTGACTTATACAGTGGCATAAGTACCTCTTCTTTTCTGCTGGTAATCCCTCTTTGTATGCAGCCCAACATCCTCCTGGCTTTTGCCACCGCCTTGTCGCACTGTTTTGCCACCTTGAGATCATCAGAGATAATCACACCAAGGTCTTTCTCCTGAACCGTGCATACCAACCTCTCGCCCCCTATCGCGTACATTTCTCTTGGATTTCTGCTACCCAAGTGCATGACACTGCACTTTTTGGCATTAAATCGTAGTTGCCAAGCATTAGACCAGTCTTCCAGCTTTTGTAGATCTTTCTTCATGTTAACCACTCCCTCGGGGGAGTCCACTCTGTTGCAAATTTTTGTGTCGTCTGCAAAAAGACAGACTTTTCCATTCAGTCCTTCAGCAATATCACTCACAAATACATTGAACAGTGCCGGGCCCAGGACCGAACCCTGGGGCACCCTGCTAATGACCTTCCTCTCATCCGAGTGAGCTCCATGTACAATCACCTTCTGTCGTCTGTCAGTCAACCAATTTCTAATCCAGTTTACCATCTTGGGACCCATCCCCAAGCTACTGAGTTTGTTGACAAGCCTCCTATGAGGAACAGTATCAAAGGCTTTGCTGAAATCCAGGTAGATGACATCCATCGCATGCCCCTGATCTAGTTCCCTGGTCACCCAATCAAAGAACTCAATCAGATTTGTTTGGCAAGATCGTCCTTCGGTAAAACCATGTTGCCTCGGGTCTTGCAGCCTGTTGGTTTTGAGAAAGTTCACTATTCGCTCTTTCAGGAGCGCCTCCATTACTTTTCCCGCCACCGAGGTAAGGCTCACGGGCCTGTAGTTTGATACTTCTTCCCTGTCAGTATCCTGGGATGTATCCCATCCGGTCCCATGGCTTTGTCCACTTTCAGTTTAGCAAGTTGTTCTAACACCTCGTCTTCTGTGAACGGTGTGGTATCTACTTCATTCCCATTTTTATATTTGGGAGTCACAGCTGGTCCATCTCCAGGATCTTCTTTAGTAAAAACAGAGCAGAATTATTTGTTTAGCAATTCCGCTTTTTCAGTGTCACTTTCCACGAGTCCTTTCCCAGCACTTCTGAGTCCTGCAATTCCAACTCTGATCTTTTTCCTTTCCTGAATATACCTGAAGAAATTTTTGTTGCCACCCTTAACATCTTTAGACATCTTTTCCTCTGCCTTTGATTTTGCTATCGTTATTACTCTTTTAGACTCTTTGAGTTGGATCCTGTATTCATTTCTGTGTTCTTCTGTTTGCAAGCTTTTGAATTTTGCAAAAGTTGTGTTTTTTGCCTTTATTTGAGCATCCACCTCTTTTGGAAAACCATTCTAGCACGCAACACACCACACCTTGTACATAGCTCACCCCAATCTAGCACACGATACAACACACACTCAACTAAATTGCACCCTCACTGCATGATTAACACACTCACTTTACCCGATTGTTTGCTGTGATACCACCTTGATTAATAAGATAAGGCGGTTTAAAAATACTGTTAAATAAATAAATAAATAAATAAATAGGTTTCCTTCTCCTCTTGCTTTTATTTACTTTTCTTACATATTTATCTGTTGCCCTTTTTATTGCCTCCTTTAGTTTAGCCCATTGCAATTCCACTTCCTTTATCTCCTTCCACCCCATCATCTCCTCCTTTAAGTACTCTGCCATTTTATTAAAGTCAGTGTATTTGAAGTTTAGGACTTTGAGCTTGCTATGATTGGCCTGTACCATGGCTTTTATCTCAAACCACACCGTGTGATGGTCGCTGTTGCTCACAGGGGTACTCACGCAGACATTCGACACACTATCACCGTTGGTGAGCACTACATCCAGCGTTGAGCTTTCCCTGGTTGGTTCCATCACCATTTGTCTAAATAATGCATCTTGGAGAGCATCCACAATTTTTTTGCTTCTTTCCAGATGTGCAGAAGGAGTAATCCAATCCACATCAGGTAGATTAAAGTCACCCAATATGATTGCTTCCCTCTTTGTTGTTATCTTGGCAATATCTATAATCAATTCATTGTCTCTCTCTTCAATTTGAGTCGGAGGTCTGTAGACTAGTCTGTAGAATTTAGATCTGACATTCACTGGAAGCCAGTGCAACTGCTGTAAGACAGGGGAGATATGATCTGTTCTTGCAGTAAAAGTGATGATGCCTGCAGCAGTATTTTGAACCATCTGGAGAGGGTGTAAAGTCTGTTGACGGAGGCCTTGATATAGCAAATTTCCATAATCTAAGAGGGGGGTAATGAGTGCTTGACACACTGTATGGAAATGGTCTTGATGGAGTAACGACTTGAGCTTTCTAATAATCTTTAAACAATGATAGGCCTTGTTTGCAGTCATAGCAATATGAGATGTAAGGTTCAAAGCCTTATCCAATATTATGCATAGGTATTTGACCTCATTCTTAACTACAATGGATCTATCTAGTAAGTTAATAGTTTGCGGTGGAATGAATTTGGGGTTTCTAGTAACGAACATTGCCTCTGTTTTATCATAATTAAGTGTAAAGTTATTATCTGAAAGCCAGATACTCATGTCTTGGAGGCATCTAGAAATTGTTGACGTGTCAAATGATTGTAAGACTATTGGAGCATATACCAATAACCGAGAAGCAACATCATCAACGCCTACTGAAGTGTGCGCTGATAAATGCCAGATCAGTACGATCAAAATGGCCTGCAGCTATTGACCTGATACCCCTATACAACCTTGACATCTTGATGATCACGGAGACATGGCTATCTGATTGTGACAACGTTCTCTTGAATCAAATGCTGCCACCAGGTTTTTCTCTATACACATGCCACAGGTCCATTCAGAAAGGAGGCGGAACGCTCATCCTCGCCAAAACCGATCTACATTTCAAGCTGTGCAACACCTCCAGCTCAACCCACCTTGACTCTCTCACCATATCTAATGCGCTCTGCACAATCAACCTACTATACCGGGCACCCACTCCATCACCAGAAGACCTATCGACAATAATTGAGCTTGCGTGCACCACATCCACTCCACGCTCTCCAATTTGGTTAGTTGGTGACTTCAACCTCCCATCTCTTCAAGACAGCCACGCAGCAGCATTCCTAGATGCCCTAGAGGATCTAGGTTACAAACAATATGTCGACTCTCCCACCCACACCAAGGGAGGTAAGCTAGACCTCATCTTCGCACTTCAGTCCAATGCCACGACATCCCAAGCCCTCGCACTGTCCGTAACCAGTGCCTTGGTCCGATTACAATCTACTCAGATTCCACATACCCATAAGTACATTCCTCAAGAGTTGAATGATATCAAATACATCCAGAACCCCAACAGCCCGCTTCCGACCACTCAACCAGAGCGTAGTCCTAGAGAATCTCCGACCCCTTATGACCAACACAACCCTCAACTTAGACGATCTCATATCCAAATGGGACGAGAACCTTAGAGCTGCCTCCCGTCCATCATACACCGAAAAGAAAATAAGACAACGGGAACATGCACCATGGTTCTCTACGGACCTATGAACATCACTCCACCACCTACGCAAACTTGAGAGACGATGGCGCCGAACCCACTCCCCTGAGACGCATGCTGCATACAACTCATACTTAATTACCCACCGTGCGAAGATAACGCAGAGTAGGAAACTTTACCACACAGATATATTAAAACGCTCCATCAATAAACCACATGCCCTGTTCAATATAGTAAAGTCCATAACAGGGGAGCCGGTGTCAGCCCAACCTCCAATGCCTCAGCCACAGGACTACGCAAACTATTTACAATCAAAGATGATTAAGACCAACACAAACATAAGTGTCAGTAACCCCTTCGTATCGCCTAAAGCACCCCAAGCAACACCATTATGCAATTTCACCACGGTATCCAATAAAGAGGTTGAGAACATTATTGCCTCTATCAATCCCAGCACAGCACCCAACGACCCTTGCCCAGCCAGCTGGATCAGAGAACTTCGACACGACCTAAGCCAAATCCTGAGCAAAATACTGAACCAGTCCTTTTTAACGGGTTCGTTCCCGCAGAGTCTAAAACACACCTCTATCAGGCCTCTACTGAAAAACAGCAGACTAGACCCATCCAAAGTTGAATCGTTTAGACCAATCTCGAGCATCCCCCAGCTTGCCAAGATCATCGAAAAAGCTGCTCAACAACAAATACAGCATCATATCGATACTGAAGCACTGCTAGATCCATCCCAACACAGCTTCAGGGAAGTACACGGAGTCGACACCGTCCTTACAATCCTCTTCAACGAATTGGTCACAGGAACAAACAACATCCAACAAGGATTCGTCCTCATCTTTCTGGACATCTCTGCCGCCTTCGACTCTGTGAACCATGACATACTTTTACAACGCCTAAAAGAAAAGGGGAATCAAAGCACAGTACTGGAATGGTGCAAATCCTACCTATCCAATAGGTGGCAACAAGTCAAGGCAGGCCACACATCCTCAGAACCATTTCTGCAGACACAGGGGGTGCCTCAAGGATCGTCCTTATCGGCACTGATGTTTAATATCTACATGCAGCCGATATGTGATTTGATCCGATCCTTCAACGTACAATGCCTTGCTTACGCAGACGACATCCTCCTTTACATGCCGTTCATAATCGACCAACCAGTGCTCTCCCCAATAATCAGATGCTTCGAAGCTGTAGCTGACTGGCTGTTGACACAAAATTTACAGATCAACCATGACAAAACTGATGTTCTATTCGTCACGAGGAACCGAAAGTTCATACCTCCCCCATCACTACATGCCAACAATGTAGAGTTGAAATCCAAATCCACAATCCGTTATCTTGGCATCACGCTTGATCAGCACCTGGATATGACAACACATGTGAAAAACGTCACAAAGGCAATATATCATAAGATCAGAACGCTGCGTCACCTCCGCCCCCTACTGGATTTCACCGACTACCGAACAGCCTTCCAGGCATTAGTCCTCCCACATCTGGATATCGCTAACATCATCCTCCATGGTCTCTCACAATCAACCTTAAATCCGCTCCGCCTAGCTATGAATGCAGCTGCAAGAGTCCTTTCTGGATCGTCAAGATCTGACCACATAACGCCTATCATGAAAGATCTGCATTGGCTACCTTTACATGCCAGACTCCAATACAAGTCAATAGTCCTTACTTTCAAAGCCCTAAATAACCACCCCCCCACGCCAATCAGCAAGCTAATCCACGGTACCCCGGAAAATAGAAACAGGAGACCTACAACAATGAACACCTTAGTAGTCCCCAAGATGACGACTAAGTGCACAAAGACTACCTCCAACAGGGCCTTCTCCATATTTTCTCCTTTAAACTGGAATGCCCTTCCCCATGAAATCCGTGGCATCAAAAGTCTAGCCCTATTCAGAAAAGCCTTGAAACACCACCTGTTCACAAAATGCTACCCAGAAACCATCCGAGGTAAACACACAACTGGCAAGCTACCCAGATGCCCCAGCCGCCCTAACACCTTAATACAAACAGAAAATGATCAGCCTACACATAAGCCCAACCGCTAACCATCACACGTGTTCTATCCACCCACAAATGCACGTGTAACACCTAAATGAGTTAGAGTATTGTACATAGTATAGAGTTAACTTGTACATAGTTTTCCCGGTTTATCCCATGTTTAATTTCCTGTTTCATTTTAAACTCAGTGTTGCCTGTATGCATTGTAGTATGTTTTTGTTCGATGTACACTGCGCTGATTATAATAGTGCGGTATAGAAGAAATGTTAAATAAATAAATAAATGTCATCAGCATAAAGATGATAATGGAGTTTGTGAAGTTTAATGATGTTACATATAGGTTGGATATAAATATTGAAAAGTACGAGTATAGAAGACAAAGCCTAACCCTGTGGTATTCCTTGGATAATAGGGAATTGCAAGGATTTTTTTTGGTCACATTTGACTTGCTGCATATGGCCTTCCAAGTGAACCAATTCAGAGTATTCTTTCGTAAAGCTATATGATGTAAACGTTGCAGTAGCTTAGCTTCTTTGGCATCCTCCCTCCATTTATTAAATCAAATGCGATCATGCTATGTTCAGTATTGCCAAGTGGCCCTAACACTTATCTCTTGCAGCAGATCCTGTGTTCCACCAAGGACTAGTTCCACAATAGCTCATGTCAGTTCATGAACCAGCTGCAACAAGAAGTAGTCATTTATTTCATCTAGAAACTTTATCTCCCTAGCATGTCCTGTTGTGATGTTGATCCAGTAGATACCGGGGTAATTAAAATCACCCAGTATTACTGTGTTGTAACTTTTCTTAGCTTCCCTGATTTCTTTGAGCATTTCATCATCCATCAGTTCATTCTGGCCAGGTGAACAGTAGTACACCCCCACTTCCATTGCCTTCCTCTTTTTACATGGAATTTCTAGCCTAGGAGATTCTACAGTGTATTTTGTTTCCTTCAAAACGTTTAGCCTATGTGACTCAATGCCCTCTCTAACATAGAGCGCAAACCCTCCACCAATTTGATCTGCCCTATCATTGCAATACAGTTTGTACCCAGGTATCCCGGTATCCCTTCCACCAGGTCTCTGAGATGCCAATTGTATCTAATCTTTCTTTTAGTGCTATATGGGCATTTAGAGGTTGTATTTTATTCATACTAACAATCTTTTTATCAGTTGACAAGGGTTATTTGGAATCTTTCAGCTCTGTCTGCTCTGTTCTTAAAGGTATCTGGGTTACTTTTATGTTTATTGGAACCTCCCTATCAGGATGCCCTCATTTCCCTCTGTTGCTAGTATCCTTCAAGGATACCGCCTTCCGAACCATGCACTCTTGAACAACTGTCGGCTTTCCCCCATTATCTAGTTTAAAAGCTGTTTTTTAAATTGCCTGCAAGTCAGTGCTGACTCCTGGCAACCCAGCAACCCCTGGGTTTTCTTGGCAAGATATGACCAGAAGTAGCTTGCCAGGCCTTTTCTTCCAAGGTAGTAGAGGGTAAAGTGACTTGCCCAAAGGTACAAGGAGTAGTAGCAGGATTTGAACCCACATCTCTTGGCTTGTAGGCTACTCCTCCACTTCTATTTGCTTTTCTTTTGAAAGGTTAATGGCAGCAGCCTGGTTCCACCCCAGTTAAGGTGGAGCTGATCCTTTTGGAAAAACCCCTCCGTTCCCCATAATGTTGCCCAGTTCCTAACAAATCCAAAACCCTCTTCACTGCACCATCACCTCATCCACACATTGAAACTCCGGAGCTCTGTCTGCCTTTTGGGTCCTGCTAACATATTTCTATGCAATAGCTTATTAGAGGACAAGTTCTTTGCTGTCACTGAGTTTGTTAGTATGGTGAAAGACTATTGTCGGTGGTCAGGAAATAGAGGTTGAAGATCAGTGTGAGCCTTAAACACTGTGTAGATCCAAATTATTATTTTGGTTTGAGTGCAAAGCTCATGTCTGTGAGCTCTGAGGCAGTGGGAGATGGTGCGGTGCAGTTATTGCAGTGTTCAAACTATGGTCATGTGCAGATGCTCTTCAAAGTACAGCCTCCTTTTATAGGCCCCCAATACACGTGTGGCAATGCGTGTTGCCTGCGCATTTTATTATAGAATTACGCTCTTTCTGTGTGCATATTCCCAAGCAATATAATAAGAGCTAGTATCTGAATATAAACCCCATTTTATTTATCCTTAAGTAGGGTAACCATATAGCAAGGTGCCTAGGCTATCAAAGCACATACATGTATATGTTGTGCTTCATTTATAAAAGCAAAATGCACAAATACTACGAAAAACCAAATCATTCACACCAGTGTTAAATACACAAGTGACCAAGAAAAAGCAATATAATAATCAAATTGGCCTATGTAAGTGCAATTAATAACTACATTTAAAACACTATTCGATATGGCACCACATACATTAAGTAAATTAATTACTAAAGAACACTCAAAACCCACTCAAAGAAAAGGTCATTCAAATAAACTAAAAACCCCCAAAGACTTCATAAAAACAAATAAATCAACAAACAACAGAGCGTTCTCTCACGCAGCCCCAATAGCCTGGAATTCCCTCCCAGAAGAACTAAGAATGCTAACAGAGATTAAAGAATTCTGCAAAAAATTGAAAACCCATCTATTCACAATACACTACAATAGTAAAGACATCCACTCAAAAGAATTAGATAAAGGCTAACCATTCTTTGTCTGACATCTCACTACAACATAAAAAGAAAACTCTCCCTATCAGATTCTGAACTTCTCTCCATGATTATACCCCACATAATGTCTATATGTAAATAATGTATATAAGTTGCACTGTTCTGTGCCATTCAGTTTAACATTACTCTGTTTACTTTATATTGCTTATATTTATCTGATGTTATATGTAAAACAAACTATGCTTTGTTGACTGTTGTTATCTGTGAACCGCAGCTGAACTGTGGAAGCAGCGGTATATAAGTCTTTGTTAAAATAAATAAATAAATAAATAAATAAATGTGATCCGGGAAACTACAGACCGGTGAGCCTGATGTCAATACTGGGGAAAAATGGTCGAAACCATTATAAAGAATAAAATTACCGAACACTATTCGTGCCGGCTTTCCCTTCCTGTCTAACGTCCCCACTGGGTGTGGTTGTGGGGAAGTTAGACGGGGCGGGGAAGGAGGTGGCACCGTGGTGGAGAGTGGGCGGGCAGTGGGCGGTCACTGGCCCTGGACGTACAGGGCCGACATTAGAATTGGCAGGAGGCGGCACCGTGGTGGAGAGTGGGCGGGCAGTGGGCGGTCACTGGCCCTGGACGTACAGGGCCAATTCTAATGTCGGCCCTGTACGTCCAGGGCCGGTGAAATGTCTGGGGAAGTTATTCCACCTCCTCGGTGAAATAATTTCCCTGGATGTTTCTTTTGTTCAGCTCCAGGGCATGGATGGGGTTGGGGGAGGGGCAAGAGCTAATTCCCTGCTGCCCGACCCTGGCCTTAGGAGGACGGATCAGGGGTCGGGTTGCAGGGAATTAACTCTATTTTGTGGCGGCCAGCATCGCGTCTTTTAAATGGAGCTGCGGCGCCATGGCAACATGATGCCATGGCACCGTGGCTCCATTTAAAGCCCTGACTGAGTTAGTCAGGTAGGCATGTATGTGCAGGCTGAGATTGAATCGCAGTCCCGACTTGCATGTACATGCCTATTCACAATTCTGATCCCGCGGTGCTAGATGTGTTCCACGGGATTAGAATCACAATCTCCTTTGTATGTTGGGCCCAAATGGGGCTTCAAAAATAATCCCGATAGGTGCCTAAGTGTCTTTTAAAATGCTAGCACAAATCCTGCAAAAATAGTGCCTAGATTGTAAATCAGCATTTTCTATAAAAAAGAGTTTTTTTAAAAAATTGATCTGAAGCCAACCGAGGGTTGAGGTGGACTTTCTTCTTCATGGCTCAGGTCTTAGTGCTGTGGAACAGGGGACCTGGATTTGCATCGCTTGTCCATTGGGTTCGTTGGGTCTAGGTGTGTTAGGAAGAAGGTGCACTCCTGTATGGAGTGGGAGGGAAGATGGCTGCTATTATGGTGGTGACTTTATTGCCAACGAGTGGAACAGAATGAGTACTGAGGAGGCATCCCTCCAGGCTTTGCCCAGCGATTATCTCCTGAGCTGTCTGTGCATGCTGTCTAGAGAGAGATGATCATCTTAGATTATTGAGAAGGAAAAGGGAAAGAAGAGAAGAACTCTCCCCAACCCCCACCCACAAAACTCCAGCAAATGAAACTTTATGAAAGAATGTTTGGAGCTCCTCTGTACTTTAAAACTGTTTCACAGGGTCAGATGCATGCCACCTACCATCAAGTTGCTTTGCCAGTTCTTCCTGAATAAGCCTTCGAAGAGTTTCCAAGGATGGAGAGTCTCCCTGGAGAATGAAAGATGGCAGGATTGCATAAATGGCAAAACAGGGACTCTTCACTGTCTACCATATTAATGATGGATGAAATTTCAGTTCAGTTCAAGTGGAATGGAATTTTCCCATATCTACTGTAAAAACTTGTTACAATTGATCTAGGTAAAATTCAACTGCTTTGATGGAATCTGATGCAGATGTGCTTCTGTAAGTTACAGAAATCGACACTGGATCTGTCCAAGGTGGATTTCTGTAATTAGGAGAATTTGCTCAAAATCGATCGCAGATCTCTTATAAAAATGCTTGTCAAACTAATTTGATGAACACACAAATTCATCAAGTTACTTCACATATCCAGATGGCATAACAGTTTCTTTGCTAATAAAATATGCATTTCCTAACTTTGTATCTCCTCACCCACCTACCCACCCTACTTTTTCATGGTCTCCCAATGCTTACCTTTAGCTGGGAGGACCATCCTCCTCTTCCTTCCTCTTCTGCTGTCTGCAGTCTTGGAAAATGGAAGGTGAGTCAGCTGGTATCACTAATGCCTGCTGACTGTCCCTCCATTTTTAAAATGGGGCATGCCTGGCTAACATCCTTGACCCCAGCTGAACCCCTGCCATTTTCCAATATGGTGGATAGCAAGAACAGTTAGGGAAAGAGAAGCAGGAGGTTTCCCTTGCTAAAGGTAGACATTTGGAAATCATGAGGGGAGAGAACATGCAGGGTGGGTAGGTTGGTCAGGAGGTAGAGAGATAGGGGTGTGGATGTATAGTAGGGGGTAGGGTACTCTCAGGTCCAAGAACATGCTTGTTTGAAGGGTCCCATAGAGTGGGTGAATGGGGATAAGTAGGAGTAGGATTCAGAAGCTTAGGGGTAAGTAGAGGGTTGTGGGAAGGGAAGTTGAGAAGTAGGGTGATTTATAAGTAAGGGGATTGGGTGCTCTTGGCCACAGACTCCCTGGCTTGGAAGTTCTAGAGTAGGGTCTTCTGGGACCTGGGGACCTTCAGTTAGGGAATCTAGGGTCCCCTGTTACACAAATTACAGATCCCATATCCAGGGGACCTCAACTTGGGGATATCTAGTCTTTGATGGAAGATTTTTTAAACTTTCCATTGACTTTTACTCAACAGTAGTGGTGTGCAGGCCAAAAACATTCATTTTGTTTTGTTTGCTTTTATTTTTTGTTTTTTTCTTTGTGTATCATTTCCCATCAATATGCGCACTCTTTTGCAACAGTGTATTGCTGCTGAGTTTCTTTGGAATAATTTGTTGATGAGTTTGTGGTTGGATCAGAACTATTGATAATTTCAGGAAGCAGTTGAAAACCTGGTTATTTCCAGCTTGATAGACATACTTTGAGGTATGTTTCTGTTAGGCTGGATGGATCTATGATAGGAAAGAGGTCTCTTGGGGGGAGGGCTTAAATTCAGGAATGAAAATCAGTTGTTATTTTTATGTCTGTTTTTATTAATTATGCGATTATTATGTTGTAATTTTGTTGTTTATGTATCTAGTGTAAATTGTTTTGAATGGCTTTGGCCGGTAAGGTGATATGTAAGTTCTTAAACAAATAAATAAATAGCCAGTGTGCACTACTGAGCAATAGTGCACATTCTTTTGCAACAGCTTTCCGTTCACCTCCTATGTGTTTCTTTAACATTCCCCTAGACATATCCTAGTCCCCAAATGTTGGGTTGTCTATCTTGACTAGATTGTAAGCGCTGATGAGCAGGGACCGTCCCTTATTTATTTATTTATCTATTTCTTCTATACCGCCCCTTCCAGAGATCAAGGGCGGTTTACATGGAACAAGTTAACAGTTTCGTATACTTCTGTATACAATTACATTGAACAGAAATTTCTAACTTTTTACAGATAATAATGCGATAAACTGTCAAAGCTATTTACATTTTGTATACTTTTGTATACTTCTGTATACCTTACATTAAACAGAAATTTCTAACTTTTTACAGGTAATAAGGCGATGAACTGTCAAAACTATTTACATTGGTTATTTACAAAAGGTTATATACAATGAGTTACAGGGTAGAATATTCATTGGTCATGTGTAAGTGGTGGAATTTATTTCCATTTTTTGTCGTAAGTTTTTTGTGTGTGTGTGGGAGGTCTGTGTAGGGTTAGCTAATTGTGATTTTGAGAGCTTTGTGTTTGTGTGTCTGTGGATGCTGTGGGGCTGGATTTGGGGGGTAGGGGATTTCAAAGTGTTCGGAGAATAGGTATGTTTTGAGTTCTTTCCTAAATTGGGAGAGGTCTTTTATGATACGAAGGTCTATTGGGAGATCATTCCAGAGCATGGGGGCAGTGAATGTGAAGGCTCTGGCGCTTGTGGATTTTTTACATGTCTCTGTACAACACTGCATGGTCTGAATAGCACTACACAAATAAGAAGCAGTAATAGTAGTAGTGCACTCTATTAAGCAACAGTGTACATGCCTCATACATGTGCAAATAGTGCATGTTATTGTGTAATATCGCGCACTGCTATGAAAGAATGTACACTGTTGCTTACGAGTGCGCACTATTGACGGGAAACGGAAACAACATCTTTAAATGAAAGCACATTCTTACTCAGCAGCTTCCTACCGGAGGCGGTGGAAATGAGGACAGTAACTGAATTCAAGAAAGCACCGGAGAAGCGCCGAAGATAACAGACGGAGAGGAAGGGATTGTAGTAGGGATGTGCACACGACAAACATTTTTGGTTCATTTTCTATTTGTTCGGGCTTACTCCCTGATTTTTGTACTTCTTTTGGTTCATTTCACACGTTTTAATAAAACAATTAGAGCACACTTTCGGGCTACTTAAAGTATGCCACCTATTTAATGTGTGTTAATTTGTAGGCCAATATGCATCAGTGCATACTCAATTTTTTAATGCACACTAATGAACGACACGCATGCTAACAAATGTACATACCTAAATCGTAAAGATGAGCAATTGGTGTCAATGGGCACGTTGGATAGGCCGCATGGTCTTTATTTGCTGTTCTGGGCTATATTTTTACGTTACGTCAAACATTTACTCTACTTCTGGAGGTGAAGTAAAGATACAGCACTCTTGGGGAAGTAAGAATTGCAGTAAACTTTAGTGGAGTTTGCTGCATCAGAAATAATTCCATATGCAGATTTATTAACATGCAATTTGCATGCTAATAGCATTACGATTAATGCAGTGTGTTACTTCCTTAGTAGGTGCAGACATTTTGTGCAGTAAACCCCTGCTACAGGGGAAGGAATCTAGCGTACAAAACAGCTGACATTATAAAAAGAAGTAAATTCTGGTGTCAAGTTAGCACACTTTATTGCATTAGCCTGAATGTTCTGGACTGCTCAAGTGGGAGCACTTTAAAAATAATCATTATGGAATTGTATTCTTATTCTTACCCTTGGCCCAATTAAGCCTGGCTGTCCTGGTGGACCTGGAGATCCAACCTGTCCTCTCTCTCCAGGGGGTCCTTGAGGACCCATCAATCCTGTGTGTCCTTTATGGCCAGGTATTCCAGGCACACCAGTCTGGCCCTTCTCTCCCTTTGGTCCTTTGTCACCTTGAAGACCAGGATTTCCCTATGAAGTCAAATCAAGATATCAACACACAGAGAGACACCGTTATCTAAAGCTCCCAAAGAAAAGGTACCACATAGTTCAGATGATATTGTTTCTCAATATATTATAATATTATAAATCATACCCGGTCTCCTTTGCCACCACGTTCACCTACGATCCCTGGTGATCCCTGCCATCAAATACATAAATAATTCTTTGAGAATGGAGAAAGGTTGTCACATTCCTTTTGCACTGACTCTGATACTGGAGGAGTGAACTAAATTCTTTGATGAAGCAATGGATAAAGTAGTGTGGTTGCTATGTTAGTCCATTTTAATGATTAATAAATGAAAATAAAGCAAAAAGGGGGTTATTCTGAGCCACGAATAGCGGGGATGGATGTCCATCCCCGTTATTCGTTGCTTCTCCTGCCTCTGATTAACTTCCCCGCTGGTTGTGCGGGGAAGTTAGACGGGAGCAGGGAATGGGCGGTGCAGGAGCAGAGTCTGGGCAGGCAGTGGGCAGTCACTGGCCCTGGACATACAGGTGGAATAACTTCCCTGGACATGTTTGTTTTAACCATGCTGGGGCCCGGATGGGGCGGGGGGGGGGGGCAGGGGACATTACCCGCAGTCCGACCCTGGCCTTAGGAAGCTAGATTAGGGGTCGGGCTGTGGGGAATAAACACTTTTTTCAGACGGCCGGCATCACGGCTCTTTAATGAAGCCGCAGTGTCATGGCAACATGACGTCATGTTGCCACGGCTCCATTGAAGAGCCTTGACTGAGTTAGCCAGTGACAGTCTCGCACGTGCTGCCTAGACTGAATCGCAGTCCTGGCTTGCACATGCAGGACTGTTCGCAATTTTGATCCCGCAGGGCTAAACATGCCCCGTGGGATCAGAATCGCGATCCCCTCTGTACGTCCGGTTCAGACCAGACGTACAGAGGGGATCTACGGCTGGGACAGAATCGGGCCCAAAATGAATGTAGATACCTTTTATTGGACTAACACTACTTGGTGAAGCACGACACTGAATTGTAGACTGGAAATTTGGAAACATTTTCTCAATCTGGTGACCCATTTTTGTTTGTCCTTATGCCAATCTTGTCTGTCTACCATGTTGCCTTTTCTCTCCCATCATCTGTACTGTGCTGACATGGTGAGCGTCCTAACTATGTTATTTGAATGTTGTACTGAGCTGCCTGTGAAGCTGTATCATTTGTCTTCTGCTGACACATCATATTTCTGTTACTTGAATATTCTAATATGTTGTTTTGAGGTGTACATTACTGACATTGAATCATATTGCTCTCACCTGGTCGTTATGATCTGTCTATTTTTTCAGGACACCCACAATGAAGTTAATATTCAAAGGGTTCTGCCTAGCTAACCTGTAGTGCTAGATAGCCATAATAACAATGGGCTTGATATAAAAAAAGAGTCGAGTTCCTAATTTAGGATACTAAATTTGTGCCCTATTTTTAGCCAGACTTAAGATTATCTAATGGGTATGTTTATTTACGTGCGCTAACCGTTAGAGAGGAGTTTAGCATGTTTTCACAGCGCGGGCACCCATGCTAAAAATCCTGAGCTAACTGGGTAGCGTATAATCAGGTGGGGACTGGGCAGGTTGTGGGAAGGTGTTGCATGGTTAGTGTGGATGTTTTGTGTGCACACTAACTGTGAAGGTAGCTCTTAGAGCAGGAGCACATAACATCACCTCAGTGGATGGTGGTAAGTGCACTTGCACATCAGTTAGCATGATGTTGCATGTTAACACTGCACTAATAGCAGTGAGTGGATGCACCCCCTTCCAAAAGATAGCACTGATGCCCATGCTAACTTTCAACCCCCAACGCATGCTAATGGAGTGTTCTTTAGTAAATATGCCCCTAAGCTTTCAGCTGAAAGTTCATCTTAATTTAGGAACTTAAAACTTGTGCTCATCAATTTAAAGTCTGCCATTCATGTCCCAGCCTAACTTTGTTTTCCTGCTCTAAATTCGCCCCTGTTGCCACCCACTTTTTATATTCCCAAGTTTAGAAGTTTACTGAAATTTTGAATGTAAATTTAGGCATTCAGCCCTAGTACATTTTCTAAAAGGACATTTTAGGAGCATAACTCTCAAAGTTAGAAGCATAAATCCTTTGATTATCAGTATTTTCAAACATGATCCTCACCAGCTAAAATTTGTCTTCACAAATCAAATTTGTGCATCATGACATTGAGCATAACTAGTAATGGCCTTCGTTTGGCTCTCATTCTAGAAGGCTTTTTCTAGCCTCTGTTGCTCTCAATATTTGAGGTCCTTGTAAAAATATATCTTTAGAGGTTTTTGTATGGATTTTTGGTTCTGTGTTGATTGTTAATCTGTACTTTTAGGCATTTGATAATTAATTTGATAGTATTTTAGACATTTATGTGCATGTGGCCACATATGTATGTGAATGGCTTCTTATAATATACTGACCAGTATAAACGTTTGCACAATTGCAGGATGGTGTGCACTTTGATGGTGGGAATACCCATGAGCAGAATTTGGGCAGAGTACACAGATAAAGACTATAATTCAAAGGAGTACTTGAAAAATATAGGCCTGGCATTCACACCAAGTCTGTGGCTGGTGTAAATGTTTCGTCTCAGGGCAGTTTCTGTGCTGCGTACATCTTGTAGCACTATACAAATGGTCAGTAGTAGTAGATTCTTCAAATGGGTTAGTTTTGCACATACCATGACAGTCATGAACCTCACTTCTAAGCCAGGGTATGTGCAGTATGATCTCAGTCTCTCAAATTCCCTGCTAACGTTCAGTGTAGTACTTGCATCATGCCAAAGAGATCTTCCTTCTGGAGTTTGTAAGATGTAACATTTTATTTATTAACAGGTTTTTTTATACTGCTTTATCATTTTAGTCAAAGCCATTTATATTGTAACTTAAACTTGGTAATGTATATTAAAGAGGGACATTGATAACTTGGATTCTTCTGAGGCAATAGAAGGTTAAGTGACTTGCCCAGGGTGTGCTTGTGGGAATCAAAATGTTGGTCTCTTGGTTCTCAAGCCAGTGCTCTAACCACTAGGCTACTTCTCTACTCTGCGTATGGGTAGTTGGTGAAAATGTATTTGGAAATTCTTCTTTATTAAGCCTGTGGCTCCCCATATGATGGAAAATATTTCTGCCATATTTTCTTGGTCTCTGACTGCATTTCTTGGTACTTCAGGATCTTCTGCCTCTTCACGCAATTCATAGTAGAATCACTTGGAACAGACGCCTCTTTTATCAGTGCCATTCTGGTGTTTTCTCCTTTACCATTATATCAGGTTTCCTTGCATCCAGTTTCTTATGCATCAGAATGGGAATGTCCAAGGTGATCATAACTTCTTTATTCTCTGTAATTCTCTTAGGGTCCTGATCACAGTGCTTCTCAGGCACCGTGATGTTGTAGTGTTTATAAAGTTCCCAATGTATGATGCATGCTACTTTGTTGTGCTTTCTGTATAGAAGTTTTCTGCCATCAGAACTTCACAGCCAGCTATGAGGTGAGTCACTGTTTCCAGGTCTTTCTTACAGAATCAACATATATCTGCTTTGCTAGATTTTTCAATGCTCACAGTAAGCCATCTTGTCCATAACCACTGTTCTGGGCTGCAACTATCAATCTCGCATCCTTTGGTTTCAGTTCACCCCTCCTTAACTATTCATGTGTCCGTTTTTGATCAACAAAGGATTCCTGGAGTAACACTTTGCATTTCCTACTGTATTTCTGCCTTTGCCACTTGTTTTTCCTTGTTTTCTGATCTAGTTCTTTGAAGATTTTTTTTCTCTTGTTTTGCAAATTCTGTTGCTTCCTTTCCTGTGTGTGCTTGTGGATTCTCACTCATCCCTTCTAGTCATCGGAACGCTTGTCCAAGTTTGACAATGGAGACCGATTCTGGACGTTTACTTTCATATTTCAGCACTTTTTGCATATTTGGATCCAATGCTGCTGTTAGGTAGGCCTGGAAGTCTATGATAGTAGCTTTGTATGTGTAATCAATCTCTATGAGGCCTAGCTCTCCTTCAGCTCTAGGAATGACCGGTCCTGGCATACACTGATTCTTGTAAGTTACATCATGGGCATAGAGGAGTTTTCTTGTTCACACGTCAAGTTTTTCAAGATCTTTAAGAGGCCATCTAAAATCCCAAAGGTGTATGAGAGTACAGGAATTGCTAGCTGATGATGGCTTGTATCTTTTTCTGTGATCTTAAGGCACTTTTCAATAATTTTAATCTTCTGTAGTATTCTTTACTGATCTTTTCTCTCAGTAATTTCTGTTTGAGTGTCATTCCTTCCTCTACTGCAAGATATTTATATAGGACTTGGTCTTCAAGTTCCTTGATGTCACAGCCCTCAGCCAGGGAGATGTGTTCCATTTTGGTCAATTTTCCTCTGCCTTAGCACATTTGTCTAGACCAAAAGTCATCCTGATGTCATCAGAAAAGCTTTTCACTACACAGAGTTGCTCTGCTAATTGTTGGTCACTGGAACTGTAGAGCTTCAGGTCGTCTACAGGCAGTAAATGGGATGTTACCTCTGGATTGTTACCTTCTTTAGGATTCAGGTTAAATCCATGTCCCAAAGAGTTGATGAGAATATCATTGGATTAAGCACCATAGAAAACAGAAGTGGCGACAGAGAATCTCCCTAAAAAATTGCTCGCCAGATCTTATTTATTTATTTACTAAACTTATATACCGCAAATCTAAGAGTCTAAGCGGTTAACAATAAAACAACATGCCCATAAAGGTCTTACATAAAACACAGAATTAAATTATACTATTTGAAAATATTGAATAAAAAGGTATATTTTTAACTTTTTTTGAAGTCCAGAAGATTTATGGCTCGAAGATGATCTGGGAGTAGATTCCAGAGTGTAGGCGCAAAGAAGGAGAAGGACCTTCTTGATGTTGAAAAACTTGCTTTAGTGTAAGCTGGAGGCACATATAAAGAATTCAGCATATTAGACCTTCTACTCCTATTGTCAGGCACTCTTTGAATAAGGGAATGGAGATGATTAGCAGAAATAGTATGATAGGCCTTAAAAATTGTGAGTGGGAACTTAAATTAAATACATTGAGATACAGGCAACCAATGAAGATCCTTAAAAAGTGGTGCAATATGATCAGTTCTTGAGGCTTTATAAAGGAGACGGGCAGCTGCCTTCATTGCAATCTGATGAGGGTGAATGACATTGCTGGGAAGTATAAGATTACAAAAATCCAGGTGAGGAAAAATGATAGCTTGTACAACAGAACGAAAGTCCTCAGGACTGGAGAATGGCTGATGTTGTACCTCTACACAAAAGTGGTGACAGGGAAGAAGTGTCAAACTACAGACTCGTGAGCCTTACCTCGGTGGAGGGAAAAGTAATGGAGGCGCTCCTGAAAGAGCGAATAGTGAACTTTCTGAAAACCAACAGGTTGCAAGATCCGAGGCAACATGGTTTTGCTGAAGGACGGTCTTGCCAAACAAATCTGATTGAGTTCTTTGACTGGGTGACCAAGGAACTAGATCAGGGGCATGCGATGGATGCCATCTACCTGGATTTCAGCAAAGCCTTTGATACTGTTCCTCATAGGAGGCTTGACAATAAACCCAGTAGCTTGGGGATGGGTCCCAAGATGATAAACTGGAGTAGAAATTGGTTGACTGACAGACGACAGAAGGTGATGGTACATGGAGCTCACTCGGATGAAAGGAAGGTGATTAGCGGGGTTCCCCAGGGTTTGGTCCTGGGCCCGGCACTGTTCAATATATTTGTGAGTGATATTGCTGAAGGACTGAATGGAAAAGTCTGTCTTTTTGCAGATGACACAAAAATTTGCAACAGAGTGGACTCTCCCGATTGAGTGGATAACATGAGGAAAGATCTACAAAAGCTAGAAGACTAGTCTAATGCTTGGCAATTACGATTTAATGTGAAAAAGTGCAGCGTCATGCACTTAGGTAGCAGAAATCCAAGGGAAATGTATGCAATAGTGGGCGAGAGGTTGGTGTGCATGGTTCAGGAGAAAGACCTTGGTGTGATTATCTCTGATGATCTCAAGGTGGCAAAACAGTGCGACAAGGCGGTGGCAAAAGCCAGGAGGATGTTGGGCTGTATACAAAGAAGGATTACCAGCAGAAAGGAAGAGGTACTTATGCCACTGTACAGGTCGCTGGTGATGCCTCACTTGGAATACTGTGTTCAGTTTTGGAGACCATATCGTGCAAAAGATGTAAAAAGACTGGAAACTGTTCAGAGGAAGGCGACCAAAATGATTTGGAGCCTGCATAAGAAACCTTATGAGAAGAGACTTGAAGACCTAAATATGTACACTTTGGAGGAGAGGAGGGACAGGGGAGATATGATTCAGACCTTTAAATACTTAAAGAGGAATGATGAACAAACAAACCTCTTCCAAAGACAGGGAAGCTGCAAAACTAGAGGGCATAACATGAAGCTGCAAGGTGGAAAATTGAAAGGCAATGTCAGGAAATATTTTTTTACTGAAAGGGTGGTGGATGTTTGGAATGCTCTCCCAATGGAAGTGCTGGGGGCAAACACGGTGACGGAATTCAAAACAGCATGGGATAAGCACAGCGGATCCCTTTACAGCAACAGGATCGAAACAAAATAAACTGAACCATCTAGCTTCTCAACAAATAGGGGTGTCCTACATGGAGTGTTGGGTCCACCCCTAAACAAAGACATGGGGAGGGGTGGCCTGCACATAGCGACAGGTGCACCTACTCTTACCGTATTGCTGGGCAGACTGGATGGACCATGCTGGTCTTTATCTGCCGTCATTTACTATGTTACTATGTCATACTGATCTAGAAGCAGACTTAGATGTTGGATGTTCCTGAGTTTATAGTAGATGGTTCTTGCAGTGAGATTCACATGAGAAGCAAAGGAGAAGCGTTGGTCTAAGATTATACCAAAGTAACGTTTTTCAAATTTCACTTGTAGTTGTGTATCTCCTATAGTAATGAAAGGTGGTGGGGTAAAGGTATTATTTTTGAAGATAGAGAGGACCTCAGACTTTTTACAACTGATAGCAAAGTTCTGTTCTGTGAGCCAATGTGTGACATCAGTAAAACACTTTACTAGTGATGAAATGGTTGGATCATTAGTGTCAATAGGGGAGTATAAAAAGATGTCATCAGTGTATAAGGGATATAGTACATTATGCTTTGATATGATTTAGCATATTAGTTGGAGGAACAGATTGAATAGTAGAGATAAGGCAGAACCCTTTGGGACTCCTTGTTTCTGAATGTAAGTGGAAGACATCTCGGAGCAGATTTTGACTTGTAGTTTCTGATCTATGAGGTAGGATTTAAACCAACCCAAAATGGAGTTTGTTAAGCACGGAGTGTATAGGTGCTGAATAGGTAAATCATGAGGGTCAGAGTTAAAAGCTGCCTTTATGTCTACAAAAATGAGGGCAAATCCTGCTTTGGGTTTATCTAAACCCTTAACAATATTTTCAATTAAGGCTGTTAGTAAAGTTTCAACTCCATGCTGTGGCCTAAAACCATATTGCTGAAGATCAAGAGGAAAATAAATGTCAATATGGTCCTGAAGTTGAATCAGAACAACTTTTTCAATTATCTTTCCCAAGAAAGGTAAGCTGGCAATAGGACAATATGAAGATGACTGTGGTAAATCCAAGGAGGCGCCCTTCTTGACTGGTCTAATAGAAGCCATTTTCAGATCACTAGGCATGTAACCCTGGGATAAAGATAAACTGGTGATTCTGAGAAGTATATCTAGAAATTCTTTGCGAGCAGTTTTAATCCATTTTACTAGGCATGGATCCAATGGGGAATTAGTAGTGTTGATACTTAGAATGGTTATCTCAAGGTGCTCAGCAGAGATAGGCATAAACAAATTCCAAAGATGTTGAGAACTGGAGAGGGTAGAATCTGGTTGGAGTGCAGAGGGCAGTGTTTGTTCACTTTGAGGGGATGTAAGGGTCTGAAAATGATCAGCAGGCAGTTGCTGAGTAATGGTTAGATCTTCGTGCTGTAAAGGGTCTCTAGCCAAGATTTTGATTAGTGTAAAGAGTTCTCTGGGACGGTTCAATGAAAATTGTATGAGTTTGGAGTAATGGTCTTTTTCACATTATTTGTAGTTATTTGATAAGTGCAAAGGTCAATCATATAGGCTTTATAATCATCAATTGATTTGGTATATCTCCATTTTCGATCTTTAATTCTAAGATTAGATTTCATAGATTTTAATTGGGTGTTGTACCATGATGCATTTTTCTGCTTTTTATAAGGTAATGGCGTATAAGGTATAATGGCAACATTACTGATGGAGAAGTTCTAGGTCTGAATGAATGAATCAAGATCATCAGAGGTGTTCTGCTCATGCGGCAAGACTTTAATAAGAAACAGATCTTTGTCTAAATAACGATATCTGTGGGTAGTGGGCTTTAGGTGGGGTTGAATTAGAGAAAGAGATTCAAGTGGAAGATAGAAGTCAACTACTAAATGATCAGACCAGGAAACAGTTAGAAAAGTGAGTGCTGAAATCGTGTTGCAAGATAGGATGTGTTTGGGCACAAACAAGAAATGAAGAATGTTCCCTTTAATATGAGTAGAACATTAGGAATGAGGTACTGACTCTCTTCATACTTCAAAAATAATATGGTTTGCCACATTGTTATGGTGAACCTAATGTAGTCTATCAAACCAGGATTTAACATTTCAAAGCACTTTATTAGTCAAAAGTGTGGGACACTGTCAAACGTTTTCTTATAATCAATCAATGCTGTACTGAGATTTCTGCTTTTCTTAGCACCGGCCATGATGGCCTTATTTAACATTAACTGGTCTTTGGTTCCATATGCTTCCCTCTTGTTGCCCTTTTGCTCTATTGTCAAGATGTTATTGGATGCGATATGATCATATATTCTGTCTGCATCTATTGCAGTGAACATCTGATAGAGTGTAGATAGATAAGTTATTGGTCTGTAATTTTTGGGAATGTTATTTGGGTCCCCCTTTAGAAGGAGAAATGTTTTTCCTGTTATAAGACATTGTGGTGTTAAGTTCAACTGCTTGATCAATTGGCTGGTGTCAATGTCCATGCCTGCAATACAGATGTGCATTACGCCACTTATGCCAGTATTTTATAAAGACAAAGTTTAACATGGGTACATTGAAATGTACTTTAACTAGGCCAACCCCTTTTGAAATTACTCTCATGTAGAAGGTAAGCTTTTATTATTTATTTATTTATCTAACTCGTTTTGCCATACCGTTTTTCTACCAGTCAAAATGGTTTACAAGGAACAGAGTGAAATATAGAACTTTTAGGTGAATTTAGGCTACATAGAACATGATGTTAACAAGCATGGGGATTAACAACTTCAAAACAGTGCATAAAACTGTTAGGTGCCTGGGTTACATGAACATAGTTGAGCAGAGTGCAATGCATAAAACAGGTGCACTGGGTTACATAAGCATTGATGAGTAAGGTTTGGGTACAATGCTTAGGACATATTTAAATGGTTGGTAGAGGGCTAGAAGGGGGTGGGGGAGGAGGGGGTAATGATAGGGGATGGACAGGGTCCCTAATGCGGGGGATTCAAGGAGGTGGGGTGGGAGAATTCCTGTGTGCTTTTGAGTGGTGCTGTAGCATTGCATTGGTGGTCTGGGCCGTAGTGTTCCTGGAAGGGGTAGGTTTTTAAACTTTTTCGGAAGTCCTGCATTGACTTGATGTCCCATAGTGTAGGTAGTAGTGAGTTCCAGAGGGTAGGAGCGTAAAGTGAGAAGGCCCTGAGGTGTGTGGTTTGGTTGCTCTTGCAGATTTGAGGTGGAAGGTTGAGGAGATTCTGTGTGCTGTGTCTTCTCAGTCTGTTGGTGTTGGGAGAGTGGATTAATGTTTGAAAATGTTTGGAGGTGAGGTTGTGTAGTGCCTTGTGGATTGTGGTAAGGACTTTGAATTTAACTCTTGAAGTGATAGGTAGCCAATGGTGGGATTTTAGGATGGGTGTGATGTGAGTCTATCTGGATGCCTGGTGGATGGTTCATGCTGCGGTGTTTTGGGCAAGCTGTAGTGGGAGAGGAGTGTGTTTGGGTAGTCCGTGGTATATTGAGTTGCAGTAGTCATGTAGGGGGAGGGGGGGGTGATTGTGGCTTGGCACACTGAGAGTACGTTTTCTGTGGTGAGAAGAGGGTCATAGGTTTTGCACTTGTAGTAGACAGACTTGGTGATGTACTGGACTTGGGGTTGGAAGCATAGTTCTTGGCCCAATATGATGCCAAGGTATATGATTTGGGTCTTGACCTGGAGGTCCTTGTTGCTAATCCTGATAGGTGGGGGGGGGGGGGGGTGAAGCTGGGGTCCCTTGTGACATGTAGGATTTCTGTTTTTTTGAAGTTGACTGATAAGTTGCGGAGTTTAGCCAGTTGATTATTTTGGTGAAGCAGGCTGTGATTCTTGAGTTGTCGGGAGCGAATGTGGAGAGAGGTGTGTAAATCATAATGTCGTTGGCATAAATGAGGTAGTTGATATTGAAGTTTTGGATGAGCGGGCAGAGGGGTTGAATGTAAATGTTGAAGAGAAGTGAGGAGAGTGAGGACCCTTGGGGTGCATCTTGTGGTAGGATGTAAGGGGAAGATGTTTGGGTTCCAATTTTTATCTGATGACTCCTGTCTGCTAGGTAGAGTGGATCTATTTGAGTAGTTTGCCTTGAACTCTGATGTCATGAAGTTGATTTAGAAGGATCTGATACAATATGGTGTCAAATGCTGCTGATATGTCCAGAAAGAGCAAAATGAAACCATGAGAGACCAGTTTGATGCCTGAGATGAGAGTGTTCAGTAGAGAGGTCAATAGGGTTTCCAAACTGCGATAGGGGTAGAACCCGTGTTGATGTTGGTCCAGTGGTCCATGTTGATCTGTGATCCTGAAGTTGGGTTTATATGGCTTTTTCTATGATTTTTGCTAGGAATGGTATGCTGGCGATGGGTAAGTAAGAGGCAGGAATACTAGCATCAAGGTTCAGCTTTTTTAGGAGGGGTCTGATGGAGGCTTGCTTTAGTGAAGGTGGGAGGAAGCCTTGTGAGAGGGATGCCTGTAGTATTTCTGATATGATTGGTAGGAATTGTGTTCTGGTGACTTTTATCCAGGATACTGGGCAGGGATCAAGTGAGGAGGTGGCCATGTTGAGGTGGTCGTGTTGATATTGGTGATTAACCTGTCAAACTCCTTGAGGGATAGGGTCCCGAAGGCAATCCAGGAGTGGTCTGATATGGATCTCTCTTTTAGGGTTGGTATAGGATGAGCTTCCTGGTGTTGCTTGTGTCATACTTCACTTATAGATAGGTGGCCATGACTAGGCATGGCTGGGTGGGATCCCTGGTGAGTATTTCAAAGATATCCCTTGGCTTATTGATGGAACAAAGTCGAATGTTGTTGTAGTATTACTCTTTAGCTTTCATGGTGTTATTTCAGTAGGATCTTAAATTGTCTAGGTACAGTGTGTAAATCTGGTGGTTCTTAAATCTACTTGGATCAATAATCAATAAAGAAAGGACTAGCAGTCAAGAAATCCGATGACGTATTGTTTTTGGTAGCATGGCTATGAAGGACCTAGACAAAATTCTCAAGAGCAGAGATGTCTCTCTCCATACAAGGATTCAACTTGTCCAGGCCATGGTATTTTCAATAACGTCATATGGATGTGAAAGTTGGACAGTAAAAAAGATAGACAGGAAGAAAATTAATGCCTTTGAATTATGGTGCTGGCGGCGAATACTGTGCATACCATGGACTGCCAGAAGAACAAACCAGTCAACACTAGAGGAGATCAAACCTAAATTTTCCTTTGAAGCTCAGATGACAAGACTTTGACTTTCATATTTTGGACACCATGTTAAAGACATAATGCTTGGGAAGGTAGAAGGTCACCATAAAAGAGGAAGGCCGGCATTGAGATGGATCGATACAATAACAGCAGCTATGGATACCACTCTATCAACAATGAGCTGCTTGACTGAAGACCTAACAAAGTTTAGGTCAACTATCCAGTGGGTCACCAGGAGTCAACACCAACTCGATGGCACTTAACAACAACAGATCTTCTTCACTGGCATTCGAGGAGATGCAAGTCACGCTTTTGTGCTCTTAGTGAAGTGGAAATCAGGGAGCCTATATGTGAAGGCTATGTAAATTCCTATTTTGAGGCAATTTATAAAGACACAGACACTTGCGCATCTTTATGAGGTGCTATTGACAAAGTGGCAGAAATTGTACCTGGACTGAAGCTGTCAACATTTATGCTTGCTTAGGAACATATGTAAATGTTTGTGTGTAAAGCACCCTGGTGCTTTATTTATTTGACAGGTTTTTTATAAAGCTTTCTCATTTCAGTCAAAGCAGTTTACATTGTAACTTAAACATTGATAACTTGGATTTTTCTGAGGCAATGGAGGGCTAAGTGACTTGCCCAAGGCCACAAGGAGTGCTAGTGGGAATCAAACCCTGGTCTCTTGGTTCACAAGCCACTGCTCTAATCATTAGGCCACTTCTCCACTCTGAAGCATGTGTATATTTTATAAAATGCTTGTATAAATCACAACCCTCTCACCCTCCCCCACCACAGCTGCCATACTCTGCTCCCGAACATGTCCACATGCAGGTTGCATAAAACTACTGTATTTTTGTGTGTGCTATTGCTGGGTGATTTTATAAAAGTCCTTTGATGCACATAAAAAGGCCTTCATGTGGGGAAATCCCTGATCTCCTTAATGACTTACACTGAGAAGATCTAGCATCCAGTTATTACTGATGGTTATGTTCACTGTAAATCTGTTTTGGTCCCGGGGTAAACTGAGCTCTTTGCCATTTGCAATACCATAATCCTAGGATGATGATATGCATGAACTTTTATGACCACTTAAATCTTTTCTCTGGAAGAAATTCATACTTGACTTGAAAATAATTTAGAGCAGGGATGGCAAACTCCAGTCTTGTAGTGTCACGATCCAGCTTTGTTTTCAAGATATCCCTAATGAATATTCATGATATATATTTGCATACAATGGGAGGCAGTGAATGCAAATATATCTCATGAATATTCATTAGGGCATCCTGAAAACCAGGCTGGATTGTGGCACTCCAGGACTGGAGTTCGCCATCCCTGGTTTAGAGGTTTTACATATGAACATTTTCAGGCTCCGATTTGAAGAAGCGAAACTCCTAACTGTCAGAATGAACAAACTACAGCTATTAAGCAACCCATATAAGAAATTAACAGTTTCTAGCCATGCGCAGCTCATGAAATTCAGTAAGGAACCATCTAAAATTCACTGGGCATGAGTGAATTAGTGTGAACTCCTCCAGCAGGGGTCGGAAGCTCTTATGGAACGAGCCAAAAAAATGGAACCCTCATTTTAAGTAGTAATTTTGTGTTCTCCACAGAGCATGGATCCCCCTACAGGGCCTACACAGTAGTCTTTTGGCTTTTGTGGAGGGAAAAGATCTCTCCCATAGAAACATATTTTCAAAATGAACATTTAGCAGAACCTATCCCGTTTAAGTTGACCAGATCTTTATCTGATTAAATACAAGACAGGCATTTTTTCTAATTATAAATAATTGGCTTAACCAGGTCATTTTAACCAGATAGCGCTGATATCAGTGCTGTCTGGTTAAAGTTTTCTGTACCCTTTGCATGCCTCCGATCCCTCTCATATTTAACTAGTTAAGTTTTGCCAGACAGAAGTTAACCGATACGTAGGGCAGGAGATTCAAAATTTAAGATTCGTCTGGGTAACTCCCAAAATTAACCTGGACAAATATTTTGAATAGCAACTCTTTCCTATACTGGGGGAGTCTAGTTTCTGTAAAAGCCCTGTCTCTCCTACAAACACTTGTGACATTCATAAATCAGCATTTCCTGATCAAAGTATGAAAGATCAATACAGTCAGGAAATGCTTGTGGGCAGCACCGTGGTCTTACAATAACTAGTAATGAGTCATCAAATAGACTAGCAGTGGCATGCTGGAGGACATGTCTTTGTATGCGTGTGGGTCTCAATGAAGTGCTTTATATTTCAGTATTGTTACTGTTTGTGTTTTGTATATTGATTTATGGTGTATGTTTATTGTACTTTGCTTTGAACTTTGTAATAATATAAATGTATTCAACATAAATAATGTATGTTTGCAGTTGCCAACTCGTATGCTATAGCACCTCTACAAACTAGATTATACTGACAAGGAAGTCCTTCTCTGGTACTTATATACTGATCTTGTTTGACATTTACAAAGCAGAATTGACAAGAAGATGTGCTATACTACCAGTGCAATTTTCACTATAAACAAAGTTATCATAGCAACAGGTGTTCTTTCACTTGCCTCTTTTCCTTGGGGCCCCTTCTCTCCTTGTTCTCCCTGAAATTACAACATGTATAGGAATTAAAGTCGCGCAGAAAAATGCAAAAAGCTTTTCAGTTTTGGACACCATTTTAAGCATAGTTGGAGCAAAGAATACAAAAACCTTCATTTTATCATGCTGCAAATATATCGTCAGCACCATCTATGGATGCTCAATGCTGGGGTCATATCCGGCCCCGATATTGAATATCTGGGGTTGCCACAGAGGCTGACCACTAACTAGGGAGTGGCGATATTGTGAAGAGGATGGAAGGATAGCGCTATGAGGAGAGGCTTAAAAGGTTAAGGCTCTTCAACTTGGAAAAGAGACGACTGAGGGGAGATATGATAGAGGTCTATAAATTAATGAATGGTTGTTTATACCATCAAAAAGTAGAAAGACTTGGGGACATGCAATGAAGCTACAATGTACAGTAGCCCAGTTAAGACTAATAAGAGAAAATATTTTTTTACTCAATGC
This sequence comes from Ichthyophis bannanicus, assembly GCA_033557465.1. NCBI lineage: Eukaryota > Metazoa > Chordata > Amphibia > Gymnophiona > Ichthyophiidae > Ichthyophis > Ichthyophis bannanicus. The sequence continues at coordinate 1,828,259,927 of CM066031.1, forward strand.
GTAATCAAACTCTGGAATTCGTTACCGGAGGATGTAGTAAAAGTTGTTAGTGTAGCTGGGTTTAAAAAAAGGTTTGGACAAGTTCCTGAAGGAAATGTCCATAAACCATTAATAAAGAGGACCTGGGAAATCCACTGCTTGACCCGGGACAACCATTGTGGAACCTGTGTGTCTTTTGGGAACCTGCCAGGTACTTGTGACCTGGATTGGCCACTGTTGGAAACAGGATATTGGGCTTGATGAACCTTGGTCTGACCCAGTATGCATATTTTATGTTCTTATGTTGTTATATGTCTCAATACCATTTTAGAACCTGCTTTTTTCAGACATGGGAATGCTTGCCATGGTTATCCTGCCAGGGGGAGTGGGTGTTATAGGCAGGGCCTACAATACAGATATGGATTTACCATTTCATATAGGAAATCCACGTCTGAAAACAAATGTAGTCGGCTGCATTTACAACTGCCCCAGGCATGAATAAATGCCAGCTGATGTCAGGCCCCCCACCCGCAACTGTACCTCAAATCCCAGGAACCGCCCCCTGGCTGCTCCCTGGTAAACCCCTCCCCCTAAAGCCTACCCAACCAACAAGAAAAGCGGCAACCCTTTCTGAAAGATCTCTATCCAGAGTGGCCGGGACCTGTCTGATTGTCATCCCAGTGATTGCTATATGGATAGTGGGGAGGGGGGGGGGGAGTGGTGGTTAAAATCTCTTTACCCAACCTGACACTAACCAAATAGTGATGGGGCAGAATAGGGTCGAAAGAGGGAGGAGCACAAATTAGGTATTCAACTACCACCCAGATAATCTATACAATTATTCATTTATTTATTTAAAAGGTCTTCTATACCACATTTCTTAAATTCATTTAGGCCTGCCGTGGACACTTACATAGTTAAAAACTAGTGCTGCCTTTTAAATTGAGCCGCTCACTACCGCCACTGAATATCATTTCCTCAAAATTTAGCAGCTGTGAAACTGGAACAACAATGATGAATCGATTCACAAGAATCCAAACTTAAAGCTAAATCTGAAAATGTATGTGGCTGATATCATTTCACAAATCTCTGTTAGTACAGATCATCCGAGTGTTTAGCACTTACTGCAGAACCCCGGGGTCCCTGGAATCCAGGAAGGCCTGGGCTGCCCATTTCTCCTTTGCTTCCTTTCTGACCCTTTGAAAGGTAAATAAAAACAGGACATAAGCAGCTGCAACAAGAATTTCAACTGTATAACATCCAGACATAATTACAGGAAATCGAGGTAGATGTATTGAGTTACATCTATTCATCACCTCTCCAAAGTGCTCATGGAAGTTTACGATATGAAAATAAACCAAACGCCAAAACAACTTTGGCATTAAATCAATATCTCAAATAATGACCATACTACGTATCCATGCAACAAACTAAACAGTGATATTCATCAGCCAGTGCCTGCCAGCTGGCCCCAATACATTTCCACCTAATTCCTTCTACTGCTTACTTCACATTAATCTTAACTGCAAGAAGACAGGGAGAAACTTAACCCTCTTTCTCTCTCCTCAAATGCTTGTCTTAAATGAATGTGCCCATGGAAATCGGTGGACTTGAGAAAGAGAACTAATTTAATGTGGTATTTTCAAATGGATTTCTATGTGTAAACAGATGTCTCCATCTGTAGAAACAGCCCCTTTAAAAACTGCCCAGGCCTTCTGTGGCAAAGAGTATTCAGGTAAGGCTGGGGTGGACTGCTTGTTCCCCTGAGATTTTGAAACTCAGCAATTATGATCAGCTCAATACCACCCTTCTTGAAATGATCTTGTGTAAAAGTAAGCACCGATGATTCTTTGAGTTTGTGTGGCTATCAGGACCTATTGCTTTTCTTGTTGTAGTTGTTAAGTGCCGTCAAGTCGGTGTCGACTCATGGCGACCCTCTGGATAGTTGTCCTAAACTGTGTTCGGTCTTTAGTCAGGTGGCTCATTTTTGACAGACTGGCACCCATAGCTACTGTTATTGTATCGATCCATCTCATTGCTGGCCTTCTTCTTTTGCGTTGACCTCCTACGTTGCCAAGCATGATCTAATGATCTCTCTTTTCACATGATGTGCCCAAAGTATGAAAGTCGAAATATTGTCATCTGAGCTTCTAAAGAAAGCTTAGGTTTGATCTCCTCTAGTACTGACTGGTTTGTTCTTCGGGCAGTCCATGGTATACACAGTATTCGTCGCCAGAACCATAATTCAAAGGCATCAATTTTCTTCCTGTCTATTTTTTTCACTGTCCAACTTTCACATCCATATAATGTTATTGAAAATGCCATGGCTTGAACAAGTCAAATCTTTGTATGGAGAGAGACATCTTTGCTCTTGAGAATCTTGTCTAGGTCCTTCATAGCCATTCTGCCAAGAGCAATGCATCGTTGGATTTCTTGACTGCTTGTTGCTTCTTTATTGACTGTTAATCCAAGTAGGTTAAAGTTGTCAACTATTTCAATTTCTTCTCCATCAACGATGAACTTATTCATTTTGCAAGTTGTCAGGAGCTTTGTCTTCTTAGCATTAAGATGCAGACCCATTTTAAGACTATCTTCCTTGATCTTGAGAAGCAAATGTTTCAAATTCTCTTCACTGAGCCAGTAATGTGGTATCATCAGCATAGCGAAGGTTGTTGATGAGTCATCCACCAATATTCACACCTCTGTTGTCTTCACACAATCTTGCTTCTCTGATGATTTTTACACCTTTGCTGATTTTAAACCATTCTGTTTCTCCTAGTTCCGTTCAAACAGTTGCTTCTTGATCAGTGTACAGGTTGTGCAAGAGAATGATCGTGTTCTGGTATCCCCATGCTTCGTAATATGGCCCAGAGTTTCTCATGGTTTACACAGTCAAAAGACTTGCTGTAGTCAATAAAACACATATAGATATCCTTTTGGTATTATTTTATCTTTTCAAGGTTCCATCTCACATCTGCAATAATGTCTCTCATTCCTTTCCCTTTCCTGAACCCTGCTTACACTTCAGGCAGTTCTTGCTCCAGGTATAGTTGTAGTCTCTGCTGAATGATCTTGAGTAGAATCTTGCTGACATGTGAAATCAGAGCAATTGTGCGATAATTTCCACAGTCAGTCGGGTCACCTTTCTTCAATATTGGTATAACACAGATCTTTTCCAGTCAGTTGGCCATGAATTTGTCTTCCAAATTTCCTGGAAGAGCCTTGTAACAGCTTCATCAGATTGCTGTAATAACTCAATGGGAATGCCATCAATGCCCGGTGCTTCTTCTTTCATCCCCAATGGTTTCTGATCATAAGGTATAGGTTGAAACGGATGTTGGTCCACTTGATCTTAATGGTATAATGACTGTATATTCTTTCCACTTTTTCTTGATCTTCTCAGCATCATTCAACATGGATCCTTGAGCATCTTGTAGCATTCTAATTCAAGGCTGGAATTTTTTCTTTCGCTCTCGTAGCTTTAGAAAAACTGATCTTGTTCTTCTTCTAATAACTTCTGATTCTGGTTCCCTGCATGTGTCATTGTAGTACTTTTCCTTGCCCTGTCTTGCTGCATGTTGGGAATCTCTGTTGAGTTCTGTAATTACTTCTCTTTCGCCTCTGGCTTTAGCTTCTCTTCGTTTCTGGACAATTTTCAGAATTTCTTCAGTCATCCATTTTGGCCATTTTTCACCTTATGTAGAGACATCGCTTTCTTCCAATACAATCTTCTTGATGTCATCCCATAACTCTCCTGGAACTCTGCCATTTGTATCTAAAGCAGCAAATCGATTTTTCAGGCAGTCTTTTAATTCCAGTGGTATTTTCTCAAGTTCATATTTTGCTACATTCATGAAAAGCTTGCTCTTTTTCAACTTTAGCTTGAGTTTGCATACTAGTAGTTGGTAATCTATACCACAGTCAACTTCAGGTTTTGTCTTTGTTGATGTTATCGAGCTTTTCCATCGTTGTCTCCCACAGATGCAGTCAATTTAATTTCTGTACAAACCATTGGGTGAAGTCCATGTGTACAGTCAGCGCTTGCATTGCTGAAAGGAGGTTTTTGAGATAAATAGATCATTGGTTTTGCAGAATTCTATTAGTCTTTCTCCAGCTTCATTTCTTTTGCCAAGTCCATATTTTCCAACCACATTGCCTTCTATTTTGTTGCCAACTTTTGCTTTCTAGTCACCCATGACTATCAGGATATCCTGTTTGCATGTTCTGTCAATTTCAGCTTGTACCTGTTCATAGAACTCATCAACGTCTTCCTCTTTTGCAGCTTTTGTTGGGGTATATACCTGAATTATAGTTGTGTTGATAGGCAATCCTCGTAGATGAATAGAAATTAAGTGTTCACTGACTGCACTGTATTTCATTACAGTTCTTGCAAGTTTCTTCTTAACTATAAAGGCAACACCATTTCTTCTTTGTCTTTTATTTCCAGCATAGTAGACTATAGGATCATCAGATGCAAAGTGCCCAAAGCCAGTCCATTTCAGTTCACTGACACCCAACAGATCATGCTGTACATATTCCATTTCATTCTTGACCACCTCCAACTTCCCTTGGTTCATGCTTCATACGTTCCATTTCCCAATATGTAAGATACCTTTGTAACTTCTGACTCTCTTTTCATGCGCAGCTACATCAGCAGATCTAACCACATCATAAATGCTGGCTTTACTCTGAGAAGTCTTTAGCTCATCCCCAGTAGCCATTTGAGTGCCTTCCAACCTGGGGGGTCTCATCTTCCAGCACTATAATGCAATTTGTTTTGTGACTATCCATTGGGTTTTCGAAGCAAGATACAGATGTAGATTTACCAAGCATTTCTTCCACGCAGGTAATTCTAGTGTTGTTGCAGTTGTCACAGATATTTGATCCTCCGCTGCCTTCACCGTTCCATTCTGCTGCTGCCCAGTTTGTCTTAGTCTGGCATCTCAGCTGAGACCTGTCCATCTTTGGATACCCTGCCAGTAGCTAAGCTACTGATAGCTTAGCTCTCAGCATCACTGATGCACACAAGCCCTCACAGCACAACAAGCTGCAAACCAAGTGAGGGTTTGTTTTTCTTAGGGGTATGTTTACTAAACCGGGCTAACGGTTAACCCGGGCTATCTGCAACTAGGTCCCATTGAATAATATGGGCCCTAGAGGCAGATAGCCCGGGTTAACCGTTAGCCCGGTTTAGTAAACATACCCCTTAGAGTTGCTCTTTGTTGCTCCCCCCAAGAAGCTTCCACCCTAGGTGATCACCTAATTTGCATAATGGTTAAGCCAGCCCTGTCTCCAAAAGCCAAATGTCAATCTGAAATAGCTTCTCTGGTTTATATTATCTAAGCGGACATCTATGCTATTGTTTTTTGGTGTAACTACTATGTACATGTGGTATTATTCTACTTTGCCAGTTGTCATGCCACTGTTCAGATATCACAACATAAACTATACTTACTGGGGTACCGGAAACTCCAGCACTCCCTGGGGGGCCCGCTGCTCCGTTTTTACCCTGAAACAAAAGTGATTGGAATGAGAATGATTGCATAGTTCTTTTTAATGCCACTGGGATAACACTGATAAAATGTTTTATTTTCTCTTTATTCTTAGTAAAACGTTTCTTACAAAAACCTCAATAGTTTAATTTCATGTTGAAGACTGACAATAGGATTGGCTTATCTACAAATACCCATAATAAACTCAAATTTTACAGAAACAGATCAAGAAAATCTATTGGCTAAATATTATGATGATGATGATTATTATTATGTCCTGGTATTTTATTCTCTTGTATTAAAGAAAGGATACTTGTCACAAGAATCTTATAATTGCAATCATAACAAAAGCCATATACGATGAATGAATCCTTGAATTATTAACTGTACTACAATTGTAAGCATGAGGAATGTGAGCAACAAATGAACAGAGAGTCTGAGTGGGGAAGTGAAAAAGACATACTTCATAGAAGCTGATTTTACTTGTAAGACATCTAACAAATCAGGAAGAGATTTCGACAGGTCGTTTTCATTTTTCTCAATAAGTATGTAAGGTCACCATTGTTATGACTTTCTGCTTGTGTTTACAAAATTGTTATAGAAACATGATGACAGAAAAAGACCCTGGGGTTATTCTGAACCACGACTAGCAGGGATGGACGTCCCAATGGGACGTCCATCCTCGCTATTTGTGCGGCTGCAGGCCCCAGAATAACTTCCCCGCTGGTTTTGCGGGGAAGTTAGTTGGGGGTGGGGAAGAGGCGGCCTGGGGGCAGAGAGTAGGCGGGCAGTAGGCGGTCGCTGGCCCTGGACATACAGGGCTGATTCTAATGTCTGCCTTGTACATCCAGGGACAGCGAAACGGCCAAGGAAGTTATTCCACCTCCGGGGTGGAATAACTTCCCTGGACGGTTTTTTTTTTCGTGGCATCGGGGCGCGGAAGGGGCTGGGGCGACAAAGTTAATCCCCCGCAACCTGATCCTGGCCTGATCCTGGCTGTGGGGAATTAACTTTGTGGGAAGTGGCTGGCATTGCGGCTTTTAAATGGGATGCCATGGTGCCGCGGCTCCATTTAAAAACCCTGGCTGAGTTAGCCAGGCTAGTGCTGTACGTGCAGGCTGGGACTGAATCGCAGTCCTGGTCAGCATTACAGTGCTGTTCACGATTCCGATCCCATGGGGTTAGACGTGGGGTTAGACCCCGTGGGATCACAATCGCGATCTCCTTTGTATTTCCGTGTCAGCCCGGACATACAAAGAAGATCTACATCTTGAATGGAATCGGGCCCATATGGCCAGAATGCACTTCCATACCAACTACCGTCATCCCTTTGTTCCTTTTGAGATCTTCTGTGTTTGTCCCATGATTTCCATGCATCTACCACTCTTTCCATAATGAAATATTTCCGCATATTACTCCTGAGTCTATCCCCTTTCACCTTCATCCTATGTCTCCTTGTAGCAGAGCTTTCTTTCAATTGAAAGAGATCCTCCTGTGAATTTATGCCATGGAGAGATTTAAACATCTCAGTCATATCACCTCTCTCCTGCCTTTCCTCCAAAGTATACACATTGCCTCCGTATGCCTTATGACAAAGCCTACTGACACGTAGTTTGGGTTGATCTTTTTGGGTTGGGAAATGTCTTGTCAGGACAGTTATTTGGAGGGTTGCCATGAGTTGACCTTGACTTGATGGCACTTAACAATATTATAATATTTTATAAATAGCCAAGTTTCTAAGGATTTCCAAAACATTAGGCAAATACACTCATGTAATTCTGGTGGAAGCTAATTCCATAAAACTGGGGCAACACTCTGAAATGCTTGTTTACTTGTTCCTATTAATCTAAATTCTGAAGCTGCGGGTAATTTCAGCCTATTTACATATATGGAATGAAAAGTGTTACTCGCTGGGCATGGTTATAATTAAGAAGACATATATTCTAGTGAAAATCTATACAAAGTTTTAAAAGTTAGGTTGGATCTGGGGATGCTGCAGGGGTGGAATTGATAACCCCTGTCAGAGGGATGCTTTGGTCGTTGCTTAACTGCACCAGTCTTATAAACCAATATTTCACACCCCAAAGGAGGTACGTTTTAATGAACCTTGGCTGAGGACCAATTGCTGCAATGACCTGTCTATAAAGAAGGAGGATAGATATAAATTAAGGGAAACATAGCCTGGGTAATTGTGAATGAAGGCTCCTATAGTGCTGGATCCCAGCCCTGGCTCCAAATGAATGGAAGAACTGGTGGTGTAGCCAAGGCTGATTTTTTTTTTTTTGGTGAAGACTGAGATTAATATGTGTAGGCACTAGACAATGCAGATTATGACTTTGCCTCCAGTTCTCAGCTGCCTGTCTAGCTGCTGCTCATTGGATGGACTTGACTCTAAAGTCAAGGGGGCACAGCCCACTCAGGTCCAACTATGGATATACTAAGAATAAAATGAGGAGATGGAAGTTATTAGCTACTGGGTCAAACAAACAAACACAAAAAAATTAAACTGGGATTGAAATCTGGTTGGTATTCAAGTAATAGTCCCACTTCAGCACAGCTCAAACAAAAGGTTATTTATTGCTACCTGTATGTGGAAGAATAAATCTGAACAAGAAACAGAGGTCTCAAGGGGCCATCTGGTCTCCCACCATGACACCAGACAAGATCTAATAGACCTGGCCATCTCAGACATAGTGCACAACTTGCATTAAACATCCCTAAAATCAAAGCGATTTAACCAGCTCCCTAAGTCGCTTGTGCAGTATTCAACTATAGAAAAGTTCTTCCTAACATCTACCCTAAATCACGGCTATAGTAAGGCAAAACGCTTACTTTTTCCATGGAGATGGGGAATGATTGATCACCACTCTTGGCATAACTGCTTTTTCTGTGTTTGAATATTGCTGTCCAGCAAAACTTCTGTTTTTTCTTTTCTTTTCTATGTTGGATAAACCCAACTTATTCAACTATTTGTCACAAGTCAAGATAACCAGACCTTTTCTTATGGAACATCACAAATGAAATATTTGAACTAGACTTTGACTACTACTCTCAAGTTCTGTTCCCAGAACGCTGTCCCATGTTCATGGGATTTCCAATATTTGCCTTGTAACGAAACAGAAAGCTATGGGCACACTTCACTTTCGGTGGTCCAAATGACCCTCTAGACAGGAAATTGCAGAGAGATCTTTTGGACCACTGGACGCGAAGTGTGCCCGTAGCTTTCTGTTTCATTACAAGGCCAGAGACGTATCAGCCCCCCCCTCCCCGTACTTAATTTTAAAACCAATGCAGAAAAAAAAATCACAACAAATTGCAAAATTCAGAATTCTTGCATGCAGAATTCCAGCAGGAATAGATGGTTGATAAAAATTGTAGAGCCCTTTTGGTCCCCTCATTTCTCCTTCCTTTTGTAGTATCATAGATCAGACCTTCCTCCTGGCTGTAATTTCTCATTTGCATGAAAGTTACTATATAAAGCAAAACTGTACTGGGCCGTTTGGTGCAATGCAATGATCAATTGTGCTGAAAGAAAGCAATTTGTATTTGCAAAAATGAGATGTCAGATCATTCAGATAATGCAATGAGTGCAGTGATTAATGTCTACCCTCAGTTATTAACAGCTGAGTGTTTTAAGACTTCATATCAGAACAGCAGCCTGCAGACTACACAACAGGAATAATTTTCACAGCTGGAAGTTATTAGCTGCCAGCACCCATGACTGCCTCTGTGGATATCGATGGATTTTCAGCTAAATGCCATGATAAACTGTCCAACCTGTTGGGTGACCAACAGCACCACCTAAGGCCAGGGCCGGATTTACCTATACGCCACCTACGCCGTGGCGTAGGGCCCACAGCAGACAAGGGCCCACAAAAATAGCCTTTTTAAAATTAAATAAAAAAAAAAAAACGCTGGCTGCCGCCGCGACAGCATGGACTGTTCCCGCGGGGCCCCCTCTGCTGCCGCGGCAGCATGGATTGTCCCGCGGGGCTCCCTATGCCCGGCTGAATCCCCTCCCTGCCTCCCTCCCTGCCGGCTTTGAGAGGCGCGAAGGGAGAGTGTCTCCCTCGCGTCTCTGTTAAGCCCGCAGGGGCTGATGGGAAATTTCCCATCAGCCCCTGCGGGCTTAACAGAGACGCGAGGCAGACACTCTCCCTTCACGCCTCTCAAAGCCAGCAGGGAGAGAGGGGATTCAGCCGGGCATAGGGAGCCCCGCGGGACAATCCATGCTGCCGTGGCAGCAGAGGGGTCCCCGCGGGAACAGTCCATGCTGCCGCGGCGGCAGCCAGCGTTTTTTTTTTTAAATTAAATTTTACTTTAGGCCGATGGGGGGGGGGGGGGTAGGACTGGTAATGGGCAATTGGGGGGGCTGGGAATGGAAATGGGGGGGGGGGGTTAAGGATGGAGGTGGGATGATGGGTTTAGTAATGGTAATGGGCTGTGGGCTGTTGGGGGGGTTTAGAACTGGTAATGGGCTGGGGGGGGGGTAGGACTGGTACTGGGCTATTGGGGGGGCTGGTACTGGAAATGGGTTGGGGGTTTAAGCCTGGAGGTGGGCTGATGGGGTTAGGACTGGTAATGGGCTGTGGGCTGTTGGGGGGGGGGTTAGAACTGGTAATGGACTAGGGGAGGGGTTAAGACTGGTAATGGGCTGTGGGCTGATGGGGGCTGTCTGGTAATGGGCTATGGGGGGGCTAGGACTGGAAATGGGCTGGGGGGGTTAAGACTGGAGGTGGGCTGATGGGGTTAGGACTGGTAATGGGCTGTGGGCCGTTGGGGGGGTTAGAACTGGTAATGGGCTATGGGGGGAGGGTTAGAACTGATAATGGGCTATGGGGGGGGGCTAGGACAGGAAATAGGCTGATGGGGAGGGGTTAGGACTAGGTGGGCTGATGGGGTTAGGACTGTTAATGGGCTGTGGGCTGATTGGTGGGTTAGGACTGGCAATGGGCTATGGGGGGCTGACTGGAAATGGGTTGATGGGGTTAGGACTGGAAGTTGGCTGATGGGGGGTTAGGACTGGTAATGGGTTATAGGGGGGGCTTAAACTGAAAATGGGGTGATGGGGGGTTAGGACTGTAAGTGGGTTGATGGGGGGGCTAGGACTGGTATTGGGTTGGGGGGTTGCTAGGACTGGAAATGGGCTGATGGGTGGCTAGGACTGGAAATGGGCTGATGCAGGAACAAGAAGGGAATGGATGCTGGGTGAGGCTGGAACTAGAAGGGAGCTGATGTTGAGGGAGGATTAGAATGGGATGGGGCTGGAAGAGTAAAATGGAGAAGGGAAAAATATTTTGTGTGGGAGGGATAAAAAATCTACAATTGGCCGGGTATTGGGAGAGTAAGTGGGGATTGAGGATGGAGGGGTAAAATTTGAGTGGATGAAATAGGAATGAGGAAAGAGCAAAAGGAGAAAGATTAGTATGTTAAAGCAGATGTAGAGAGAGAATGGAAAAAAACTAGAAGAGAGAAGAAAGGACAAATGGACAGCAGATGATGGAGAGTTAGCGTGGACTACTCAGGCCTGAACCTCGTTGTATGGAGCGGAGTAGTCCACCTGTCGGTTAAGCCAAGAGCCCTGGTGTCTTCATGGAAGAGTGAAGAAAGTTTTTGAAGCTGTCGAGGACAGAGTGGAGCGATTTTCCGTTCCTTAGCAGCTAAGTCCTCTAATAAGTTATTACGTTCCAGGGGGGGACTTATGGAGCTGTGAGATTGGCTTGTGTAGCCCAGGGTCGATGGAGATCCAACTGACTCTACTGCAGTTTTAGAAAAATTATTATTTTTGCTGACAGCAGCAAGTGCTGATTTTGTTGGCCAGGCTGAGGAACAGTCATTTCAACTTTGAGTAAAAAGGAGGGTTCACTTCAGGAGAGGAAAAGTTTCTTCTCATGGTGAACGATCTGACAAAAAACTTTTACATATGCGTTAAGGGGTGGTAGTTGGTTTTGGAATCCAAGGGCAGATATTTAGTTTTTCTGGTTGGTGATATATTACAGGGGAATCATGTTTTTCTAGCTTACATTGGGTTGATTTCCAGGGGTGTATAGGGTAGGATGGGTTCTAAATGGGCAGTGTTTGTAGTAGTTCCTAATGTGTCTGGCAGTTGGCACTGGATTATAGTAATGTAGAAATCTTTTAGTCTTTCTTTATCCATACACTCATTAAGAGGCATGTTTACTAAAAGTTAGTGTATGGTAATATTATGCAAATATTTATGCAAATGAGGCCCCGCACCCCCCTTGGGCCGCCCCTGCTGGGGGCCCACAATTTTTGTTGGCATAGGGCCTCACTCAAGGTAAATCCGGCCCTGCCTAAGGCTAGTCTATGGACCAATAACCAACAGCTTAGTGAAAGTCCAGCGACCAAAGAAATCAGCCAATGAGAACATTACAATTGAGGCATCTGTTTTAAAAGAGGAGATCATTCGAATGAGATATTAGCATCTCCCAGAACTGTAAAGTCCACAGTTAGTTCTATTTCATTTTATTGGTTTCTGGATCAATAATTTCTCTCTTGAATGGGTTTTGTGAACTGCTGTCTGCAGAAACTCACCTGTTGCCCTCTAAGTCCTCGAGGCCCCTGAGGTCCTGGAGGTCCTGGATCGCCCTAGGATAAAAAGCAAACCGTTCACTTTATACTGTACATTTCTTCTTTGGTTGGAATAAATGAGTCAGCTTCTAAGGCAAAGGGATTTTATGAGTCACTGTAAGTGGTGATTAGGGTCTGTTTGTTACAGTTCTCTCATGTGCGAAGCAGATTACACAGTAAGATTGCAAAAGCCCTACAAGCTTTTCAGAGGAATGATGCATCTCTCTCTCCTGTTTATAGACAGATAGAGATTCCTGAAGGAAGTGCAGTCAGTGTATGTATGAAAACGTTCACTTGGAAAATGGGATATTTTTCCTTAAGGATAGAAAGAAAGAGAATGAAATCGAACACAGTTCTGCAGTATATTTTGGAAAGTTGCCTTGGCTCAGTCAGCAGCGTCCTCAGAGGGTTATGTTAACCTCAGGAAAACCTGTCTGCTGATCCCCCTACCCTCATACTTGTTAAGCGTCACAGCTGGTTTTGAATTGCCTCCATTTATTTTTCTTAAAATGATTTATAGCTGGGTTTGCCAGTGTAATGCAACTGGCACACGAGGACACTGGAGTGATAATGCACTATGAAGTCGAAGGGTTTACAGTAAATGGACACAGATTGCATGGGCTGTAATTCATGACCTCAGTAGGGCCTCATGACCAAGGACTGCTTCCCCACCAGAGATCATAGATTACGTTTTGCCTGATTCTGTTCCTCGCTACTAACTAGTCCTGGGATCCATTTACTAAGGTGCATGAGAGAAATAAAGGAGCGTCAGGGGTCAGAACTAGCAGGGCAGGAGAATGAGGATTTCTCTGCTTCCCACCAGACCACAGGAATTTGATGTGTAGCTACTTTCCCTGGAGTACTGCACCATGCAATGGCTATCGGCATGTTAATGAGCTCTTTTGCATGAATTTATGCACAGCACCGCTCATTAGCAGAACCATTTTGTGTCTGCTTTAGCGGCCAGGAACAAATGTTGAGACCATGCAAATTCCAAGTAGCGTTTGAATTTAGTCCCGTGCCTTTTCTCAGGAGTTGAAGGCAAGTTACAGTAGGAATTTTTCTATCTCTGTAGGTACAATGTCATTTTGATTGTTAAGCAATGGGAAGTCAAGTGATCATGAAGAGGAAAAGCAGGATTCAAACTCTACCAGCCTTGACACACAGTCAACTGCTCTAACCATTAGGCTACTCCTCCACTCCTGTGGCCTCAGGTCTTTTTTTGGTAGCATGTGATAGGTTTACACATAGTACATATTTATCATCACACTTAGGAACTTTCCTGCAGGTGCTGAATTCTGAGGGTCTGATGTTTAGTTAGAAGACCCATAGAGCTCCTGGTCAAATGGAGCAGGCTGAGACACTCTTGGTTTGGCTCCCAGTGCATCTATGATTTTGCAGTTCTAATTTCTTAGGCAGTTACAGAGGAATGGGACAGACAATTCCATTGACACAATGGGAGTTAAATGAGGACTGGCCCAGCCTGTCCCCTTTGACAAGGAGTGACAGAGTCACCCAACATGAGATTGCAATTTTACGATATCTAATACCATGGTTGCTTCGATGGTGACCTTCTTTTCTAATTGCCTGTCTAATAAAAGCTTTGTCTAATTTGTCAGTATTTGTGCTCATTGCTGCTGTCTTCATTTAAATAATACAATAAAAATAAGCATGGCCCCCAAGAAGATCTGCTTTTCAGGGTAACCAGAATCTGCATGTTAACCAAACTATGCGGAAACAATTTTATATACTTTCATTGTGGCTGTCTGCCCGGGAGATGATGTGCCAGGCTGCAATTGACAACCGCTGGCCTAATGCAGTCTGCATAGATTAAAGATTTATTTATTTATTTTTATACTGCCTTTCTACTATTCAAAGCAGTTTACATTAAACAAAAGGCATGCAGGCACACACTATTTTTCATTGAAACATAACAAGAGAAACATATAATTAAACTAAATCCTTTGGTGAGTGGACTAATCAGAATTAGTACAGAATAGGGATTGTCGACGATCGAACTGGGAAAATCAGCTGACTGAACTATCTACAGTTGTGTATTGGATCTGGAACATCATGTTTAGGTGATGGGCTCTTCCGAAGTGAGGCTGGGCTGAGACCCTGGCAGTGTATTCAAGTTGAAATGCTCCTGGAATAGGTGGGTCTTCAGCATTTTACGGAATACTGTGAGATCGGGGCAATTTCTCAGATGTGGGGGGAGGGAATGTCAGACAGTGGGGGTGAACAGTGACAGTGCCTGATTACAAGTGGATTGTTTGCTCCTTATTTTTAAGGTTGGAATTGCGAGTAGGTTGGACAAGGCATGTCTATGAGGCCTTTTGTTTTTAGGTCTTGCTGTTAGATGGTTTAAACAAGTTTCAGAATTGTTGTGCATGATTTTGAATATGGTGATGATGGCTTTGTATTTTAGTCTAGACTGAATTGGTAGCCAGTGGGGGGGCTTTCTGTATTATTCTTGCAGCAGTATGTTGGGCTAGTTGAAGGAAGTGGATTGCTCGTTTGGGAAGGCTGTGATATATGATATTACAGTAATCCAGAATGGGTGAGATTGATTTGCATACCATCTGGAATAAATCAGGGTTTAGTAGGGGACGGAGGTTCTTTAGGGTTCTCAATTTATGATACACTGAATTTGCCAATCTTTTTATTTGAGCCTAAAAGTTTAGATTCTGACCCAATATTATACCCAGGTATTTAACTTTGGATTTAACCTTGATGGAGCAGTTATGAATCCACAGGAATGGTGGCGGAGAGAAGGATGTGTCTGAGAATATGTGTCCAAGTCAAGAATACAAATGAAGTTTAACTACTGTAATGCATCCAAACCATTTTGTTACCAGGATCTGACAATTTTTCTATGCAACCACAGAATTGATTTCAATTTGGTGCCTGCTGTCAAATAAATACAGCTCAGAAAAGAAAAAAAGCCAGAATCTAATATTATACAAAGTCATTTCCAAGTGGTCTGTTAACACAAAGGGCAGATATTATCAGTGGCTAGGAGAACGTTACCTGGTCTTTGTAATAATACAGGCAGAGCTAACCTGAAGCCAGTAGCATCTTCAGAGCTAAATTGGACTTTCTTATCCTATCTGTGAATCAATGCATGATTGCACAGCCCCTTTTCCCCAGAAATATACACACATGCCATCACAGAATGGACCAAGCAGAAATCCATTTTATAAGTCACCATTAGACTACCCATTTTTACAAGAATATGCATATTAATTAACTCTGCCTAATTAGATTTCTCTGACATACCTGACTGCTTCTTAATGACCAGATTGGGTGACGGACATCTATTATTTCCAGTGCCATATCAGGTAGTGGTGGTGGAAGCACATTTTTAGGAGACTGGACATCCCCAACAAACAATGAAAAGAAAGAGGTCAGCTCCGTGCTGTGACTAGCACACTTACATCTTTCCCTGGTAAACCTTCCTGCCCTGGAGGGCCTGGCACACCTGCTTCTCCCTTCAAAGAAGAGCGGAAGAGGAAGTTAGGAGCTTGTCTAGCTGATAGTTCTGCATTATAGACTAATTGACCAAGACATCTCTGGCGCCTTTGCAGATGTTACTGTTTGGACCTTGCGCTGCTGGGCTGGTGAAAGTTGCAGCTTTTTGCGGTGGATAGAAGCATGCACACAATGCAGCATAAAGATGGCACACTATCACCCCTCCCCCAACGCTATTTTGTTTTCTTGGAACATACAGTATCCATCTACTGCAACCAATTGCTGGTTTCAGAGTATTTGACCCAGTACAAGTGCAGCAACATCAGGAATGCATGCCCAGGCCCTCCGAGAGCTCAGATGAGGCCTAGGCTATTTCACATTGTAAGGTCCTCTCATTGTTTGGGAAGAAGGGTCAAAAATATTTTAATGTAACGAATGGCATGTAAAAAATGTTTTCAAAATTCAAAAATGTATTTTACAACTAAAAAAGCATAGGGGGTCATTCTGAGGCACGAATAGTGGGGATGGACGTTCCGTTGGGACGTCCATTCCCGCTATTCGTTCCCGCTCCCAACTCCGTCTACCTTCCCACGTCTTGTATGGGGAAGTTAGAAGGGGTGGGAAAGGGGTGGATCAGGGGACAGCGGGTCCAGGACGCGAAAGGGGCAGGAAGCCAGATCGCGGATCGGGGGTCGGGCTGCGGGGAATGCAGCATTTGTTCTGGCGGCCAGGATCGCGGCTTTCCAATGGAGCTGCGGTGCCATGGCGCCATGGCTCCATTGAAGAGCCCTGACTGAGTTAGCCGGGCAAGGCCTGTACGTGCAGGCCGGACAGAATCGGGTCCGGGCCTGCACATACAGGCCTGTTCACGATTCATATCCTGCGGGGCTAGACGTGCCCCGCAAGATCAGAATCGCGTCTCCTGTGCGTCCGGTTTTGACCAGACGCACAGAGGGCCTGGACGTCCAGGATGGAATCGGGCTGTTAATGATTACATTGGGTTAAAGTGAAGAACCTGCGCACCCTTGCCTGAGGTGTAGCCCCCCATGAGATAAAACCCAGGCTAAATGGCCTTGCTGCCCCCTCCTCTTGGAGGGCCTGTACACACCTCTGTTGATTCTCTGGACTTCATGGTGTGATCACAGGCCTCCCTATGCAGTCATGCATCAGTTTTGCTATGAACGCAGGCTCAGAGCTATCGCAGGCTCAATATTGCTGCTAAATGAATAACTTCTGGCATTGTCTTCACCCCTCATCAACCTGGCCCCTTATTATTCAGACAAATTATGGCCCTTTAGGGAATGACACACAATATTTGCGACTTAAAGCATACTAAATGGCAAAATTATGCATTATTTTTCCATAAAGTATGTTATTGTATAATGTTCATTGCCTTAAACCAATGAGATGCAAAGCATGCAAATGAATACAAAGCACCTTGTTGTTATGCAAATGAAGTAACAGAGATTTCATTGAACTTTGCAAGCTGCGTTGTTCCTGGAAAAGGAACGCCATCTCAAAACTGGCAGTATTGGGTCACTAACATGCAGCCAAGTGCTCAGGGAAGTCTTCTTAAAGGGGCTGAAATAAGTTCCATGCACCCTCCCCCCTTCCACTGATGCATTGCAATAAGACATGACTAAGAGCCAATCCTATTCCCAGAAACGCCTACATGCGTCTCATGCAAAAGCAGGCTCCGTGTCTCCCTAGGGTCAATTTTTATGAATATTCAGGGACAATGCTATAAGCATTTACATGGGTATGCAGAATGTCACTCTACATGCTCAGGTTGCTTATAAAAGGACCCTCTTACTAAAGCCCGTTAGCATGTGTTTTAATGCGCAACAATTGGTAGTCGAGAACACTAAGGTGGGAGTGTGTCTGCCAGCACACGCTACACTACACAGGATGGGGTGAGGAATGTGTGGAGTGCGGCCATGGAGAGTGCATTGCCACTAGGGCCAGGGCAATTGCCACGCTTTCAGTGGCAACGTGGCTCTTAGTGAGAGTTCATCTTCTGACTCTTCTACGGGAGTCGTTAAGCGAACCTGCCTTAGTGGAGCTCACATTCGAGTGGCCAATCATGCATTAGCTGCAAGATACACACTGGCCACGCCCCTGATGCTAACGTGGAGGCTTAGCAATTAATGTGTGCTTTTTTGGTGAGTTAAATGTGAATCTTTTGCGGGCTTTAGTGAAAAGGGCCCTTTGTGTTAGTATTGAGTGATGACTGGGAACCCCTCCGTCCCAACAGTCTGTTAATTCTGCCTCTTTAGCTTCTCTGGGCAGCAGAGTCCTGGTGCAAGAATCAAATCCAAGTCCTCCGCACTGCGGTGCCACAGATGAGCCCTGCCCACCTTGATTTTTGCTGCGCATGAGAAGATGCTGCCTGCAGTAGGAACATCTGTGCTACTTACTCTAGCTCCAGGTGGTCCTGCATCTCCTCGATGCCCCTTGAAACCCTACAAATCAGAATGAATACAGAAGTGTTCATTTATCCAAGCTATACCTTTGGTTTGATAAAATATCTTCTTTCATCAATGCAGGGTTTACACCAATTGTATACTGCTTGAATAAGGTCATTTCCCTGGCTGGAAATCATTTTCAGTGCAGTTGATGAAATGGACATTTCAGCTCAGTCCTGTAGTCAGGAGCAGGACCGTACCAAGCTATTAATGCGCCCCGTGCGACTAATGAATCTGGAGCCCCTCTCCACCCCAGCCATGTGCAGTGACTCCCTCTTTTTGAGCTTTCTGGAAGCCCAGTGATGATATCAGTGCCCTGTGTGGCCGCACCGCTTGCACAGCCCTTGGTACGGCCCTAGTCAGCAGACAAAACTGTGAGCCAGATTTAGGTTTCTGATGAAAGTAGGGCAAAAGAAAGAATGCACAACAGTACATCAGTTTGCTTTAACAGTTATGAAATACCACAACTTTGGCTCAGAGCGTTCCTTTTTTGCAGTGTTAGGAAGAGAGAGAGAGAGAGAGAGAGAGAAAGGGAGAGAGAAAACGTCTAAGGCAAACCTTCTGCATTATAGGATTTGCTTTTTGCTTCGTTTAAGCAATGGCCACGTTCTTACACTGCTTTTAGCCCAGACCGTTGCTTACACAATTGTTTTTCTTTGTGGTGTTCATTCCTTTTCAGAAATCAAAGCTGGGGGTTGACGATGCACTGTAAGAACATAAGATATGCCCATTTCTGAACTGTGGACGAGACGCTGATTTAGAGTGGATTACTCACCTTTCCAAACCCACATTCAAGGAACGCTACCTTTCACATACTTCCCTGAGGGGTAGACTCGTGGTTAGAGCTAAAAACCAATGAAGCCTGGGTCTGACTCCTACTGATAGTTCTTTTTACTTTGGGAAAATCTCGTTATTCTCCACGGCCTCAGGTTCAATCTTTTATAACCTTATTTTCCTACATATTAATGTACATTAAACAATGAAAACCCCATAATTTTTAATGGAGTCTATTTACGAGCAGGGTGCTTAACTCGAATTAATGCACTTTAACTTATTAACTCACATTAATAAATAAGAACCTGAGATTGTCAACCTTCTAGGGACAGGGCAACTTGCCTTGAGCCACCAATGAAAAGAGAGTGAGCCAAATCCAGATAATCAGATATACTATTCAGGTACTTATAATCCAGGGGCCTGATTTACTAACATAAGTCAACATGTTAATGTGTTTGCAAAATTGCAATGTCTGCCTTTGGGTCAATGCTGACCTAGCAGCTCCTGGGTTTTCTTGGCAGTATGATTGGAAGCAGATTGCCAGGCCTTTCTTCTGAAGTAATTAAGGGTTAAGTGACTTGCCCAAGGCCACAAAGAGTGCTAGGAGGAATTGAACCCTAATCTCTTGGCTACTAAGCTGATGCTCTAACCACTAGACTACACCTCCACTCCTCATTAATGCTTATTAGGTGCAAAACTTGAAGGTATCTTAGTAAAGTGATCAACCATCCCGTATTATATGGGACAGTCCTAGATTTTAAGGATTTGTCCCTGGAATCGTATTTCTTCGGTAGGGACACCTAAATGTCCCCTATTTTAATACATGTGTCCACTCCTCCACATTTGTACCAGTGGACTTCTCCACTCCAGCTCAAATTTTCAAAGGGAAACTATTTATATGAGACTATTTCCATCAGAGACACAGAAACGTATAAACATGCATGTACTCTGTTGTACTTCAGTCACACACACATGCACATGCATTCATCTATCTCCCCCCCTCCAAATCAGGTCCACGCATGCAGACCAGCACTTTTCAGATAACCGATTCTGTCTCTGTCTACTGGTAATGTGCTGCTTTTGCACTCCTCTAATCAATGCCCCAAATTCTTGCTTTTGCTATAGCCTCCTCACACTTTACCCCATTCCTCTTAAATATTTACCCTTTCTCAGCAACCCCACTCACCCCTACCAAGAAACCTACTTATTCCACTGACTTTCTCCCAGTGAAAAAAATCAGTCGACCCTTCCTGTGACTAGTGCAGCCTTTCCAGCAATACTCGATCTTCTCAGGGGGCTATAATGGTTGGAATAAGAGACATTTTCAACCGCTATTCTTCAGATGTGAGGCTTGGAATGATAAGCTGAAGACCCCCTCGTCTACCTTTTGGCTGACATCGGATCCTTGTCAGTGTTTGTTAATAACCTGTGGAATTTCGTGCTTGAGTTTGCAACACCTTTGAACAGTATTTCAGTTACAAGAGATAAGTGATACTGAGGACTCGCTGATTGTGTGGTTCCTCAGATTTTAAGGTTGAAAATTTGAGCAGTTTTATTGCTCTTGTAGTGATGAAAGCTCCCAGGAAGACATGGAAGTGGAAGAAAATCCTAGTTTCCCCTTTGAAATGAATGACAGTTCACGTGTGCATAAGACTTGCAAGCCAGATCAGAAAAAAACCAGCTCCCTGCTAAGGTCAGGCCACGCCCTAGCACAGGGGTGGAGACAAGCTTGCCTGATGATTGGTCACACAGGTGCAGAGAACAGGGAATGCCTAGCAGCCAATGGTTCTTAAAACCACGAGCAGAGCAGAAAGAGGAGGGAAGGTGGAAAGCAAAGGACAACAGAGAGAGCAAGGCTGAGCATAGCTGGAGGAGAAAGAAAGAAGAAAACTCCCAGGAAAGCAGCTACCTAAGAGGGCCTGGAGAAGGACATAAGGAGGCTGAATTTCAGAGCCTGGAGGATCCCAGGAAGAAAGAAATCATCGCTTGTCTGAGGAACCATCCCCAAGGTAAAGCCAGCAGTTTCAGAGCTGAGAAATCAACAGAGAAACAGTTTGCTATTGCTAAGGTCCAGGAAGCAGAGCCCTCACCGTCTACTGCTAAGAGGTGGGTGGAAAGTTTTACGTATGGGAAATATCATAGCCCTGATAAAAGCAGAACAGCTGAGTCTTCAAAGCTAGAAGCACTGAGAGAGTTGTTTGCTGAGGGAAAGTTCACTCCCCTAATACAACTGCGCCTTTACAAGCTGAATTGCAGTGGAATCAGTTCCAGGAATTTCTAAAGGAGAGGAAGTCTGGGAGAGTTTGTAACTTTGATAGAGATACCATATATCCTGATGCCATAGAAGGAATGCAAATAGATTCCTGTTTGCCAAGCTCTGAGTGTGAACCTGTACCAATGGATTGCTCATTGTGTTTAAAAGAAGAGTCTGCATTATTGAACTGAGCTGAGAGACTGTGAAACAATATAGAGAATAAGTACAATACCTGCTTAGAATTAAGGAAAGCTAATACTGTGTTTTACTAAGCTTAATTGCCTTCTGAAGCTAAGAAGCAGTGCTTAGAAGAAGTTTGCTTTGAGAAAAGAAAATCACAGCTGTTGCAAGTTTATCGGTATTTCTGTTGAATGACCACACGAGGCAGTCCTCGGTGTAAGCTTGTGGGAATAAGAACAGCTGAACAGTGAAAAGAGGTTTTTGTTACGTCATTCTCTGTTACCTGATTTATCCTTTATGTTGGAGAAGCATCCTTTTTGCCTTGTTTGTGTATTGAGCTTAAATGCCCTGGAAATCCCCACAAAATAAATTTTCTTGCTGCCTTGAACCACCGACTCACAACTACAATTTGTCCTTAAAGAATAAACTAACTACAAGTCCCAGAATACCTCTGGTAACAACAAGGGAAGCTTTTTTCAAAAGTGGACAACATAAGGCTGTTTCCTGCTTGTAAGCTCTTGGGCCCAAGCGGAAGCATCACACTCTTAATAAAGAGAAAAATGGAGGGTTTGCCACGAGAGAGGGTTTCCTCTCAAGGCAAATGATCCAACACATAAAATAAAAATACTATTTTATATCCTTGAGCTGGAAGTTAGGGTAGGGTAATATATGATATATAGGTGTTATTTTTGTTATTGGTAGTATTTTGTGGTAACCTATTTCGGTCTCTTGCATTTAATATTAATAAAGGACATGATTATTGTCACCCTTATAAACAATTCAAATCCGTTTCAACAGAAGAACCATTTTCTCATTGCAGTAAAATTAGACATACCTGTGATCAGTTGTCAGTACTCACATGACTTGAATCAACCAATGAATGAAGGCTCTAATATTTAAAATGGCCACATTCACTCTCTGTTCCTTTTATACAATGGTGAAGACAAGAGAGCTGCCCAAGACCATCAGAAAAGCCATTATCACCAAATATCAAACTTAAAAGGGGTACAAGGCCATCTCCAAAGACCTTGGGATTCCTGTGTCTACAGTTCACAATGTTATTGAGAAGTTTACTGCTCATAGAGCTGTCAAAAACCTCCCAGGACATGGTGGAAAATTAATCCAAGAAGTCTTTGAAGATTAGTGCAAACTGTTGGAAAACACCACATACAACATCCAAAGAGCTTAAGGCTGATCTGGAGCAACCTGGAGTGGTGGTTTCAACCTGCCCCATAAGCCGTGTACTAAACAAAGAAGGACTTCATTGGCAAAGGCCAAGGAGGATCCCACTGCTCAATTACAGACATAAAATGGCACTCCTGATCTTTGCCCAAACCCATCTTGAGAAACCACAATCCTTCTGGGAAAATGTTCTATGGACAGATGAAAACATACTTGAACTGTTTGGCAATGCAGACCAGCAATACATTTACAGGCAAAGAAATGAAGCTTATAAGTCAAAAAACACCCTTCCTACGGTTAAATATGGTGGACGTTCTATAATGTTGTGGGGCTGTTTTGTTGCCTTAGGAACTGGAGGCCTGGAATGTATTAAAGGAATCATGAGGTCAGAAGAATAGTAAGGTATTTTGGAATGAAATGTGCTACCTAGTGTCAGAAAGCTAGGTCTGGGTCGAAATTCATTGGTCCTCCAGCAGGACAATGACCCAAACATACATCCAAAAGTACAAAAGAATGTTTAAAAAGTAACAAATGGACTGTTTTAAACTGGCCAACAATGAGTCCTGATTTCAGTCCAATCGAGAACCTTTGGAAAGAGTTGAAATCTGCCAGTGGTAAAAGGAATCCCGGAAACATTCATGAGCTGGAACAAATCAAAACTGAAGAGTGGGAGAAACTACCAGCAGACAGATGTACAAAACTTATAAACGGCTACAAGAAACGTTTGGAGGCTGTCATCACTGTCAAGGATTTGTGCAACCATATATTAGTGAATGGTGCCATTAATCCTGCCCAGGTCATATTTTGTTTTTTTTCTCAGAAATTACTACATTTAAGTTGCACAGACATCTTTTTTTGTTGTATACCTTTGAACGTATTATTAAAATATTATGATGACCTACAGTTGGAATACTTCCAATTATTTCTCAAAATATTGTACACAACACACCTACAATGCAAGGGTGCCAATCATGCTGACCACAACTGTATATGGCACTAAAAGATGACATAAATATAACAGGTATTTCAGAGACCTAGTGGAAGGAGAATAATCAATAGAACACTGATACTGGGGTACAAATTATACCGGCATTACAGGATGGATCAAATTGGTGGCGTAGATGCTCTATATGTTAATTATGGCATAGAGTTGAAAAGGATAAATGTTCTGCAGGAAACAAATTGCAAGAATAAGGAAATAGATTGTAGAATGCTAATGGAGATTAGGAAGGCTACTAAAACTGGTATCCCAATAATAACGGGAGATTTCAATTACCCCATGTAGATTGGGTAAATTTCACATTAGGACATGGTAGGGAGGTAATGTTCCTAAATGCCATAATCCATGT
The DNA here is from genome assembly GCA_033557465.1 of Ichthyophis bannanicus. NCBI lineage: Eukaryota > Metazoa > Chordata > Amphibia > Gymnophiona > Ichthyophiidae > Ichthyophis > Ichthyophis bannanicus. The sequence goes on from CM066031.1 coordinate 1,828,283,664, forward strand.
TTCATGTAGGATCTAGTCATGGAACCAACAAGAGGGGGAACTAAGGTTTATGGTTTATTTTTCTTTAGAAAACTTGTGGATCTAGTTCTCTGTGGAATATGCAAGAGGCAAATATGATGGGCGATTAACACGATTAGCAGAGCTGCTAACCACATTCATCGCAGTGAACGGGAGAGATTCAGCGGCACTAACATGGTTAATATCACTGAATATCTGTGGCTGCTGGGTCTACACGCCCCAATGCTAACTGCTTAGCATTGGGGCATGCTGGATTGTTCTGGGGCGGAGCAAAGGTGGCACCAATCGTTAAGCGGGAAATGTGATATTGAGGTGCTGCCCAGTTAGTGATATGCGGCAAAAGCGAGGTGCAGGTAACCCTGGCCTAACTTTTGAAAATCACTAACCAGGCAGCGGCTCATTGTCACCGCTGCCTGGTTAGTGATCGGCCCATGTGGCTAACCCCAGCATTGAATATCCAGGTTTAATGTTCAGCGCCAGCAGCTGGTTGCGTTAGTACCGCTAGCGCTGAATATTGGGCCTGATGGATACGCTTGGTAAGAGTGATCAAAATATAATTACATTTGACAAAATCACTTGAGGTTTGAAACAAAGTAAAGGTTCTGCAGTAGCATATAACTTTAAAAAAATGAGACAATAATAAAATGAGGAAATTAGGGAAAAATGAGCAGTTGTCAGGCTCAAAGGTTCGCATTAAATGTGGACATCATTTAAAACTGCAATTCTTGGAAGCACAGAACAAACATATTCCATGAATTATAAAAGGTCAAATGAAGATCAAACAAATGCTAACATCATTTAATGGTGAAGTGAAAGTCCTAGACTTCAAAAACACTGACTTCGTTAAAATGGCCCCAAGCTGTTGAGTTTATTGATAAGCCTACTATGAGGAAAAGTATTCAAAGGCTTTACTGAAATCCAGCAAAAGAAGAGTTAGCAGGGTGGGAGGGAATAAGGGCAGTGGAATTGCAATGGGCTAAACTAAAGGAGGCAATAAAAGCGGCAACAGATACATATGAAAATAAATAAAAACGAGGAAAAGAAAACCTATTTGGTTCTCCAAAGAAGAGGTTGCACTGATAAAGGCAAAAACCACAGCTTTCACAAAATTCAGAAGTTCACAAACAAAGGAACACAGAAAGGAATACAGAATCAAACTAAAAGAGACAAAAAGAGAAATAAGGAAAGCAAAATCAAAGGCAGAAGAAAAGGTGGCTAAAGATGTGAAGTGTGGTGACAAAACTTTCCTCGGGTATATTTGGGAGGGGAGGAAAATCAGAGGTGGAATTGCAGGACTCAGAATTGCTGGGAACGGATTTGTGGAAAGTGACATTGAAAAGCAAAAATGCTAAACAAATACTTCTGCTCTGTATTTACTTAAAAAAATCCTGGAGAAGGACCACCTGTGATTGTCAAATATACAAATGGGAATGGAGTAGATACCACACCATTCACAGAAGATGATGTGTTAGAACAGCTTGCAAAACTGAAAGTGGACAAGGCCATGGGACCGGATGGGATACATCCCAGGATACTGAAAGAGCTCAGAGAGGTTCTTGCAGGGCCGTTAAAGGATGTTTTCAACAGATTCTTGGAAACTGGAGAAGTTCCTCAGGACTGGAGAAGGGCTGATTTTGTACTTCTTCACAAAAGTGGTAACAGGGAAGAAGTGACAAACTACAGGCCAGTAAGCCTTACCTCGGTGGCAGGAAAAGTAATGGAAGCACTCCTGAAAGAGCGAATAGTGGACTTTCTCAAAACCAACAGGTTGCATGATCCAAGGCAACATGATTTTACCAAAGGACAATCTTGCCAAACAAATCTGATTGAGTTCTTTGACTGGGTGACCAGAGAACTAGATCAAGGGCATGTGATAGATGTCATCTACCTGGATTTCAGCAAAGCCTTTGATACTGTTCCTCATAGGAGGCTTATCAATAAACTCAACAGCTTGGGGATGGGTCCCAAGGTGGTGAAGTGGATAAGAAATTGGTTGACTGACAGGGGACAGAAGGTGATGGTAAACAGAACTGACTCGGATGAAAGGAAGGTGATTAGTGGTGTGCCCCAGGGTTCATTCCTGGGACTAGTACTGTTCAATGTATTTGTGAGTGATATTGCTGAAGGACTGAATGGAAAAGTCTGTCTTTTTGCAGATGACATGAAAATTTTCAACAGAGTGGGAGTAGAGAACAAGAGGAAAGATCTACAAAAGCTGGAATAATGGTCTAATGTTTGGCAGTTAAGATTTAATGTGAAGAATTGCAGTGTCATGAACTTGGGAAGCAGAAATCCAAGGGAATTGTATGTGATAGGGGATGAAAGGTTGGTGTGCATGGACCAGGAGAAGGTCCTCGGAGCAATTGTTTCTGAGGATCTCAAGGTGGCGAAACAGTGCGACAAGGTGATGGCAAAAGCCAGAAGGATGCTGGGTTGCATACAAAGAGGAATTACCAGCAGAAAGGAAGAGGTACTAATGCCACTGTACAAGTTGCTGGTGAGGCCTCACTTGGAATATTGTGTTCAGTTTTGGAGACCGTATCTCACAAAGGATATAAAAAGACTGGAAACGATTCAGAGGAAGGCGACTAAAATGTTTGGAGCCTGCGTCAGAAGACTTATGAGAAGAGACTTGAAGACATAAATGTTTACACTCTGGAGGAGAGGAAAGACAGGGGAGATATGATTCAGACATTTAAATTCTTAAAGAGTATTAATGAACAAACAAACCTCTTCCAAAGACTGGTAAGCTGTAAAACTAGAGGGCATAACATGAAGCTGCAAGGGGATAAATTGAAAGGCAACGTCAGGAAATACTTTTTTACTTAAAGGGTGGTGGATGCTTGGAATGCCCTCCCGATGGAAGTGGTGGGGGCAAATACAGTGACAGAATTCAAAATGGTATGGGACAGGCACAGTGGATCCTTTTATAGCAACAGGATAAAATCAAAATAAACTTAACTATCTCGTATATCTCAACAAATAGGAGTGACCTACATGGAGCGGTGGGTACACCCCTAAAAAAAGGCATGGGGAGGGGTGAAATGCACGGAGCGGCAGGTGCACCTTCTCTTGCCACCTTGCTGGGCAGATTAGATGGACCATACTGGTCTTTATCTGCTGCCATATACTATGTTACTAGGAAAGAGCAATTAAAGCCAAAAGGACATCTTTCAAGAAATGGAAAGCAGACTTACATGAGAAGAACAGGGATGAGCATAAGCCCTGGCAAGCCAGATATAAAACAGGCTAAAGGTAGGCCAAGAAAGAATTTTAAAAGAAGTTGGCTGTAGAGACAGTTTAATAAGAAAATCTTTTCCAAGTATACTTGAAGCCAAAGGTCCATGGCAAAGTCAGCTGAGCTGCTAGATGATCAAAGGGTGAAAGGAGAGTATAAGGAAAACAGCGTAATAACAGAAAAACTAAAGGACCTATTGCTAAAGTGTACTTACATTTTTATAGCACAACAAAGCATACACAACGCTGTACATATATATGTAAGAAAGAGTCCCTGCTCAATACAGCTTACTGTTCAGGATAGTCAACACAACAAACAGGTAAATCTTAGGGGAAATTGTTAGAACACACATAGTTAATAAACAAGTGAATAAGGGGTCAGGATCCAAAAACAGTCTTGAAGAGGCTGGTCTTTAGCCTAGATTTGAATAGGCCGGAGATGGAGCCTGCCATACTGATTCAGGTAGTTTGTTGCAGGCGCATGGAGCAGCAAGGTGGAATGAGCAAAGTCTGGAGTTGGCAATGGAAGGAAAAGGCACAGATAAAAATGATTTGCTTGAAGAGAGGAGTTTCCGAGGGGTGTAGGGAGAGATAAGAGAGGAAAGGTAACAAGGAGCCAGAGAGTGAATGCATTTGTAGGTTAGTAGAAGTATGACGTGAATGTGGAAACGGAGAGGGCGGCAATGAAGTGACTTGAGGAAAGGGGTTATGCGAGTAGCAGCTGTGTTTTGAATGGACTGAAGGGAAAAGAGAGAGAGATGATTCAGAGGGAGAACAGTGAGGAGCAGGTTGCAATAGTCTAGATGGGTGGTGGCTAGAGAGTGGATAAGGGTCTTCGTAGTGTGTTTAGAAAGGAAGGGCACATTTTGCTGGTATTATAGAGAAAGAAATGACAGGTTTTAGCTATCTATTGGATGCATGCAGAGAAAGAGAGGAGACAAAAATGACCCCAAGCTTGCGAGCCAAGGGAGAAAGATAGTGTCATCCACAGAAACAGAGAAAGGGGGAGGTGGGTTAAGAAGCTCTGTTAGGCCATGATTAAATTTCAGATGGCAGTGGGACATTTGAGCAGCAACGTCAGACAAACAGGCTGAGATACAGGCCTGTATCCCTGGAGAGATTTCAGGTGCAGAGAGCTAAATCTGAGAGCTATAAGCATAAAGCTGGCACTGAAAATCATTGGAGGAGATATGTTTACCAAGGGATTGAGTCAGGGCCGTACCAAGCCATAAATGCGCCCTGTGTGACTTGCACATCTGGTGCCCTCCCCAGTTTGTCCTTTGCACCAAGCCCAGCATCTCCCCATCTTACCTCCATGACTCCAGCCGGCTCCCCACCTGGCCTTCCCTTGCCCTGCCGCTTTTAGGGCTCCCGAGGTCTATCCGACTCCACGCTTCCATGCGGGCCTGATCCCCTTTCTCTGATGTATGATCGCATCAGAGGATGGAGGGACCAGACCAGCCATTCAAATGTGGAGTTGCAAAGACCCGTGTTTGAATGGCTGTCTGGTCCCTCCCTCATCTGATGCAAGCATTTGTTAGAAGAGGGGGATCAAGCCAGCATGCAAGCGTGGCATCGGAGAGACCCGCGTGTTTTTTATTTTTCAATTGGCGGTCCTGCCGCTGCCATCAGAACCCTAAAAGTGGTGGTGGGGCAAGGGCAGGCAGCATAGGGAGGAGCCGAGGCCAGCATCCCCAAATGCGCCCCTATTTTTTTGAACCCTGTGCGGCTGCACCGCTCACACAGGGCGAGGTACAGTGCTGCACTGTGTATAGAGAGAGAATAGAAAAGGTCCTAAGACAGAGCCCTGAGTTACATGAACTGAAAGTGGACCTGCCAGAACAAAACCTACAAGTTCAATGAGGCAGATAAGAAGAAAACCAACAAAGAACCCAACTCCTCTGGGTGCGAGCAAAGAAACACCAAAACGGTTATGTGAATGTCAGAGTTTCGTGAGAATGAGCTCGTTTAAGGGGTGATTGTGTCTTGCCTCTGGGAGTTTGACAGCAAGGGCCTGCTTTCTGTCACACTGCCAGAAAGATCACATGAAAAGACTTAGGGCTCCTACTTTGAAATGAAGATTGCGACCCTACCAAGACACACTTTACCATGCCCCTGCCCGTGAAGTCCTTTTCACAGACATGCCCAAGTCTGGGAACGAAGGAAGGGAAAAGCACTGCCGTGTTACGTGTGCACTTTTCAACTTGCATTCTTGATCTCAATTGTACCGTACTTTGGAAATAATTTTTTCCCTTGGATTGCTACATTATGGTAAATGGATCAAGAGAATGTGAGTGTGAATATATGTAACAGTGTGCAGATTTTACTGTTAGATTCCTGCACGAAATGAAAACATGTCAGACTTCAGATTTTAAAAGAAAAACAAACAGCATCACATTTTCTCTCTCTCTCTCTTCTACCCCGGCCGCCCAAAGCATCGGATCTGAAGATCCAATGTCCGTTGCTGAAATGTGATTTCCAGTGGCAGGCCTGGGGCTGGGGCTTCATGAAAACTGATAGAGCTACCACAGGTCTGTGCTATGACTTCCTGGGGTGGGCCAAGGATCCATGGTGGCAAACCCCAGCAGTAACCATGTCACAATGTAGTCAAACATTTCAAAGTAATACTTACAGGTAACCCTCGAGGCCCTTCTCTTCCTGGAAGTCCAAGTTCTCCCGGCGGCCCCTAATTAAAAGAAGTGATAATTCCTGTTGGAAAAGTCTTCATGGTTGACACTTTTATTTTGATGCTGCTGATTCAAGTTAATTCAGATCTATGCCACATAGAGAGAGAACTGTAAGCTGATAATTAGATCTTTATTGGAACACAGCTGAAACATGAACAGATGTAAGTATAACAAATAGGGAGGCCAGTTTTTGAAGCCACTTACACAGGTAAACAGTGATTTCAAATGCAGAAATTGTCCTGAAAATTTCCCTCCCTCAATACTACTAAAAGTATCCATGGTGTTCCACAGTACTGTACTTTTAGCTGCCTGTAGGGTGATATTGGAAAACATCTGACAGAATCTGTTTTTCAAGTCTATACATTATTCTCTGTAGAAAATCTACCTACACCAAAAAGCAGACACTCTGTGCCCGTAGCAACCTTTATAATGAAAGCATTCACATAAACCATTATTAGAGGACCAGGGAAATCCATTGGTTACCCCGGGATCAGCAACGTGGAATCTGTGTGTCTTTTTGGGAACCTGCCAAGTACTTGAGACCTGGATTGGCCACTGTTGGAAACAGGATACTGGGCTTGATGGACCTTCGCCTGACCCAGTATGGCATTTCTTATGTGCTTTCACTTCAAAACTCAATGCAAACTCTATGGGAGGACAATTTGAAAACTCACACGCAGTATAATTATATTTGTTTATTTATTCATTCATTTCTTTCTTTAAAACATTTATATTCTACTGCATCTTGCATTCTGAGCAGATTACAGCAATACGTTAGAAATAGGTAGACAAGCATCAACACAAGACCTTAACAAACATAAAAACATGAAAAGTGTAATTTTGCAATACTGTCCAAATGCAATCTGGGACGGCCACGCTAGGACATATGAAAGAAAAAAAAAAGAAGCAGGCACGTCCACGTTCAGGCATGATTTCACATATGTGGACGTGCCCCATATGGACGTCTGTGGCGTCATCCACATAGACATCTCTGGAATAGTGTTCCACACTGTGGACATCTAGGAATAGCCTAATGTTCAGAGTAGTGGGCTAGAACCAGGGAAGCCGGGGTTCATATCCTACTGCTGCTATCATTGTGATTGTGTAGAATGGTGGAGTACTATCGTCTCTACATCCTTTCGATGTTTTATGGTCAAAACTAGCACTTTCCCAATGCCTATTAGTGCCTGAAGCAGGTGTAACAGACATGACTCCAGACATCCAGGTCATTTCTGAGGTCAGGTGGTGATGTCTAGGTTCTTGAGAATGCCCTGGCCATGTCCCCTTTCAGACTTTGACATCCTCGTATTGGGGACATCCACAGACCTGCCTTTTAAAATGCCTCTGGAAATGTCTCTGTACTTTGGACGTCTCTATGCCCATTTTCAGATGCCCAAAGCACAAATAGGGCTTATAAAATAACCCCCTAAATCAGTAAAAATGAATATAAAAATATGAACTAAATTTGTATCTGTGTTCCCTGGCCAGCCCCAAATTCTCAAAGAGAGACCCAATCGGGTTCTCAGGTTTCAGCAACAAATACTTTGTGGCCACCAGCACTGGAGAGCTCAACCCAAAGTAAAGGTGGCTCTTACAGATGGAAGATCCCATCCTTGTTACCCCTAGAACTGGGGTGCCCCATCCTGTGGAGAACCTGTCCATTGACCTTGCCTATTCACCATTCTTGGGTCTTCTCGACTGATGAGAAGGTCTGGCAAGTATAGACCCTGCTGAGCCAGCTATTGTCATCAGTGTAGGGGAAACTCCTGAGCGATTTAAGTCAGCAGTTGGGTCAGGTGGATCGGTACCTGAAGCAACAACAAGTGCAAATGAGGAGTTGCATCAGGCTGTCCAGCCCATAGAGGCACAGCCTGTAGTGCCTACTTGTCCAGGTCCAGGGCCAGAGGTACCTCTAGTTCTGCCTCATAAGAGACCCAGGGTTGAGACCCCCTATGCTTTTAAGGAGACCCAAAGGCCTGATGAAGATTCTTGTTCTATGTATTTCTTCTACAGTCACCTTGTTTCCCTTACCACAAATCCAGGGTGGCCTACATTATTACACCGTTGACTGGAGAGGCATTAGTTTGGGTTTCTCCATACTGGGAAAAACAGAACTATGAAACCTTTATTCATACCTTTAAGAGAGTTTCAATGACCCAGTCTGGTTGGCTTCCACCTTTCTTCTTCAGGTGAAAAACGAGACCCACATGATTGGATAATATGCAGTGAAGTTCCACACTGTGTTGGTGGAAATGACTGGAATAATGAGGCCTTAGTGGCAGCTTTCTGGAATAGCCTCTATGACAAGATCAAAGATGAGTTGAATTGTTGAGGTGTACCCTTGGAATTGGACACACTGATCTCTCTATATTTATGCCTTGATGTGCGTACCCAGGAATGTCAACCTGAGCTCAAGCTGCCCTCTAGGAACATTGTGACTACCACTCCTCAGCTGCCTGCTTACCCTTTACAAACAGAGCAACCTATGGATGTGGCTCTTGTAGGACTTAGATTGTTCTCCATGGAAAAATACCAGAGAAGGAGGCAGGACCCATGTCTTTATTGTGCAGGTCAAGGATATTTTGCTGTGTCATGTCTCCACAAATGTAAACTGGGTTCTGAGACCATACAAGAGCACCACTTGAATTTTGTCACCACCCCTCTGAACTACAAGTTCAATGCCTCTGAGTCTCTGTCACCATGAGCTGGTCCACTGATCGTGTGGAGACACTGACCTTCATTGATTCAGGAGCCACTGGAAATTTCATTATTTGTGATTTTGCCTGATTATATAGAATGCCTCTGAAGTTGAACATTTCACCTGTTTTCATTGTGGCAACTGATAGTAAACCCGTGGTAGATCCATAGACAAATGCGAAAGTAAGGATGAGGTTGAAAACTACAGGCTGGTTAGTCTGACCTCTATGGTGAGTAAATTATTGGAAATGCTGCTAAAACAGAAGATAGTGAGGTTTCTGGAGTCCAATGGATTGCAGGATCCAAGGCAGCATGGATTCACTGGAGGGAGGTCTTAACAGACAAATCTGATTGACTTCTTTGACTGGGTGACTAGAATTGGACTGAGAGAGATGTGGTGTACTTAGATTCCAGTAATGTTTTTGACACTGTTCTGCACAGATGACTTATAAATAAATGGACCCTAAAATGACTGACTGGCTTAAACACTGGTAGAGAGGGAGGCGATAAAATGTACAGGTAAACGGAGCTCACTCTGAGGAGAAGGAAGTTACCAGTGGTGTGCCCCAGGGATCTGTCCTTGGTCTGATTCTTTTTAACATCTTTGTTAGTGATATAGCGGAAGGGCTGTCGGGTAAGGTTTGCCTCTTTGCGGATGATACCAAAATCTGCAAGAGTATATACCTAGGAAGGTGTAGATAACATGAAGAGGAATCTAGCTAAGCTTGAAGAATGGTCAAGAATTTGGCAGCTGAGATTTATTGCTAAAAAGTGCAGGATCATGCATTTGGCTTGCAAAAATCCAAGGGATCAGTACAGTGAAGGGGGCGAAGTACTTCGGTCCACAAAAAAAGGGCAGACCTGGGCACGATTGTTTCTGATGATTTTAAAGTGGCTAAACATGCAATAAAGGAGATGGTGAAAAAAGGGACTATAGGATTTGATATGAAGGGCAGACTAGATAGTCCATATGGTCTTTTTCTGCAGACATGTTTCTTTCTAAGTTACTGTGGATTTGAATTCATTGGTGAAAACCTGATACTTAGAGACTATCGTGTTATGGGTCACTGATTTACCAGCTTGCATCATTCTTTGGGGGTTTCAGTGGCTTCAGGAGCATAACCTCTTATTAACTGGTGACAAAGACATATTGTTTTTTTGTTTCCTTCTTGTTTTGATTCTTACATTCTGGACTTAGTAACATAGTAACATAGTAAATGACGGCAGATAAAGTTCAGCATGGTCCATCCAGTTTGCCCAGCAATGCGGCAAGAGTAGGTGCACCTGTCGCTCGGTGCAGGCCACCCCTCCCCATGTCTTTGTTTAGGGGTGGACCATGAAGGACACACCTATTTGTTGAGAAGTTAGTTCAGTTTATTTTGTTTTTATCCTGTTGCTGTAAAGGAATCCGCTGTGCTTGTCCCATGCTGTTTTGAATTCTGTCACCGTGTTTGCCCCCACCACTTCCATCAGGAGAGCATTCCAAGCATCCACCACCCTTTCAGTGAAAAAATATTTCCTGACACTGCCTTTCAATTTACCACCTTGCAGCTTCATGTTATGCCCTCTAGTTTTGCAGCTTCCCCGTCTTTGGAAGAGGTTCGTTTGTTCATCGTTCCTCTTTAAGTATTTAAAGGTCTGAATCATATCTTCCCTATCCCTCCTCTCCTCCAAAGTGTACATATTTAGGTCTTCAAGTCTCTTCTCATAAGGTTTCTTATGCAGGCTCCAAATCATTTTGGTCACCTTCCTCTGAACAGTTTCCAGTCTTTTTACATCTTTTGCAAGATATGGTCTCCAAAACTGAACACAGTATTCCAAGGGAGGCCTCACCAGTGACTTGTACAGTGGCATAAGTACCTCTTCCTTTCTGCTGGTAATCCCTCTTTGTATGCAGCCCAACATCCTCCTGGCTTTTGCCACCACCTTGTCGCACTGTTTTGCCACCTTGAGATCATCAGAGATAATCACACCAAGGTCTTTCTCCTGTACCATGCACACCAACCTCTCGCCCCCTATTGCGTACATTTCCCTTGGATTTCTGCTGCTCAAGTGCATGACACTGCACTTTTTCACATTAAATCGTAATTGCCAAGCATTAGACCATTCTTCCAGCTTTTGTAGATCTTACCTCATGTTATCCACTCCCTCGGAGGAGTCTACTCTGTTGCAAATTTTTGTGTCATCTGCAAAAAGACAGACCCTTCCATTCAGTCCTTCAGCAATATCACTCACAAACACATTGAACAGTGCCGGGCCCAGGAGCAAACCCTGGGGCACCCCGCTAATCACCTTCCTTTCATCCGAGTGAGCTCCATATACCATCACCTTCTGTCGTCTGTCAGTCAACCAATTTCTAATCCAGTTTACCATCTTGGGACCCATTCCCAAGCTACTGAGTTTATTGACAAGCCTCCTATGAGGAACAGTATCAAAGGCTTTGCTGAAACCCAGATAGATGACATCCATCGCATGCCCCTTGGTCACCCAGTCAAAGAACTCAATCAGATTTGTTTGGCAAGACCGTCCTTCAGTAAAACCATGTTGCCTCGGATCTTGCAACCTGTTGGTTTTGAGAAAGATCACTATTCGCTCTTTCAGGAGCGGCTCCATTACTTTTCCCGCCACCAAGGTAAGGCTCACGGGTCTGTAGTTTGACACTTCTTCCCTGTCACCACTTTTGTGTAGAGGTACGACATCAGCCATTCTCCAGTCCTGAGGAACCTCTCCTGTTTCCAAGGATCTGTTGAATACATCCTTTAACGGCCCTGCAAGAACCTCTCTGAGCTCTTTCAGTATCCTGGGATGTATCCCATCCGGTCCCACGGCTTTGTCCACTTTCAGTTTAGCAGGTTGTTCCAACACCTCATCTTCTGTGAATGGTGTGGTATCTACTTCATTCCCATTTTTATATTTGGGAGTCACAGCTGGTCCATCTCAAGCATTTTATTTAGTAAATACAGAGCAGAAGTATTTGTTTAGCAATTTCGCTTTTTCTATGTCACTTTCCATGAGACCTTTCCCAGCACTTCTGAGTCCTGCAATTCCAACTCTGATCTTCTTCCTTTCCCGAATATACCTAAAGAAAGTTTTGTCGCCACCCTTAACATCTTTAGCCATTTTTTCCTCTGCCTTTGATTTTGCTATCCTTATTTCTCTTTTTGACTCTTTGAGTTTAATCCTGTATTCATTTCTGTGTACTTCTGTTTGCAAGCTTTAGAATTTTGCAAAAACTATGTTTTTTGCCTTTATTTGAGCAGCCACTTTTTTGGAAAACCAAATAGGTTTCCTTCTCCTCTTGTTTTTATTTACTTTTTTTACATATTTATCTGTTGCCCCTTTTATTGCCACCTTTAGTTTAGTCCATTGCAATTCCACTTCCCTTATCTCCTTCCACCCTGTCATCTCCTCCTTTTGGTACTCGGACATTTTTTTGAAGTCAGTGTTTTTGAAGTTTAGGACTTTGAGCTTGCTATGTTTGGCCTGTACCTTGGCTTTTATCTCAAGCCACACCGTGTGATGATCGCTGTTGCTCACAGGGGTACTCACGCAGACATTCGACACGCTATCACTGTTGGTGAGCACTAAATCCAGTGTTGAGCTTTCCCTGGTTGGTTCCATGACCAATTGTCTAAGTGATGCATCTTGGAGAGCATCTACAATTTTTTTCTTCTTTCCAGATGTGCAGAAGGAGTAATCCAATCTACATCAGGCAGATTAAAGTCACCCAAAATGATCGCTTCCCCCTTTGTGGCTATCTTGGCAATATCTATAATCAATTAGTTATCTATCTCTTCACTTTGAGTTGGAGGTCTGTAGATTACAGCAGTATGGATGACAGTGCCATCTCCTCTTTCCAACGCAATCCAGAGCGCTTCTTCTTTTCCCCATGTCCCCTGCATTTCAGTAGCTTTAATATTGCTTTTTTTTTAATATTACTTTTGACATACAAGGCTACTCCTCCTCCTTTTCCATTTTCTCTGTCTCTTCTGAATAGATTATAGCCAGCTATGGCTATATCCCAATCATGTGATTCATTAAACCATGTTTCTGTAATGGCCACAATGTCCAAATCCATTTCCACCATTAGGGCTTCCAGGTCCGGAACTTTGTTGACTAAGCTACGAGCATTTGTGCTCATTGCTTTCCAGCATTTACCTGGCTTGTGTGTATTTTGCATTGATTTTGTTCTGCCCACATCTTCCCACTTGTTTTTGATGTGTGGTTTAAAAGTGTGGCTGTTTCTGATGTTACTCTGCTTTTGCAGGGGGTGGTGTGCTGGTCTTGACCTTCCACATCCGTCACTCCCTTTTCCTAGTTTAAATGCATATCCACATACTGCCTGAATTTTTCACTTAAGATTCTTTTCCCTGTGACAGAGAGTCCATCAGCACAGTATAGTCTCTTGTTGGTCCATCTGTTTCCCCAGTCGCCAAGAAATCTGAATCCTTCTTTTTTGCACCAGGTCTGGAGCCTTGTATTAAAGCTGTTAATGCCATGCAGCCTTTTTGTCCCATTACCAAGAACAGGCAGAAACTCTGAGAATGCAACAGTGTTAACAATGGGCTTGAGTTTCTCTCCCAGAGATTGGAAGTCCTTTTGGACTGTAGAGGTACTGTTTCTAGCCAGGTCATTTGTGCCCAAGTGGATAACAACATCAAGTTTGGAGTGTTCACTTTTTGCGCTAAGTACTTCAGGACTGTGGATCCGGTGCTCTTAGCCTTTGCCACTGGGTTGCATCCAGGCTTCCCAGAATAGCACTCATTTGCTAATATTTCCAGCAAAAAACAAGCTAAGACTCTACTCAAACATCATAAATACAATTGTGCCATTGAACTACTGTCTGGGAAGATGCCACCTCATGGTCAAATATATACACTATCTGGACTGAAAACCAAGGCTACGTCGAACTATATCAAAGAAAACCTAGCATGGAGCTTTATCTGTCCCTCTAAGTCCCCCACTGGGACAGTTATTTTGTACAAAAGAAGGATGGGTTTCTCAGGACCTGCATCAGTTATTGAAGACTTAATAAAATTACTATAGAGGACAGGTAACCCCTGCCATTGATTTCTGTAGTGTTCAAAAGGCTCCAAGATGCCAAGATTTTTACCAAGTTGAATCTTCAGGGGACCTATGATTTTATTCTGATCAGAGTGATGAGTGGAAGACTATCTTTAGTACAAGAGATGATCATTACTAGTACACTGTGATGCCATTTGGCCTTTGTAATGCTCCAGCCATTTCCAAGCTTTTGTCAATGATAACTTCCGAGACCTTCTATTGCAGTATGTGGTAGTCTACCCAAAGATAGCATTTTCAGGAGGTTCTCTCATCTATGCCAGCATCGGTTCTTTTTCAAACTGGAGAAATGCATTTTTGAGCAGAAGCAAATGTGCTTTTTGGAATACATAATTTCTGAAAAAGATTTTGAACCTAGTAAGGTTGTTGCTAAAATCAAGTGGTCTATACTAGTGAGTCTCAAGTCTCTACAATGTTTCTTGGGCTTCAGCAACTATTACAGACAGTTATTCCAGAACTTTTCTGAAGTAGTGGCTCTTCTTATAGTGCTGACAGAGGGTAAACCTAAGAGCTCCTGGAATTCTGAGGCTCAAGAGGCCTTTGAGAAGCTACAACTTTCGCCTCTGCACCTGTGTTGTGTTATCCAGATCCAGTAGAGCCATTCACTTGGAGGTAGGCCCATCAGATGTTGGAGCTAGGACAATTTTGCTGCAAAGACTGGACCTCGAAGCTGGGCTTTATCCTTTTCTTGAAGGCTTTCTGCCACCAAGTGCAATTATAATGCAGGAAACTGTGAATTTCTTGCCATCGAGTGGGCTTTAGAAAAGTGGAGGCATTTTTTAGAGGGTGCCCCCTTTCCAGTGACAATCCTGAATGACCACAAGAATCTACTACATAGTGAGGCTGCTAGCTGTTTAACCCACAAAAGGTCCACTGAGCTATGTTTACGCACTAGTCCAGCTTGCCATGCCCTATCACCCTGGCTCAAAGAACATCAAGGCTAATGCACCTTCCCAATGGCTTGCTACTGAAGAATAGCCTAATGGTTAGTGCACTGGCCTACTAACCCAGAGTTCAGTTCCCACTTGCACTCCTTGTGGCCTTGGGCAAGTCATTTAACCCTCCATTGACTCAAAAGAAAGTTAACGTCTAAACCAAGTTATCAACCTCCCTCTTTACTGTGCATTATCAACTTTAAGTTTCAATGTAAACTGCTTTGACTAAAATGATTAAGCAGTATAAAAACCCTGTTAAATAAATAAATAAAATCCAGTTGACAAGGGGCCCATCATACCTCCTAAGATTATTGCGAATACAATGAATTCAGAATTGTTGGAAACATTTTCCTAAGAACCTAATGGTATGGAACTTCCAGGTTCTCTTCCTAGTGTTTGTTTCCTGGAAGTATTCAAATGAGGACATGATTCCAATTTTCCCAACCATCCAGGCTTGAGGAAAACTACTGAACTGATCTCAAGAATCTTCTGGTGGCCCTTCATGCATAAAGACTGTTTATCCTGTTTCAGCTTGCTCTATGAGTGTGTTAGGACCAAGATTCTTCATTGTCATCCATGTGATTTCTTACAGCCTCTTCCTTTGCCAGTATAGCTATGGTATCATATTTCTATGGACTTTATAACTGATCTGACATTTTCAAACATACAGCAATCCTGATGGTTTGGATCAATTCTATCTCATGGTGCATTTTTTTTCCTATTGCCAAGTGGACCTCTACTCTTTAATTGGTGGTCATATTTGTCAAAGAGTTTATATACCTGCATGGTATTCCAGTCTCTATTGAGTCTGATCGAGGTCCTTAATTTATTGGCAGATTCTGGAAAGCCTTCTGCAAGCACCTGGGTATCACTCTCCAGTTTTTCTCTCGATACTATCCTCAGACTAATGGACTGAATGAAAGAGTCAATAAGGACCTGGAACAATCTCTTTGATGTCTTGTCTCAGTTTATCAGGATGATTGGGTGAACTTGCTTCCCTGGGCCAAGTTTTCCCATAGAGATCATGTGAATGAGTTATGAATGTTTCACCATTCTCTGCTATATATGGCCAGCATTCCATTTGCCTTCCCTCTTCACTAGCAGTTATGGAGTCCCTGCAGCCCATGACTTTCTTTCGTACCTCCAGGACCTGGAAACAGATGAGGTGAAACCTGGAAAGAACAGTGATGTGACAAGAGATTTCTGGACAGATATTGTAGGTCAGAACGTCAGTTCAATGTAGATGATAAATCTGGCTGTTCACAAGGAATTTGTATGTGGCACTTCCATATACAGTAGTAAATTGGGTCATAGCTTTATTGGACCTTATGCCATCACAGAAATAACCCAGTAACAGTGTGTCTACAACTTCTGGGAAAATACTTTCCCCCTTCCATGTCTCCCTATTGAAGCCTGTCATTTCTGTTCCTGTTTGTTAGCATGGAGCTCCTCAGAGCCCATTCTGGTAGATGGACATCCAGAATCTGAGGTGGAGAAGATTATGTATTCTAAAGTATTCTGCTGGGAAACACAATATCGAGTGCACTGAAAAGGCTTCAGTATGAAGGAGAGATCCTAGGTTGATTTGGGTGACCTTGATGCCCCTGCCCTCCTGAAGAAATTGTTTGATCAAACATCTTGTGGGTCATCCAGATGCAGCCTCTGAGGGGATGGGGAAGGATAATCTGAGATCTGCCGCCAGTCTACAGATAGCTGTGCTTCCAAAAGAACATTAACCAAATGATCCTCTGACTTCCAACCAGCAAGTGTCCAAAGGTTCCACCTGACTGATATGCCGCCTTAGCCTGCTCTATGTCTGCTACTTCCTTTCAGGATCATCTTGTTCCAGTCTAAGAGCTGCATATAAACCATGGTCCATGATATGGTGAGACCTTTTTGTCAGAGTTTGGTCTGCACCTCGGTGTCATGTTATACTTTGGCTTTCTGCTGCTCTTTGGATCTTGTTTTGCCTTCTTAGGAATTTCTAGATCCTGCATCAGTTCCTCAGCTTTAGTTTTGTTTTGCTTCTGTTTGGTGAGTGCCTTTGTTAGTGTTTTCTGTCTCCTCCAGAATTCTCCTGATTTTTGGTTCTCATCTTGAGTCCTAGGTTTGGGCAGTGAAGACGTGTCAGCACCAGCGGGCTCAACAAGAAGGGGAAATGGCCGTTATAGGTGGAAGACCAATCCTAACTGCCTCTGCACCTGGGGTGTCCCACCCTTTGTAGAACTGGTCCATGGACCTCTCCCATTGACCATTCTGGAGTCCTCTCTACTGACAAGAACCATCACAGATGACAAACTATAAATTTGAGACAATATATTGTGACGCTCGCGCCCCTACCAGGCGGCCGCCTAGTAGGGACGTGTGATCACCTCTTCTATTTCCTAGGGTTGTAGTTGTGTAAGGAATGACGAGGCCGAGTGGTTTATAAAGCGCACAGGAATTTATTCAGCTTCCTTTCAGGTAAGTAGATACAATTTCTCCCAAACACATGTACTCTCCAGACAAAAGAAAATAATGGATACTTCTCCAGTAACAAATGTCCAAACAAAACAACAATGAATTCCAATATCAAGTGTTTCTGGCTCACACTAATTTACCTTAGTGCAGGCATCACATTCCATCTCTGAGACATTTGAATTTACCTCGGCCTCCTTGGCTTCAATGTCCATACTCTCCACTGAGCTGTAGCAGGGCTCTGCTAGGTACCGCTCAGGGACTTTCTGCTTTAGACTTTTTAACAGGTTAAACAACCTCTCCCACTTCCTTGCCTTCCCTGCTCTAGGCAGGTCTCCTATGGGTTGCTCTTTCTTAACCTTCCTGGTATAACATTTCTTTTTGTGCTGTGTTATCTGTGGTATAACAGTTTCATCAGAGTCAGAAGAATAAACATACTTAGGAGGCCTTGCTGTCTCCCTTCTCCTACCTTGGGCTTCTTGTACAATATCCTCCTGGTTAGAGCTTTGTCCAGTCAGGACTCCCTCTGCCTCAGCGTAGGGCAGAGACCTGTGGTAACACTTTCCCACTGTATTGCTAGGGTAGGTGGTTCTCCCCCTGGAACCTTCCCTATATCCTTGGTGGCTACTGCGCTGAGTATGGTGGCTTCCTTTGTACCTTCTCTGGCTGTCTTTATAGCGGTTCCCTTTTCTGCTGCTCCTTTTGGCTACAGGGCTGTTCCCTCTGTACCTTCTGGAACCAGGACTGGAACCTGAGCTGCAACTCCCACTTAGGCCCGGACTGCAACTCCGACAACAACTGCAACTGGAACTGTATCTCCAATCATGCTTCTCACCATGCTTCCAATCAGCACTTGAACCAACTCCCGAATCAGCTCTCCCACCATGCTTCCAACCGCACTCTGAATCAGCTCTTGAACCAGGCCTCCAACCAACTCCTGAATCAGCACTTGAACCAGGCCTCCACCCAACTCCTGAATCAGCTCTTGAACCAGGCCTCCAACCCACACCTGAATCCGCCCTTGAACCTCCCTTTCAAACACTGAGCAGGGCAACTCCCTTCCTGGCTCCGCCCTTCTGTACCTCCCACTCCTGTCTGTGGCTGACCTGGAGTGTGGGCGTGACTTCCAGCTAGGTCTGCCCTCTAGGTTTCTCTCCAGGTTCCTGCTGAGGACTATGTGATCCTGTGTGCCCATCCCCCGCAAAGAGGAAAAATTCTTCCTTTTTTCACTTTTCCCTGACTGGGCTGCACTCTCCTTATCACAATATTTATGGCCACTTGCTTTAGAATTGTAAAAAGGGATCTGGAGATTATAGAGGAACGCTGCCTAGGTATATCAAACTTAATAAACTAAAGCTGGCTTTTCCTCTACCTCCCCTCCTTCTTCGTCTTCCCCTAGTATGATTATAGTTCTTTCCTATCTTGGACTCTGAAGATCCTTTCATGTTTTTTTATTTTGGTTTTTACTGTGAACCGCTCTGCGAACCCATTTAAAGGACGGTATATCAAATTTTAATAAACATGAACATAAACTAGGCAACACTGTGCTCTCTTTTCAGTATTTCAGTTTCATATTTTCCGCAGTTCAGCATTTTGAAGGTGAAAGTCAAGCTGCTTGCAAGGACTGGTTCCATTTTTTTCAGTCCTAGGTTTGACCCATTTCATGTAGGGACTTGTAGTTTTTCTGCTTTTAGACAAATCAGAACTACAAGTTCATGTATACAATAGGATAAAACCAGGATATGACCAGTCCGTCCTGCAAAATTAGGGCATGTTGGCAACACTAATATGAATACAACTGAGATGTATATAAATGGTCTGAGAGAACCACTTGTGTATCTAGACCCAGTGCAGAATGTACTGTAGCAGTGACGGAGCAGTCAGCTCTAAAGTTTGTAACTGAGATATTAGTTCACAAGAAATGACTTACTGATTCCCCAGGAAGCCCAGGTTTACCGTCTTTGCAATCCTTTCCAGAAATGCCCTATAAGTGAAACAAACGCATATTAGCATCCCTCAGAAGAAAATAAGATGTTCTTGTCTCTGAATAATTAGTAGAGTAGAACTGAGTAGATCTATATCTTGACTTTAAGCAAATATTTTATTTTGTAAGAGCATGTACCGTATATATGCTTGCATGCACTCTTAAGCAATAAAATTAAGTTGAAATTTTTATGAACCTAATTATTTTTGCTTTTAGATTAGCATCATATAAAACAAATGAAAATAAATAAATATGTATTGTGTGGTTTTTTGTATATACATATAAACAAAATTGTTCAAAATAACTCACAATGCTTTGAACGTATTTCAAAGGATATGTTTAACTTATTTCCCAATGCCGTCCTCTTCACTAATTCTTACGGGTATATACAAAAAAGTAAGAATTAGTGAAGTCTGTAAGAAAGGATCTCACAGATATAGGAAGTATTTGCTCAGGGCTGGCAATGATACCAAATAAATAAGAGAGAGCTGATATTGATTGGGTTCATGAGTACATGGGTTTAAAATAGGGATCTAGTAAGTATCCCGCATGTGGGGCGTCTATTGTACGATGGGTATTCTGAGAGAGCCCAACAATTGTAGAAAGTAGGACATGTGCAGCATCGATCACAATTTCGGTAGGTGATTCTGATATAGTTTCTTAGATACAACATTAGTTAGAGGTGATGACTTTTAAAGTTATTTTAGTGGTTGTGTATTTTTCCATCTTTGTAGAGCTTTGTACTATGGAAAGCCCCTGAGGAAACTTGAAAACAGTGAAACGCGGATGAGGTACCGAAGGACGGTGTGGGAAATAAGTTAAGCATATCCTTTGAAATACGTTCAAAGCATTGTGAGAGATAATTTTATATCATATCTCAAGTATAATATAACATTAGCAGAAATATTTACTGAAGAAGGTCATTCAAGCGAATAGGCACTAACATTTGACATTGTTGAAGTCTAAATCAGTGCCGTAGAGTCTGAGACCTTCCTCAATGAGTTAAGGAATCTGCTAACAGAGACGCGTGGGAGTTTAACTACTGGGAACACTTCAAGTACAACTATACTCTTCAGTTACATTTTGAGTGAGTGCATATTACCTTAATTGACACAAATATCGCTCAAAGAACAGACCATATAAAAGTTTTTCTTTGATAAGGCTTTCAATGCTGTTTCAACTTCTTCTTTCATCACTAATGGTTCCAGATCATAAGGTACAGGTTGAAATAGCTGTTTGTCCAATTGTTCTTTATGGTATAATGACTCTGTATATTCTTTCCACCTTTTCTTGATCCTCTCAGCATCATTCAACATGGATCCTTGAGCATCTTGTAACATTCCAATTCAAGGCTGGAATTTTGAACACTTAATTTCTATTCATCTATGAGGAATGCCCATCAACGCAACTATAATTTAAGTATATGCCCCAACAACAGCTGCAGAAGAGGATAAGACTGATGAGTTCTATGAACAAGTGCAAGTTGACATTGACAGAACATGCAAACAGGATATCCTGATAGTCATGGGTGACTGGAACACAAAAGTTGGCAACAAAGAAGAAGTGGTTGGAAAATATGGACTTGGCAACAGAAATGAAGCTGGAGAAAGACTGATAGAATTCTGCAAGACCAGCGATCTATTCATCTCAAACACCTTCTTCCAGCAATACAAATGGCATCTGTACACATGGACTTCACCCAATGGATTGTACAAAAATCAAATTGACTACATCTGTGGAAGTCAACAATGGAAAAGCTCTATAACATCAACAAAGACAAAACCTGGAGCTGACTGTGGTACAGATCACCAACTACTAGTATGCAAACTCAATCTAAAGTTGAAAAAGAGCAAGTCACTCATGAATGTAACAAATTATGACCATGAGGAGTGGAGGAGTGGCCTAGTGGTTGGGGCAAGGTACTTCAGGCCGGAAGGTCAGGGGTTTAAATCCCACTAGAGGATAGCAACCTTGGGCCGGAAGGACTGGGGTTTCTAGTCCCACAGGTGCTCCTTGTGGTCTTGGGCAAGCCACTTAACCCTCCATAGCCCATGTTCCCTGTAAAATAGTTATCTCCAAGTTATAATGCCCTGTTCAATGTAATTTCAGTTTGTTCAATGTAAACTGCACTGATGCAGAATAGCACAGTATATAAGAGAATGTAAATAAATAAATAAATAAAATAAAATACCACCGTAATTTAAAAACTACCTGCAAAATAAATTTGCTGCTTTAGATACAAATGACAGAGCTCCAGAAGAATTATGGGATGACATCAAGAAGGTTGTGTTGGAAGAAAGTGAGAAATCTCTACAAAAGGTGAAAAAGCAAAAACGGCCAAATGGATGACCGAAGAAACTAAAAATCGCTCAGAAACACAGAGAAGTTAAAGCCAGAGGAGAAAGAGAGGCAATCTCAGAATTCAACAGAGATTTCCAATGTGCAGTAAGACAAGACAAGGAAAAGTACTACATTGACACATGCAAGGAAATAGAAGCAGAAACTGTTAGAGGGAGAACAAGATTGGCTTTCCTAAAGCTATGAGAGTTAAAGAAAAAATTCCAGCCTCGAATTGGTATTATCTATGGACCCTCATATTAAGGCCATGGTCCAGAACTCTTTTTTAAGCTCCAGTTATCATAAAGGTTAAAAATGTTCATAACATATGCTGATTTTAGGACTGTTCTTCGGGCACTGGTTATTTCTACTTTTGATCATTTTAATTGTTCACATTGGCTCCCCTGCCTCTTCCTTAAAACCACTGCAGGTGCAACAGTATGATGCAGCTAGGTTGTTGACAAGGAGTTAGTTTGTTGAACATATTGTATTATTCCCAGTCTATAGGATTTGCCTTGGCTAATCAATATCCAGCATTACACTGTCATGTTCATCTTATGTTTGCTATTTCATGCTACAAATGATCTTGATTGTTTTGATCAGGAGCGTGTGAAGTCATCGACATTCCTTCTGTTCGATGTTATTATCTTGCTTAAACGCAATAGCATGCTTTTTTTAAATTGAATTTTGATCAAAATTACAATAACCAAAAGAAACAAGGTCAATCATAAATTCAAGAAACCAGTAAACATGCACAAACTATAACAACATAGGAACCCGACTGGGATTAACATTAAATCAGAGAAATAAAAAAAAATAAACAGCAAATAAGGCAAAGCCCATGATAGGAGGTCAATTACAGTTAATCACCCTTCGTCACCTCTAATGCCCTCTGCTTCACCAAAATAAAGTTTTCCAAATGGGAGACGTCTACAAAACCATAAGATGCACCCTCACAATTGATGATACATTTACAAGGGAACCGGAGAAAAAAGGAAGTAGCTCCCAGCGCCAAAACCTGAGTCTTTAAAGCAAGAAAAAGCCTCCGCTTGAGCTGGGTGCTACGTGAGACGTCAGGGAAAATATTCACAGGATGTCCACAAAACTTGGCTAACTTATGCTTAAAAAAAGCACGAAGAATATGTTGCTTAACATCCCTAGACATAAAGGTCACCAATAAAGTGGAACGCAAATTAATTACATCCAGGGAGTCCTCTAAAAAGGCAGTTAGATTAGAAATGGTAGGTTCTATCACATCAAATTCACCCTCAACGGGGTTAACCTTCTTAGAGCTGGAGGGGATATAATAAAGCTGAGAAACTTCAACAGGATCAGCAATCATTAGCACTTCCTTCAAGTAATTATCTAGCAAGATCTTAGGAGCAAGAAGAGTAGAATAAGGAAAATTCAAAAAACGAAGATTGCAAGATCGCACAGAATTCTCCAAAGCTTCAAGCTTATTATGCAAAATCAAAGAATCCTTGATACATGCGGTCTTAAGTGCATGTAAAGGCAAAACCTGAGCCTCCAATTTCGAAAGCGCCACGTCAACTGAAGAAACTTTCCCTTCAAGCTGCTGCAGGGAAACTACAGCTTCTTGAGAGAAAGTACATAAAGTATTTAAAGTAATAGACATCTTATCATCTATAGATTTCAAAGCCCCCCAAACATCCTTTAAGGTGATCTTCGTATCAGGTGCTAGGGTCGAAGGTTCAACCACACTACCGGGCCTAACAAAGGAGACCGAATTAGGAAAACTCATAGGAAAATTAGACTCTCTTACCCTATCAGAGGACTCCCCGGAAGGAGCAGAGAGCAGCAAAGGAAGAGGACAGGGTGGGGGAGACCTTCCTCCTGAACTCAGGGAGGCTCCCTCTGGAGACGACTGCGCAACAGGAAGAGGAGCAAAATGCTTGTCGAGGGGGCCAGCCGGTTTCACAATACTGGCTGGACCTCCCCCGGCACCACTCCCAGCTTTTGCCTTCCGTTTCCCCATAGTAAGAAGCTACTTGAGCAAATATACAAAGAAAATAAGAGCAAAAACCAAACTAAAGAAACAAACAAAAACCGTGGGTAGCAGAAGCGAGTTAACACCGCGGTAACACCGCAGTGACGGCAAAGGGGTGCCAAAGGGGCGTAACTCGCCCCTTTGAACACGCCCCTTCGGACCACGCTCTGCTAACACGCTCCACGGTTAAACAAAACAAGAAGCTTTATAGAAAAGAAAAATACAGACAAAAATCAGAGGAGTCCTCACAGCATGTGGGTTAGCTCCCCGATGCCTCTCCGGTGCTCCGGGGAAGACGAGGGCATCCAGTGGCAGCGCTGCACAGCGACAGCAGACCCAAGGGCTGTTGGATTAGCCCCAGGTATCTCCAACGAACTTCCCAGCCAAGTCCCAACAGCATGCTTTTTTGTTAGTCCAGTGCTATGGAACTCTCTACCGGAGGTTATCAGAGTGGAAACTGATATGCTTAGTTTTTCTATCTTATCTTTGGTTTAGGCTAATGTTTATGCCACCGATTAAGAGGGTGGTAGCATTATTGTTTACTGGTTGAGAGCTGTTTTATTTTGCATGTTATTATGACAGTGTTTGTTATAATTTTTTTATTATGTTTGATTTATATCTGACATTATTTCTTATGTTTAATTGTAATCCACCCAGAACTATGATTGAGTGGATTAGAAAATATATATATTTTTTAAAATAGAAAAAAGAATTAAAAGGACTACTAAGGATGAATCTAGAAGGCAGCTGGCACATGCTAGTCCATGATTGTTCCAAGAAATATCCTGTGTTCTTCTCCTGCTAATAGATACTGGGCTGATTAGGGTCGAAAAAAAGCAAGAACTTTATTTTCCAATCTAATAATCTATTGACAAGGAAATTTAACACAAACTCAGCCCCCAAAACTAGAGCTCTGAGACACTGCCAGGAATCCTCATTTTCTGAACTGTGTGAACCATGAAAGAAAATCAGGAAAAATCCTAATGATCAACCCCAAGAAAGTCCAAGCATATTTCTAAAGAAAGATTTCAAAACTATGTCCTGATCAGGTTCAAGGAGAAAGCATATACCCAGAGTTGTTCTTTCAGTCACGACCTCAAGTAAGGACTCCAAAAACCTTGACAAATTTATCATACTCTCCACACTTTCCTCCTGATGATCTGAGAAAGCTTCCAAACCTTGCCCAGGTAGAGACTGGAGGATGAATGGCTGGAAATTTCAAAATGTCCCTCACATATTTTCTCACCATATTCAGAAGTGACACTACAGGACACTTAGGGAAATTCAAAAATCGCAAGGATTTTTTTTTATTTCCAAGTACTTCAAACTATGTTAAAAAACATCTTTCTTTAATTTGATCCAAAAATATATCTTTAGTTTCAGTTCACTGGGCATCTAATTTATCCGTTCTGGCTTCGGTTTGCCCCAAACATTGAGCCTGGGCTTGGGATTCAACATAAATAATGTCAAGTTCATTTTTTAATCTCCCCACCATTCCCTTTAAGGAGGTGTCCAAGGCTACTAGAGCTTGCCACAGAGAATCCATTGTCACAGCAGCAGGTTTAACCCAACTCTTATATTCTCCATCTGAAGCATTAAACTCGCCATCTGGATTTGGCATCCTACCAGTACCTTTCCGAAGATTTTTCTGGATTTCCATGGGGAAGGAACTCTGCACTGCAGACTACTTCTTCCACACCATTGCAAGGCCATTCTGCACATTCCCATTAAGAAAACCGCTTACAGGATGTGGGGGTGCTACTCTTTCTTTGGGGCTCAGGAAGACTCCATCTGCGCTTCATTCTGTTAACATCACTCCTCCAGCTAAAGACCCAGACTCGGCCAGCTTGCAAACACCACTGCATTCCTCCAATGTCTTCTAGATTCATGGCAAGGGTTGGGCCCACTCTGAGGGACGTCCCCAGGACTTCCCCTTCCTCTTCCCTGTTATGGAGAAACCGGGCAAGCCACAGAGCTGTTCCAAGAAGGGAAAATGTGGAATTCGCTCCAAGACATCTTTCTTGATACTATCTTGGCTCCCAAACTTGGTTAGAAAATATTTCAAATAAATAAATCACATTTCAAGCAAGGGTCATTGTCAGCTAGCAAGAGTTAAGGAGACCATTCTTTCTAACGACAAGCGTTTTAGTAGTTTAGTTTAGTATCCTTTCTATACTGACTTTCAATTTAATATCAGTAACAATAACTATAGCAATATTGACTCCAAAGAAAACTGGTTTCTTGGTAGATTGTTATTTCATTTATTGAATCAGCATAAGAATAATCCAAAGTTGATAATGGGCATGAGCGTTTGAAACTGGAAAGCCTTCTACTTTGTGCAGATTGCAAAGAATCCAAGTTTCCTCCTAAGAAAAATAATATTCTGTTGAACTATGGGATTGAATAATACTCAACGGCATTGTGTTGCATGAAGTAGGTACTTTGCATATCTTACTGATCAACAGCACTGTCTCAGAACACACCTCTTCAATGAACACTTCGACACCTGTCCAGCAATTCTTCCTTCATCTCCTCGCCCTTCCCTGTGAACATTCCCCCTCCCTCACATGCAGGTTGCTCACTTCTTCCATGTAATACATGTAAATAGTTTTGACCTCACACAGTATTAAGTTCAGAGTTCCAACAGTTCAACCTTCAAAGTTCTATGTAGCAGTTCATGTTCATGTTCACTTAACCTGTAAGCTGCTTTGGCTTTGAGATAAAGCAGTATATAAAGATAGTCAAAATAAATAAATAAAGCTTATTGCATTCTCTTACGGATTTATATAGCATTACAAAATGATAGTGAAAGTGACAACATGGTATTTGCCAGTTGCTTACCTGAAGGCCTGGCAATCCTGGAGGACCTTGGGGACCTTGAGGACCATCTTTACCCTGCAGAGTGACCATACACACAGTGAATGTCAGAGGCAAGCTAGGAGAGGAAGTCCTCTATGAGTTAGAATACCTTCTCCTCTACTGGAGTCCTCTATGAGTTAGAATACCTTCTCCTCTACTGGAGTCCTCTATGAGTTAGAATACCTTCTCCTCTACTGGAGAGTCTGCCGCTGAGAATGTGAGACTTGCTGGGGCTATCAAGGACAACAGCATGGGAAACAACAAAGGAACAAGCAATGTCTGATCACAGCAGCGCCATTAGATCAAAACCTGCGAATAATGTAGCACAGACTGGCCATTTCTAGAATATATTATTGAGGCAATCTTTAGAGAGCTCACGGGTGTTTGCAGGTCTGTGGGTACATGATACCCACGGGCCTGAATTTGGGGGATGGAAATGGTGCGGTGCTCGTGCCGGTAAACAAAAGTCGGTGCGGCCAAGATGGGGCCTTGAGCATCTGTGCACGTTCACGGTCCGCCACCTCCCACATACTCTGAAACAGGAAGTCTGGACAGGATGGAATGTGACAGGCCCAGATGCTCAAGGCTCTGTACCGGCCACATGGACTTTCATTTAGTGCCTCAGGTCCAGGCGGTAGCGGCACAGAAGCAACAATAGCATGAGAGAAATGATGAAATAGGTCTGGCAGGGGGAACGGAAGTGAGGAGATGCTGGATTATGCGAGGCTGGGCCTTTAGCTAACCTGCAGATGAGCACATGGCTGAAAGGTCATCTAGGATGACAGGTACCTAATAACACCATAATGATTAGAGCGCTGGGCTAAGGACCAGGGAAGCCTGGTTTGAATTCCATTGCCACTCCTTCTGACCTTGGGCAAGTCATTTAACTCTCCATTGCCTCAGGTATAAACTTACAGGCTGATGCAGAAAGCCAGCGCTGAAGTCACGTGCCATTAGCTGTGTACGCGTTTCCGTAGCATCCTGATAGCACGAGACTTCAGCGCTGGTGTGCAGCAAAGGGGGTGTATGTAAATGAGCCCTGCACAAAACTTCACCGTAAAGTTGAAAGGAGGGGTACGAACGCATGCGCATACAACGTGTGCGCAGGCATGTAAATATCAAATGCTCACATCATGCGCCCAAGACTTGCAGGTTCTTTTGGCGCTCGGCCCATAATAATCAACACTATTTCACCCAGAAACATTATTTTATAAAATCACAACAAAGAGACCTAACAGTAAAGGGAGAATGATATACGGAAGTGAGTCCAAAAAACACAAAAGAAATACAAGCAAAAGACATTTGTTCTTGAACGCCAAACGTTCGCTGATATGCTGAAAGATACATGCAGAAAATTTTCACATCAAAGATAACTGTTCACTGGTACATACCCTGAAACAGTCTTTCCCTACATGCGCAAAAATGTTTAAGGTACCTCAGACCAGGCGTAGCGATATTGGTGGTCCTGTTTGGTTATGTAATCCTCTACACATTTCTCTGCATTGGGCGCAGACCTTATTAGTATACCATTTTAATATGTGCAGCTCATTTGCATATTATTTAAATACGCTTGGCGTTGATGTGTGTGCATATTTTTCTTTTGCTGTTTACATGTGCGTCAATCTCTTTTCTACATTTGCTGTGGCGGAACTTGTGTGTATAAGTTACGTTATCTGCACGCAAAGGATGCACTACTTCTATGTAAAACAAACCTCGCTTTGTTAATTTGTTGTTAATTGTACACCGCAACTGATCTCTGGAAGATGCGGTATATAAATGAGTGTTAAATAAATAAATAAATAAATACACTTTCTGCATCGGCCTGTTAAATTATAAGCCCTCTGGGGACAGGACTTGCCTTGAAGTCTGAGAAAGGCATGAACTAAATCCAATTCCCCTTTTCTTTTCTTTGGGCCAGCCCTGGGATTTAGGTATAGGAAGCAGAGGCAGTTTTCCAGCATCCCTGAAATTTTGGTACCAGAGGTGGGCGTCTATGTTGTCCATACCTAAATGTGAGCCTGCAGGTGAGACTAATGAAGACAAAGAAAGGCTTATTTCTCTTCTAGAGCAACCATAGAGGATAAGGTGCTGGGACAGTAAGTGTGATGTCAAAATGAGGCCCAGGGCAAGTGAACAACAGGTTTCAGCAAACCAAAGAATAAACTCTGATAGGCACCGGAACAGTTCTGAAATGACATCTTAAATCTTGGGATGAGACTGTACAAAAGGGGGGGTGCATGAAGAACCCGATGTTAAAGCAAAATGAGAATAATGATAAAAAGAAATCTCCCACCAATTTTTAAGTTTTTACGGCTGACAGTAGGGAAACTGATTAGTACGGAGAGTGATGGTAACTGCAAAGAAGAGTCATAACCAGTAAGAATGTGCAGTCATTTCTTTCATTTCATTGACGTATGCACATTTATACGTACATATATTTAGTGCTTATGTGTGTAAAAAACACTTTTTCAGAAAGAAAAATAAAAAAAATAAAAAAAATGAACTAAAGTTAAAAAAGGAAAACAAATGAAAAAATGGAGGCACTGCTACCCCTAATCACCAGGTCTAGAATAGTGTAGATTTGCTATACTACTGATTGCAGTTTTTCAAAGCATGGTGCTCTGGTGGCCATGTTGGTCCTGGAGAAAACTAGAATCTTTGCAGACTATGATATCTTTTTTGGATAAACATAAGATTTATCTAGAGGTAACATATTGCCGCTACCCGCTTAGCAGTACTCTCTGCCTCCGCTCCGCCCCGGAATGCTCCCAACACGCCCCAATGCTAACCGGATAGCATTGGGACACGTAGGGGACTTAGTAGGGGATATCCAATGACACTAACCATGTAGGTGCCGTCGAATATCCCCATTTAAGGCATTTACATGATTTACTGGGCTGTAACCCGTGTAAATGCCTTTCGAATATCGGGCCCTATATTTCTACTGCTCTTCCTTGGAGCTGATTTTCCATTAGTACTCCTACGGTCTGTGAGCTCCAGAGACTGTGCTGAACTGCTGCTTTCAGCTGCACTTTACAGTAGTCAAGAAAATTCTTCATTCATGCCATGTTACTTACTGGTTCTCCTGGGACTCCTGGTGGGCCTATTATACCGGCTACACCATCTGCACCCTAAAGAAGGTAAAGGAAAAGAAAATAATCAGTAACCTAAATGCCGGGAAACCATTAATTACTATATGCAGTAGTAAGGTTCATCTTCATTCAGACATCCACAGTCGTATAATGGGTACACTACTGACATCCAAGGGCAATCACGGATGTCCAAGCCAGAATGTCTGGAAGAACATGCAGGCGCATGCAAGTTCAGGCACAATTTCGCAAATGTGAATGCGCCCAATGTGGATGTCTATGGAGACATCTACATAGACATCCGCAGAATAGCATTTCAAAACAGGGATGTCTAATGACTTAGGGTCCGATTTTGATTTAGGCAGGCTATGTGCTACGTCAGCGCATAGCCTGCTCGCTGACCCCCTTAACCCGGATTTTCACTTCCGCGGCGACAGAAGTGAAAATCCAGGTTATGCTGGATGCGCCGGCAGCCACTGGGGCTAAGTGGGTAGCAGCGATTTCCGATGCTAACCGCTTAGCCCCTGCACCTTAAAGATAGGTGAGGAAAATCCTCGCCTATCTTTAAGGCACAGAGGGCTAAGCGGGTAGCATTGAAAATCGCTGCTACCCACTTAGCCCTTTCCTCCGCCCCGATCCTCCCCGGAACACTCCCAACACACCCGGGTGCGTTAGGGACTTATCCGGGATTTTCGAAAGGCACTACCCATGTAGGTGCCTTTTGAAAATTCTGGATAAGGCATTTACACGGGTAACTAGAGCAGTCACCCGTGTAAATGCCTTCAAAATTGCCACCCCTAATGTTTAGTGTAGTGGGTTAGGAGCAGGGTTCAAATTCCAGTGCAGGCCTTTGGGATCTTAGGCTGGTCAATTAGCTCTCATCTTCTCTACGCTCTATGGCTGTTTTAAAGCCAAAACCAGCGCCTTCCCGATTTCTATTCATACCTGCAGCAGGTCTAAACATTCTGAAATCGAATAGGGATGTCTAAGTCCATTGCACCTCCCCAGACACACCTCCTTGGACATCACTGCACCATTGTAAAATGGCTCTGGGGACATCTCTTTGATTCGGATGTCCACGTGCATGACTTCAGATGTCCAAATTACGACTAAGACTTTTAAAATAACCCCCTTAGGCAATAGCAAGTCATTGAATAAATCGGATGTACTCTTGCTGGTCGTATAATCAGACCGGTGTAATCGGACATGGCCTTGTTTTGCTTAGGATGGGCCGTATCAAGGAACTCTGCTAAACAGTCCCATCAGTGAAATACAATTTTTGAAAACAATAGGCATAAACGGGCTTTTCAAGGGGCCCTTTGGTTTAAGATTTAGTATACTTTTCCCCCTGAAGGTGAATTCTTTGATTTCTCTATTACATTTTCTAACTTTTATGATTTTTCATGAAAACTTACACATGTGCTTTTGAAAATTCAAATGTATACGTGTAAGCGCACTCTTCAGTCCAAACCCACCTTTCAGGAACACCTCTGTGATACAAGCATACACACACAAGTGTGCTCATTCATGTGATTGGCAGTTTTCAAGAATCTCATTTTGGCAGATAAAATCCCTTTATGTAGGGAAATACTTTTGAAAATTGCTCTCAGATTTAGGAACTCATGTTATATTATTGATGGGTCAGGAAGCTGACTGGATATATAATGGGTACACTACTGATTTCTTTTGTAAAATGTGCCTTTTGTGACTTATTGGATGCCACTGAAAGTTTATTTTACAGTCAGTTTACTGTTTTATGCACAGGGGGGGATTTTTGGTACATGGATTATTAAACATGTACACTTTAAGTGGCTAAATATTCCTGTATGTATGTATGCCTTTTTTCACTGGAAATAGTCTTCCTTTGCACTATGACTCTATGATGTTTGGATGTTTAAAAAGAATAATCCTTTTAGTGGACCTTTAGATTTACAGTTTAGTAGAGTGGATTCTTGCTTTATCTATTACATTCACAATTTTGTACTGTCATAAAAATGAGTGCCTCCTCCACTTTCTAGAGATCTCCTCTCATTGTTTATCTAATGCAAATTGTCAAATAGTTCTTTTCTGAGCTTCTGCCCGGCTGCAGAGCCCTGAAATGCTAACAAACTGGGTAGAATGTAGCTGAAAAGACACTTGACGAAAGAAAGACCCGAGATTGATTCTGTAGGATAAAACCGAAAGAATGTTTTAGGAGTGCTTTGGTGACAGTCTAACCTCTGAACAAAGAAGCCCAGCAGTGCTACTACTATGAAAAAAATTCAAGGGCTCGGCTAATTATCGTGTCTTCTGATGGATAATACTTTAATTTCACAAAGTACAAGCGAGGCCACGTTATGAGAAGAAAGTCGCACAGTCTGGTACTACAGAACCCACCAGGAAGCCAGACCTGGAGGATCCTGTTCCCGCACTGGGAGGAGGTCGTCAGTAAACAGATTTTAGTTGACCTTGCATGAATGAGCAGAGGCTTGCTGGGAGATAACAACCTCCAACAGTGCATTCTTGCTGACACGGGCATCTCCCGTCAGTGCCTAAGCTTACCAGTGATTCTGCACACTGAATGAAATAAAGTCCAAACGGCAGTACTTACAGGTGAACCCGGATTACCAGGTGGTCCCATGAAGCCAGGAATTCCAGGGTGACCCTAGCCAAAAAAGCACAACCGTCTTATTAGATTT
Organism: Ichthyophis bannanicus; assembly: GCA_033557465.1. Taxonomy (NCBI): domain Eukaryota; kingdom Metazoa; phylum Chordata; class Amphibia; order Gymnophiona; family Ichthyophiidae; genus Ichthyophis; species Ichthyophis bannanicus. The sequence continues at coordinate 1,828,315,732 of CM066031.1, forward strand.
CATGCAATGATATCAAGCAGCTATCTGCAGACAATGGTAGCTTCTGAATTTCCTCTGTACTTCGTTTTTTCATTCCTAACATCTTATACAATAGAGGAAAACTTTAAAGGGATTCTCCATGGGTAGACACCAGAGTCGGTGCAAGGATATGAAGCAATCTAGGTGAGCCTTCCTGTTTCCACCCTCACCCCTATTGCCTCTGTTCCCACCAGCAATGCCACTGAAACCAAACTCTCCAACATTGCGTCTCTAGTCCTGCTCCCTTTGACCTGCCACTTTCACCCCCTGCGATGCAAACTTCCTGTTGCAATGGGCCACCCTGGGAATGTTGGTGCTCCAGGCAACTGCCTCATTTGCCTACTGGGTTGTGCTGACCTTGGCAGACACACATTCACCCATGGAGAATCCCGTTGAAAGCCTTGGGGAGGCTGAAACTTGGCTTCTCTATGGAAGACCTGCTTTACAGACTATTTCTTACACTTCTCTTCTAAACTAGATTTTACCTGTTCACCTTTCTCTCCAGATTCACCAGGTCCTCCCTGGTCACCTTTGCTGCCCTAATAACAAAGCCAGCAAGGAAAAAGTCATTATAACAGCACAGCACCGCCCCACCTCCAGCCATGTCCCAGTGATATTGCCCCACCAAGCTGCTCATTTCCAAGAAAAGCCCCTTGAAAGGTTTCTGAAGACTTGGATGCAAGTTTGTTCCAAGAGCTCAGTATTCGAGGTAACTGTTGTAAATACAAATTACTTGCAAAAGCAAGCGATAGATGAAGGAGTGACGTTTAGACGCTTTTAAGCCGTGTTTACATGTACAAGAAGTGCATTTATATACATAAATTGGCATGTAACGTAAATCCCCTTAATATACGAATAAGAAGCACTACTTATACATCTAGATGGCGGCATGCAGGAATTTAAAGGAGGTGTGTTCTGCACATGGTTTGGGCATTCCTGACAATGCACGTGTATAGTGGCACTTCTGCCTATGGGCATTTACACCTGCTCAGAGTCATCCCTAACCCCTGGCTAACTTCTCATCTGGACATGGGGTTTGGAGGCATGCTGGAGGGGGCGAGAGAGTTAGAATTTTGGAAGACTGCTCCCTGATTAATTGCTTTTAGATTCCGGTTAACAAAATCCACCACTTATATGTATAATAATAATAATAATGACAAGTGGCGTCACATACACATACGTAGTGCAAAATCGTGTCTTTTATTTATACACGTAGGTAACAGTCCTGTCTGTAGTTTATAAAAGGTTCAGTGCCTGGGGACAGCCCCTACCTAGAGGGAGAGAAAGCAGCTTGGCGGACGTACAGCCCTGCTATTCGCTTTATTGAATCGGGCCCATAGTTAAATATTCTATATATTTGTACAATTCATCTTCTTTCTTCAGTAAAGAAGTTCAATTTACATCTTCTGCTACAGGAACTGAGAAGACTGCAGTAGAGGGGTAGGCAGGAGAAGCAATGCCCTTTGTGTCTGTTCCCACTGAAATCTGGGACAGGAGATGGTTATATTTCAGGGAGTCGAGGATACTGCCTTAAAAATGGGGAAAATCCCTGAGAATCGGGGGCATTGGGTAACTTTATCCTACAGGACCCCCACTTGCGCTTAGCCCATCTGTGAGTCTTCAAGGAGAAGAAGTGATCCCCAGTTGCCCTGCCCTGCCACTACTGTTTCTGAAAATAACACTAGCTGACCTGAGGGCAAGCACCTTTTTGAGTCGGTGCATATAAAACAATGGCCTTGTGGACAGGATAAGAGCTGAGGTGGAGGCCACTAGGGAGAGGGCGTGAGAGTTTTAACGTTTAGAAGGTACTTTATTTTAGCTTCAGCCTAGATATTATAGCTGGTTTATAATTATACTTGAAAACAAAACAAATGGTAACAAATGAAATATATTTTGTTATAATTTCCTGATTCATTTCATAGCAAAAATCATATTTACTATTCTGATGAAGATTAGGAGGTTAATAAGGAGGGTAACTGACCTTTATTCCGTCTAACCCATGAGGTCCAGGGAGACCATGTGGTCCAGGCTCCCCCTGAAAAAAATGCAAATAAAAAAAGACTTTATCTCAGTCTTTGCCTTTAAAGATAACTAGTTATTTTTCAAAACAAATCTGAGTTTTAGGGGTGTGCAGGGCCAAGATTTTGTTTGTTTTGTTTAGTTTCCTGGTTCCATTATGAGATTTTTCATTTTATTCATGGTTTCTTTTCCCATTTAAGGGGCAATATTACCAACAGTGCATCTTATCACGGAAACAGCGCACACTATTGGTCCATAGTGTGCACAGTGCGCCCCCCTGCAGTTAGCCCGAAGCCCCATGCTGGTAACATGGCCGACATGCGCATTACCAGCGCATGGCTTAGTAAACACGCCCCAGAGATTTGAAGATACAATCTACAGTATATATATGATTTTCCTCATATATTCTAAACATGCTGTGGGGGTTCACTTTCTCTCAACAGTGCTAAATGTTTTTGTGCTGTGGAAGAACCTACTTCATTTTAACTGCATTGAAGGAGAACCATTTAGATCCATAAATTATGCACATAAAGTGGCATTTTAGAAAGGACATCCAAGTCCAATCGGGGACGTCCAGAGTGGAACATGCAAAAAAACACCAGGTACATCTATGTCTCCGGCTGATTTCAGGAATATAGACTTCCCTGACATGGACATCTGTGTGGGCAGGGACAAAGATACCCCCATTAGGAAAGCATGGGGAGGGGACATCCATCTCAGGCAAGCTAGCATAAGGGGACGTCCAGCGGCATAGCAAGTGAAAACACGAGCCCCCCTTCCCTGACAGCGTAAAATACAGGGGCTATTAGTGTAGCTCTGTCTCCACACCCTCCAAACATTTTCCTGACAAAATGAGCGCTGTTCAAATGCCTGTTCATGCTTGGAGCAGGGTAAAGCTTAGATGTGACTCAGGATGTCCAGGGTGTTTCAGAGATCCAGCGCAGGGACTTCTAAGTTCTTAGGAACGCCCCCACCACGCATCTGCCATGTCCCCGTTCAGACTTGGACATCCACAGACCTGGCTTCTAAAATGCCTCTGGAGATGTCTCTGTGCTTTGAACAACTCTTTGGCCATTTCCAGATGTCCAAGGCACGAACAGGGCTTCCAAAATAACTCCCATAGTCTTTCAGTGCTTCAGGCTATTCAATACTGTCTCATTATACTCAATAAATGTGCCCTTGGTTTTCATGCCTGAGGAAGGAATCCAATTTCAGAAACAGCAATTTAATAGTCAAATAAGCAGCTCACTAATAAAAACTTTTTGAATCAAATCTTTTGTCACTATCACGGTTTACGGCAGGGAAGTTGTAATTTGCTCCACTTACATTTTTTCCATTAGCTCCATCTTTGCCCGAAGGTCCTGGGAAACCTTTATCACCTTTGAAGCCTGGCAAACCTGGAAAACCTTGAGGTCCTGGAGGGCAGTCACTGCACACATCCTGGGTGAGAGGTACAAGAGTATCAGCAGTGAGGAAAATATCACTTCTGCTGTCATACAGGGGCCTGTGTACTAATGGATAGGGATGTGCACGGAGGAAAAACATTTTGTTTTTTTATCGAAAATATTTTTAGGCTTTTTATCAGGGATTGTTTCATATATTTTGTTTATTAAAAACATTTCAGCACAATTAGAACCTTTTAATCCATGCAAATCAATCGTGTTGTGTTAATTGGTAGATTAACTAGTGTTAAATTGATTTTGCTTGTACCAGATCTTTTTAAGGTATGCTAATAAACTAAAGGAGTACTAACAAGGGCACAACCCTATTAATGGACATTAGTACTAACATCCACCTTGAACGCATTTTTTTTTAAATGACATCAAGTCAATGCTGACTGCTGGCAACCCAGCAGCCCCCTGGGTTTTCTTGGCAAGGTATCACTGGAAGTAGACTAACCAGGCCTTTTCTTTAGAGGCCATGGAGTGTAAAGCAAATTGCCCAAGGTGAGCTAGTGGGAATCAAACCCCAATCTTGTGGGTTGTAGGCTGTTGCTTTAACCACTAAGCAACTCCACCACTCCATATAAATGACTGCTAATGTGGATGCTAGCTATCGCAAATGTATAAAGGGGCATGTTTCCTAAAATGTGCTAAGTCAGCGTGCAGTAAGCTCCCAAAATTAGTGCAGGAGGTGCCATAGAACCATGAGAACTGTTGGGGGCATTCCCGGCATGTTCTCCTGCAGTTACTCTGGGGAGACGCACCTCATCGTGCCAACCAGCCAGCATATATAGCGTGGTTGCACTTACTGTCAGCTATTGAGGAGGTAATAAGGGCACCTGTGCCAATGATGGCCACACAAACCATGAGGTGACATCAATGGCCAAACTCCTCCCCTACACCGTCCAGTCACTGCCCTTTCCCGGGACTTTGAACGCGATGCCCCACACTTTCTGTCAGCACGCTTTGTGCATGGTAAACATGCCCCTACGAGTGTTAGCATGTGCTATGGGAACAATTATTAGCATTACAACTGGGGAATTAGTTTCCACACTAACATGCATACAAAGGAAGCATATATTTTAAAAAGGTTTAAGTGGCTTAGCAGATAGTAATACTGATGCGCTAGCCAGTGCTAATATAGGATCATCTGTGGCAGAAACACTGAGTACACACCATTTCATTTCATTTTTATGCTTCTATTCCAAAAATTAGGATCCAAAGTAGTTAGCAAAATGTAATAAAATAGAATACAAAATCCCTAATAGAGACTGACCCACTCCTACTCTCACTAGATAGTGAAACTTAATGCCTCACAAACTACAGCAATGAATGCCAAAACTCACTCTCATAGTAACAACAGCAAAATATAACTTAACACAGCTAAAATAACCATAAAAATCCTCTCTGAATACTCCCAAGAGCCATCCAACCAACACCACATTATCTAAAAAGCCCCAAGCCCCTAGCTCCCACGTGCCATCCATCAAATTAAGCAGAAGGACTGTAGCTTTCTCCTCCAGGCTTGGCCTCTAGCATAGATCCAGTGCCACCTAGTGGTGCTGCTGAGTCAATGTGGAGGTGTCTCTAGGGAAGAATAGGGTATTCTATGTTCAGAGGTTGGGGTGGAGTGAGTCAGTGGTCCTAATCTAAGCTTTTGAGGCTTCCCCATGCTTATTGGATCTTGAACAAATATCCTAAATACAGCACATGGACAGCGGTCCCTTTAACATGGCCTTTGCATGCACACATATGCTCTTCATAACATTAATTTGGTAAAGCAGGTGCTAAAAGCCAACGTACCATGTGCAGTAGATAAGCGCATACGAAAAGCACTGCTGATTTTCACACATAGGCATCTCAGGCTTCCTTTTACTAAAGGCTGATAGGGTTTTGAACTTAATGTGCTTTACAAATACACTTAAGTGCAAAGCCTCTGCATTAGCAGTTGAGGACGCAACCAGCTTGTTCCCAGCAGCTAATGCATGACCACAGAGGGGTCGTTAGGAGCACTTACATTAATTGCCACATCGTCACAGAGTATGTGGCAATTGCCCTGTGCTAGCAGCAATGCGCTCTCCATGCTCGCACTCCACCCATTCCTCGCCCCATCGCGCCATAGCTGATTACAGTGTGCTTTAATGTGCGGTTGCCGGCATGCCCTCATGTTAACATTCTCGGCTGCCGGTTGCCGCATGTTAAAATGAAGGTTAACTGGTTACCAGGCCTTAGGATTAGGGTGAGCAGATGACTTCAAGTAGACGGATTTTATAGAACCGCCATCCTGAGAAATGACTCCTCAACCCTTGCCAAAGATATGATGTCATTTTACACAAAAGGTCATAGGGCCCGACGTGACCTTATGCTGTGTCAGTGTCATCCTGTTGACAGAGAACTAATGCTATTTTATACCTGGGACCATTCAGGCAATCCATATGAATTGTCAGCTAGGAGATATCTACACCCAGTGGGGAGGGGGGGGGGGGAGGAGGGGGGAGGGGGGGTTTAAACTCACAGCTCAAACAAGGGGGTTTTATTTTAAAGTAATATCATTTTCTACTAAATATCCCCTGCCATCCAACACTTAGATATATTTAGGAGGTTATTTTAGAAGCATTCCAGGTTTAAATGGAGCCATTTACATGTGCAGATTGGCTACATGCACAAATAGCAATTTTAGAAAGCTGCTACATTTACACATGGGATCTACACCATGTCCAGATTTCAAGAGAGCATGAATAGGGTGTGATTTGACACGACAGAAATCCAGATATATGTATTCCCCATTCTATATGGGGACCTTACGTGGATGTCAGCCTTTACACCTGTCCTGAGGCATGCACAAGTGTCAATTTGAAGAGGCAGTTATAAAGCTCATCACCCTCCCTTAGTTTCACTTCACTGACGCCCGCGTTCAACAAAGGCAGACTCTACTTTAACCTCCTTCACATCCCTCACCATCATCCTTAATCCCCTGAGACCCTATGACATTATCTTTTCCTCTTCAGCACCCAAGGCATCATCCTTAACTTCTCAACACTCTTTGGTATCATCCATATCCCCTCTGCAAGACCTCAATATCATTCTTCCCAGCCCCCATCACCCTCTGGGATCATCTTTAACCATCTGACTACCTTCAGAACCCCTCCCACAAAACCTTCTGACAAAGGAAGATCCCTCATCCCATGAAAACCTCCATCTCTGACCCTCCCTAAGGTCTTACCAAGGAGTCTCCCTGGTGTCTGGTGGGAGGCAGAAATGATCCTCAGTCACTCTTGCCCTGTTGGGGGTGCCTACCAGACACCAGGGAGATCCCAGTGAGGTCAAGGTGAGGGTAAATGGTGGGGGTCTTCCTTTGCCAGTTGGGGTTCCGAAGACTCTGAAGACGTTGGAGGGGTTGCCGGGGGTGGGGGGGGGGGGAGGAGGGTCACTAGATTAAGGATAATGGAGGGGGGGAGGATGTCAGGGTAGGGATGGGGGGGATTGATTTTAGAAAGCTTCAGATATGGAATTTTGGGAAGGGGAGAATGCTCTTTTTTCGCATGTGAGACTTTTTAAAATTCCCATTCGTGCTGGACATGCTGAGAAATCCATGTACACTCCTACATGTCCTTATACGGACTTTACAAGAGGCTTCATGTTTGGTAGACCCTTCTTAAAATAGCAGGGGAACTGAGCACATGCCAATCTGTAAGTCTCAGTGTCTCTTTCCATGGTCTTTCTATAATTTACTTTATTTTATTTATTTATTTTATTTCTTTCTTTTATATACTGCGCTATTTAAAATCGGTGCGGTTTACATACAACAAAATTGTGCATAACAGTCACCTGCTGAGCATAACAGTCACCTGCTGAGCATAACAGTCACCTGCATAACAGTCACCTGCTGAGCATTTACAGTAAAACACTTGGTTTGCAGCTTGTCGTGCTGTGAGGGCTTGCGTGCATCAGTGATGCTGAGAGCTAAACTATCGGTAGTTTAACTACTGGCAGGGTCTCCCAAGATGGACAGGTCTCAGCTGAGGTGCCAGACGAAGACAAACCACCCATCTGGGCAGCAGCAGAATGGGATAGTGTTGACGGCGGAGGATCACATTTCTGTGACAACGGCAACAACACCAAACTTAAACTGCGCAGAAGGAAGGCCCGGCAATCTACTTCTGTATCTTGCCATGAAAACCCAATGGATAGTTACAACAAAACAAATTGTGCTATGGTGCTGGAAGATGAGACTCCCAGGTCGGAAGGCACTCAACTAGCTACTGGGGAAGAGCTGAAGACTTTTCAGAGTAAAGCCAGCATTTATGATGTGGTTGGATCAAAGCCCTCGGGAAGTCTGACTGCTGATGTAGCTGCGCATGAAATGAGAGTCAGAAGCTGTAAAGATGTCTTACACATTGGAACATGGAACGTACGAAGCATGAACCAAGGGAAGTTGGAGGTGGTCAAGAATGAAATGGAACGTGTACAACTTGATCTGTTGGGTGTCAGCGAACTGAAATGGACTGGCATGGGGCACTTTGCATCAGATGATCACATGGTCTACTATGCTGGAAATGAAAGACAAAGAAGAAATGGTGTTGCACTTATAATAAAGAAGAAACTTGCAAGAACTGTAATGAAATACAATGCAGTCAGCGAACGCTTAATCTCTATTCGTCTACGAGGATTGCCTATCAACACAACTATAATTCAAGTATATGCCCCAACAACAGCTGCAGAAGAGAATGAAATTGAAGAGTTCTATGAACAAGTACAAGCTGAAATTGACAGAACATGCAAACAGGATATCCTGATAGTCATGGGTGACTGGAACGCAAAAGTTGGCAACAAAGAAGAAGGCAAAGTAGTTGGAAAATATGGACTTGGCAACAGAAATGAAGCTGGAGAAAGATTGATAGAATTCTGCAAGACCAATGATCTATTCATCTCAAACACCTTCTTCCAGCAACACAAGCGGCGACTGTACACATGGACTTCACCCAATGGATTGTATAAAAATCAAATTGACTACATCTGTGGAAGTCAACGATGGAAAAGCTCTGTAACATCAACAAAGACAAAACCTGGAGCTGACTGTGGTACAGATCATCAACTACTAGTATGCAAACTCAAGCTAAAGTTGAAAAAGAGCAAACCACTCATGAATGCAGCAAAATATGACCTTGAGAATATACCACTGGAATTTAAAGACTGCCTGCAAAATCGATTTGCTGCTTTAGATACAAATGACAGAACTCCGGATGAGTTATGGAATGACATCAAGAAGGTTGTGCTGGAAGAAAGCGAGAAGTCTCTACAAAAGGTGAAAAAACAAAAACGGCCAAAATGGATGACGGAAGAAACTCTGAAAATTGCCCAGAAACGCAGAGAAGCTAAAGCCAAAGGAGAAAGAAAGACAATCGCAGAACTCAACAGAGATTTCCAACGTGCAGCTAGACAGGACAAGGAAAAGTACTACAATGACACTTGCAAGGAAATAGAAGCAGAAACTATTAGAGGAAGAACAAGATCGGCTTTCCTAAAGCTGCGAGAGTTAAAGAAAAAGTTCCAGCCTCGAATTGGAATGTTACAAGATGCTCAAGGTCCTATGTTGAATGATGCTGAGAAGATCAAGAAAAGGTGGAAGGAATATACAGAGTTTTTATATGATAAAGATCAAGTGGACCAACAGCCGTTTCAACCGATACCTTATGATCAGGAACCATTGGTGATGAAAGAAGAAGTTGAAGCAGCATTGAAAGACTTATCAAAGAACAAAGCACCAGGCATTGATAGCATTCCCATAGAAGTATTGCAGCAATCTGATGCAGCTGTTACCGTACTTACAAGGCTCTGCCAAGAAATATGGACGACAACATCATGGCCAACTGACTGGAAAAGATCTGTGTTTATACCAATACTAAAGAAAGGTGATCCAACTGACTGTGGAAATTATCGCACAATCGCTCTGATCCCACATGCCAGCAAGATTCTACTGAAGATTATTCAAAGGAGACTACAGCCATACCTAGAACAAGAACTACCTGAAGTGCAAGCAGGGTTCAGGAAAGGGCGAGGAACGAGAGACATCATTGCAGATGTGAGATGGATCCTTGAAAAGACTAAAGAATATCAAAAGGATATCTATTTGTGCTTTATCGACTATAGCAAGGCTTTTGACTGTGTAAACCATGAGAAACTCTGGGCCACATTAAGAAGCATGGGTATACCAGAACACCTGATCGTTCTCTTGCGCAATCTGTACATTGATCAAGAAGCAACAGTTCGAACGGAACAAGGAGAAACAGAATGGTTTAAAATAAGCAAAGGTGTAAGACAAGGCTGCATACTTTCCCCCTACCTGTTTAATTTATATGCAGAACAAATCATCAGAGAAGCAGGATTGTATGAAGACAACAGAGGTGTGAAGATTGGTGGAAGACTCATCAACAACCTTCGCTATGCTGATGATACCACACTACTGGCAGAAAGTGAAGATGATCTGAAACATTTGCTTCTCACAATCAAAGAACATAGTCTCAAAATGGGCCTGCACCTTAATGTAAAGAAGACAAAGATCATGACAACTGGCATAATCAACAGGTTCATCGTTGAAGGAGAAGAAATTGAAATCGTGAACAACTTTAACCTACTTGGATCAACTATCAATAAAGAAGCAACAAGCAGTCAAGAAATCAGACGATGCATTGCTCTTGGCAGAATGGCTATGAAAGACCTAGATAAGATTCTCAAGAGCAGAGATGTCTCTCTCCATACAAAGATTCGACTTGTTCATGCCATGGTATTTTCAATAACATCATATGGATGTGAAAGCTGGACAGTGAAAAAGACAGACAGGAAGAAAATTGATGCCTTTGAATTATGGTGCTGGTGGCGAATACTGTGTATACCATGGACTGCCCGAAGAACAAACCAGTCGGTACTAGAGGAGATCAAACCTAAGCTTTTTTAGAAGCTCAGATGACAAGACTTCGACTTTCATACTTCGGACACATCATGCGAAGAGAGAGATCATTAGAGAAAGACATCATGCTTGGAAAGATAGAAGGTCAACGCAAAAGAGGAAGGCCAGCAATGAGATGGATCGCTACAATAACAGCAGCTACGGGTACCAGTCTGTCAACAATGAGCCGCCTGACTGAAGACCGAACACAATTTAGGATAGCTATCCAGAGGGTCGCCATGAGTCGACTCCGACTCGACGGCACTTAACAACAACAACATAACTTGGGCTTCAACTGGGGAAAACTATCTACATCAATATACATTTATCTGCAACATTTACAAGAGGAGATTGAGACTTACTGATTTCTGGCAGGGTGTGTGGTGGGTGTGGCTGAGATACTGGGTTTGGAGTAGTGTAGGAGAAAGAGGTGGTGTTTTAGTGCTTTTCTAAACTGAGCAAGGTCTGTGATTGCTCGGATGGTAGTTGGGAGTGCGTTCCAGATGCAGGGAGCATAGAACTTGAAGGCTCGGTTCTTTGTCTATAATGGACCTTCATATCTGACAACATAATAGGACCTCAAGGCACATCTAGGGTTTATTTTAGAAGGATCTACATGTGTAAAGTGCAGCTTATACAACATGTAGATCAGCTAAACATGTAAATAGCAATTTTAGAAAACTGCTGTTTACTCGTGGAGATCCACACTATTTACAGATTTTAAGAAGCATGATGTGACATGAATTAGATAAGGTTTAGGTGGGCTGAACAGTGACGTCTCTATTCTCCATTTTACAAAGGGAATACATGTGGAAACCTAAAAATGCCCATACTGGCCTTTATACCTGGCTCCCAAGGCACATATACTGCATTAGACAACCACTTGAATGCTCCTCCTCCCGAACTCCCCCCAAATCCTCTAGTGGAATTACCGCGTGACTACCGTTAGGGGTTGACTACTACCATTTTCAACCTAGCGCCAGACAGGGCAGGAATGACAGGGGATCGCTTCTGCCCCCAGTAGACACCAGAGAAGACCAGAGGGAGGGTCAGGAGGTAGAGGTGTTAATCAGGGGGTGTCTGATGTTGGCAGTGGGGTTTGGTGAGGGGATTGCCTAATTCTGTAGGGAGGGCTTGGAAGAGGGAGGAGATAGAAACTGACACTTTTGGGGGTTCAGGGAAGGAAGACGGATACTGATGCTATCAGGGGCTTCGGGGAAGGAAGATGGATACTGATGCTATCAAGGGGCTTCGGGGAAGGAAGATGGATACTGATGCTATCAGGGGCTTCGGGGAAGGAAGATGGATACTGATGCTATCAGGGGGTTTGGGGGAGGAGCAGATGGATACTGATGCTATCAGGGGCTTCGGGGAAGGAAGATGGATACTGATGCTATCAGGGGCTTCGGGGAAGGAAGATGGATACATGCTATCAGGGGGTTCGGGGAAGGAAGATGGATACTGATGCTATCAGGGGGTTCAGGGAAGGAAGACGGATACTGATGCTATCAGGGGGTTCGGGGAAGGAAGACGGATACTGATGCTATCAGGGGGTTCAGGGAAGGAAGACGGATACTGATGCTATCAGGGGCTTCGGGGAAGGAAGATGGATACTGATGCTATCAGGGGCTTCGGGGAAGGAAGATGGATACTGATGCTATCAGGGGGTTTGGGGAGGAGCAGATGGATACTGATGCTCTTTGGAAGTTACAAGAGTTGTCTATAGTTGTGGAGGTTTAAGAGATGGGGAGATAGCTCTTAGTGTTCCTGGGGGGGGGGGCTTGAGGGGTGTAGGGATGGGGGGAGGATTATGCTGTAAAGAGAATCAATGTTAAGGAGCTGCAGGAGTAGTAACTTGGAGCAGCTAAGATGCTTGTCCCCTTTGTGAGTAGCTTTTTAACATTTCTGCTCCTGCTGGATGTGCCGGTAGATCCAGGTACACTCCTGCATTTCATTGTAGTATTTTACAAAAGGCTCCACGTTTGGCAAAGCTTCTAGTGAAATACAGAGGGAATTGTGTATGTCCTGACGTAGGTGTCTCAAGTCCTCTCTCTCTGACTTAGTTAAAATAGGCTTTTGCATCTGTTCATTTTTCTCCAGGTGCAATGCTTTAGACTCCAGGAGGGTAATTTTATAACTGGGCACCTAGTTTTAGGCACCAGAATGTGCCTATCTTAAGTCTACTTTATAAAGAATAGCAAGCACCTAGTTTTCTTTATAAAACTGGGGCCTAAGTCTGGTGGGGGTACTTACATCAGCTCTAGGGCTAGTGTAGAAGCCCACACCTAGATTTTTCAAGAATGCATATCAGCTATAGTACGTTACATGTATAGATTTGTAGTCCACCTATGTTCCATCCGTGCGCACACCTATACCACAAATACACACCATCAGCCTGACAAGTATACTTATAAAATAGTGACCACCTAAATTACATGCATAAAGTCCCATCTGGGCATGTAAGCCATGGAAATTACACAATTTGTGTGTTGACGGTAGGTAACTATGTGGCTCCTTATAAAATTACCTCCCAGATGATCAATGTTTATCTGTTTTCCCTTTATGTCTATCCCCGCTATTCGTGTCTCAGAATAACCCCCTATGTTTATCCCAGGCTTTCTTGGATTCTGTTACCACTTTTGCCTCCATGATTTACCCTGAAGGCCATTCCATACATAGAAACATAGAAACATAGAAATATGACGACAGAAAAAGACCACATGGCCTATCTAGTCTGTCCTTCCATAACAACTACAACAGTCCACTTTTTGCCTTTAGAGATCCTCTGTGTTGGTCCCATGCTTTCTTGAATTCAGTTACTGTCCTCATCTCTACCACCTCCACTGGGAGACTATTCCACGGATCCACTACTCTTTCCGTAAAGAAATATTTCCGCATATCACTCCTGAATCTATCTCCCTTTACCCTCATCCCATGTCCCCTCGTAGCAGAACTTGCTTTCAATTGAAAGAGGCTCTCTCCCTGAACATTTATGCCACGGAGGTATTTAAACATCTCAATCATATCACCTCTATCCCGCCTTTCCTCTAAGGTGTACATATTAAGATCCTTAAGTCTGTCCTCATATGCTTTATAATGAAGCCCATTAATCATTTTGGTAGCAACCCTCTGCACCGACTCCATCCTGTTCACATCCTTTTGAAGGTGCGGTCTCCAGAATTGCACACCATACTCCAAATGAGGTCGCACCAAAGACTTATACAGAGGCATTATCACCTCCTTTTTTCTGCTAGCCATTCCTCTCCGTATGCACCCAAGCATCCTTCTAGCTTTTGCTGTCGCCTTTTCCACCTGTTTAGCTACTTTAAGATCATCAGACACAACCACGCCTAGGTCCCGCTCTTCTTTAGTGGACAAAAGTACTTCACCTCCTATACTGTATTGCTCCCTTGGATTGCTGCAGCCCAAATGCATGACCTTACATTTTTTAACATTAAATCCCAGCTGCCAAATTCTAGACCATTCTTCAAGCTTAGCTAGATCCCTCCTCATGTTATCTACCCCTTCCTGGGTGTCTACTCTATTGCAGATTTTGGTATCATCCGCAAAGATTTTGGTATCATCCTTTTGGAGAAGTAGTATTTTCTGTTACTCCTGGGCCTACCTCCTCTGAACTTCATGTTCCGATCCTCTGGCATCTATGAATTTCTCTCCAGTGATAAAGGTTTGCCTTATTTTACACTATCCTTCTGGTATTTGAATCTCTCTATGATGTCTCCCCTTGTTCTTTTTCCTCCAGTGTACGTGTTTAGGTCCTTAAGTCTCATGTCATGGGATTGCTGGTGCAGTCATAGGCACCATTATAGCAGCTCTTGTCCAGGTCGCCCGCACTCTCTCCACCTCCAGAATTGGGCAGAATATTCTAAGAGTTTCACCAGTGGCCTGTTTATAGTGGCATTACCATTATTTTTGCTGCTGGTGATGGCTTTCCTCATGCATGCTAAAGTCCCTTGGGCTCCTCCTGCCATCTTGTCACACTGTTTTGCTACTTTGATAACATCCGATATGATCATCCCAAAATCCTGGTGGACACGCATTAGTATCTTACCTTCACTGTACACCGCTCTCTTGGATTTCTTTTCCCTCGGTCCTACGTCTCTATATCGTTTTGCATTGAAGCTTAACTACCAAGACCTTAATCGCTCATCAGGCATTCTACAATTGCTTCGCTTGCTGTCGGTCTTTCAAATTTAATTTGACTAAAAGGGGAAATCATTCCATCTGACCAACTGCAAGCCAGCAGCATCTCTAGATTGCCAAAGAATATTAGGAAAGACAGAAATCAGTAGTCGTAAACGTCCATCAGTTCTGACCATACTCTACCTAATTACCTTCTCGCCACTAGGAATGTTCTGTCCTTCTCTCATGCTTTACTGAGTTCAGTTACCAGTGGTTTTAAGCTGCTGTATGTTAGTACGGGGGGCTTGCACAAAGGAGGGTGGTGGGAGTGGATGGGGATGGAAGATACTGGAAATTGTTTCCCGGTTATTAGGGATATGATATATACACCAAAATAAATAAATAAGTGAAGAGCTTCCATTAGGAGTCTATTCCATGCCCCAACATCCTTTCTATAAAGAAGTGCTTCCTTAAATGAATCCAAAGTCCAATCCCCTCCAGTTTCATATCACAAGCTCAAGCCCTGTAACCTCTGTTCTCTGAAAGATGCTTTCCCATTGTATACTATTTTAAACTCTTGTCCCCTCTCCTTGCCTCTTTTCCAGGCCAATGCAGAAACCCTATGCTAGAGCCCAGTGCTTAAAGCTCTGGCAGTGTTTC
Source organism: Ichthyophis bannanicus (assembly GCA_033557465.1). Lineage (NCBI taxonomy): Eukaryota > Metazoa > Chordata > Amphibia > Gymnophiona > Ichthyophiidae > Ichthyophis > Ichthyophis bannanicus. The sequence goes on from CM066031.1 coordinate 1,828,330,957, forward strand.
ACAGCATGACTTTAATGCTGACGTTTTCCTCTGGGATGTAATATTCAAATTATCCAATGCAAAAAAGAGCAAGCAAAACACATGCACACAGAAGTCGGTGTATGTTTGGCATGCTGTCCCAGAGAAACAGGATCATCTGAGGTGAAGTTTGTCCACCTCAGATGACCTAGGCATTGGGAAAGTCCCTGATGTCATTAGTATACCGTCGGGGGTCTGGTGCTCCCCTTGGACACCAACCCCCAACAGAAAAAAAGTCCACGGTGGCCCAGCAGCCCTGATCCTCCACCCACCCAATAAAAAAATCCCTGGTGGCCCCAATTCCCCCTCCCATCCACCCACCCACTCACCCAATTTAAAAAAAACCTGGTAGCCCCTAAGCCCATCCCCACCCTGGTATCTTTAATCTGGAGCTGGATCGTTGCCCATATGCTCTTGCCCCTGTGCCGCCAAATTGAAAAACGGCGGCACCTGACCCCATGCGGTGAATCCTGGGATGCAACGGGTGGGGTCAGACTGCCATATAAGGCAAAAAATATAAGGCAAAAAATGCCTTATATGGCAGTCTGACCCCACCCAGTGCATCCCAGGATGCACCTCGCAGGGCCAGGCACTGTTATTTTTCAAGATGGTGGCACAGGGGCGGGAACGTGTGGGCAACATTCCCACTCCAGTACCAAGAGAGGGGAGTTTGAGCCACCAGGAGTTTTTGTTGTGGGTGGGTGGGGGCGGGTGGCGGAATCGGGGCCGCTGGACCACCAGGGATTTTTTGTTATTTGGTGGGTGAGATCGAGGCCATTGGGCCACCAGGGATTATTTTATTGGGTGGTTGGATGGGTGGTAGGATCGGGGCTGTTGGGCCACTGGGGATTTGGTTTCTGTCAGGGGTTTGGTGTCGAGGGGGGGCAAACATCGGCCCTCTGACAGTATTCTGATGGTATCGGGGGCTTTCCCTGACCCCTGGATCATCTGAGGTAAAGTATCAAACTTCACCTCAGATGATACTTGTGCTCCCGACTGGATCTTTACGCCTGCCCAATGGTGGTGTGAAGAGCCAGTATTAAAAAACAGGGTAAAAAACTGCGCTAAGTTTCAGTGCAGTATTTTTAATTTGCATGCCAAGTGCTCTGCAGTTTAGCATGGTTGTTTTTCGGGTGCTTTTCCAGCGCTAGCTTGCTTTCTGCATCAGAGGGCAAGCCTAGCGTGGGACAAGCACCAGAAAATGCCGTGCTAAGCTTTTCGCAATCGGCCTGATAATTAGGTGATTACTTGCAGCTCTCTCAGGATCACAGTGTCTTAAACTGCAGCTTCTCACTTATCCAGAAAGGTGCTAAGCGTAAATAGTGTTGCTCATTGTTGCCATAGCAGTAAATTTCCAGAATGAATTCTGTGCTTTTCCTCTCTTACCTTAATAAGGAGGTTTATGTCTCCAGGTGAAAGGATTGGTCTAGGTCCCTACAACAATAAATAGTGTATTAAATTTAAAATAACATTTTGAGAAAGAAAGAACAGTTTAAAATCCTTCCATGAATACATTTGAATTATGCTCCCCTGAAGGTGCATAATTCTATAGTCTATATCAGGCTATGATGCGATTAATCTTCATTCACAATTACTCATGGTCCTCCCCCAAGCCCCTACTTAGCTCGTGCAAGACAGTGACGCTCCCTCTGAAACCATATGTGCATGACTGTCAGCACGATGCAATGGCTTCCTACCCTAGGGGCTATAAACAATAGTTCCACATCATCTCCCACCAGCCTGGGGAGCGAAAACCAGCCAGAAATTGAATATGGACCTTCTGCAAGGCAACATTTAGCTCTGGTCAACACAGACCATTTCTGACGATGCATTAGCCTTCCTTCTTAAGTGTGCAAAGATCAACTCCACCACACATTGGGGCCTATTTATTAGGCTGCTTTGGGTGCTTAATGTGGGTTTTAGCATGCATTAAGTTAACAGGGAGGTAAAAGAAAACAACTTAACTTGCCACGGTAACGGCACACTACACTTAAACACCTAACACGGTAATTCTTAGTAGGATGTAGGGAGGAGGTAGAGAATGAGCAGAGAGCGTACCTTGCAGTTAATGTGGGTGTTTTTCAACTGCAAAACTTAAACACGGTTCTTTAATGATAAATGTGGAAGCTAATGACTTTATTTAATAAACCTTGGGCCTGAAGCAATAGCTTCTGTAGATTCTGACAGAATTTCCACAGCAGCTAGACCTTTTTTCCTAGTGCCCTCCGGCTGTTTCCAGCAGAGTAGGAGAAAAGAATGATATTGTGTCTGCTGCAAGAAACTCTCCCATTAGGTAAACTATCAGGAGGCAGACGCTGAGATAAATGAGAGCCAGCTCCATACGAAATGCATGCGATTCTGCAGAACTAGTGCGTTACATACCGGCTCTCCAGGAAGCCCTCTCTCTCCTGGACTACCCGGATACCCCTGCAGAGGACAAAAAGAATCAATTATACATCTTCCATACAAGTCACACGTTGATCTCTCTCTACTCTCACCTGTATTTGTTTTCTAATATATAAGTTTGAATCTGCCAGGAACATGGTTCAGAGGCACATTAGGGGTGTGGGCTTTCTATGCCTCAGACCTGTGACTGAAGTCTTAAGACGGCTTCTGTGGTATCCGCCGCCTTGGCGGGATGCTTTTCTGAAAATATGCATCAGCACGCGAGGGCATGGGGAGGGATTGAGGGAGAAGAAACCGCTACAGTGTTTATACTACAAAATGACACTCAGAGTGGTCAAGTTACTCAGTTCCAGGAGTGAGATTTTAAGACAGCCCTGAATTTCAGACAGACAGCCTCATCCTGATGCATTATGGAACTTGCAGCATTGATTCCAATGGGTAGAATCAGGGACTACAAGTCCCATACTGCATTGCAAGTCAAATTTAAAACCAGAACTAGCAAAAAATCTCACTCCTGGAACTGGGTAACTTGGCAACTATGGACTCTGCATTCAAGAGCATATTCTGGCAGCTTTGTCTGCAGTGATGGTGCAAAAGAAATACAGATTATAATTATGTCACAGGTAATTCTTGCAGCTTGAAATTTAGTTTGTGCTATAACTATATCATATACAAAAAACATAAACACACACACACACACTACCCACAACCTGATGTTGCACAGGGTCATAGAAAAATAGAAATATGACGGAAGACAAAGACCATATGGCCTATCTAGTCTACCCTTCCATACCAACTACTTTATTTATTTATTTATTTATTTATTTACATTTCTTATATACCGCACTATTTGACATCAGCGCGGTTTACATCAAACAAAACATTTCAGTACACAAAAATGTCTGAGTTACATTAAACAGGGTTAACAACTTGGATAACAGGGTAATTTTACAACTCAGGTAAATAAACTTTGATTGTAGTGTAAACTATTTACATCTATAAGTGGAGGCCATGTGTCCCAGCAGGCGGAGGAGAAAACGAGCAGGCATCGTTCTGCGGTGTTGTATCTCCTCTGCAAACTGCTTGAGGCATTCCATCCTGTCCCGAGAGGGGAGGGCTCTGGCCCACACTGTGTTCAGCTGAACACCGATGAACTCTAGGTCTTGTACCAGCAGGTTGGTCCCATCTTTTGTTGAATTCAGATATTGTCCTTGTCTCTACTACTTGGTTTACAGGATCCCAAACTTGTCCATCTCAGGGCCCTATACTGGAAGATGTCCTTCTGTCCTTGCATCCTTCTCTCTGGTATTTTAACATTATATTGGATTCTGGCCTCACCTTCTCTCCTCAGTTGATGCAAGTGGTCAAGTCCTCCTGTCAGGCCTTGCGTCACTTCCGTGCCATATAGCCATTCCTTGATAAACCTGCTCAAACAACTGTGTTGCTCCATACTGTGATTTCTAGGTTAGACTATTGCAATATCTCTTATCTTGGACTCCCTCAGTACCAACTTAAAACATTTTCATCCACATACTTACATGAGCACAGAAGTGTGATCATGTTACACCATTACTCATTCAACACCATTGGCTCCCTATTCATTCTCGGATCATGTTCAAGCCATGACCCTCAACCACAAGACTATCCATGATATTTCCCCAGAGTATCTCTCTTCTTTAGTTTCATTATATGCTCCAGTAATGTCGCTTCGATCACTACATTGCTAGTGATAGATATAGTGAGAGTAGGTGGCGGTTAGCCACATATGAGATCTCGATGAAGGGTATGGAACAAGTGGAAGTACTCAGGGTAAAACGTGCGTTGTGACTTATTGATGGCAAGGGGTTCTTTTGTCTTCTTGAATCTCTTTTGTTATTTCTTGCTTTCTTTCTTATTATTCTTGTTATATTCTCTTCCAGCTGTCCTTGGTTGGATAAAGAGAAGAAATGTCATGAATGTGGCAAGTGTTCCAACAGTTTGAATGTAAGTGAATAAGTACATGTTTTGTACCATTCATATCATTGTTCCTTGTAAAGTGTGCTTGATACTTGGGAAAGCATGGCATATAAATGATTGCTAAATAAATAAATAATATAGAAGTGAATACCTTCTGCATATTGTAGTTGCGAAGGGGAGGAATGGTTTATATTCCTCAGTCCTTCTTCCCTTCTCATTTTTTTTTCAAACTGGGTCACTGTGTCTTGGAGAAGGGCGGCAGCATGCAGACTGCAGGGTTATGCCCACAGATGTCTGTGTGGATTTGAAGTTGTGGTTCATATGGATGTAGGGGAGGATGTGTGGCATCATATGCTCACATGCGAGGAGAGAGGAGAGCTAGGGAAGTTAATAGAGCATCTGTCGCTTGCTTGGGGTGGTGGGAGGTGAGGGCTGAAAGAATTGCCACCTACATGCTGAGTTGCAGGCATTTGGATTCCCCCTCGCCCCCTCACGGGTTCAAGTGGTAGCAAGGGGATGGACAGAGCCTAACACCCTATGGAGATTTCTGAGATTCAGCTGAGGTGGAGACTGGACCAACATGGCTGTATGACCCTTTGAGTTGAGCACCTCATGTTCAAACAGAGATGTTTGTTCTATTACCTGTTAGTATGGCCCACAGAGGTTTGGAGACTGTAGCGTGGCCCAAACTGAAAGTTTAGTTGAAAACATGGATAAATATTCACATGATAGCTCTGTGCATCCCTTTCATGGATATGCTGTAAAGCTGAGGGCCAGTGTTGCCCTTGCTCTGATATAAGGACCAAGTGACTGAGCTGGTGCAGCTGGGTTGGTCATGACTGAAGGAGATGTGTTGAAGTGACAGATGGTTGGACGCTGAGTGACCTTGATTGAGGAGGCCTGAGAATGTGAGGAATTCAATCCTTGTGTTGAAATAGCACAAAGTGCTTAGTACCTGCAAATCTGGGCAGATGGGGCTGCCCAGGGGATGCCCAGTGCTTCGGCCCACCATCGAAGTAGCTCGCAGGAAGCAGAAGTCAGCCCACCATATGCAGCTTTGGACTTAATGCTATGTCCACACTGGGGAAACACACTAACATTGGAGCCAAAGGCTCAGGCTCTTCTTCTGTTTTGGAAGGGAGAAGCAATGACCACCGGATGGCTAGGACTTGCATTTTTGGGAATAATACTGAGGTTACCCAGAGAAAGAGGCAGTCGGCCATTCCCTCCTTGGAAAAGAGAAAGCACAGAAGCACATCTGCAGCCCTTGAGGCTGAGAGAGGCCCAGTTGGCATCCATAGTGCAATGTGTTGGATTGTTCCAGTACTCAGCGCCTGCCAGCAATGACTGCCGGGATTCAGGTTGAAAGATCAGTCTGACGATGACTTTGACAGCTGTCTATTTGTCCTGACCCCTAGCCACTGCCTAAGGGAGCTGCTGTTGATGGCTGCGAAAGAGAAGAGTTGGGGAGAAGATAGTACCCCCCACATCCAGTGCCCTTGCTTAAGCAGATGGAACCAATCAGGCATGGGGCAGTTCCCTGCCAGTCACCTCATATGCAGGGTAATGGGTCTGTTGAAGCTGGTCCCACACATAGGTATGGTCACCATCCTGTTGAACCCTGGTTACCTTTACTTTTTTGTATTGAGCTCACAGTTCAAGATCAATTACAATTCTGGTATAGAATTATTTCGCCAGAGGACTTACCATCCAAATTTGCACCTGAGGCAATGTAGAGTTAAATGGCTCACCCAAGTCCACAAGGAGCATCAGGGGGAATTGAATCCTGGTCTTTTCAGTTGCAGGCTGCCACCCTAACCACTAAGCTACTCCTCATTGGAAGGAAGTTGAGTTGCCCACAGGAGTCAGAGAGACCTGCTGTAGCGGCCCTGCTGCAAATTGGGCCTACTCTCAGCAATGTTACCCTAGGGTCTTTCTAAGCACTGCTGCCATTGTCTTACCCTCCATGACAATGTCTATCCAGCAGCGCTCTATCCCTGTGGGTGATAGAGGGACTTACTTGATGTTTGCCAGGAAGCCGCTATTGTGAGGAATGCCAGGAATGCAGGTGTGGGAACCTGGAAGTGGAGAGGTCAGCGTGGCTTGTGCTTCTTTTTTTTTCCCCGTGGAATGGAGGGCCAAGAGTCTTGTCCAAGGCCATAGGGAGTGCCCATGATATTCATGTCCTGGTCTCTTGTTACCATGTCAGTCCTTAAATCGCTAGGGAACTCCGCCACCCACAGTGTGGATTCAGGCTGAGCTTGGTCTTGGAGCCAGCGATGTGGATTTGTTTTTTCCTGCACTTGAGGTTATTGCTGCTGATGGGGTTTGGTTTTTTTTTTTTTTTACCATGGACACTGCTAAGGCAGCCCCCAGGGAAGTTCTCACTATTGGGTACATACTAGAGGGTGCAAATAGCTTGACGAGCCCATCCATTTGGAGGGGCCGCATGGGTGTTGCACCATCCACAGGCATGGCTCTAGAAACTGGGGGCAGCCGTGGTTGTCGTCGCTGCCGCCCTCAGATATGCAGGGCACCAGAGTTCTGAAGACATAATGTACATACGCTGTCCCTGAGCACTCGCAGTAGTGGTGGTTCTCCCCCCCCACCCCCGTCAGAAGGCCAGGGAAGGCCCTAGTTAATTTTGGGACGCGAGCATTCAGTCGTGTTACTGCTACCCAGGGGCAAAAACTGTCACGAATATTGGGAGGTGGAGCGATCGCAGAATTAGCTAAGCTCACTATCTGGCTGCTGCTGAGGAGGAGAGAAGAGGTTCAGTTTCCTCAGCTGGATGAGGTCTTTTGGCTGGAACGGGATCTGACAGGGCATAAGGCCTTGAGAGTACTGGAGGCTGACATAGGGTATTCTTCTACCCCTGTTTGTAAGACATTTTCTGTTCTATAAAAGCATCCCAGGGAGCATTGGTAATGAGGCCCCTTGGAAGTTGCAGCCACTGGAAAAATTCTCACGGGCAAATCTCTCATGGCTGCTGGGTGCTGACCCATGGGAGTTACCAGTACTTAAATAGTTCCCTTGTCACCGAAGAAAATCCCTGGGAGTACTGGGGTTTTGCAGCTGTTGAAATGAGTCTCTTCTCACAGAAAAACATTTTGTGGGTACCTAGTCTGGGCCCCCTTGGGAGTTTGAGCTGCTCTGTTGTTCTTTCACAGAGAAAACATCCCAAAGGTATAGAGTTTGAGTCCCTTGGGAGTTGCAGCTTCCTTGAAGCTGAGCTTCATTAGGGAATATTAAAACAAAAATAGAGAAAATTAATAAGAGAATAAAGCACAGTTACTTACCTGTAACAGGTGATCTCTGGGAACAGCAGGAATTAGTCCTCACATATGGGTACGTCGGAACCGACGGAGCCTGCGCGGGAAAGCTCCCCAGCTTCCCAGAAAGGAAGCTTTTGGGGCCTCCCACTGCACATGCGCGCTGCCTTCCTGCCTTCCTGACCAGCTCTCCTCAGTTCGAGTTTATAGCTGAGACAATAGAGAGAGGAAAGGAAGATAGATAGAAGATACAACTCCTAGGGGAGGTGGGTGGGTTGTGAGGACTAATTCCTGCTGTTCCCAGAGATCACCTGTTACAGGTAAGTAACTGTGCTATCTCCAGGAACAAGCAGGAATAAGTCCTCACATATGGGGACTCCCTAGCTAAGATGCCTGGGAGATCCCCTTCCAAGGGTTCGCCATCTTCGTATGGATCTCAGGCATCCATCCTGGGAAGGTGGGCAGGAGTTGTTCAAGTATGGAACAGGTGTTTGAGGACAGCCTGACCAAACAAGGCATCCCGGCGGGAGTCCTTGTCCAAACAGTAATGGGCTGTGAAGGTATGAACCGAGGCCCAGGTGGCGGCTCGACAGATCTGATCTATGGATACAGAGTGAAGATGAGCCATAGAAGTGGCCATGGCTCTCACATTGTGAGCTGTGACATGGCCTTCCAGAGAAATGTTTTTACTCTGGTAAGCAAAGGAAATACACTGAGCAATCCAATTGGAAAGTGTACGTTTGGAGACTGGAAGTCCCAAATGAGAAGGATCAAAAGCCACAAAAAGCTGGGAAGACTTTCGATGTGGCTGAGTCCTGTTGAGGTAAAAGGCAAGAGCTCTTTTACAATCCAGAGTATGAAGGTTCCTCTCTGCACTGGATGCATGAGGAGCCGGGAAAAAGACAGGTAGATATACCTCTTGATTAAGATGAAAAGGCGAGACCACTTTGGGCATAAAGTGGGGATTCGTCCTAAGGACCACCTTATCATGATGGAACCTAGTATAAGGTGGATGAGCCACTAAGGCCTGTAGTTCACTGATGCGGCGAGCTGAAGTGACTGCAATAAGGAAAAGGACCTTCCAGGAAAGAAATTTCAAGGAGGTAGAAACCAACGGTTCAAAAGGTGGCTTCATAAGCTGACCTAGAACTAGGTTCAAATCCCATGCTACCGGAGGAGGCCGGATGGGAGGCTTAGTTAGAGTCAGGCCTCTCATGAACCTTGCAATAAGAGGATGAGAGGAGACAGGTTGTCCATTTATAGGTTTTAAGGATGCTGCAATAGCACTCAAATGGACTCTTACTGAATTCGTCTTAAGGCCTGCATTAGAAAGATGCAGGAGATAGTCTAGTAGAGAATTCAAAGGAAGTGCTAGAGGGTCAAGACCCTGTTGAGCACACCAAATGGAAAAGCGTTTCCATTTGAAAGCATAGGAACGCCTCGTGGAGGGTTTCCTAGAGGCATGAAGGATATCTTTCACTGGTTGAGAAAGATTGAAGTCATGAAGGCTTAGGCCTTCAGTAACCAAGCACTGAGGTGTAGGGACTTGGGGTTTGGGTGCCACAAAGTCCCCTCCTCCTGAGACAGAAGGTCTGGCGCAGCTCCCAGGTCCAGGGAGGGTCCCTGGGAGAGATGCAGAAGTAGAGGGAACCACACTTGGCGTGGCCAGCGTGGAGCTATGAGGATCATCGATCCGTGATCCCTCTGGAGTTTGAACAGAGTCTTGGGAATCAAAGGAATGGGTGGAAAGGCATATAGGAATTCCTGACCCCAATGCAGGAGAAAGGCGTCGTTGGCCTGAGCTCCCTGACACGGAGTCCTGGAACAGAACCGGGGAAGTTTGGCATTCCACGGACTTGCAAAGAGGTCTATGTCCGGGGTTCCCCATTCCTGAAAGATTCTGACTATCTGGTCCATATGTAGGGACCATTCATGTGGAAGCAGAACTCGACTGAGTCTGTCTGCCCGAGAGTTTTGAACCCTTGGAAGATATACTGCCAGAAGATGAATTTGATGCTCTCTGGCGAAGGCCCATAATCTGAGAGCTTCGTTGCAAAGCGACAGAGAGCCTGTCCCTCCTTGTTTGTTTACGTAGAACATGGCCACCTGATTGTCTGTCTGAACTAGGACGGTCAGGTTGACAAGGAGGGTATGGAAGACTTTGAGGGCAAAGAAGATTGCTCGCAGTTCCAGGAGGTTGATGTGAAGGGTGGTCTCCTGTGGAGACCAAGTACCCTGAGTGGAGAGGGATTGCAGATGGGCTCCCCACCCTGTTTGGGAGGCATCTGTTGTGAGGGTTGCTTGGGGCAACAAAGGTTGGAAGGGGGCCCCCAACAACAGATTCTTGGTGGACATCCACCATTGGAGGGACCAAAATAGACGCTTTGAGGTGAGGATTTGGTCGGAGAGCGCTCCTGATGCTTGAGTCCACTGGGTGGCCAAGGTCCATTGAGCTGCTCTCATATGAAGACGAGCGTAGGGCACCACGTGAACCGTGGAGGCCATGTGGCCCAGAAGTCACAGCATTTCCCTGGCTGTCAAGTGACTGCTGGACTGAGCTTGGGAGGCCAAGCACACCAGACGTTGGCCCCGGACTTGAGGTAGGTAGGCCCTTGCAGTGGTGGTGTCCAACTGGGCCCCTATGAATTCCAGAGACTGAGTAGGGATAAGTTGAGACTTGGGAAGGTTTACCACCAGTCCCAGATACTGCAGAATGTGCCTTGTGCGGTTCAGGGAAATCTGGGCCTCTGACTGAGATGGAGCTCGGATGAGCCAGTCGTCCAGATATGGGAATACAAAAATTCTCAGACCTCTTAGAAATGCGGCTACAACTGCCATGCATTTGGTGAACACCCTTGGAGCAGAGGCTAGACCGAAGGGAAGTACTCTGTACTGGAAATGTTTTCCCTGGAACAGAAATCGTAGATATTTTCTGTGGGATGGGTGGATGAGTATATGTGTGTACGCATCCTTGAGATCTAGAGAACAAAGCCAATCCTGACTCTGAAGGTATGGAAGGAGAAGGCCCAGAGAAAGCATTTTGAATTTCTCCTTGTATAGAAATTTGTTCAATTCTCTCAGATCTAGGATAGGTCTGAATCCCCCTGTCTTCTTTGGTATGAGAAAATAAGGGGAGTAGAAACCTGTCCCTTTTTGAAGAAGAGGAACCTCTTCTATTGCCCCTTGGGCAAGGAGGGAAGAAACTTCCTGACCCAACAGGGCCAGGAGAGATGGGGGAGAATTGAAGTGCCTCACCATGGTATGTGGAGGAAGGTTGGAAAAATGAAGTTTGTAGCCCTCTCTGATGATAGAGAGGGTCCATTGCTCTGATGTAATTTGCCCCCATCTGGGAGCAAAGTGAGCTAACCTTCCGGGAATGGTGAGGGGCTCTGGTTGTTCTAGAGCCAGAAAGGTTAAGTTCTCTAGGGGCAAGTCAAAACCCCTGAGGGGGTTGAGCCTGCTGAGGAGTGGCAGACGCTGCAGGCTTTGACCTTGCCTGTTTAGGTTGCTGACGTTTAGCAGCAAAGCGAGGCTGAGAAGATTGTTGGCCAGTATTTGTGGAAAATCTGGCCTTCTTGTAGTAAGGCCTCTTGAAAGACTTTTTCTTGGCAGGAGTAGAGGTAGACTTAGAAAGTCTATCTAAGGTGGCATTTTCTGCGTCCATTTGAGTGACTTTAATTTGCCAGTCTTTACCAAATAAGTTCTCACCTGTACAGGGCAGATTCCGTAAGCCATCCAGGACCCAGGGTTCTAGATCAGAGGCCTGGAGCCAAGCAAGTCGTCGGGCTGCAATGGCAATACCCGAAGCTCTACCGGCACCCTCAAAGGAATCAAAGGCTGCTCTGTTGGAGAACTTAGAAACATCTAGAAGCTGTTTCACCAGAGAAATGAACTCCTCCTTTTTATCCTCAGGGATAAAGGGGGAAAAATGCCGTACCTTTAGGGCAAGCTCCCTCAGAAACATGCCCATATATAGACTGTATGAATTAATCCTGGCTATAAGCATACTAGCCTGGGAAATTTTCCTACCAAAAGAGTCTAGAGTCTTACATTCTCGCCCTGGAGGGGTAGAAGAGTGCCTTTTGGTACTCTTAATCTTCTTCAGCGCAGACTTCACCACAATGGAATGGTGAGGCAGCTGAGTTTTTTGAAAACCAGGAGAAGGAGGGACCCGGTACATGGTGTCCAACCTACGAGAATGAGGAGACAATGTTAAAGGAGCCTCCCATAAGTCCATCAAGTGCTCTTGAAGGATTTCATGGATAGGCAGGGTGACTGCCTCTTTAGGAACCTTAGGGTATCCTAAAATATCCAATTTCTTCGATCTAGGTTCTTTTTCAGAGGATGTGGTAATAGAAAGTCCTTTAGCTACTTCTATAATGAAGTCTTGAAAGGACAAATCCTCTGGTGGAGACATTCTCCTCTTTGGGGAAGAAGGCTCTTCAGGAAGAACTAGAGACAGCTCATCAGAGTCATCAGAGGAGTCAAAATCCTCTGAAGAATCAGAGTATCCTCTATTTGCTTCCAACGCACGATACGCATACCGCTCGGTATCGACATCGGGCGTACCGGGTATGGTATCGGTATCGGGTGAATACCCGGATCCGGCATGCGGAACCGATCTGCGTTTGGAAGACGATGGTCTCGGTTCCGGTATGGGAGATGGTACCGGAACCGGACCCGGAACCGCTGGATGCGGTACCGAGGGCGTCGCAGCTTTAATGAAAGCCAGAATGGCCTGCTGCATGGTCTGGACAGTATTGCCCATAGACGCCACTGCTGCCTGGATGTCGGTACCGGTATGGGCCGGTACCCCAGAGCAGTCTAACAGGTGATCGGTCGAGGCCGTGCCATCGATGTCAACCTGTAACCCCATAGGTGGAGCTTTGGAAGCCGGAGCTTCCCACCGGGGTTGTTTGACTGGGGCAGGGTCCTCAGATTCAAAAGAGAGAGCCTCTCGATGCTTTGAAGGAGATTTGCTCTTTGAGGACCTGCCCGCAGAAGGTTTGGTTACCTGAGATCCATCCGGAGAGGAAGACCTGGATGACTATGATGCTGGATTATCTGAAGCAAACAGCACATGGAATTTGTTGGCCCGGTTCTGCAAACCACGTTTAGACATCTGGGAGCAGGATGGGCAGTCCGGAATGGAGTGGTCAGGCCCCAAACATTTAAGACACCAGTCATGGGTGTCTGTAACAGAAATTACAGCACTACACTTGGTACACTTCTTGAAACCAGGGGCTGGTTTCTCCATGAGGAGAATTTGTGTAGGCCTGAGGCCTAACCGAAGTCACCAAGTTGTGCAAAAAGAAGTTTTTTGGGTTTTTTTTGAAAGAAAGAAAAAGGGAGACCGGCGGTACCGGTTTCGGTATGGGGAAGGCAGGTACGCGGTCTAAAGAAACAAACTAAAATAAGAATTTCTTCAGCGGTGACAGGAACACGACCTGCTGGCTCCGCGGAAAAAGAGAAACTGAGGAGAGCTGGTCAGGAAGGCGGGAAGGCAGCGCGCATGTGCAGTGGGAGGCTCCAAAAGCTTCCTTTCTGGGAAGCTGGGGAGCTTTCCCGCGCAGGCTCCGTCGGTTCCGACGTACCCATATGTGAGGACTTATTCCTGCTTGTTCCTGGAGATCTAAAATAAAGAGGGAGAGCAAATTCCATCCTGCTTGGCTGGGTGGATGAAGTAGACTGAATGGGAGGAGCAACAAGCACACAGGAGGGGTTCACTTGCACATGCCCAGAAGAGTTTTACAAACTCTATGAACTCTGCAAGAGCAATTCTGACCTGGTGTCATCAAGAATGAGAACACACAGGGCTGGCCCGTCCTCTAGGTGGCCCTCTGCGGGTGGCAGAAAACCGTGGGCCAGCCCTGATGACATCCATCTGTGTGGCTGATTTATCTTGCTTGTTCATGGACAAACAGCTCCGGTTTAGAAAAATTCATTTGCATAAACTATGGCAGGATGGCTAGGGTTTTTGCCCTGGGTGCTTCGAGCCCTGCTGTGCAGAAAAGGGAAAGGAGACTGGAACAGTGGTTGCATTTTTTGCAGCATGCCATGGGCACCAAAATAGCTAGTTCTGACACTGACCACTTGCAAGATGATGAACTCTGTTTTGTTTATGAGCAGATGTGCGAATGCCGTTGATGTGCCAGGGTCTTCCAGAAGAACCAGCAGGCCAACATTTTAGGTCACAGCTTAAATGTAAGGTGCTGCAATGCAGGCATGTCAGAATTGCCAGCAGCAATATCAAAAACAGTTGGCAGGCTGGCATGGGTCCAGATTTTCAGGACAGGTCAATTCAGTCCTAGCTTTACCCTCTGCCTGGACCTGGAGTTTCATAGGGAACTCAGTTGTGGCACCAGAAATCTTGTCTTGAAATCTGAAGCCAGCTGGCAACCCAGAGCTAGTTCTGGTTTTGCCCCATTTGGATGCATGAATTTTATTTTAGTTCTCATTATGTAAGGGAAGTCAGTGGGACAATGAGCACTACAATTCAGTGTATGTACTGAGGCAAAACTAGGACTGGACTAGCCTGTTCAATTGACTTGGGGTGAGCTTGCAACCCTTAGTATCTGGTAAATGATTGTGTTTGCGATAAGCACTACAGAAGTGGCAGGTAGGAGAGAGGGAACAGGGCAGCCCACAAAGGTGCATGGCATGAACAATCAAGGACCACGGTGCCATGGTGCATGGCATGAGCAATCAAG